>JAKSZU010000003.1:125479714-126079714 GCA_026018925.1 Tupaia tana
GAAAAAAGAAAGAAGAAAGAAAGAAAGAAGGAAGGAAGGAAAGGAAGGAAGGAAGGAAGGAAGGAAGAAGGAAGAGAAAGAAAGAAAGAAAGAAAGAAAGAAAGAAAGAAAGAAAGAAAGAAAGAAAGAAAGGTGTTGTTTAATTTTCAAATATCTGGGTATTTTCCAGTTATCTTTCTCTTGTTCATTTCTAGTTTAATTGGGTCATGGTCTGAAAACAAACATTACATAATTCCTATTTTTTTAAGAGATTTTTGCTATAAGGTGTGTGTGTGCTCAATGGAGAGACAGAGACAGAGAGACTGAAAAAGAGAAATCATCCCCCTGGGGGGATGGTCATGCCACAGTCCCTTCTCTTCCATTCTCCTCTCAAGATTTTTGGCACGCATACATGGCTGGCATAAATTTTAAGTTGCTAGGTCTGGGACTCGAACTGCAGTCCAGTGATGCAACCATTATGTTATATGCTGGTCCCATGATTTCTGCTTTTGCTTTTTTTTTTTTTTTTTTTTTTTTTTTTTGATTTGTTAAGGTGTGTTTTTTGGCTTATAATGTAATCTATGTTGGATAACGCTTCCTGTGAGCTTCAAGAGCATGAATATTCTGCTTTGTGATGGTGTATTAGATGTCAATTAGATCTAGTTGATTGTGCCATTTGGGTTCAATATATCCACTCTACAGTTTTCTGTTTGCTTATTATATTAGTTTGGTGCAGAAGTATTTGCAGTTTTGGACCATGAATTTATCATAACTAGGCTCAGACACATCTTTAGTTAGTTAGTTTTTTTTTTTCCCTGAGAAATTTTTGCTATAGGGTGCATGCGCTCACCAGAGAGATGAGAGAGGCAACCAGACAGAAAGTGTGAAATCACCCCCTAGAGGGATGGTCATGCCACAATCCATTCTCCTCCATTATCCTGGGGATTTTTGGCATGCATGCACAAGTACCCAGTGTGAGTTTCAAGCTGCCAGGTTCAGAACTTGAACCATGGATGACCATGTGGAAGTCCAGCACCTTAATCACTACACCACTTACTGGTTCCAGACACGTCTTTATTAATCAAAATAGGAACCTTTATAATCAACATATTTTTGCCAATGAGAAATAAGTTTGTTTATTCCTGTAGTGTGAAAAATATGTGCTCCAGGGTTCAAACTCTTGGAAAGCATCTTCTGCATCCTGCTGTTTATGGAAATGTTTTCCCAAAAAATAATTGTCGAGATGCTTGAAGAAGTGGTAGTCGGTTGACAAGAGGGCAGGTAAATATGGTGGAAGAGGCAAACTTGCATAACCCAATCCATTCCAGTTTCGAAGTGTTGGTTGTGTGACATGCAGTGGGGATTGTCATGAAGAATTAAGCCCTTTCTGTTGACCAATGACTGCAATTTTTGGTCCATCTCATCCATTTGCTGAGCTTACTTCTCAGATCTCATGGTTTCACTGGGATTCAGAAAACTGTAGTGGATCAGACCCCACCAAATGATGACTTTTACCTTTTCTGGTGCAAGTTTTGCTTCGGGAAGTGCTTTGGAGCTTCTTCTTAGTCCAACCACTGAGCTGGTCATATCTACTTGTCATATAAAATCCACTTTTCATCTCATGTCACAATCCAATAGAGAAATGGCTCATTGTTGAGTAGAATAAGAGAAGATGACACTTCATAATAATTATTTCTTTTATTTTCAGTCAACTCATGAGGCACCCACTTATCAACTTTTACCCACTTATTGACTTTTTTTAAAGGTTTTAAACCTTAAGAAGGTTTTTGTCATAGGGCACATGCACTTGCTGGAGAGAGACAGAAACAGAGAAAATGACAAATTGCCCTCCGGAGAAGTTGGCTGGTCCACAATCCCTTCACCAGTTTCCCCTCAGGACTTTGGATCTGCATGCATATGTGCCTGGTGTGATTTTCAAGCCACTGGGTCTAGGATTTGAACCACAGTGAGCCATGTGGGAGTCCAGTGCCTTAACTAATGCACCACCACACCACCTGCTGACACCTTATTGAGTTTGTTTGTTTTTTTTTTTTTTTTTTCCTTTCCAAGTTGCTTTTAATGCTGAATGACCAGAGAATGCTCTAGGTTGAGTTCTTCGGCAACTTCTCATGTAGTTGTAGAGGATCAGCTTCAATGTTCACTCTCAGTTGGCAGCTGCCAACTTCTAATGGCCTGCCACTATGCTTCTCATCTTCAAGGCTCTCTTCTTTGCAAAACTTCTTTGTTACATTTTTAAAATATTTATTTATTTTTAATTTAGATTTAATCACTGTATATCTTTATAGTATATATGGTTTTTCCCAGCCTGAATATAGTGCATACTAGTGAAGCCAAAGACAATACTGTATACATTATCATCAGCAGATCATTTTTCATTTTTGTGTTTATTAAATGTGTTGTTTGTTTTTCCCCTTATCTGCTCCCTTCCACCTCCTCCACTCCCCCCCTAAATCCTGTCTCTAGTATCTACAGTTGCCCTACCTGCTATTATACCTTCCAATTTTTCAGTTTCAGCTGTGGAGCACAGACATTTGTTACATATTGAGCAGGGACATACTCAATTATCACACATTTTCTTTTTAAGATGTGTGTTTGTTCCACGGTCAGTACAGTCCTAATGCATTCACCGTATGAAAGTCAAACCACTTAGTGACCCCAGAGTTTGTTTGGCTAACACTGAAGCACCAATGTCATGGTGTAGAGTAGATTCTCACGGCAGTCATAATCTCACCCAAGGCTCCAATTATAAAATTAAGAAAAAATAGAGAAAAAACAACAACAATAAAACAAAAGAGTGTGAAAAGGAGAAGCTGGCTTGTGGGAACTAGATGCTGGGCAAGGGAGCCACTGCCTCAGCCTGTGGCCCCTCCAGTGCCCAGTTTCAGCTCATCCCCTGGTCCTTCATTTCTTGATTAAAAAGAAAAAAGTTTTGACATTAAAAAATAGCCAATGGATTGTGGGGGACGTGTGTGTAAAAATTCCTGAATCCCCACTGCACTGTATGTTCATACCAGTTCCTGGGCCAAGTGCGTTGTTGGGAGCTGTCCCCACTGATTTACAACCCATCGTGAAATCGAGCAAGAAAATCTCTTGAAATTGCTTGTCTAACGTCATTTTCATAGTCTAAATACACATAAAATAAACAGTATGTAATAAGTTATTAGGAAAAAGAAAAATAGAGTACTAAATGGAAAATAGTGTACAAGAGAGCCACATTTATTAAGAATATATTGAATATCGGGACCAGCAGTTAGCATAATGGCTATGTTGCTGGACTCCCATGTAGTCGACCATGGTTCAAGTCCCAGACCTGGTGGCTTAAACTCACGCTGGGTGCGTGTGCATGCGTGCCCAAGATCCCAAGAGCAGAAAGGAGGAGAAGGGATTGCAGCATAGCCATCACCCCTGGGGGGGGGGTGATTTCTCGCTTTCTATCTCTCTGTCTTTCTGGCGAGCACATGTGCCCTATAGCAAAAAACTCAAAAAAAAATATATATATATATATTCAATATCAAACAGCAAATTTCAACAATGCAAAACCACAATTACTGTTGCATTAACCTAATGTCAATTACTGATAGGCTTGTATTATTAAAGTTGCCAATTTCTGGTCTATTCTGAGTTAGTTTTTAGTAAGAGTGTAAGGTCTACATCTAGTTTTATTCTTCTTTCCTTCCTTCCTTTTTTCTCTCTCTTTCTTTCTTTCCTTTCTTTCTCTTTCGTTTCTTTTTCCATCCTTCTTTTTTTTTAAAAAAAAATTTGCTTATGGATGTCTCGTTCCAGAAACATTTGTTGAAAAGACTATGTTTATTACATTGTATTGCTTATGCTCCTTTGTCAAAAATCAGTTGCCTGTGTTTATGAGAATCTATATCTGGGCTCTCCATTGATCTGTTTGATCATTCTTTCACTAATACCAAATAGTCTTGATTACTGTAGCTTTATTATAAATCTTGAAGTTTGGTGAAGTCAGTTCTTCAATTTTGTTCTTAATATTTTGTTGACTATTCTGTATCATTTGATCCTGCACATAAACTTTAGAATCCATTTGTTGAAAACCACAAAATAACTTTTTTGAATATTATAATTGAGATTGCAGTAAATAAATTTGATTGATTTAATGATCAAGTTGGAAAGAACTGATATCTTGATAACATGGAGAATTCTTATCCATGAAATTGGACTATCTTTCCATTTGTTTAGTGTTTACATTTACTTGATCAGAGTTTTGTAATTTTTCTCATATAAAACTTGTACATATTTTGTTAGATTTCTGTATAGGTTTTTAGATAATTGTCCTGTGACCTCATTTGTCTGCTTGGCCCAAGAAATGACATTGTCTCTGAATTTGCACAACGTTTTCTTGCTTTAAGGATGAGACTATTGACTTTCCAACCTATTACATGTTAGAATTGGAAATCCCAAGGTATTTGTGTATTTGAAGTATTTTACTAAATATTTCATTATAGAGATTAAGTAAAGGAAATAAAGGAAGCATAGGTTGTGCATGACAAATTCTGGGAATGTCAAGTAGTTTGGTGTGCTTGAGGTCACAGTGTATGTGTGAAGGAGGCCACACATAGACTGATGGGTCCTTGCAGGGTGCTTTACATTTAATTTCATCAAATAATTTTTGTCTTATTCTTTTCTAAATTTTTCATTGGGTCCAGTAAGTAGAAAGTATTTAATAAAATTCTATTTATTAAATAAAAAACAATGGAAGGAAAATATATTTTAAAAGCCATACTTAAAATTAAGTCGAAATGATACTTCACATTATTTTTAAGGAATATAAAGGGATTTATTCCAGAACTCATTTAAATACTCAGCTTAGCATGTTCTTAAGTACTTAAATATATAAAAATACCTTTTAATTTCCCATGATTCCAGATGTTGAGGAACTCTGCATTTAGATGGTGATATTTTCAATTTCAATTAATAGTTATAGCTACGTCTTGCTGTTTCCCTGGTGAATAGAAATTTACTCTTTGGGTAATATCTCTGAAATTAACACTGATACTCAAACTCTCTGGCGGTGGTTTAATGTTCTAGTTGTCCTCTCCTATATTTCCCCAAGGAGTATTGTTTCTTTGGAGTTCCCAAGACCACAGGACAGGATGTTTTCTTTGTCAAGTATTTTCTTACCTAATTTTAAAGAAAACAATTCTTCACTTCTTTCAAAGTGAAATAATAGTAATTTGTATTTTGCTTTCTTGTCCATGATTTTAGCTTCCTTTAGGACTGAAAATATTGGGTTATTGGAAAAGTCATAACACATTTTTGCATTAAAAAAAAAACAGATAAATACATCATGAGTTTTCTGACAACCCAAAAGATATGCAAGGCAGAGCTTTGTCATCAAAGATGGCAATTGAATATTAATCCAGGAATCTGATGAGCAACTTAGATATGTCAGTCCATGGAAACTGTCTCATGTCTGGCATACAGAAATTCACCAGGTTTTATAAATAAAGTCCATATGTAGTGTAAAATGTTAAACTATAGGAGATTTTGAGAATATTTTAGTTTATTTTATATTACAAATAAAGGAAGTCAGGCTTGGATGACTTCAGAGAATTGTCCTTGTTTACTAACTACTTGCTGGCAAAATTGAAATTCATTTCCTTTTCTTTCTTTTCTATTTTTTCTCCCATGGAGCTCATGCACTCGCCAGAGAGGGAGACAGATAGAGAGAGGGAAAGTGAGAAGTTAGCTCCACAGGGAGGATGGCCATGCCACAATCCCTTCTTTATTCTCCTCTCAGGATTTTGGGCATGCATGCACACACACCTGGTGAGTTTCAAACCACCAGATCCAGGACTCAAACCACAGTCACTCATGTGGGAATCCAAAGCCTTAACCACCGCACCACCTGCTGGCCTCAAATTCACTTTCTTACTTTTTTTTTAATTGCTAAGGGTATGCACACTCACTAGAGAGAGACAGAGAGAAAGAGTGAAGGAGAAAGCAATCCCCACAATTCCTTCTCCATTTCTCTACCCCATTGGTATTTGGGGCTTGCACACACATGAGCTCAATGTTTTGCAAGTTGCTAAGGCTGGCATTTGAACTAAGATTGACCATGGGGAATCTAGCTCCCTTAACCACTATACCATAGGGCCGATCCTGAAATTTATTTTCAATTTAGCAATCTTTTCCCTATCTCAGTTTTGAAGGCTGATTATTTTTAATTCTCAAAATGTGGAAAAGGCCTCAATGCTTTCTTGAGTTTTATGCTTAGTGTTTGTAACCAAACTTAGTGTCTTATAGAACCACTCACAAAATTCTTCTTATGGTAAATGAAATAGTAGAGAAAACCCTCGAGGGGGCAGAGGAAATTATTTCAGAGACATTTGCAGATCCCCTGATAAATATGACCATTTTCTTCAGCAGTTCATTCACCAGGTTATACCAAGCAGATGAATACAGTAAATCATTCCCAGGTGACAGAATTCATCCTTCTGGGTCTTTCTCAGGTATGGGAGCTGAGGTTTCTCTCCTTCATTATCTTTTCTACTGTGTATATTATGACTGTAACTGGAAATCTCCTTATTGTGGCCATTGTGACCTCTGACTCACACCTGCACACAACCATGTACTTTCTGTTGGGCAATCTTTCCTTCCTGGACTTTTGCTACTCTTCCATCACGGCACCCAGGATGCTGGTGGATTTACTCTCAGGCAACCGCACCATCTCCTTTGGTAGCTGCCCGACTCAGCTCTTCTTCTTCCACTTCATTGGAGGCATAAAGATCTTCCTGCTGACGGTCTTGGCATATGACTGCTACATTGCCATTTCCCAGCCCCTCTGCTACACACTTATTATGAATCAGACAGTCTGTGGGCTCCTCATGGCAGCCTCCTGGGTGGGGGGCTTCATCCACTCCATTGTGCAGGTTGGCCTGACTGTCCATCTGCCATTCTGCGGGCCTGACAAGCTGGACAACTTCTACTGTGATGTGCCTCAGCTGATCAAGTTGGCCTGCACAGATACCTTTGTCCTTGAGCTCCTGATGGTGTCTAACAATGGCCTGGTCACCCTGATGTGTTTTCTGGTGCTTCTGGGATCCTACACAGCCCTGCTAGTCATGCTCAGAAGCCACTCGATGGGGGACCGCAGCAAGGCCTTGTCCACCTGTGCCTCTCACATTGCTGTGGTGACCTTAATCTTTGTACCTTGCGTCTACATCTACGCAAGGCCTTTTCGGACCTTCCCCATGGACAAGGCTGTCTCTGTCCTGTACACAATGGTCACACCCATGCTGAATCCTGCCATCTACACCCTGAGAAACAAGGAAGTGATCACAGCCATGAAGAAGCTGTGGAGGAAGAAAAAGGACCTTATTGGTCCCTTGAAGCATTGACCCCCAGATCAGCAGAAAATCTGACAGATGCTTCAGGGTACCCACTTGCTAGAGAAGACTCACAAAGTAGACAAACTCCTTGTTACTCTTCTCCATTGTTCTTGGTTTCCGTCAGGGTCTGGTGACCAGAACTTTGAGCCAAGCCAGGACATGGGATGAGTGTCCTAGAACTGGTTCCAAGTATCTCCTGGAGAAAGTGTTAAATTCTTTTCAAAAGTACTATTAGGTTCAGGGGACCAGCAGGTGGTATAATGGTTACATCGCTTAACTCTCATGTAGTCGACTGTGGTTCAAGTCCTGGACCTGGCAGCTTAAACTTATGTTGGGTGTGTGTGCATACATACCCAAAATCCCAAGAGGAGAATGGAGGAGAAGGGACTGTGACCCCCAGGTCGTGACCCTGGAGGGGGGTGAGTATCATTAGGTTCAGCAGGCATATCCCCAGATGAGCATGACATTGACCCTGCTGAGAAAGTTCCAATTGCAATATACATATAGGGAAGAAATCTGGTGTCTCCTGATACCACTTTTTGGACACAAAGTACATTTGAAGAACTCAAAACATTTTTAAACTTCCTGAAGAAAATAACAATATGGAGGTTAAAGTAACTGTAGGTCCCTGAGTCTCAATTTCAAGTGAATAAATGAATGCTAGTGAAGAACAAGGAACATGCTTAAGCAATTTACCTTCTTTCTTGTAACATTTTTTTTCTTATATTTTGTTATAGGGCATGTGCACTCACCAGAGAGAGAAAGAGAGAGACAATAAAAAGGAAAATAAGAAATCACTCCCGGGATGGGGGGGTGGTGGCCATACCACAATCCCTTCTTACCATTTTCTTCTAGGGATTTTGGGCATGCGCTCACATGCACATGGCATGATTTTCAAGTTTTTGGGTCTGGGACTCAAACTGTGTTCTACCACGTGAGAGTTCAGTGCCTTCACCACCACATCACCCTCTGGCCTCTTATAATTTCTTAAGGTCATTATTATTGCCATCATCACCATTATCATACTATTTGGTAAGAGTGTAATAATGCCAGACCTTGTACCAAGAGATTTTACATTTATTATTTATTTGATTTCTCTCCAAATTCCTCTGAGGTAGGTAACATCATCATTTTTAAAAATGAGCTAATTGCAGATTGAAGACATCAAATACAGTATGGAAGACCTCAGAGCTTGTTTTTGGAATGCAACCTAGGTTTCTACAACACTGGAGGCTGAGTTCTTGATGGTACCTTGTCGGCGTCTGCCTCGGGGCTTGGGTCTAGCTGAATGATGATCAGGGGGCTGCTGGTGAGGAAGAGAAAGAGGACAAGAAAGAAAAGGCCCTCCATCTTGAAAGGACCAGGGAATTGGAAAGAATCAAAGAGATAAAGTAGGAATGGACACAGGCAGCCTGAGCCTAGGTAGCCCAAGCAACTTAGGCCATTGCTTGAGCTGCTGCTTGAGACACCCAGACAAAGTGGGCCTCTTTCTTTATAGTACAAGGAGACATTATATGTGTATGTTTTACAACACTTCATCGATTTGTTGCCAGGTTACAGACAATAAGAAGCAAGTAACAAATCTATAAGGGCTTAGTCATACTGGACCAGGTATATCCCTTGGTGATAATCCCATCAAGAGAAAATCCCATTATCTTCTTTTCTAATGAAGAGACACCCAGCTTAAGGCTAAAGAATCTCTTCATAAGGTGTGCACCACCACACCTAGAGAAGGCAAAAGAACCTTTCAGATGCAGAGCAGAGATTGGACTTTGCTAATTGGGTTCAAGATGTTTCTTGAACTTCATCAGATGTTTCTGTTGGAATGCCCCTAGCAATTTCCACTCTTTGCTCTGTCTGAAGAGAGGGTCAAGGAAAGGGCAAGTGGGACCAGCGGTTAGCGTAATGGCTATGTCGCTGGACTCCCACGTAGGAGACCATGGTTCGAGTCCTGGACCCGGTGGCTTAAAACTCACACTGGGCACGTGTGCTTGAGTGGCCAAGATCCTGAGAGGAGAATGGAGGAGAAGGGATTGCAGCTTGGCCATCCCCCCTGGAGGATGATTTCTTGCTTTCTGTCTCTTTGTCTCTCTCTGTCTGTCTGATGAGTGCACGCACCCTATAACAAAAACCTCTCAAAAAAAAAAAAAAAAGAAAGGAAAGGCAAGTTACAAGGTTCTGCCAAAGCCCCAAAGGGTAAGTGGTGTTTGCTCAGAGCATGTCCCCACACCTCAGGTTCTCTCTCTAAACGTGTCCCCACATTACCTAAAATAGCTTGTTACTTCTAAAGTTCAATATCTCATTATGAGTCCCCCCCCACCCCCCATAGGGCACATGTGCTTACCAGACCAGGGAGAGACAGAGGAAGTGAGAAATCATCCTCCAAAGAGAATTAGCCATGCTACAATCTCTTCTTCATTCTCCTCTTGGAATTTTGGGCACATGCACACACACACGCTCAGCATAATTTTCAAGCTGCCAGTTCTAGGACTTAAACTGTAGTTAGCCACGTGGGATCCAGTGCCTTAACCATCATGCCACGTGTTGGTCCCTAGACTTAGTATTTTAAATTGCTCTAAGCCAAGTGCTGTTGGGAGAGCCAGGGACCAGATATTGGAATATGGGGCCATGGAATAGATGATTCCTAGAGAACTGATCACATGAAGAATGTAGAACTGGGGAAGGTGGGCTAGAGAGTCAAGGGGGAATTGGCTTGGGGCCAGAAGACCCATATGTGGGAATAGTTTTGTTCCACAGCCTTGCTCAGAAACTCAGCCTTTTAAATTCAGCCATCTCTTAGCTGTGTAGAACCACAGGTTACTGCTTTGATGGCCTGTCATCCCCTAGTTCTTAAATGGAGAGTGGTATCAAAATATGTAAGTAATCCTGGCGGATCTACTGTAATTTAGGAAGGGATAGAGAAACAGCCATGGCTGTCTTTCATCATCTCTATTTCTCCCCAACATCATAATCCTCCCTAATCCAGATTCCTACATCTCCTACCACCAAGTTCACCAACTGGTTCTTCCCTTTGCCAGAGGACCCGCACCATTTTATCCTTACCTTCACACCTAAAAATCAATTTTAAAATAAACCAAAGCAGGCATTTGCCTATTTAACTTGCTGAATGTTATGTACCATGAATGAACATTATGCTACCATGAACTTGTAGCTGGGTCATACGTTTAATTATACAAAGTCATATGTGCAAATAAAATTAGCTTCTTTATTTTTTTAATAACTGATATTATTTTTTTGCAAGTGTCACCTGCTGGATAGTAGAGGAAAATAGCTAATAACTAGACAAATCTAGTGCTTTAATTTTATGCATAAAATCAAATATCCCTTTAAGTAAATAATTATTTTCCTTAGCAAATAATTCAGTTTTTTACCCTCTCCCTCTTTCTAACCTTGTTCCCCATTTACTTTCTTTCTCTTTTTTTATGAGAGATTTTTGCCAAAGGGTGTGTGTGCGTGCGGGAGAGGGACAGAGAAATAGCAAGAAATCGTCCACTAGGGGAGATGGCCATGCCATAATCCCTTCCTATCCATTCTTCCCTCAGGATTTTGGACATGCCCAATGTGAGTTTCAAGCCACCTGATCCAGTACTCAAACCACAGTCGACCATGTACGAGTCTAGTCCTTAACCACTAAACCATCTGCTGGCCCCAATCTTGTCCCCTTTTAGAGTGGTGTCTAAATGTATGCATGAGGAGTGAAATTCAGTTGACCTCATGGTGGCAAAGGAAGACAGGTCTTCACATCTACACAATGCCTTATAGATGCTTGGTGATTTCAGCCACTTGGGCTGAGTTCTTGAATGATGACTGGGCATGAGAGTAATTCTCTGAGTATCTTTCTGGCCCCTGAAGTTAAATCTGTGACTGACACAGCTCAAATTTCATTTCTCTGTTTGATCAGGCTGGTGATGCTCCCATTCTAACTTACTCAACTAAGTTTTGGTTCAGGTTATAGACCCCACCTTGAGTCTCTTGCACTTCCTTCGTTCATCTCCCCACCAAGATCTTCACCTTGTATGACTCAATTATCTCACCCACGGTCACTGTGAACCCCATGACACACCTCTAATGCTCAGTCCAGACTGCATCTTCAGGTGCATGTAGCATCTTGGGTTTCATAGTGTATGGATTTAGATCACGTGGAACAAATGCATCCTTCCCTTGCTTTCCCATCCTGCTCCTTAGATGGCTTTAATGCTACCAGATAATAGCTTGTTTTCTGAAAGCTTTTGAGGCCAGTGGTTCAAAAGACCTCCCTGTGGAGCAGAAAGAGGCCTCCTGCTCTTGGCTTTCCCCTCGGAGCATCCCAGAGGTCATCTACCTCCCCTTCCTCTGTATTCCTTCATTTTCTCTCACTGTTTCCCTCTTTCTCTTCTTGTCTGACCAAGGTTTTCTTTAGGTAAAATTCTGCATTGCTCCACATTATTCAGGCCTAGATCCTGGTGTACAAAGGGGCATTAAAGGGAATTAGAAAATTACTTTTCTCAGCCAACACCCAGGTTTTACTATTATGGTCTTGATAAAAACAAAAGCCTCAAAACTGATAGAATACTTTTATATCTCTTTCTCTCTTTAGATATCCTGGTGAAAATTTGGGAGTAGAAAGCTTAGTGCATGGATGGATTAAGGAGGCAATTTCAATACTTTGGATTGCTATTGGGAAAACAGTTTTTCTTGGAACAGTCAAATGGTTGTTTTGTACTATAGAATCAGCATATATGAGAAGAATGGCAGAAGTTCAGGAAAAGTACAGAAAAGTTTTGTACTATAGAATCAGTATATATGAGAAGAATGGAAGAAGTTCTGAAAAAGTACAGACCTTGGAACTGAATGACTTTTACTTAGCATTAATACAGATCTGGATTGAGAGTTTATTCTTTATTGTATTATTCTTTTTCTAAATTTGCCATAGGATGTGAACACTTGCCTGAGGGACAGAGATAAAGTGAGAAATCACCCCCCAAGCAGGATGACCATGCTGCAATTCCTTCTCCTCCATTCTCCTCTTGGAATTTTGGGCACAAACACAAACACATGCCCAGTGGAAATGTCAAGTAACTGAGTCTGGGACTCAGACCATACAGTAGGCCCTGTGGGGTCCAGTGCCTTAACCACTACATCCCCTGCTGACCTGAAGTAAGAGTTTAAATAGTTCCCACCTGCGATGGGATGTAGGAGACCAAGGAATCTAAAGATGGTTATAATTGTAGAGATAATATGATTTTAAAGCTGCTTGTGAGATAGTGTGTATCTATCTTTGCTTTCTTCCAGAGGGGAATGTGGGGGGAAAGTAAATTTCCAGACTTTCCTGATTTAATTGGTACAGAAACTCAGTAGAGCAGCAGCCAAAAGATGGGTGCTCCTCTTGTCCTTATAAAAATCATTACTTACTCTCACTCTTAAAACAGACCATCGTGGCTCATGTGGCCCAGTGGGCACTGACAGTGGCTGGAATTTAGGAGAGTGGACTGATCTGGAAACAACTGTCCCTCCCACTTAGCATATTCAACTTAAGAGCCCTCTGTGTCTGGAGTGTTTTCTGGTTCTTTGAATGGCTTGCCTGAGAAGTAGTGAAACTTATAGGCCTGTTCCCTATGCTTAACGTATATGGTGTCAGATACTCTCTCTCTCCTCTTCCATATCTGTTTCTTCCTATCTGTCTGTCTCTCTCCACCTACCTATCTATATTACTACTGAAATATATGTCATGATGGTGTTTGCTATTGGAATGTATTGGTGAAGGTGCATTGGGACAAACTTCTATGTAATCCACAGTTCTAGAATCATACAGAATCATAGATTGCTAGAGCTGACCACCTCCCTCCACCCTTCCCCAAAAGGTACTTCTAATTATCTTATTTAGGGCTCCAGATATGAGCTTAAGTGTTCCATATAAAAACCTTAATACTACGCTAAGTTTTATGTATATAAGTTATTTAAAGGAAAGAGGTATAGGGATTTTATAAGATTCTCAAAGAGAATATATAATCTACCCAAACATTAAAACTCTTCTAACTCAATTTCTTTATTTTACATATGAGGAAGCTGAGGAAAAATGAGAAAGTGACCTGTACAAAACACAGGCCAATAAGTGAGATTACATTTACTAAATGGTGCTTCTTTTTTTTAAAATTATTTATTCATTCATTTATTTTAATTTGACCAGAGGGAGGAGGAGAAAGGAGAAAGGAAGCTACCAGGTCTAGGACTTGAACTGTGGTCACCCACGTAAGAGTGTCCAGCACCTTAGCCACTATGCCACCTGCTGGTCTCCCTAAATGGTGTTTCTTAACATGTTCTCCACAGAGTCTGACCAACCGGAGCCTGCTTACCTTTCATTCTCATACCTTTCCCCTCTTTGCCTCCTCGGCCGTGATAATGTACTTCCTTCAGTTTCCTGACTATGGTTGGTGCACCTCTGAGCCTGGGTACCTGCAGCCCCTGCTGCAGGAAATGCAGGTCACCTCCTGTCACCTGCCTACTCTCACGGGTGTCCAGTGAAAGAGCACTTTTACTGGGAAGCTTTCACTATTCCTTTCCTTGTGAGCTAAGTGCAATTTGCCTCATGGGACCTTGCTTTCCTTGTCAGAGGCCTTGGTAACAGCTGGGGCTTCCCTTTACTAGCCAGGCTCTAATACAGACTGAAGATTGATGGGCTGGAAGACTATTCATCTTATCACTTCTGCTTCCAAAATGTGTACTGACTGTCCACATGCTCCAGCCTCCCAGCCAAAAGTGAAGTCACACCCAGCAAGACCTCTCACTAAGTCTTCACCATCACTTGCCGACTGCAGCATTTGCCACTTCCTGTTTGGTTACTTACACATATTAATTGTACATATCTATGGAGGAAACTATGATTTTTTTATTACATGAGTAGAATGTGTAATGATCAAATCAGGGTAATGAGCATATCCAGGATCTCAAACACTTATTATTGTTTTGTGTTGGAAACATTAAAAATCCTCTCTTAAAATACACAATTGGGGCCAGCAGGTGGTGTGGTTAAAGGCACTGGGCTCCTACATGGTTTATCAAACTTTGAATTCTGGACCCAATGACTTGAAGATCATGCCTGATGTGCATGTGTGTCCAAAATATTTTTTCTTTTTAGAGGTTGTTTTTGTTTGTTTGTTTGTTTGTTTTTTGATATAGGGCGTATGCGCTTGCCAGAAAGAGAGAGACAGAGAGATAAAAAGCAAGAAATCACCCCCCAGGGGGGATGGCCAAGCCGCAATCCCTTCTCCTCCATTCTCCTCTCGGGATCTTGGGAATGCACACACATGCGCCTGGTGTGAGTTTAAGCCACTGGGTCTGGGACTTGAACCATGGTCAACTACATGGGAGTCCAGTGACATAGCCATTATGCTAACTGCTGGTCCCCCAAAATCTTGAGAGGAGAACCGGAGGGGACAGAATTTTGTTGTGGCCATCCTCCCTGGGGGGTGACTTTTTCACTTTCTCTTTCTCTCCCTGGTGAGCGCATATTCCCTATGGCAAAAAAACTAAAATAATAATAAATAAAAGAGCATTCAAAAAGATAAATACAAATTGATAGTCTTTCAACATACATAGAAAATTATTATTATTTTTTTTATTTTGCCAGAGGGTCTGTGTGTTCTCTGAAGAGGAACAGAGAAACAGAGAGAGAAAAAATGAGAAAGCACTTCCCCCAGGGGGCATGTTCAAGGCTGCAATCCTGTCTCCATTTCTTTCTCATTTCAGAGTTTGGGACATGCATGACACACGCCCTGTTTGTTTTCAAGCTGCCAGGTCCGAGACTCTATCCGCACAGTCAGCTACATGGGATCCACCTGCCTTAACCACCAGGCCACAGGCTAGCCAGGTTATTGTTAATTATAGTTACCCACTGTGCTGTAGGACACTGGAACTTGTCCTTGTCTAATGAATTTTGTGTTTGTAACCTACAACCCCCTCTCCTTACCCATGTCTCTCCCCAGCCTCTAACTACTGTTCTCACCTTCTATAAGAAAAGTTTCACAAGTGAGAACAGGTGATTTTTATCTCTCTGTGCTTGTCTTATGGTTCCTCAACAAGACTAAAAATAGAACATTGAACATTCATATGATCCACCAGCCCCACTACTAGAAAATACCCGAAGGAGAGAAACATCATGGAGGTATCTGTACTCCGGTGTTTTCTACAGCTCCATTCCCAATAGCCAGGATAGGCCATCAACCCAGATGGCCATGGATGGATGAATGTACAGAGAAAATGTGCTATAGATGCAAGGAATACTCTTTAGCCTTTAAAAGAATAATATCCTGTCATTCGAGGTGATATGGACAAACCTGGAAGATGTGTTAAGTAAAATAAGCAGGCACTTTTTCTCATCAATTTTCCTACAGCTGATTGAGCTTTTAAAATATGATTTTGGAGAACCATCAGATGGCAGAATGGTTATGTAGTTGGACTCCCATGTAGTCAAACTCAGTTTGAGGGCTGAACTCAGAGGTTTAAAACTCATGCCAGGTGTCTGTGTGCCCAAAATCCCAAGAGGAGACTGGAGATTGTTGTGTGGCCATCCCTGCTGGGGATGATTTCTCACTTTCTGTCTCTCCAGCAAGCACATATACCCTATAGTAAAAATCTCTCTAAAATCAATTAATTAAATCAAATTAATTTTTTTAGAATAGGAGTTTTAAAATTTTTATTTTTATTTATTGTTTTTTATTTTTTTAAAATAATTATTTTATTTAACTTTATTTATTTATTTATTTATTTATTTATTTAAATTTGACCAAAGAGGGACAGAGTGAGTGAGAGAGAGAGAGAGAGAGAGAGCGAGAGAAGGAAAGTGAGAAAGCAAGCCACCAGGTCCAAGACTTGAACCATGAACCATGTCGGCCATGTAGGAGTCCAGCGCCCTTAACCACCATGCCATCTGCCAGCCTCTAAGTTCTAAAATTTTTACAAATAATTTATCTGTTACAAAGACAGTTTACCCAGGTAAATCATAAAACCACAAACTCAAGATATCCAAATTATATCTTTTTAATAAAATAAGTAAATCAATCTTCACATAAAACTGCAGATGAAGTTGAAAAACAAGGCTCATTTTATTTATTTGTTTGTTTTTAAGAAATATTTTTGCTATATGGTGCCTGTGCTCATTGGAGAGACAGAGAGAGATGGGGAGACAGAAAGTGAGAAGTCACCCTCCAGAGGGCATGGCCAGTCCACAGTCCCTTCTCCTCCATTCTGCTTTTGGGATATTGGGCACATATACAAATGTGCTGGGCATGAGTTTTAAGCTGCCAGGTCCAGGATTTGAAACATGGTTGACCACATGGGAGTCCAGTGACATAACTATTACACCATCTGCAGATCTCAACATAGTTTATTTCTAAAACAAAATGCACCAGTTTAAAAGCTTCAGGTATATTCTCCAATTAACTGGGATAGCCATGTTTCTTCCAAGTATGATTTGATTATACCATAGATAAGGTCCTTCCCATCTGACCCAGACACCACCCACCTCTCCAGTCTTGCTTTTCTAACTCCCTTCTTTTCTTTTTTTTTTCTTTTTTTTTTTGGAGAGGTTTTCACTATAGGGTGCGTGCGCTCGCCAGACAGACAGAGACATAGAGACAGAAAGTGAGAAATTACCCCCCAGGGGGGATGGTCACGCCGCAATCCCTTCTCCTCCATTCTCCTCTCGGGATCCTGGGCACACACACATGCGCCCAATGTGAGTTTTAAGCCACCAGGTCTGGGATGCGAACCGCGGTTGACTACGTGGGAGTCCAGTGACATAGCCATTATGCTAACTGCTGGTTCCCATAACTCCCTTCTTTTCTGACTTTCCATTTATTTATTTCTCTCAGCCTCTTCCTTTACTCCCTGGCCTTGTACCTCCTCTTTGCTGTATCTGGGCGGCTCCTCTCCTACCTTCGGCTAAGTCTCACTCAGCCTCCTGCTCGGTGTAAAGGCCCTTCCTTGGATGCACGTCCCTCATCTCTAACCCAAGCTTGTTCTTTGCCAGTCCTTGTCCCAGAACTCAGGAACACTTACCACACATTATAAACACTTCCTGATTCACACATTTTATTTCTTGTTGGGCGCTCACAGTCAGTAGGCTATAAATTAGGTAAATATGGCAGCTGTGTTTGCCTTGTATACCCTGAGACTGCACAGAGCCGAGGTATGGGCCCCGCAGTGGAGAGGCCTCTGTGCAGCACTGAGAAGGCTCCACTCGGGTCTCAGCCAACCCTGCACTTACCCATCCCGAGATGGGTGGATGAGTATCCCCTTAGAATTTGTGCCCTAACATCCCTCTTGGCTTTTGATCAGCAAGAGAGAGTGAAATAAGAAAGCAAGCCACCAGGTCCAGGGCTCTCAAACTGCCGTCGGCCATGTGGGAGTCCAGCGCCTTAGCCACCACACTACCTCCAGCCCCTTTAACAGTATCTCTAAAAGGAATGGTTGAATGGTTTGCAGCCTATTAGAATTTGACTTGTGAATTAGGGCTGTGCAAATATTTCACTGGTCTTGGCCTTCATCCTTATGACATTCTTACAGGAACTACAAGTCACACACAGAGCAGTGCCAAGCGAGGGTCGAGGAACCATCGATTATTGAAGCAGCTGGAGCTGGATTTCCCAGCGCCGAGGATCTGGTTAGTTTGTGACACCCAGTCTGGGTGCAAAGGCTCCACCTCCGAATCTCTGTGCCAGCATCCCCAGTGTGCGACTTGGTATGAGACTAAAGCAGTGGAAGGGTTTTAACACACACAAGAGGAAGCGAAGGAGCCACCTCCTGCATGGACCCCATGCAAGCTCTCAAAGCCTGAGTCTACCTTCGAGGAAATGTATCATCACCAGAATTCCAAAACCCAAATGGTTGTGTTATAGCCTTCTCCCTGGGGAGGTAGAGAATGAAGAAAAACTGCAGGGAAGACTAGGTAGGCTAACTCCTGTATTTTACAATCGAACATTTATGATGCCTGCTTTTTCTACTGCCAGAGAGTATGTACCCTTGCTGGAGAGAGACAGTTAGAAAGCACTCCCCAGTGGGGCATGGTCATGTTGCAATCTTTTCTCCTCCATTTCTCTATCCTAACAGAATTTTGGGCATGCACATGTGTGCCTGGAATGTTTTTCTTTTTCTTTTATTTATTTAAAAATAATTTTTTTGCCAGAGGACATGTGTGCTCACCAGAAAGAGAGAGACAGAGAGTAAAACTGAAAGCATCCCACCATCCTTTCTCTTCCATTCCTCCTTCCTTTGGGGAGTTTGGGCACATACACCTACCATGTTTCCCCAGCCATTGGGACTTGAACTGCACAGCCAGCCATGTGAAATCCATCTTCCTTCACCACTGCACCATGGACTGGCCCTGCCCAGTGTGTTCGTCAAGCCAACAGGGCTGGATTCCAACCCCAGTCAGCTTTTGGAGCTTCACTGCTCTGCTAGGGACTGATCTGACTACTGCTTTAATTATCTGAGAAAAGTTCAGGGTGTTATCTGAGTTTGTGGAGAGCACAAAAGCCACAAGCTCCAGCAGGCGGGTGTCCCTGCAAGATAGCTTCAGCAAGGGCCAACTGTCACAGAAGAAGTGGTCGATGCCATTGGGGCCACAGAAGGGCAGGCTGGCCATGAGGATGGTGGGGCGGAGGACCCAGAGGAAGCCAGCTAGCCAGGAGGCCAGCACCCATTGGGAACAGACACAGCCATTCATCAGGGTCTCATAGTGGAGCAGGTGGCAGATGGCCAGGTAATGGTCCAGACACATGACGGCTAAGAGGAAGAAGTCCATAGTGCCTAGAAGGAAGTAGAGGTAGTACTGAATTATGCAGCTGGCAAATGAGATGGTGTGATCCCCAGTGAGGGTGATGACTAGCATCTTGGGAACCATGACAGAGACCAGCAACAGCTCCAGGAAGGACAGATTCTTTAGGAAGAAGTACATTTTTGTGTGCAGGCGGCAATTCACCCAGCTGAGGGCAATGATGAGCAGGTTGCCTGTGGCTGTTACCACATAGGTCACCATCAGCCCCAGGAACAACAGGGCCTGAAGGATGTGATTCCTGGGGAATCCTATGAGGACAAACCCTGTTACCTGGGTCCAGTTTTCAGGGCACAGCTTCAGAAACCTGCAGGGGAAATGAAACAGAACTTTGTAGCCAGTCTATAGCTACTAGTCATCGTATAATCAGTCAACAAAACAGGGCTGAGTGTCCAGTACTTCCTCACATTCTGAGGACATACTGATCTATATTTCTTTCTTTTCCTTATTTTTAGAGAGAGGGACTTTTGCTATAGGGCATGTGTGCTCCTTGGAGCAACAGAGAGAGACAGAGAGACAGTAAACAAGAAATCACCCCCCAGGGAGGATGGCGATGCTGCAATCCCTTCTCCTCTGCTATCCTCTTGGGGATTTTGGCACTCAAGTGCAAGTGCCCAGCATGGGTTTCAAGCCACTGGGCCAGGGACTCTAACCACAGTTGACCATGTGGGTGTCCAGCACCTTAACTACTGCACCCCTTGCTGGCCCCATACTGAAATATATTTCTTCCTGTGAGTGATTTTCAAAGAAAAACAAATTTTGATAGCAAGTGCTATAGCAATAATGAGGATGACACACTGATTGTGTATTAGAAAATTTATATAGTTTTCTTTTCTTCCCCCTTTCATCCTTAAAAGTAGACTTTACTGGTTACATAGATAAGGAAAAAATGACTGAGGAAGAATAAGTAACTCTTTTATGATCAAATAGGGAGCATCAGGGAGAGGCAGGCTCTCATCCCAAGCCTCTGTGATGCCAACACACATGCTACTCCACTGTTTGGCTTAGTTAGTCACGTGAACAGGGCGGCCTTGAGGAATCCAGAAGAATGGAGGGTCAGAGATCTCACAGGATAAATGCACCAGGAATGAAACTGTCCTGGTATCAGAAACTCTTGCTTCAGTATTTGTGACCCTTATGTATCCCGTCTTAACATAAAATAAAAGAATTTTAAGGGCCAGCAGATGGCATAGCAGTTACATCATTGGGCTCCCACATTACTGCCCATGGTTCTAGTCCTGGACCCGGTGGCTTAAAACTTAAATTAGGCGGTGGCGCGGCGGCGGCGGCCGCAGAGCCCACGCCCCCCGCCCGGGGGCGGGGCACGCGCCAACGCGGCAGCGCAGCGGCGGCGGCCGCGGAGCCCACGCCTCCCGGTGGCGCCCGGGGGTGGGGCCCGCGCCAACGCGTGAGGGGGCCCAGTCCGCCCGGCCCCCGCTGCCTCTCTGGCGCAGGGTCTGTCCCGCGCTCGGCGCCGACGTGGGCCGGTGGCACCAGAAGGCCGAGGTCGCTGTCCTTTCTGTCTCTGACCGGGCGGGTGAATGGGAGATGATGATGGCTCCCGGGCCCATTCGCGTGCTCGGGGCTGGCGTGTGGCCATTGGGCCTGCGCATGGCCGCCGGACCGGCGCGGGGCCGCCGGACCTGCGGGTGGCCGCTGGGCACACGCGTGGCCCCCGGACTCGCGAGTGGCTGCCGGGTCTGACTGTGGCTGCCGGGCTTGCGCCTACGCGGGGCCGCCGGGCCTGCTCCTGGCCATCGGGCCTGCTCCTGTGAGTGACCGACGGACCTACTCCTACGCACGGCTGTCAGGCCGGAGCGTGGTCGGCGGGCCATATGGCCGCCGGGCCTGCGTGTGGCTCCCGGGTCTGCGAGTTGCCGCCAGGCCTGCGCATGACCCCCAGGTTGGCTAATGGCCGCCGGTCCTGCGCGTGGCCGCAGGGCCTGCATCTGTGTGTGGCCACTGGGAGTGCCAGTGGCCGCCAGGCCTGAGCGTGGCCGCCGGGCCTGCGCCTGCGGGTGGCCGCTGGGCCTGTACCTGTGTGTGGTCGCTGGTCATGTGTGCGGCCGCCGGGCCTACGCGTAGCCGCCGGGCCTGCGTGTGGCCGCTAGACCCCCACCTGTGCGCAGCCACCAGGCCTGCATGTGGCCGCCGGGTCTGCGCCCACGCGGGGCCACCGAGCCTGCACCCGGGCGTGGCCACTGGGCCAGCACATGCGTGGCCGCCGGGCCTGCCCGTGGCTACCGGGCAGGCACCTGGGCGTGGCCAATGACCCAGCACGCGACCGCTGGGCCAGCACGGGGCCGCTGGTCACGAGCAGCAAACTGAAGCCGAAAACAAGGATTAAGATCTTGCAAATATAAGCAACAGAAAGAATCTTTAAATGTCTTAAACCAATTGAGAAATATATTGTATAGGAGGATTTTCGCTGCCTATGGGCAATGAGAAGATGATGGTTACCAGCCCTGCATTACCTCAGGGAAAACAAGAACTATTCTTCCATTCATGGGGAAGCCAGATTCTCGAAGATGACTCACGCTGCACCCACAACACCATTCTCGGTAATCACGGGATAGAGGCCATGTCGCATCAACTGATAACCATCTCTGCCTACCAGAACTGCGCTCCCAGAACCGTATTCCACAGAGACTCAACTACAACTGCGGAACTGCACGAGACCCACCCTTGACCCAACCCTGAACAGAATCTATGTTTCCTATTGTGGAAAACTTTATGAGCTCATAATAGAATAAGAAAAAAAAGGGTGAAAGATCTGGAGGGTATGGTTGCAGGGATGTCATCTGCGGATGCTGGAGACAGTATGGGAGAGGCAATGGGAATGAGTGATGGAGGGCGGTTAGGGAACGATCATCACGTTTGATGGACACAGGGATGAGGGGTGGTCTGTAGATGATGGTATATGTGATGGTATCACTGTCTTGACTAGTGTGAACTGCACTCATGTTGGAAAAAAACATGCTGTACACTGTAGAGATGTGCAATGAAAAAAAATTAATAATAATAATATCAGCACTCTGGCAGAGGGAGAAAGTTCTGATGATATGATAGCGGAAAGGATAAATGTGGATACCAGAGGCTGTAAGGGAGGGGAGTGGGTGGTCAGGAGTGGGTGGTGGAGGGTGGGTGTGGGGGGGAAAGGGAGGAGTCATTTGTCACCAGAAAATGTAGTGTTCTCTGTTGAAAACTAGATACATGTATGTATACTGTACACTTCATGACGAGAACTTTATGTAAAATGAATGTGATTGATCTGAGAAAGAAAAATAAAGAGGAATATCTTTAAAAAAAAAAAAACTGTTAAATTAAACTACTTTGGCCTAAAATAGCCACTGTATTCCCACATTTGAATTCCTACAGATAAGCCGAAATTGTATATATTAAGCTGTTTTTCTGGGCTAGTTGCTAGGTTACAACCAACCACAGCACCTTTTAACCTGTGTTCACACAGACAAACTTGAGAGTGTAGCCAACCCAAATTGTTTCCCTACCTTATTCTTCCACTTTCGTTTTTGTAAATTACGTTCCCGTTCCTGTACATGTCACTTTCCTTTTCCAGAACTTAAATACCATGTAGCCACGAGGCTTGCTGGAGTTGTCCTGAAATCTGGGGACAATTGCCCAATTTAAATTGTGTTAAAATTTACTCAATTAAAATCTCTACTCTATTAAATTGGCTTGTTTTATTTTATTTGAAAAGTTCTAGTGTCAGAAGCAGGATTTGAAGAACTTCCAGTGACCCCCAGGAGCAGCAGGTGACCAAGTGAGGTACTCACAGGACCCTTTGTTATCTATTGCTCTCTCATAGCAACTGGGGATTGTGGGTAAGCTCTCTCTCATGTTTGAGCTCCATGGACTTATGTTTAGAGCTCTCTGAGTTTTATATGAGCAAATTTTGGTCCACACTAAGTTTGGAGTTGCAACAAAAACTGGACTTAGTCCAGGACTGAATTGGATTAGGTAATTAACTGAATTAAATCCAGTTGTCTGACTCTATCAGACAGAAAACTAGCAATAAATGGCTATTACTGTGGCAAATGCAACAAAATATCTTTATGTTCAACATCTTAGTTTTCTTTTTTTTTTGTATGCTTTAAAAAAAAGCATTGGCACGGGAACCAGCAGTTAGCATAATGGCTACGTCTCTGGACTCCCACGTAGTCGACCGCGGTTCGCGTCTTGGACCCGGTGGCTTACAACTCACGCCGGGCGCGTGTGCGTGCGTGCCCAAGATCCCGAGAGGAGAATGGAGGAGAAGGGATTGCGGCGTGACCATCCCCCCTGGGGGGTGATTTCTCGCTTTCTGTCTCTATGTCTCTCTCTGTCTGTCTGGCAAGCGCACGTGCCCTATAGCGAAAAAAAAAACCTCTCCAAAAAAAAAAAAAAAAAAAAAAAAGCATTGACTAAATTGGTCAAGAACAGCTCAGAGCCAATGTCAGAATAAATTATTTCCCACTTTGGTTCTTCTTGGTTTAAAGAGACTAAAAATTTATATAAAAAAATAGAATTCTTAACTCTAAAAATTGAAGTACTTCCTGAAAGCGCCAATATTTACAAAGTGGTGAGATCTTAGTAACATAATTTAAAATTACTATAGCCATTAAGAATTCCCTGGAGGAAACCAGCAGTTAGCGTAATGACTATGTCACTGGACTCCCACGTAGTCGACCGCGGTTTGCGTCTCGGACCTGGTGGCTTAAAACTCATGCCGGGTGCGTATGCGTGTGTGCCCAAGATCCTGAGAGGAGAATGGAGGAGAAGGGATTGCAGTGTGGCCATCCCCCCTGGGGGGTGATTTCTCACTTTCTGTCTCTATGTCTCTCTCTGTCTGTCTGGCGAGCGCACGCACCCTATAGCGAAAAACCTCTCCAAAAAAAAAAAAAAAAATTCCCTGGGGCTAGCTGGTGGTGTGGTGGTTGAGATGCTGGACATAGTCAACAGCAGTTTGAGTCCTGGACCCAGCGGCATGCTTTCTTACTTTCCCTTTCTTTCTCTGTCTCTCTCTGGTTGGGTTAAAAATTAATAATAACAAAGTTAAATGAATAAATGATTCTTAAAAAATTAAGAATTTCCAATTTAGTACCATCCAGGGATGCCTATTAGTATGCAGAAGCTTCTAAAAGAATTAATTTTATTTGATCTCTTTTAAGACTCTTTAAAAATAAATAATACACTTAAATGACATAAAAAAAGTTCTTCCAAAATTTTGCTTTATTACCAGCTGCCCAAAGCAAAAAGAAAGCTAAATGAAAGAGTTGTTAAAGTGGTTTACAATATACCTACTAATCAAACTGAATTGTTTCTTGTTCAGTGATATCCATGCTGAGTTACAAGCATTAGAAATGCTTTTTTTGCCTTAATTAATGGGCTCCATCTTAAAATTAGTAATTAATTGAGAAACATGCTGAGTTTAAAAGGCCACATATCAATTAAGTTAGTCTTTAAAAATACAACTTTCTGGCAAATTAGTGATCTATTTAAAAATCTTTATGCCCCCAAACCTCCACTATTACAAAAATATGGAGACAAAAAAATTGCTATGTGACCCCCCCCTCCGTGTTAGAAATGCTTTTCCCTCCTAGTCACCTAGGACACCTGCTCTCTAGCAATTAATCTGAATAAGATCCTCACCTTTACTCATCCCGTGTCTCTATGTGTGGCTTTAAGATATAAACTTTCTACCTTGTTTAATCTATAAATTGTACATATTAAGCAAATATTTAGAGCTAGAACAATTAATGGCAAAATTAACAATTAAAAAGTAATGCTAAAATGTATACTATGAAGTGTACATATAACAATAAAAGCAGACTATTTATTATTTCAATAGACTCAGAAACTATCTAATTATATCAGGGAATCTGTCACAGCAATAAGCAGTTTCTATTCTGGGCGAGCAAGAAAAAAATGACCAGGTTCAGTTCTTTGTAAGGAGCATAAAAATAAGCAATAATTGGCAAGATTGTGAAAGCCAGGATGAAACTGATCAAGACAACTTTTAAATCCTCAGTTTAATACAAGTATCTATAAAGACTCGACAGAGTTAAAATATATAAAGCATTCTCATTTTGGGGGGGATGTAAAAAATCATTAAAAATCTTTTCAAAAAATGAAAATCTTTTATTTGTGTGTGTGTCCATGTCCATAACATGCATGTTATGTGGTATGTTGTATGTCCATGTAATAAAAGATCTTAAAAATTTCATTTGATTTATTAAAATAGCACTAATACAAATTAATTTAAATACTTTTCAAGTTCATGTAACTTAAAATCATTGACAAATAATCTGACTTCAAATATAGTAAAAAAGAATTTAATAAGAATCTCCACAGATTCCAACATATATTTTGTCCAATAATTAGTAATCAGCTAACATATTTGTCTTCATATAATTAGTTTAATAAAACAGCTAGTATTTATATATTATATTACATAATAAATATCTGACATCTGACCAACAGGAAAAATGGATTAATGACTAGCCTTCTCTAATATATTTTTTTTTTACAAATAATCAAGATAAAATAGTTTTAAAAAGTTTTAAGTGCGGAACCAGCAGTTAGCGTAATGGTTATGTCACTGAACTCCCATGTAGTCCACCATGGTTCAAGTCCTGGACCCAGTGGCTTAAACTCATGCTGGGCACATGTGTGTGCGTGCCCAAGATC
The DNA here is from genome assembly GCA_026018925.1 of Tupaia tana. NCBI lineage: Eukaryota > Metazoa > Chordata > Mammalia > Scandentia > Tupaiidae > Tupaia > Tupaia tana. The sequence goes on from JAKSZU010000003.1 coordinate 125,505,587, forward strand.
CCGAGAGGAGAATGGAGGGAAAGGGATTGCGGCATGGCCATCCTCTTTTGGGGGGGGGGGTGATTTCTCACTTTCTGTCTCTCTGTCTCTCTCTCTCTTTCTGGAGAGCACAAATGCCCTATAGCAAAAACCTCTCTAAAAAAAAAGTTTTAAGTGCAATTAAATTAGATTAATTTTCCTAAAGTTCACTTTTTAGTTCTCTTATAGTTCAATTAGAGGACTAATAGCTAAAGGTAGTAAAAACTAAATCTTACATAAAAATTTTTATATGTAGTCCATATATTAGCCTGTAAGATTTTTTTATTATTACCTCTAAATGGCATATCTAACTGCTATAGTCTACTGCTGTATTCTGTTTTTTGTTTTAGTGTCAACAGACACTAAGTTAGTCCTTTTTAATCTAACTAAGGTGCTTAAAAACTTTACATTTTTATTTTCTGCTGACAGTTAATGCAACTATTTATGCTTTTTACTATATTTAACAAGGTTTCTCCAAAATCAAATTCTAAATTAAATTCTTTTACCTCAAAATAACTTCTGGATATTTATAAAGAGACCTTAAAACATTCAAAAGAAAGAAATCAAAATATTCAGACTTACTTTACTATGCTAAATAATATAAAAATATTGTCAAATTAAATAATTTTAATTTTCTTTACTTTAGATTTAAATGACATGTATAAATATGTTATATATTTTAATATATTTATTACATTATATTTAAATTTATATGTATAAATGTTTTATATATATTTATTATGTATTTATTACATACACTGTATTCCAAAATAAATTGAAATTCTCCAAAATCTATAATGTAATATTTATCAGTCATATTATAAACTATTGTATTAAATTAGTATATGTCACAAATATCGCCAAATTTTTTTTTCAATTATAAACTCTTGGCATATCTTTAATTAATTCAAATATTATTGTCCATAATTAATTGCTTTATTTAATACTTTTCTAAAAAACTTTTTTAAATGACTATAATCTTAAAGTATATCTTTAGAAAAGTCATAAAAACTGTACTCTTATATGTCTAAGTTTCTAATAATCTAATCATTTTGCACTAAATAAAAACTTCCAGTTTCTATTTTAAAATTTCCAGCTTCCTTCTAATTAGTTTTCTTTTTTCTTTTTTTTGGAGAGGTTTTTGCTATAGGGCACATGTGCTCCTCAGAAAGACAGAGAGAGACAGAGAGACAGAAAGCAAGAAATCATCTCACGGGGGGATGACCACACTGTAATTCTTCTCCTCCATTCTCCTCTCAGGATCTTGGGCATGCACTCACATGCACCCCATGTGAGTTTAAGCCCCTGTGTCCAGGACTCGAACACGGTCAACTACATGGAAGTCCAGCAACATAGCTGTTATGCTAACTGCTGGTCCAAAAACTAATTAGTTTTCTAAACTACTAAGTCAACCATTAAGCAAAGCCAATATTAACCAAAAGCAAAAAACTATTTTGACAAAATTATATGCTAAGTCGGCCAATAACAAACTTATTAAACTATATATCACTTCCTTGCTCACTGTCTAAGATCAAATATAACTTATTAAAGTCTAATTTAAATAAATTCCATAAAATTAACCTAAGTCAAATTACCTGTTATAGTCTATTTAATAAGCAATACTATACATCTAAATTAAAAAAATAAAATTAGTATAAAAATATAAATCCAATATTAACTAAACTCATAAAAAACATATAGACAGCTGCCTCATTCTTCCTAAGTCCTCTTTAGAACTAATTATTTAAAACCTCTATACCCCATAACTCACAAAATTAAAAAAAATTTAAAATAGTAATAACTTGCTCAGTAATATTAATACAATATCTACCCTAAAATTACTAAAATGTCTTATAGCCAATATTTAGTCTGTCAACATAATAGTAAAAAATAGTAAAAAGTGCAAGTACATTTCTATTACATAATATGCTATTTAAATATTATTAAAAAATTCACTCATTGTCATTTTCATTACATATTTTTATTTGTAAAAATCTTTTTCCATAGGGACCAGCAGATGGCATAATAGTTACGTAGCTGGACTCCAATGTAGTCAACTGCTGTTTGAGTTCTGGACCCTGCACATGTGCATGCGTGCCCAAGATCCGAAGAGAATGGAGAAGAGAATGTGGCATGGCCATCCCCCCAGGAGGTGATTTCTTGCTTGCTTTCTGTCTTTCTGTGCCTCCCTGTCTCTCTGGCAAGAGCATAAATCTCTCAAAAACAAACAAACAAACAAAAAAAACTTTCCCATAAAAAAAATACTGTAACAATAGTCAAAAACTAAGTTGAAATACATTTCTGTCATAAAACATTTCTAAAAATCTGAAGTGACTAAATTCTGCCAGACTTTAGTGCATTATGCAAAGTCTAATTTCACCAAATAAAAAATACTATTTATATGAATATATATTTATTTGAATAAATATAAATTCCATTGATTAAAAATAACCAAACCTTCATAGTCCAAAATAGGGGTCTTCTAAAAATAACAACAAAAAACTGCCTGAAAGCTCTGTGAAAAGACATCATACCAAATTCTTTCCGACACTCACACTGCAATAGAGCTTTAAAAACTTAAATTCTAAGCTCACGATTCAAAAAAGCTACTTTAAATTTTAAAACTGTGCATTTATTAAAGACTTTAAAGTAAAACTGACCAAAAAATTTCTTATTTGAAACAGATATTTTCAACAACTAAACAGCTATGGCCATATATCATGAATCAAGATTTCTCTGCCATCATAAAAGCTTCATGTTATTTCTTTTTTATCTCAATTCCTATTGTTTTAATTCTTTCCTCACTCACAAAAAAAATCCATAAAACTATAATCAGTAGTTAGCTTTAATTTAAATTTATATCCTAGCACAAAGCCAAAATAATTGTTTATAGATGAATGCAAAAAAATTTCAGTAAAATTTCTAAAAATTTTAAGTGGGGACATACAATGCCTCTCCTTCATAGCATGGCTTGCTTCACTCAGCAGTAAGTCTTCCACATTCATCCACTTCCTGTCAAAAGCCAGGGTTTTGTTGTTTTTTTTATGGATGAATAGTATTCCATTGAATATATGTGCCACAGTTTTTCTAACCATTCATCAGTTTGTGGGCATTTGGGTTGCTTCCATGATTTAGCAATCGTGAAAAGTGCCACAATAAACGTCGATGTGCAAGCACTTTCCCGATAAAGTATTCTTCTGTCCTTTGGGTAGATACCAAGGAGTGGGATTGCTGGATCACCTGTTGAAATATCCATTTTGTAAGACAAATAATAATGTGATTGAATGTATGGAAGAAAATGAAATGAAAAAATTAAAAAAAAATTACTTTTCAAATTTACTTAAAATTTTCAAAATGTTTAATATTATATTTCTTCTAATAAGTCTCTAAGTTATTATGACTTATTGCACTAAACTAATGACAATAATAAATACATTTTTAAAATAAGCCATTAACAAGAAACTATAGTCCTCAATCATCATCCCACTCTGAACAATAGTAATAAACAACTAGACTCAAATACTATCAAATTGCCTGTATTCCCTAAACCTTAACCTGTTTAATTCAGTTCAGCTTATTTCATAAAAACTTTCATTTTGAAAGTATACCTTAATCATCACATTAGTCCTCCTAGTGTACTCTATCTATGGTATGCTTTATATGCAACCATCCATCAAACACTAAATAATCTTATTTCAACCAAATCAATAAAAGCACAAAAAAAGACCTATTTGCCCTATAATGCCATGCTAAATATCAAAAAAAACCTTATAATTTGTACACTAAAATAATTCATCTATAATAGTAAAAAAAAAAAATAATGGCACAAATGCCCTAAATGTTAGTTAATCTCTCAAACATTTAAAAACCTGACCAAAAGAGGAAAAATTATTAAATTAAACTATTTTGGCCTAAAAATGGCTGCTGTACTCCTATGCTTAAACTCCTATAAATAAGCCAAAATTGTACATTAGGCTATTTTTCTAAACTAACAACTAAGTTACAACCAATCATGACAGCTAAACTCAGTCAATCACAGGCATCCTGCCTTTTAAACTGTATTAAGGCAGACAAACATCAAAATGTAACCAACCCAAATAATTTTCTTATCTCATTCCTTCACTTTATTTTTGTACATGTTCCATCCCAAACACGTCACTTTCCTTTGCCGAAACTTAAATACTGAGTTAATCACAAGGTTAGCCAAAGCTGTCCAAAAGTCTAAAAAAAATGGCTCAATTTAAATCATATTGAAATTTACTCAATTAAAATTCTACTCTCTTAAGTTATTTTTCTTTTAACCAAGCTCATGCTGGGCATGTGTGTATGCATACCTAAGAACCCAGGAGGAGAAGGGATTGCAGTGTGGCCATCCCCCCATGGGATGATTTCTCATTTTTCCTCTCTTTGTGTCTTTCTCTTCCTGGCAAGATCATATGCCATAAGGCAAAAACATCTACAGAAAGAAAAATAAAGAAAGAAGGGAAAGAAAGAAAGAAAGAAAGAAAGAAAGAAAGAAAGAAAGAAAGAAAGAAAGAAGAAAGAAAGAAGAAAGAGAGGGACCAGCAGTTAGCGTAATGGCTATGTCGCTGGACTCCCACGTAGTCGACCGCGGTTCGAGTCCCGGACCCGGTGGCTTAAACTCACGCCGGGCGCGTGTGCGTGCATGCCCAAGATCCCGAGAGGAGAATGGAGGAGAAGGGATTGCGGCGTGGCCATCCCCCCTGGGGGGTGATTTCTCGCTTTCTATCTCTCTGTCTCTCTCTGTCTGTCTGGCGAGCACACGCGCCCTATAGCGAAAACCTCTCCAAAAAGAAAAAAAAAAAAGGAGAAAAAGAAAGAAAAAAAAAGAAAAAGAAAGAAAAAAAGAAAAAAAAAAGAAAGAAAAAGAAAGAAAGAAAAAAGAAAGAAAGAAAAAGAAAGAAAGAAAGAAAGAAAGAAAGGAAGGAAGGAAGGAAGGAAGGAAGGAAGGAAGGAAGGAAGGAAGGAAGGGAGGAAGAAAGAAAAAAAGAAGGAAAGAAAGAAAGAAAGAATTTTAAAGTCTGGCTTTTAGTATCTTTAGAGATTTTATTTTCATTAATCAGCTAGAAAACCACATGGGATTGGACTGTACAAAGCTCCAATCTTGTCATAAAGTGTTATTTTTCTTTTTTCCTCCCATGCCCCAGACAGGTTGTAAATCTCTCTTCCTGTGTAACCTTACTAGCCTTCTCTCAGCCTCAGCTCTCCAAATATTTTAATGACATAAAATGGGGAAGAAAGGGAAAGGCATCAAAAGAGACAGGACTTATCAACCTGACTCTTTTTTTTTTTAAATTTTTTATTATCATCATATTCTTCTTTATATTACATTGAATTACATATAACTTTACAGTGTATTACATTGCTTTTTCAAAAGGGAATGCCATCCATGTCAGTCAGTACAGAGACATTAATCTCCCCACTTCAACATTCAATATCTTTTCTATGTTTTCCCCAATCATCATTATTATTATTCTAATTATTTTTTTAAAAACATTCAATTGCTATTTCTCATTTTGCTTGTACAAATACTATGCCCATCATGAAATACTTCTCAGACAAATCCAGTTGAGAATACTATACATGTCAACATCGACAGTTAATAAGCCATATCTGTTTCTCACTAACGTCCTGCCTCTCTATTGTTCACTTGTTATCTTTCTCTATCCTTTTCTCTTCACTTCCCCTATTCCACACTGTCCTATTCTCATTAAGTACCTTCACTGCTTTTATGTCCTCCAATTTTTTGCTCTCTATCATAGAGTGCTGATAGTCGGTATATATTGAGTGGATACATACAATATCTTTCTTTCATAGCCTGGCTTACTTCACTCAGCAATATATCCTCTGTATCTGACCACTTTCTATCAAATTCCAGGGTCTTGTTATTTTTTATGGCTGAGTAGTATTCCATAGAGTATATATACCACACTTTTCCAATCCATTCATCAGTTTGTGGACATTTAGGTTGGTTCCATGTTTTGGCAATTGTGAATAATGTTGCAATAAACATTGATGTGCAAGCACTTTTCTGACTGAGCGTTCTCCTGTCTTTTGGGTAAATACCCAGAAGTGGGATTGCTGGATCAAATGGTAGTTCTATTTGCAGATCTTTGAGGAACCTCCATATTGTTCTCCACAGTGGTTGAACTAGTTTACATTCCCACCAACAGTGTAGGAGGGTTCCCTTTTCACCACATCCCCGCCAACACTTATCACTTTTTATATTCTTAATCTTTGCCATTCTGACAGGGGTTAGGTGGTATCTCATTGTAGTTTTTATCTGCATCTCCCTTATGATGAGGGATGTTGAGCATTTCCTCATATGCTTTTTGACTGTTCGTATGTCTTCCTTAGAGAGACTTTTGTTCAGCTCATTTTCCCATCTTTTAATTGGGTTCATCATTTTTTTTTTGCATAAGGCACTTGAGTTCCCTATGTATTCTGGTTATCAGTGCCTTGTCTGAGGCATATTTCACAAAAATATTTTCCCATTCTGAGGGTTGTCGGTTCACACTTGTTACTGTGTCCTTTGCTGTGCAGAAACTTCTTAGTCTAATATAATCCCATTTGTCTATTTTAGGGATTATTGCCTGTGCTTTGGGAGTCTTATTTAAGAAGTATTTGCCTGGGAACCAGCAGTTAGCGTAATGGCTATGTCGCTGGACTCCCACGTAGTCGACCGCGTTTCGCGTCCCGGACCCGGTGGCTTAAAACTCACTCCGGGCGCGTGTGCGTGCGTGCCCAGGATCCCGAGAGGAGAATGGAGGAAAAGGGATTGCGGCGTGACCATCCCCCCTGGGGGGTGATTTCTCGCTTTCTGTCTCTCTGTCTCTCTCTGTCTGTCTGGCGAGCGCACGCGCCTTATAGCGAAAAACCTCTCCAAAAAAAAAAAAGAAGTCTTTGCCTACTCCAATGTCCCCTAGAGTTTCCCCAGCATTTTCCACCAGTAGTTTTGTTTCAGGTCTTAGGTTCAGATCTTTTATCCATTTTGAGTTGACTGTTGTCAATGGTGAAAGATGGGGGTTCAATTTCATCTTTCTGCAGGTGGATACCCAGTTTTTCCAGCACCATTTACTAAAGAGGTTTTCCTTTTCCCAATGGATTGACTGATATCCTTTGTCAAAGATCAGTTGGCTGTAAGCTTTGGGGGTTATTTCTGGGGTCTCTATTCTCTTCCATTGGTCCACATGTCTGTTTTTATGCCAATACCATGCTGTTTTGATGACCACAGCTTTATAGTATATCTTGGGATCAGGGAGTGATATGCCTCCTACTCCATTCTTCTTGCGCAGGATTGCTTTTGCAATACTAGGTCTTTTATGGTTCCAAACAAATTCTATGATTGCCTTTTCTAGATCTCTGAAGAATATCTCTGGTATTTTGATTGGAATTGCATTAAACATGTAGATTAATTTGGGTAGAATTGCCATTTTGATTATGTTAATTCTTCCAATCCATGAGCATGGGATGTCCTTCCACATTTTTATGTCACTTTCAATGTCTCTTTTAAGATTTTCGTAGTTTTCTTTATAAAGGTCTTTTATTTTCTTAGTTAGGTTTATCCCTAGGTATCTTATACACCTTGTGGCTACAGTGAAAGGGATTCCTTTCTTCAACTCTGCTTCGTTCAACTTGTTGTTCATAAATAGAAATGCTATAGATTTTTGGATATTAATTTTGTATCCTGCCACCTTACTGTATTCACTTATTACTTCAAGCAGTTTTTTCATGGATACCTGTGGGTCTTCTAAGTATACCATCATGTCATCTGCAAATAAAGATATTTTCAATTCTTCTTTGCCTATTCGAATGCCTTTAATATTGTTCTCTTCTCTGATTGCAATAGCTAAGACTTCCAGTACTATATTAAAGAGCAGTGGAGAAAGTGGGCAGCCTTGCCTAGTACCTGTTTTCAGAGGAAAAGCTTTCAGCTTTTCCCCATTCAGTATAATGTTAGCTGTAGGTTTTTCATAGATTGCTTTTATTGTGTTCAGAGATGACCCTTCTATACCAATCTTACTGAGAGTCTTAATCATGAAAGGATGCTGTATTTTATCAAATGCTTTCTCTGCATCAATTGAGATGATCATATGGTTTTTATCTTTCTTTCTGTTAATGTGGTGTATTACATTTATGGTCTTGCGTATATTGAACCACCCTTGCATCCCTGGTATAAAGCCTACCTGATCGTGATGAATGATCTTTGTTATATGTTGTTGGATACGATTTGCGAGTATCTTGTTGAGAATTTTCGCATCTATATTCATCAATGATATTGGTCTGTAGTTTTCCTTTTTTGTCATATCTTTATCTGTTTTGGGGATGAGGATGATGGAGGCTTCGTAAAATGAATTTGGAAGGTTTCCTTCCTTTTGAATCTTTAGAAATAATTTTAGTAGGATAGGGGTTAACTCTTCCTTAAAAGTTTTGTAGAATTCACAAGTGAAGCCATCTGGGCCTGGGCTTTTCTTTGTTGGGAGGTTATTTATTACTGATTCAATGTCCTGGCTTGTTATGGGTCTATTCAGGTTCTCTATGTCTTCCTGATCCAATCTTGGTAGATTATATGCATCCAGGAATTTGTCCATCTCCTCCAGGTTATCTTGTTTGTTGGCGTAAAGTTGTTCATAGTATCCTCTAATGATATTTTGTATTTCTGCTATGTCTGTGGTAATATTGCCTGTTTCATCACATATTTGATTAATCTGGTTTCTTTCTTTCTTCTTCTTGATCAGTCTAGCCAATGGTGTGTCAATCTTGTTAATCTTTCAAAGAACCAGCTTTTGCTTTCATTTATTTTCTGTATGGTTCGTTTATTTTCTATTTCATTTATTTCTGCTCGAACCTTTATTATTTCATTTTGCCTGGCATTTTGGGGGTTTGTTTTTTTTCCAATTCTATGAGGCATGATGATAAGTTATCTACTTGCCATTTTTCTATCCTTTTCTTATGCGCACTAATTGCTATGAATTTCCCTCTTATGACTGCTTTTGCTGTGTCCCATAGATTCTGGACACTTGTGTACTCATTATCATTAGTTTCCATAAATCTTTTTATTTCATCCTTAATTTCTTCAGTAGTGAAGAAGTCATTCAGAAGTAGGTTGTTCAGTTTCCATGTGTTCGTGTATTTTTGGGGTTGTGTCTTGAAATTAATCTTGAGTTTAATTCCATCATGGTCAGAGAAGATGCTGGGTACAGTTTCTATGCCTTTGAATCTATAAAGGCTTGATTTGTGTCCTAATATATGATCTATCTTTGAAAAGGTTCCATGTCGGGGTGAGAAAAATGTATATGTTGTGGATGTAGGGTGGAAAGTTCTATAGATATCTGCCAAGCCCATTCCATTTATAGTATCATTTAAGTCCTGTATCTCTCTATTTATTTTCTGTCTAGAAGATCTGTCTATAGGAGATAATGGGGTGTTGAGATCTCCAACAATTATAGTATTTCTCCCTATCTCTCCTTTTAGCTCCAGCAGTCTTTCCTTCACATATTTAGGTGCACCTGAGTTGGGTGCGTAGATATTTATAAGGGTTATGTCTTCTTGCTGGATTACCCCATTTACTATTATATAATGTCCTTCTTTGTCTCTTCTTACAGTCTTTGTCTTGAAATCTATTTTGTCTGAGATCAATATCGCTACTCCAGCCTTTTTTTGATTTCCATTTGCATGGAGTATCTTTTTCCAGCCCTTGACTTTTAGTCTATGTATGTCTTTATCCATAAGGTGAGTTTCTTGTAGGCAACAGATAGAGGGTTTCTGTTTTCTTATCCATTCAGCCAGTCTATGTCTCTTAACTGGAGAATTTAATCCATTGACATTCAATGTAATTATCGATATTTCCATACCTGATCCTATCATTAAGTGAGCCATTTTGTTGGTTGCTTTTTGTTCTTGTATAACTGTCTCTGATTTTTTAGTTTTCCTGGTATAATACTCCCTTCAGAACCTCTTGAAGAGCTGGTCTGGAGTTGGTAAATTCCTTCAAATTTTGTTTATTTGAGAATGTTTTTATCTTTTTTTCCCATATGAAAGATAATTTTGCTGGGTATAGTATTCTTGGTTGAAATTGTTTTTCACTCAACACTTTTACTATGCTTCCCCATTCCTTCCTTTCCTGCATTGTTTCGGCCGAGAGATTCGATGTTAGCCTGATGGGGTGACCTTTGTAAGTAACCTGGCGTTTTTCTCTTGCCAACTTTAGTATCTTGTCTTTGTCTGTTGTTTTTGCCATTCTGACTATGATGTGCCTTGGAGAAGATCTTCTTGGGTTGATTCTACCCAGGGTCCTATGTATTTCCTGGGTCTGGATACTTAAATGCCTTTCTAGATTTGTAAAGTTTTCTTCCAGGATCTTGTGGAATAAATTATCTAGGCCCTTATTATTTTCTTCCTCTTCTGGAATACCAATTATCTGGATGTTGGGGCACTTGATAGTATCCAGTATTGCTCGTATATTATTCTCATTTTTCATGGTTGTTTTCTCAATCTTCTTGATACTTTTTTCTAGGTCAGATGTTTTGTCTTCTACGTTAGAGATTCGATCTTCTGCCTGGTCTAACCTACTTTTAATACTTTCAAGGGAGGTTTTGATTTCCTGTATCACATTCTTCAATCCTAAAAGTTCCATCTGGTTCTTGTTTAAGGTATCCATTTCTTCTTTCAAGTCATTGAAGGTCTTCCTCATCTCCTGGAGCTCCTTGTCTCTTTTCTCTTCCATCTCAGTTAGTTTGGTCACTACAAATAATCTGAATTCCTTATCAGACATGTCCACAACGTCCATTGTATTGACTGTGGGTGATGTAGGCTTGATGATTTCCCTTGGGGGAGAGGCCTTTCCTTGGTTGCTCATATTTCTTGAGCCTCTGCGATTGTTCCTAGTCATCAGGTAATCTATATGTTTCTTCCTAACTGATTGTTAAAAGTTGTACAGGCTTAGAAAGTTGATGATTTCCCTTATCGTTGGCCTACCTGTTGCTCACAATTACCATTAACTGTTGCCACTACCCTGGATGGCCCAAAGTCCTCACTGTCTCTAAGGAGAGGTGAGCCTTCAATTGACTGAATAAGCAACACCCCAAGAGCAAAGAAATACAGAATGAAAAAAGGAAATCGCGCGGCACGCATGCACGCTGCGCGCTATTTAAATCACCAGAGTTCAAACAGTCCAAAGGCTAGTGGGAAAGGGTCAGAAGATGAGTGACAGGACGAGGTTGGTCGGGCCTGCAGCCTGAGTCCGCCTGGAGCCCGGAACTGCTGGCCGGCTCGATCCGGATTGCGGGTGGGGTGGGGTGGGAGTTCGCCTTAAAGTCCCAGACAACCAACCTGGGGTCCAAGGAGGAGAAACGGTGGGGATGCGTGGAGATTCAGAAGGGTCGGGCCTACAGCCTGAGTCCGCCTGGAGCCCGGAACTCAACCTGACTCTTCAACTTTTCCTTTAAAATAGTGGTATGTTCATCTTGTCCTTGAAGTTTTTGTCATCTTGCAAAATTCATACATATTTTGAAGGATTAGATTTAAAATCTTGATTCCATGATCCTTTATTCACATCAGCATCAACTCCTCAGAATCAAAATATATCTTACCTATTAATTAGAGAAAATACTGAAAATATTCAAAAAGAAAAAGAAAAATTACCAAGTTACTTTGTGTAATTGAGAAGGATGAAGTGTTGAGAGTGTTGACAAAGCTTAATCCAAGATCATCTATTTCTCCAGATTGCCTGTGCCAAAGCTGGAGAGCACAGGTATTTTCTCACATCTGCCTGAAGAGACCTTAACAAAGTGCTTCTGATGGGAAAAACAAAAACAAAAACAAAACAAAACAAAACAAAATGCCTGGTCCCAAGGATGAAGAAGAAAGACACTCATGGCCTGTTTTGTTTCTATCAATTCTGACAGGAATAAGTCCTGCAATTTAAATAGCTAACAATATAGCTTAATTCTGCTGGCCTAGCTCTTATTATATATCTCCAAAAAAGAAATAAGATCCAGAGAAGTATGTTAGAGCACTCATCAATATACCATAATGGTTTCAGTGAGGGAAAATGCATTACTGTGGTTCTTCCAAAGGGACAGGTAAATACTATCATTAAAAGTTGTCGGCGTCCACCCCCAGGCTCGGCGCTACTATGGAAGAAGCAGAAAAAATGAGACAAAAGATAGAGTAGAAACGGACACAGGCAGCTTGGGCCTAGGTAGCCCATGCAACTTGTGTCGCCCAGATGAACTGGACGTCTTTATTTATAGAACAAGGAGACACTACACATGCATGTTTTACGACACTTCATACATTGGTTGCCAGGTTGCAGACAATAAGAAGCAGTTAACAAATCCATGAGGGCTTAGTCACACCAGGCCAGGTGTATCCCTTCCTGATAATCCCATCAAGAGAAAATCTCATCTTCCTTTCTAATGCAAAGAACTAGCTGTTAGGTGTGGGGAAGGAGCTAAAGATCTTCTCACAGCACCACACCCAGAGTAGGCTAAGGAACCTTTCAGATGCAGAGCAGGGATTGGATTTTGCCAAGATGTTTCTTGAAGTCCATCAGATGTATCTGTTGGAATGCCCCTGGCAATTTCCACCCTTGCTCTGTCTGCAGCCAAGGTCAAGGAAAGACAAGTTACAAGGTTCTGCCAAACCCCAAAAGAGCATGTGGTGTTTGCTCAGGGCGTGTCCCCACAACTCATATTCTCTCTTAAACGTGTCCCCACAAAAAGTAACATTTTAAAAATTGCCAAAGGACATATGCATTTGCCAGAGAGAGACAGAGGGAAAAAGCACCCTATTGGGGGGCATGGTCATACTATAATCCCTTCTCCATTACTTTTTTGTCCTGTTGGAATCTGCGGCATGCATAAACAAACACCCAGCATTTTTTTCAAGCCACCAGAGCTGGGATTTGAACTGCAGTCTGCTATGTGAAATCCATTTTCCTTAGTCACTAACCCCTGGGGCCAGCTCAAAGTAATTTTTTTTTCGTATTTCATCTATTTTTATTTTTTATTATCATCATAATCTTCTTTATATTACATTGAATTACATATAACTTTACAGTGTATTACATTGCTTTTTCAAAAGGGAATGCCATGCATGTCAGTCAGTACAGAGATATTAATCTCCCCGCTTCAACATTCAATATCTTTTCTATGTCTTCCCCAATCATTATTACTATTATTCTAATTATTTTTTAAAACAGTCAATCGCTATTTCTCATTTTGCTTGTACAAATACTTTGCCCTTCATGAAATACTTCTCAGACAAATCCAGTTGAGAATATTATACATGTCAACATCAACAGTTAATAAGCCATATTTGTTTCTCACTAACGTCCTGCCTCTCTATTGTTCACTTGCTATCTTTCTCTATCCTCTTTTTTTTTTATTAATTACTTTATTTATTTTTGTATATACTTTCAATCATATTGTTTGGCTTACAATGAGACCATTTCGATATGTGAACATTTCTCCCCAGACCCGTTGATCGAAATATCTTCAACAGATAACACCACACCTCCCCATCCCGTCAATGCTCTACCTCTGTATCCCTTCTCCAAATGTCTTTCGTTGGGCCCCACTCCTCCACATACACCTCATCTGACATTCACACCCATCTCTTGTGTTTGTTCAACTGTTAGTCAATCAGTTTCAGACATAGAATGCAGACAAACGGTATATGTTAAGTGGGGACATACAATGTCTCTCCTTCATAGCCTGGCTTGCCTCACTCAGCAGTACATCTTCCATATTCTTCCACTTTCTGTCAAAAGCCAGGGCTCTGTTGGTTTTTATGGCTGAGTAGTATTCCATAGAGTATATGTGCCACAGTTTTTCAACCCATTCCTCCATACGGGGGCATCTGGGTTGGTTCCATGACTTAGCAATTGTGAATAGTGCCGCAATAAACATCGATGTGCAAGCACTTTTCCAATGAAGAATTCTTCTGTCCTTTGGGTAGATACCGAGGAGTGGGATCTCTGGATCATATGGCAGATCTATCTGTAGATTTTTGAGGAATCTCCAAATTATTCTCCACAGTGGCTGGACCAATCTACATTCCCACCAGCAGTGTAAAAGAGTTCCCCTTTCACCACACTCCCGCCAACACTTATCATTTTTTGTTTTTTTAATATTAGACAATCTGACTGGGGTTAGGTGGTACCTCATTGTTTTTATCTGCATTTCCCTTACGATGAGGGAGGTTGAACATTTTTTCATATGCCTTTTGGCCATTCATATGTCATCTTTAGAGAGTGTTTTCTTCATCTCCTTCTCCCATCTTTTAATAGGGTTGCTCATCTTTTTTCCAAACACCTTTTTTAGTTCCTTGTGTATTCTGGTTATCAGTCCCTTATCTGATGCAACATTTACAAAAATATTTTCCCATTCTGAGGGCTGTCGATTCACACTGACTACCGTGTCTTTGGCCATGCAGAAACTTCTTAGTCTGATGTAATCCCACTTGTCTATTTTGTGGACGATGGACTCTGCTTTGGGGGTCTTCTTTAGGAAGTCTTTCCCTACACCAATGTCTCCCAGAGTTTCCCCAGCATTCTCCAGGAGCAGCTTTATAGTTTGAGGTCTTAGATTTAGATCCTTGATCCACCTTGACTTGATTCTTGTCAAAGGAGAGAGGTAGGGGTTCAGATTCATCTTTCTGCAAGTGGAAGTCCAGTTTCTCCAGCACCACTTGCTGAAGAGGCTTTCATTTTCCCACTGGATTGACTGGTACCCCTTGTCAAAGATCAGTTGACTGTATGTTTGGGCACTTATTTCTGGGGACTCTATTCTGTTCCATTGGTCCACATGTCTGTTTCTGTGCCAATACCATGCTGTCTTTATTACCACAGCTTTGTAATATATTTTTGGATCGGGGATTGAGATGCCACCCACTCCATTCTTCTTGTGTAGAAGTGCTTTGGCAATACGGGGTCTTTTATGATTCCAGACAAATTTTAAGATTGTCTTTTCTAGATCTGTGAAGAATGTATCTGGTACTTTGATTGGCATTGCATTAAATAGGTAGATTAATTTGGGTAGGATTCCCATTTTGATTATATTAACTCTTCCAATCCATGAACATGGGATGTCCTTCCATTTTTTTGTGTCATTTTCAATTTCTTTTTTTTACCTTCTCGTAGTTTTCCTTGTGGAGGTCTTTAACTTCTTTGGTTAGATTTATTCCTAAATATCTTATACTTTTAGTGGCTATGGTAAACGGAATAAGTTTTTTCAGTTCTATCTCAGTCTGCCTGTTATTCGTATATAGAAATGCTATCGATTTCTGTATATTGATTTTATATCCTGCAACTTTACTGAATTCATGTATTACTTCCAGTAGTTTTTCCATGGAGACCATTGGGTCTTCTATGTATACAATCATGTCATCTGCAAATAGAGAGAGTTTCACCTCTTCTTTTCCTATTCGAATGCCCTTTATTTTTTCCTCTTTTCTGATTGCGTTGGCGAGGACTTCCAGTACTATATTGAAAAGGAGAGGAGAAAGTGGGCATCCTTGTCTTGTTCCTGTGTTTAGTGGGAAAGCTTTCAGCTTTTCTCCATTCAGGATGATGTTTGCTATGGGTTTTTCATAGATGGCTTTTATTGTATTGAGAAATGGCCCTTCTATGCCGATTTTGCTAAGAGTCTTGATCATGAAGGGATGTTGTATCTTATCAAATGCTTTTTCTGCGTCAATCGATATGACCATATGGTTTTTGTCTTTCTTCCTATTAATATGGTGTATTACATTTATGGTTTTGCATATGTTGAACCAACCTTGCATTCCTGGAATAAAGCCTACCTGATCATGGTGTATGATCTTCTGTATAAGTTGTTGAATACGATTTGCTAGTATCTTGTTGAGAATCTTTGAGTCTATGTTCATCAGAGATATTGGTCTATAGTTTTCCTTCCTTGTCCTGTCCTTATCTGTTTTGAGGATGAGGGTGACAGAGGCTTCATAGAATGAATTAGGGAGAGATTCACCCTTTTGGATCTTTAGAAATAATTTGAGCAGAATGGGAGTTAACTCTTCTTTGAAAGTTTTGTAGAATTCAGAGGTGAATCCATCGGGGCCAGGGCTTTTCTTTGTTGGGAGGTTACTTATTACTGATTCAATCTCCTGGCTTGTTATGGGCCTATTCAGACTTTCTATTTCTTCCTGGCTCATTCTTGGTAGATTATATTTGTCCAGGAATTTGTCCATCTCATCCAGATTATCTTGTTTCTTAGCGTATAGATGTTCAAAGTATCCTCTAATGATGTTTTGAATTTCTACTATGTCTGTTGTTATGTTACCAGCCTCATTGCAGATTTGATTCACCTGGTTCCTTTCTCTCTTCTTCTTAATAAGTCTCGCTAGTGGGGTATCAATTTTGTTTATCCTTTCAAAGGACCAGCTTTTGCTTTCACTTACTTTCTGTATAGTACGTTTATTTTCTATTTCATTTATTTCTGCTCGGATCTTTATTATTTCCTTTCTCCTGTAATTTTTTGGATTTTTTTGCTGCTGCTTTTCCAATTCTCTAAGGCTTGATGTTAGGTGATCCATTAGCCTTTTCTCTGTCTTCCTCTTATGTGCACTAATTGCTATGAACTTCCCTCTTATGACTGCTTTGGCAGTGTCCCAAAGATTATGGAAACTTGTATCTTCATTGTCATTGGCTTCCATGAATCTTTTGATTTCGGACTTTATTTCTTCGGTAATAGTGGAGTCATTCAGGAGTAGGTTATTTAGTTTCCATGTTTTTAGGTATTTTTGAGGATTTCTCTTGAAATTAAACTCGAGTTTAATTCCATCATGGTCAGAGAAGATGCTGGAAATAGTTTCTATGCCTCTGAATCTGCAGAGGCTTGCTTTGTGTCCTATGATGTGGTCAATCTTCGAGAAAGTTCCATGTCGGGGTGAGAAAAAACTATATCTTGTGGTTTTTGGGTGGAAAGTTCTATAGATGTCTGTTAAGTCCAATTGATTTATGGTATCATTTAGGTCCTTGATCTCTCTACCTATTTTTTGCCTAGATGATCTGTCCAGAGGGGATAATGCGGTGTTGAGATCTCCAACAATTAGTGTGTTGCAGTCTATCTCCCCTTTCAGATCTAACAATCTTTCCTTCACATATTTGGGTGCTCCTGTGTTAGGAGCATAGATATTAATAAGCGTTATATCTTCTCGATCTATAGAGCCTTTTACTATGATATAGTGCCCTTCTTTGTCTCTTCGGACACTTTTTGTTTTAAAGCCTATTTTGTCAGAAATTAGTATCGCAACTCCAGCTCTTTTTTGGTTCCCAACTGCATGGAAAACCTTTTTCCAACCCTTCACTTTCAGTCTATGTATGTCTTTTTCCATGAGGTGGGTTTCTTGTAGGCAACAGATAGAGGGTTTCTGTTTTTTTATCCATTCAGCCAGTCTGTGTCTCTTGATTGGAGAATTTAACCCATTAACATTCAATGCTATTATCGATGTTATAGGGTCTGTACCGACATTTAAGTTAGCCATTGTCTTAGTTGCCTGTTATTTCTTTGTTTTTGGCTGTTGCGTCTTGAGTTTTCCTGGAACAGTACTTTCTTCAGGATTTCTTGAAGAGCTGGTCTGGTGTTGGCAAATTCTTTCAGGTTTTGTTTGTCTGAGAAGATTTTAATCTTTTTTTCCCAAATGAAGGATAATCTTGCAGGGTATAATAGTCTTGGCTGAAATTGTTTCTCTCTTAACACTTTCAGTATGTCTTCCCATTCTTTCCTTGCTTGCATTGTTTCTGATGAGAGGTCTGGTGTTAGTCTTATGGGATGGCCTTTGTAAGTTATTTCTTGTTTCTCTCTTGCCAGTTTTAGTATCATGTCTTTTTCTGTGACGTTAGACAGCCTGGCTAAGATGTGCCTTGGGGAAGATCTTCTGGGGTTGATTCTATTTGGGGTCCTTTGTATTTCTTGGGTCCGGATGGTTCGGTGCCTCTCTAGGCTTGGGAAATTTTCTTCCAAGATGTCATGGAATAGATTTTCCATTCCGCTATTAGTTTCTTCACCTTCTGGGATGCCGATTATCCTGATGTTTGGGCGTCTAATAGAGTCTAGTATTTCTCGTATATTATCCTCATGTTTTTTAGTTATTTTCTCGATCTTTTTGTAGTTTTTTTCTAGATCAGAGGTTTTATCTTCTACATCAGAGATTCGATCTTCAGCATGGTCTAATCGGCTCTTAATACTTTCCAGAGAGTTTTTGATTTCTTGTATTATAGACTTTATCTCTAATAGTTCCACCTGATTCTTTCTCAGAGTATCCATTTCTTCTTTCATATCCTGGAAGGACTTCCTAATTTCCTGTAGTTCGTTGTCTCTTTTTTTTTCCAATTCACAGAATTTGGTCACCATGAATGTTCGGAATTCTGTGTCTGTCATTTTGGTAACGTCCTCCATATTTACAATACATGGATGGGCATTTTCCTTTGTTGGAGACATATTTTCTTGTTTATTCAGACCTGAGGCTCTTTTTCTACCTTTAGCCATTGGAGGATTACTTCCCTTTTAAAGACTTCTTGGGAGAACTTTTGTCCAACGAGAAGTAAGAGTCTTTCCTTTTTGATGGGAATAGCTGTTTGTTGAAGTCTCTCTTCTGTTGCTTTTACCAGTGTGTTTTCAGGCTGGGAACTCTACAGAAGTGTCTAACAAGCAGAATCTCCTTTTTCAAAGGGGATCAGTACTAGGGAGGATCCCAAAGACACTTACCTTCCTAGGAAATTTCAGATATATGATTCGAGACCTGTCTAGTCTGTCTGGCACGGTAAAAAATAAGGAGGAGAGGACAATATGCAATGAAAGGAAAGACAACACAGAAAAATAAAGAAAAAGTCGCGCGCCACGCTAATGTGCCAGAGGCTTGCAGGGGACGCTGTTGCCTGCTGGCAGTCCAGGAAAGTCTGGGGGGAGAAGGAGGGCTAGGTGTTAACAAGAGAATGCAGGGGGGGTCAAGAGAAAAGAAAAAAAAAAAAAACAAAAAAAAACCGCCTCAAGGAGATCCTGGCTACCTACCTAGAAGGTGGAGTCTGGGGCGTGGGGGTCTGGAAGTGGGGTGGGGGTCAGAGGTGACCCTCCCTCAGTATCCCTTGCTGGCCAGAGGCTTGCAGGGGACGCTGTTGCCTGCTGGCAGTCCAGGAAAGTCTAGAAGATGGAGTCTGGGGCCTGGGGGTCTGGAAGTGGGGTGGGGGTCAGAGGTGACCCTCCCTCAGTATCCCTTGCTGGCCAGAGGCTTGCAGGGGACGCTGTTGCCTGCTGGCAGTCCAGGAAAGTCTGGGGGGAGAAGGAGGGCTAGGTGTTAACAAGAGAATGCAGGGGGGCTCAAGAGAAAAGAAAAACAAAAACAAAACAAAACAAAAAACCGCCTCAAGGAGATCCTGGCTACCTACCTAGAAGGTGGAGTCTGGGGTCTGGGGGTCTGGAAGTGGGGTGGGGGTCAGAGGTGACCCTCCCTCAGTATCCCTTGCTGGCCAGAGGCTTGCAGGGGACGCTGTTGCCTGCTGGCAGTCCAGGAAAGTCTGGGGGGGAAGCATATACTTTCATTCTCCTTCTTTCCTCCAAGAGTATCTAGCCACTGAAGCTAGAGGTGAAAGAGGACATCCTTTAGGGCTAGAGTCAGATGTAGAATCTATTCTCAGACTTTGGAGAACATATTAACTTTGGAATGACAAAAGTGTTAGGAGGTTACACCTCAGGAGAAAGATGAGTTTAAGAAAGAATAATGACAGTATTCACCTGATTTCTCACTTAATCTCTTGGGAAGAGAGAGTGATCAGGAAAATATTTCTTTCCTTCCACTCAACTCTGTTTTCTCAAAGGGATATCAAGTGCCCAGGAGTTGGAGTCACCAGAGAGAAAGATGCCAAATTAGCTGATATTGGAAGCTGTAAATAACTCCTGTGCTGTTGTCCTTGTGTAGGGCAGGACATGACTGATTTTTATGTTGTTTTAAACCTATCTGTGAAACTGATGCTTCATTCCTTCCTGCTTTCTTGTCTGAGAACAGAGCTATAGTCTCTATGATCATCCATCCAGTAAGGAATTCAGACTCCCACATTGACAGCAACTTCACAGCAACCCCAGCTAGGTGAGTCTGAGAGCCCAGCATGTACTGTAGGAAAGACTAACGGAGAATAGAGGCTAAGAATGTTCATCTGAGGTCACCCGAGAGCCCAAGCCAGGACAGCCCAGAGCCCCAAGGTCACCATGCTTGCTTGCTTGCTTGACAAATTAATTCATAGTAAATTTATTTAATATGGCTTATAAAGAAGTCTGATAGACTAGCAACACTGTGAGAATTAAATGATGATGTTAATGCAAATTCAACTGGAGAAGACCAAAGAAGGAACAGGAGGAATAAAGGGGTATAAATAAACTTAGGATATTTCCATGGAGATTTGTAATAAGTGCATAAAAAAAACTGATTCATTCATTTGAATGGATGTGTGCTCAAGTGTGGGGTATTTAATTTTTAAGATGGGATGTATTTGAGTCTTTCAGTAGTCATTGCAAAGATCAGACCAAAGGTTGGCTTACAAATATTACCCTGCAACAGCAACTCAAGTGACATATATTTTGCAGTATCTTTTCTCAAGTTGAGTAGTCACAGAAAAAATCTTGGTTTATTTGATAGCTCACTGGGGAAACTTAAGAGGTTTACAAATCAGTAATTTCATGACTGCTGAGACTGAAAATTTTCTGGAGTTTGTTAGCCTTTTTTTTTTTACTAAGAATTATCTTTGTAGGTTCTTTGTTTTTTATACTTTTTTCCCATTTTATTCCTTCTAAGGATAGGTTTTTTAAAAATTTTAATTTTTTATATTACATTTAATTATGTATATCATTACAGTGTATAAAATTCCTTTTTCCAGCATGATTACAATGCTTATCAGTCAAGACAAAGACATTACTGTCCACGTCATCATCATCAAATAGCTTTTCACTTTTTCCAGATAATTGTTATTATTATTATTCATTCTTATTTTTTATGTTTTTATTATTATTCAATCACTATACATCATTTGGCTTGTGAAGAGAATTTACCTAACATGAAATACTTCTCAGACCAGTCTAGTAGAGAAGACTATGCATGTTATCATCAACAGGTAATAAACCATTTCTATGTCCCACAAATGTCATGCATCTTTATTCGTTCTGCTATCCTTCTCTATACTCTTTCCATCTCCCACCATCCCATTCCACACTGTCTTCAGAATCCATAACTGTTTTTATTGCTTTTATGCCCTCTAATATTTCAATCTCTACCACGTAGTGGGGATAGTCTCTCTCTCTCTCTTTCTCTCTCTCTCTCCATATATGTATGAATATATATATATATATATATATATATATATATATATATATATATAGTGGATACACACAATATCTTTCTTTGATAGCCTGGCTTGCTTCAGTCAGCAATAAATCTTCCATATTAGACCACTTCCTTTCAAATACCAGGGTGTTTTTTTATGGCTGAATAGTATTCTATACAGTATATGTACCACACTTTTTCAATCCATTCATGTTTGTGGATATTTGGGTTTGTTCCATGTCTTAACAATTGTAAATAATGTTGCAATAGACATTAAGGTGCAAACACTTTTCTGAATGAGCATTCTCTTGTCCTTTGGGTAGATACCCAGAAGTGGGATTGCTGGATCCTATGGTAATTCTATTAGTAGATATTTGAGGAAACTCCATATGTTTTCCACAGTGGCTGAACCAATTTACATTCCTATCAACAGTGTAGGACAGTTCCCCTTTCACCGCAATCCCATCATCACTTACCACTGTTTGTATTTTTAATCCTAGCCATTCTGACAGGGCTTAGGTGGTATATCATTGTGGTTTTAACCTGCATCTGCCTTATGATGAAGGATGTTGAGCCTATTCATATGTCTTCCTTAAAGAGATTTTTGCCTGTTCATATGTCTTTCTTAAAGAGACTTTTGTTCAGCTTATTTTCCCATCTTTTAATTGGGTTAATCATTTTTATTTCAGCTAAACTATTTGAGTTACCTGTGTATTCCAGTTATCAGTCCCTTATCTGAGACATATTTTGCAAAAATATTTTACCATTCTGTGGGTTGTCAATTCACATTACTGTGTCTTTTGCCATGCAGAAACTTCTGAAAAATGTCTCTGGTACTTTGATTGGAATTGCATTAAATATGTGGATTAATTTGGGTAGAATTGCCATTTTGATGATATTTTCTTAGTTAGGTATATCCCTAGGTATCATTTATGTTTTGCAGTTATGATAAAAGGAATTCCTTTCTTCATATCTATTTTGTTCACCTTGTTGTTTGTATATAGAAATGCTATAGATTTTTGGATGTTGATTTTGTATCCTGCCACTTTACTGCATTCATTTATTACTTTGAGAAGTTTTTTCATGGAAACCTTTGGGTCTTCTAAGTGTGCTATCATGTCATCTGAATAAAGATATTTTCAACTCTTCTTTGCCTATTCGAATGCCTTTTATGTTATTCTCTTTTCTGATTGAATTGGCTAAGACTTCTAGTACTATATTGAAAAGCAGTGGAAAAAGTGGGCAGCCTTGTCTAGTACCAGTTTTTATTGGACAAGTTTTTACCTTTTTCCCATTCAGTATAATGTTACCTATAGGCTTTTCATATATGGCTTTCATTGTGTTGACAAATGACTCTTCTACACCAATCTTGATGAGAGTCATAATCATGAAGGGATGTTGTATTTTATCAAATTCTTTCTCTGCATCAAATGAAATGATCACATGATATTTATCTTTCTTTCTTTTTCTTTCTTCTTCCTTTCTTTCTTTCTATCTTTCTTCTTTCTTTCTTTCTTTCTTTCTTTCTTTCTTTCTTTCTTTCTTTCTTTCTCTTTCTTTCTTTCTGTTAATATGGTGTATTATATTTATGAACTTGTGTATGTTGAACCACCTGTGCATTTCTGGAATAAAGTCTACCTGATCATGATGACTAATATTTTTATATGTTGTTGGGTATGATTTGCATGTAGCTTGTTGAGAATTTTTGTATCTAAATTCACCAGAGATATTGGTCTGTAGTTTTCCTTTATTGTCATGTCTTTATCTGTTTTAGGAATGAGGATAATGGAAACTTTATAAAAATGAATGTGGAAAGTTTCCTACTTTAGAAATAATTTGTGTAGAATGGACGTTAACTCTTTCTTAAAAGTTCTGTAGAGGACCAACAGATGGCATAATGGCTACATCATTGTACTCCCTGTAGTCTACTGCAGTTTGAGTCTGGACCCGGTGACTTAAACTCATGCGGTGCGTGTGCATACGTGCCCAAGATCCCAAGAGGAGAATAGAGAAGAAGAGATTGTGGTGTGGCCATCTCCTCGGGGGTGATTTCTCATTTTCTGTCTCTCTATTTCTGTCTGTCTTTCTGGCGGGCACATGTGCCCTAGAGCAAAGCCCTCTTGAGAAAAAACAAACAAACAAACAAAAAACCACAAATAAATAAACAAACAAACAAAAAACAAATTCTGTAGAATTCAGAAGTGAAGCCATCAGGACCTGGGCTTTTCATTATTACTGACTCAATCTTATGGCTTGTTATGGATCTATTCAGTCCTCTTGATTCAATCCTGTTAGATTATATGCATCCAGGAATTTGTCCATCTACTCCATGTTTTCTAGTTTGTTGGCATACAGTCACTCATAGTATCCTCTAATGATGTTTTGTATTTCTATTGTGTCTGTTGTAATGTGGCCTGTTTCATTACATATTTGATTTATCTGGATACTTTTTCTCTTTTTCTTTATCATTCTAGCTAATAGTGTTTTGATCTTATTAATCTTTTCAAATAACCAGCTTTTGCCTTTATTTATTTTCTGTATGACTCATTTACTTTCAATTTTATTTCTTTCTGCTTGAATCTCTATTATTTCCTATCATCTGACTTTTTGTTGTTGTTGTTGTTATTTTCCCAATTCCTTGAGGCATGATGTTAGGCTGTCTATTTGCCACCTTTCCATCTTTTTCTTGTGTACACTAATTGCTATGAATTTCCTTGTCATGACTGAATTTTGGAGTCCCATAGATTATGGAAAATCATGTACTCATTATCATTTGTTTCCATAAATTTTTTGAATTCAGACTTAATTTCTTCAGTATATAAGAAGTCATTCAGAAGTAGCTTGTTGAGTTTCCATATGTTTACATTTTCAAGGGTGTTTCTTGAAATTAGTATCAAGTTTAATTTGATCATGATCCAAAATTATGCTGGATCTAGTTGTATGCCTTTGAATTTGTAAAGACTTGATTTGTGTCCTATCATACAGTCAATATTTGAAAAGTTCCCATGACAGGGTAAGAAAAATGAATATTATGTGGTCTTAAGGTGGAAAGTTTTATACATGTCTGTCAAGTCCATTTAATTTATATTATCATTTAGGTCCTGTATCTTTCTGCTTATTTTTTGTCTAGAAATCTGTCTAAAGGAGAAAATGGGTGTTGAGATTCCTAACAATTATGGTGCTAGAACCTATCTCTCCTTTTTGCTCCCACAGTCTTTAGTTCATGTATTTAAGCACTCCCAAGTTGGGTGCATAGATATTTATAAGAATTATGTCTACTTGATGAATTAACCTATTTACTACTATATAATGTCCTTTGTCTTTTCTTACAATAGTTTTCTTAAAGCCTATTTTGTCTGATATTAGCATTGCAACTCTAGCCCTTTTTTGATTTCCATTTGCATGAGATATCTTTTTCTAGCCTCTCACTTTTAGTATGCACATCTTTATCCATAAGTTGTGTTTCTGTATGCAACAGATAGAGGGTTTCTGTTTTTTTTTTTTTTTTTTTTTTTTTTTTTTTTTTTTTTTTTTTTACAGGTTTTTGCTATACGGCACGTGCGCTTGCCAGACAGAGAAACAGAAAGCGAGAAATCACACCCCCAGGGGGGATGGCCACACTGCAATCCCTTCTCCTCCATTCTCCTCTCAGGATCTTGGACGTGCACGCACATGCACCTGGCATGAGTTTAAGCCACTGGGTCTGGGAAGTGAACTGCGGTCGACTATGTGGGAGTCCAGCGACATAGCCATTACGCTAACTGCTGGTCCCAGTTTTTGTTTTTGTTTTTGTTTTTATCCATACAGCCAGTCTGTATCTCTTGATTGGAGAATTTAATCCATTAATGCTCAATGATATTATCAATGTTTCTGGACATGTTCTTACCATTAAGTGAATCATTTTCTTGGTTGTTTTTTGTTCTACCCATCCATCTACTTTTTACTTTTCCTGGTATAGCACTCCCTTAAGAACCTCTTGAAGAGCTGGTCTGGGGACCAGCAGTTAGTGTAATGGCTATGTCGCTGGACTCCCAAGTAGCCGACCGCGGTTCAAGTCCCAGACCCAGCGGCTTAAACTCATGCCAGGTGCATGTGTGTGTGTGCCCAAGATCCCAAGAGGAGAACGGAGGAGAAGGAATTGTGACATGGCCATTCTCCCTGGGGGGTGATTTCTAGCTTTCTATATCTCTGTCTCTCTCTGTCTTTCTGGCAAGTGCACGTGTCCTATAGTGAAAACCTCTCCAAAAAAAAAAAAAAAAAAAAAGAAGAGCTGGTCTAGAGTTGGAAAATTCTTTCAGTTTTTGTTTATCTGACAATGTTTTTTTAATATGTTTTTCCCACATAAAGGATAATCTTGCCAGGTATAGTACTCTTGGTTAAAATTGTTTTTCATTTAACACTTTGACTATATTTCCCCATTCTTTTCTTGTCTGCATTGTTTCTGATGAGAGTTTAGCCTGATGGGGTAACCTTTGTAAGTAACTTGACATTTCCCTCTTGCCATTTAAGTATCTTGTCTTTGTCTGTGGTTTTGGCCTTTCTGGCTATGATGTGCCTTGGAGAGGGTCTTCTTGGATTGATTTTATTTTGGGTCCTATGTATTTCTTGTATCTGGATATTTGAATGCCTCTTTAGGTTTGGAAAGTTTTCTTCCAGGATTTTGTGGAATTAATTATCAATAGCCTTATTATTTTCTTCTTCTTCTGGGATACCAATTATCTGGATGTTTGGGTGTTTAATGGTATATAGTATTTATTGTATGTTATCCTCATTTTTCTTGGTTGTTTTCTCAGTCTTTTTGATAATTTTTTCTAGGTCAGAAGTTTTGTCTTCTACATTCAAGATTCGATCTTTCACATGATCTTGTCTACTTTTAATACTCTTGGGGGAGGTTTTAATTTCCTGTGTCACATTCTTCATCTCTAACAATTCTGTTTGATTCTTCTTTTATGGTGTCTATTTCTTTTTTTTTTTAGAGGATTTTGCTATAGGGCGTGTGCACTCGCCAGATAGACAGAGAGAGACAGAAAGCGAGAAATCACCCCCAGGGGGGATGGCCACGCCACAATCCCTTCTCCTCCATTCTCCTCTTAGGATCTTGGGCACACATGCACATGCTCCCAGAGTGAGTTTTAAGCCACTGGGTCCAGGACGCAAACTACAGTCGACTACATGGGAGTCCAGTGACATAGCCATTACTTTAACTGCTGGTTCCTCTATTTCTTCTTTTAAATCATGAAAGGACTTCTTCATTGCCCTGAGCTCGTTGTCCCTTTTATCTTGCATCTCATTTAATTTGGTCACTACAAATATTCTGTATTTACCCGACATTTATATGACTTCCATTGTGTTGTCTGTGGGTGATGAGGAATTTATGTTTTCCCTTGTGGGAGAGACATTTTGTTGGTTGCTCATATTTCTTGTGCCTCTCCAGTGGTTCCTAGTAATCTGGTGAGCTATACGTTCCTTCCTAAATTATTCAAGGTATTGCTGAGCATTCAAAGGTGTGCAGGAGTAGGCAATTGGCAAACTCTCTTCTGCTCTGCCTCTCTGTTGCTCACTTGCACCCTGCACTGTTGTCACTGGTCCTGGGTTACCCAAAGTCCTCCCTGTTTCTAGAGAGCAGATGTGCCTGAAACTGAGTTGCTGAGTTTCAAGTCAGTAACAAAGAAGAGATCATGCAGCTCCGAATGGGCATTATGTGTTATACTAAACACTGAAATCCTGAAAGTCCAAATGCAAGTGGGGGAGGGGATGAGTGAGGGGTCCCAGGTGTTAACCCTCCAGCCACAGGCAGCCCTCCTTCCAGCAAGGCCTTCTGCAGGAATGGGTGTCTGTATGGGTCCAGAATTTAGTTATGAAAGATATTATATAGAGATAAATATTTTGGGAGGTACTATATAAAAAATTTAAACTTTTGTGTGGTCACGTCCATTGGTCATATTGCATACCCATAACCCTCATTGCTTTTTTTTCTTCCAATTTTTGTTCTCAGGCATATGTGCTCACCATACAGAGACAGAAAAGAAAAAATGAGAAATAACCTTACAAAGGGGATGGCCACACCACAGTACTCTCTGCTCCGTTCTCCTTGTAGTCTTTTGGGCATGGACACACACACACACACACACACACACACACCTTATGTGATTTCCAAGCCAAAGACACACCTTATGTCCAGGCCTTTAACTGCACAATTTGCCATATGGTAGCCAATGCCTCAAACTTCCTAACACTTGCTGGGCCCCATCAATTGCTTTTATTCTTTCTTTTCTTTTCTTTTTTTATTTGAGAGAGAGATTTTTGCTATAGGGTGCTTATGCTTGCTGGAGAGACAGAGAGAAGAGATGCAGACAGAAAGATAGAAATCATTCCCAAGTGGGATGGTCATGCAACTATCCCTTCTTCTGTCAGGATTTGGGGCATGCATGCATACATGCTCTGTGTGAATTTCAAGCTGCTAATTTGATACTGGAACTGCAGTCAACTACATGGGACCAGTGCCTTAATAACCACGCACACCACACATGCCACGCACACCACCTGCTGGCTCCCCCTCAGTGCTTTTTTTTTCTTTTTAAGAGAGACTTTTTTTTTTTTGAGAGAGATTTTTGTTATAGGACATGTGTGTTCGCTGGAGAGACAGAGAGAAAGAAAGTAAAAAATCACCCCAGTGAGGGAAATCCATGCCACAAAACCTTCTCTTCCTTTCTCCTCTCGGAATTTTGGGCATGCACATACAGATACCTGGCATCAGTTTCATGCTGCTGGGTTGGGATTCAAACCATGGTCAATCACATGGGAGTCGAGCAACACACTCATTATACCATCTTCTGGTCCAAGCCACCCCCCCCCCCCATTCCTTTTTAAACTTAAGAACGTCTTTTGAATCATTAGATGTAATAAGTTCTCTTTTGTAACATTCACTGTGTTATTTCATATTTGCTTTCTTATTACTACCACATGTGGGGACCAACAGGTGATGTGGGGGTTAAGGTTCTGGACTCCCACATGGCCAACCAAGTTTAAGTCCCAGATGTGGGAGCTTGAATGATTTGAGTCCTGGACCTGGCAGTTTGAAACTCACACTGAGCATATGCATGTGCATGCCCAAAATCCCAAGAGGAATGTAAAGGACAAGGGATTGCAGCATGGCCACTCCCCACGGGGTTGGGGGGAGATTTCTCACTTTCTCGCTGTCTGTCTCTTGGTAAGTGCATGTGTCCTATAGTTTTTTGTTGTTGTTGTTTTTGTTTTGTTTTGTTTTGTGTTTTAGAGGTTTTTGCTATAGGGTGTGTGTGCTCTCTAAAAGACAGAGAGAGACAGAGAGACAGAAAGCGAGAAATCCCCCCCCCCCCCCCCAGGGAGGATGGCCATGCCACAATCCCTTCTCTTTCATTTTCCTCTTGGGATCTTGGGCACGCATGCACACACACCCAGCATGAGTTTAAGCCACCGGGTCTGGGACTTGAAACGCGGTTGACTACATGGAAGTTCAGTGACATTGTCATTACACTAACTGCTGGTCCCCATGTGCCCTATAGTAAAATGCCGGCTGCTAGCTATTCCCCAGTGTGCACTATTGGTGATAAGGCCTGAATCACCAAATATTCCTATCACTAGCTGATACTTCCACTTTGGTGGCCATTGTTTTAACTGTGATATCTGTTTAAAATTACTAATCAAACATTATGAATCAAATAATTCTTTCTTAATAATCTGACACTATTTTTTCCACCCTAATGAAAGATTTAAGGGGCAAAAAAAGAAAGAATGAAAATTATGACATGTGTTTTGCAATTAAATCTGTTTTTTGAACTTAACAATCATTTTCTTTCTTTCTTTCTTTTTCTTTTTTTAGAGAGGTTTTTGCCATAGGGCATGTACACTCTGTGGACAGAGAGAGACAGAGAGATATAAAGTGAGAAATCACCCCCCCTGGGGGGATGGCCATGCTGCAATCCCTTCTCTTCCATTCTCCTCTCAGGATCCTGGGCACACACAGCCAGCATGAGATTCAAATCACTGGGTCTGATACTCAAACTGCAGTCGACTACATGGGAGTCCAGC
The DNA here is from genome assembly GCA_026018925.1 of Tupaia tana. NCBI lineage: Eukaryota > Metazoa > Chordata > Mammalia > Scandentia > Tupaiidae > Tupaia > Tupaia tana. The sequence continues at coordinate 125,535,029 of JAKSZU010000003.1, forward strand.
AATGTAATCATTAGGCCATCTACTGGTCTCCTTAATGATCATTTACTACCATTATATACAACACATTCTTTTGTGTTCACCTAAAATTATATATATTTTTTATAAGCATATTTGAACACATTTTGCTTAAATGGCACAAAATTTTAACAATAGATACTGTTGAGACCTTTTGTTCCACTACTTCTTGAGGGTAAGGAAAAAAATTAAGGAGGAAAATAGAAAAGCAAGACATTTATGGGACACAGAAATGGATTATTATCTGTTGATGATAATGTGTTTGCATCCTCAACTGGACTGGTGTGAAGTATATTCATGTTAGCTAAATTCAACGTATAAGATAAGTGATATATAGTGATTAAATGTAAAAAATAAATTAAGATAATTTAAAAATAATTGACCTGTTTTATATTCAGGTATTTTCAATTTAACCTGAAATTAGAGATTTATTTTGATGCAATTAAATTATTATCTTAAAGTTTTCTTTAATAATTTGTTTTATATTCTCATTTGTTTTTATTGAGTACACTTGTTTTAAATCTGTTCTAGTTACTTGGTTATATATTTACCATTATTCTCTCTTTTTAAATGTTTCTTTTTTTTTTTTTTTGAGAGAGATTTTCACTATAGGGCGTGTGCGCTCGCCAGACAGACAGAGAGGGACATAGAGACAGAAAGCGAGAAATCACCCCCCAGGGATGATGGTCACGCCGCAATCCCTTCTCCTCCATTCTCCTCTCGGGATCTTGGGCATGCACGCACACGCGCCCGGCGTGAGTTTTAAGCCACCGGGTCCAGGACACGAACCGCGGTCGACTACGTGGGAGTCCAGCGACATAGCCATTATGCTAACTGCTGGTTCCCTCTTTATAAATGTTTCTATAAATGCACAGCTCTAAGTAGTCATACTACGATGTGACCCCAAGTTCACATGTCCATAGGAAACTTGCAAACTGGAATCTTGCTGGTGTGTCTCCACTCTTAGAGGGCTACATTCATAGGGGAATAGGACAACATGTGACTGAAGACCCCTCAATGTCCACGTTTCAGCATCAGCAGGTCTCCCCATTCCTCAACATCTGACACCATCTCATTATTTCCTTCTCATTCATTTCCTCTGCAAGATGTCCACTTTCCCAGATATCCCTGAAGCTCCCACCCTCTCTTCCCTGAGGTCTCTGTTCAAATGTCATCTTATCTGCCAGTTAATAGTCCCCCTGTCCACTCTCTAATTTCTACATAATTTTGTTGTCTTCAAAGCACTTGTTAACATGTGATATGTCACACGATTGTTTATTTATTAGTTCACACTATCCACCAATAAGCATTAATTATTTTAATATCTTAGCAACTTATAATCATTACCCAGACAATACATGGTCTTTGGTGTGTTTTCAGTCTATATTATACAAATGATGTAAGAATTTGGGAAAAGATGAGAATGGGATAGAAATTCTCAATTAGACATAGTCTGTGGGGTGGGTTGTGCTAAAGGGGAGAGGAACCAAACATAAAAAAGGGAGTGGATCAGCCCTGTAGCTTAGCAATTTGAGGAGCCAGATCTCATGTGTTTGGCCAGCCCTAGCTGCTCAAAAAACATTCTGGGCATGTATGTCAAAAATCATGCCAGGATGGAGAGATGAAGAAGAAGGGATTATGGCATGACCATGCTCCTTCAGAGAGTGCTTTCTGTTCCTACCCCCATTTCTGTTTCTCTAGCAAGTACATGCATCCTATGGAAATTAAAAGATATGTAGAGATCAAATTCTTTTAAAAATTATTTATTTATTTTTATCATTATTATTATTTTTAATTAGTGATAAGGCACATATGTGTGTGTGAGAGAGAGAGAAAGCGAGAAAGCAAGCCACCAGGTCCAGGACTCACACCATGCTCAGACATGGGAGCCCAGGGCCTTAACCACCATGCCACCTGCTGGCCCTGAGATCAATTTTTTAAATAAAAACTATAAATTGTAGCATTTCAAATCAGTGAATAATTCTTTGTTGTTTATTTTTCAAAATTATCATTTACTTAGTTCTCTCAGAATGAATGCATTATGTATCAGTAGAGTCCAATATATAATAGGCATTATCATCTACAGGAAATGTGACTAATTTTTGAGAACTAAGTCAGCTAACTATGTGAGCCATTTTGAGTAACAGTCATGTTAATTTCGTTTTCCTGATAGTCACTTCCATCACATGGAACCAGAGAATGATACAAGAATTTCAGAATTTCTTCTTCTGGGACTTTCAGAGGAACTCAAATTACAGCCTCTTATATTTGTGATTTTCCTGCTCATGTACCTAATCACTGTGTGTGGAAACCTCCTCATCATCTTGGCCACCATCTCAGACTCCCACTTGCATACCCCCATGTACTTCTTCCTCTCCAACCTGTCTTTTGTAGACATCTGTTTCACCTCCACCACTGTCCCAAAGATGCTGATGAACATCCAGACACAGAGCCAGGTCATCACCTATGCAGGCTGCATCACCCAGATGTATTTTTTCATGCTCTTTACAGGGTTGGATGACTTCCTCCTGACTGTGATGGCCTATGACCGGTATGTGGCCATCTGTCACCCTCTACACTACATGATCATCATGAACCCCCAGCAGTGTGTGTTACTGGTTCTGTTTTCCTGGATCCTGAGTGTCCTAGTTTCACTAATACATAGTTTAATGGTGCTGCGACTGTCCTTCTATACACAGGTGAAAATTCCCCACTTTTTCTGTGAAATTAATCAAGTAGTACACCTTGCCTGCTCTGACACGTTTATTAACCTCATGGTGATATATTTTGCATCTGTGCTGCTGGGTGGTGGTCCCCTCACTGGGATCCTTTACTCTTACTCTAAGATAGTTTCCTCCATATCTAAAATTTCATCAGTTCAGGGGAAGCACAAAGCATTTTCTACCTGTTTCTCTCACCTCTCAGTTGTCTCCTTATTTTATTGCACAAGTATAGGAGTGTACCTTAGTTCTGCTGCGACCCACAACTCACACTCGATTGCAGCAGCCTCGGTGATGTACACTGTGGTCACACCCATGCTGAACCCCTTCATCTACAGTCTAAGGAATAAAGACATAAAGAGGGCTCTGAGACTATCAAAGGATCAACTGTCCTTACATTGAAGAAAAACATTTGTTAGTAGGGCTCAATTATCAAGCAGAAATGGTAAGAATCTGGAAGATTCTGGAAACAGAACTTCTTCTATTCTATTATTTCCAGGAACTTCCATTACTTTGATTTTAACATCTCCATACAATATGATACCCTATTTTTCCACTCTGGCTGATACCTGAACATTAGTTCTTTCCTTTTTCCACTTTTTTTTTCCAAAAGTTTTTCACAGCCATAGATCATAAATACTTGGAAATTCCCATTTATTTCACAGAGTAACATAGATTTATTTAAGGTAGTTTTATGTGTATGTTAATTAGCTTGAATCAGCCATTACACTATATATACCTATTTCAAAATATGTTGTACACCATAAATACATAAATCTATATTTGGCAATTAAATAGATAATTTATTTAAAAATCTCTCATTTTTTTCCTTGATGATGTATACTGAAAATGTGTTCCTCTTCTACTAAAAAGTAATATGCTGTACTTTTCTTATGGGAAGAAAATAGCTATATTTGGTTGCCAATGTCATTTACATAATTCAATTGTAGAAGAAATCTGAGACCAGAATTTTAAAATTTTCTGCTCATCATTCCATCACATATGACCATCTAAACTCTTCTTTATGAAATGTAGAGTTAAGCACAGCATTAGTTTAACTCATCATTTTTTCTTATATATAATAACTTGAAAAGAGGCATTACTTATATATAATAACTTGAAAAGAGGCATTACTTCATGTCTTTAAGTGGACTCTGTTTGGAAAGACTCCTTTCAATGAATGGGTTTCTTTTTTTAAAATTTATTTACATTCATTCACTATACGTCATCACAGCAAACAAAATGAGAATGAGATTTCCCATCCAGAATGCACTGTATATTGGTTCAATCAAGCACATCAACATATGTGTTATCGTCAACAAACAATTTTCCATTTCCTATTTCCTGTATATTTTGTTATTTTTGCCATTCTTTTTTTTGTTTGTTTGTTTAAGAGGTTTTTACTCTAGGGTTCGTGTGCTCGCCAGACAGACAGAGAGAGAGAGAGAGATAGAAAGTGAGAAATCACCCCCCGGGGGGATGGCCATGCCGCAATCCCTTCTCCTCCATTCTCCTCTCGGGATCTTGGGCACACATGCACACGCGCCTGGCGTGAGATTTAAGCCACCGGGTCCGGGACACGAACCGCAGTTACTACATAGGAGTCCAGCAACACAGCCATTACGCTAACTGCTAGTTCCTAATTTTTGCCATTCTTGATTCCCTATCTCTACCATCTGCCATGTCCCACCCTCCTCCCACACTGTCTCTGGTATCCATGATTGCTTTCTATGCCTTTCCCCCCATTTTATTTATTCGCTAAAGAACTTAATTAATCTAAATACTTCCAACAGCAAGCGCAGCTGATATATACATATCCATGAACACAAGTCTGACCCTAGGCATAAACCTCAGTGAGTAGAATGAACATAAAACAAAGTAGCACCCAGCTGGGACTATATAACCTACTGCAGTCCTCAAATATGCATTTTTTTAAATTTCATGAAAAATAGTTTTCATGATTTTTTTCCTCCTGAAAAAAATTTTTAATTAATTAATTTACATTTATCCCCTAATCATCATCATCATCATCACAACATACAAAAAATGGTTATCCATCCAGAATATACTGCATAGTGGCTTAATCATGCATGTTATCAATAATTTTTTATTTCTAGTTTTACATATATATATTTATATATAAATTATATATATATGATATATATTTCTAGTTTCATATATATATATATATATATATATATATATATATATATATATATATATATATTTTACATATTTACCCCTATGTTTGACCCTCTGCCCTTTCCCACCCTCTTCTCACACTGTCTCTGGTGTCTACAGTTGTCTTCCATTCCATTTCCTTCCACAATTTATTGATCATACAATTTCTTAAATAATCTAACTACTTTCAATAGCAGGTTCAGCTGATAATTTCAAGAAAAGCAGTTTTGAATTGGTAAGGAAATTTCCTTAAAACTTAAAGCCTGGAAACAGGTTAGTATCCTGTTCAAATAGTAGGTACATGAAAATATTGACAGCTCAAGACAGGACAAAAACTCTTAAAACCGGACAACAAAGCCTAGAAGAAAAGCAGCAATATTTTAGTCAAAAGTCACAGAATGCTATTTCACCAGTTCAGTCTCATGTACTTAATCTATCTTCTGTTGTGGTTCAATCTTCCCAGTTGAATTCTGGGATATACTATTCAACTCCAGACTTGTCCCTACGATTAAGTTGGCCATTTTCTTAGTTTTTAAACTCTTATTTCTGTGTGACTACATTTAATTTTCCTGATATAGCACTCCCTTGAGAACTTCTTGGAGATCTGGTCTGGTGCTGGTAAATTATTTCAGGTTTTGTTTATCTGAATGGGTTTTTTTTAATGGCCTTAAAATCAGAGAAGAATTTAAAAATGATGCACCAAATTTTAAGCTATGCATTATATGAGTATAAGACTGGTGTTCATGTATGAAGTGGATTCTTCATTTTGATAAAGGATGGTTTGGTTTGATTTATGTTTTATTATTAAAATATTTTCCTATTTCATGTTGAAAATTTCCTGTGCTGCTTAAATTTATAAATCTTTCCATTTTTCTAAATGAAACATGTCCTTTTTCAAAGTCTTTAAATTTAATTTAATTTAAAAATTTTTATTATATATATATATTTTTTTCTTTTTTTGGAGAGGTTTTTGCTATAGGGCGTGTGCGCTCGCCAGAAAGACAGAGAGAGACAGAGAGACAGAAAGCAGGAAATCACCCCCCAGTGGGGATGGCCATGCCGCAATCCCTTCTCCTCCATTCTCCTCTTGGGATCTTGGGCACGCATGCACACGCGACCAGCGTGAGTTTAAGCCACCGGGTCCAGGACTCAAACTGCGGTTGACTACGTGGGAGTCCAGCGATATAGTCATTACGTTAACTGCTGGTCCCTATATTTTTATATTACATTTAATCACATCTATCTTTACAGTGTAAAACATTTCCTTTTCCAACATGATTACCATGCATATCAGTCAACAACAGGTTTCCTTTTCTAAACACGCAGTGAGTGACTATTGTCAGTATCATCTCTATATATATCTCCTTTATGTGCAGATATCTTTTTAATCTACGTAATCAAATCATCCCTCAAAAGTCACCTTGTATTTCTATGTAGTCATGTGTGATTCAGCATCACAAGTATATCTGCACAAACATGCATAATGTTTCTTACCTCTCTTGGTTTTCCAGAAAGGAAACTTATGTTAGTCACTTTTTAATATACTCTTTTCAAATAACTGAGTAACAGAGGAATCATTGGTGCAGTCCTAAAATATCAGGAAAAAAAGATCAAAAATAAAAAGTAGAAGTTTAGTATAATTGCCCTTCATTCTTTCACTTGATTGTTTTATCTGTTATTTAAGGCTGCATAGCAAGCCATCCTAAATGAAAGTGGCTTAATGTAACATCTTTGTTAACTAATGTGACTATATGGGGGAGGGGCGATATTTCTGAGCTCTTCGGGTCTCATGAATCTGTAGTTATCTGTGAGTCAAATGAGGTTGATGTCAATGTTGGCTGAGGTTTCTCATCTGTTGAGGACTTGGCTGACTGTTGCTTGATCTAGGGTGCTCTTGACTAAGACAATTAGCCCTTTCCACATTTCATCTCCTGTTTCAGCTGGATAGCCTGGACTTGTTCACATGGCTGAGGCAGGGTTCCATGCAATCACAGAAATGTACCAAAGATCATTGGGACCCATCGTTAATATCAATGTATTTTAATGGTCAAAGCAAATTAAAACTTCTATATATGGTTCAAACCTTAAAGAATGTCTTTCACCTTTGCCCTCAGTGGCTGGATACTCCTAGAGAAAAGAATGAGAATAAAAGTATATGCTAAATTAGCCCTTATGAAAATTATATCCCAGGGTTTCAAGCCCTCCTCAGAGGTATATAGTTCTTCTTGATCCCTCACTTTCAACTCCCTATCCCAATCTAAGAACGAAATAAACACTTTTTCTTCAGATAATGAATAGAGTCCTCAGACCTCATTTCTAAATCTTTGATTAACAGACTAGACACAATCTGCTTCACGAATGTTTTTGATGTCATCCTGGTCCTTGCCATGTATTACTTTCATTGTGACTAATCTGCTCATTTCATAAGGCCCTGACATTCATACAGGTATTTATTGAGAGCATTTATTAGAAGAGGTAGCATTTGAAATGCAAATAAACAACACAGATATAAGAATTTGAAAGAAGATGGATAATTAATGCGTCAATCCACTGTGGCTACCCTGAATATCCACAGTGATGGGAAGGCTTGAGAAGTGATGGGAGTCAATAGAGACTTCAAAGACCTGTAGGAGACCACATATGCCAAAGGAGGGACAGTATTTAGAGATGTACAAGAAACTGTGTTAGTATCCCTTTCAGATGCAGACAGGTTTCATAGTCAGTCTTCACTCACTCAGGGGAAAAAATGCTATTTTCTTTTTCTGGTTAACCTATTGTTTTTGTTTTTGGATTTCTCGCTTTGTAATAAATTCTCTTCTGGGGTCTTCTAATTTGTCAAGACATTCCTTTTTGTACAAGACCATCAAAGAACAGAAAAGTATTCACTATAATCATTCCACCTGTTACAAAATACGCATGGAATATAATCAATTTTGATGTCCATGTAGATCTTTATTTGATATTATTTTTTATTGTTTTGCTATAGTATGTGTGCACTTATCAGAGAACAACAGAGACACAGAGAGTTGGTAAACAAAATTACAATCCCTCTCCCCGGGGGAATGGCCATGCATCAACCCCTTCTCCATTCTCCTTTCAGGATTTTGGGCAATCACACACATGATAAGTGTCTGTGATGGATGTTGTCCTAAATATTCTGGGATGTTAAGGCTTCTTGACTTCAACCCATTAAGTACCAGTGGCACCTCCCCAGTTGTCACAACCGGAAACTTCTACATATATTATCTAGTGTTCCCTGGAGGTGCAGGTATACTAGTTGATAACCACTGACACAAAGCATGAGACCTGAAAACACCTCAATAGAGTCTGAATCAAAGCCAAACCTTACTTGGTTCATACCTTGGGCAAATCACTTAACCCTTCTGAGCCCCATTTTGTAGAATAAATCCTTAGTAATATGATCTCACGGACTGTTCATGTGTAAAAATTAAATGACACAATCCATGTAATATTCAGATCTCAGCTGGTAGTACACAAAGAGATATAAATACAATACACTTCTAATAATTACCAAATGTTTCATAAAGGAAGGTGCAAATGACAGCTTTAAAAAAAACTTTTAATGAATTTTTATTTTTATTAAGCAAAACTTACAGAACCTCTTTTTTGTTTGTTTGTTTTTAAAAATATACTTACTTGTTTTTGTCTATTAAAATTTTCTTCCTGTGACCAGCAGATGGCCTAATGTCTGCATTTCTGGACTCCTGTGTAGTTGACCATAGTTCAAGTCCCAGACCTAGTGGCTTAGAACTCATGCCAGGTATGTGTGCATGTGTGCCCAAAATCCCAAGATGAGAATGGAGGAAAAGGGATTTCGGCATGGCCAATCCCTGTGGGGGATGATTTCTCACTTTCTGTCTCTCTGTCTCTCTGGTGAGGTCATGGGCCTTATAATGATAATCTCTTTAAAAACAAATAAACAAAAAGTTTCTTCCCTTTGCCCCTCTCACCTACTCTCTACCACCCACTCCCTGCCCTTAAAGAAGTCTCTGGTATCTACAGTTATCTTCTCTACTAATCATATCTTCAGAATCATTGTTTGCTGCAAAGTGATGACTATGAAGGACTTAAAGATAACAACAAATGGAAAGATCCAAAGATATGACTGTTCTTAACTTGTGTTATAAGTTGAAATTTAATTTAATTTTTAATTTTCAGTTTTAGGAGGCAAAAGTTACAGGCATTTTTTGCATACAAAGAAACTTCCATTTCTTTGTTAACTGTTTCTTCCCTTTGTCCCTTCCACTCATGCTCTCCCATCCACCTTCTACCATTCATTCTCCTCCCTTACAGACTCTGATATGTACACTCATTCTCTCTACTATTTTATCTTTGTATCTTTTCATTTCTGACATAGAGTGCAAACGTTCAGTACATATGGGGTGGGGATACACAGTGTGTGTCTTTCAAAGTCTGGTTTGCTTCACTTAACATAGTCCTCAATATTAACCCACTTTGAAAATGAACTGAATAGAAGACTGTTCAAGGAGGCTTATGAATGGCCAAAAGGCATATAAAAAAATTCAGTTTCTTGTCATAAGGGAAATGCAAAATAAACCCACAATGAGATGCCATTTAACCCCAGTTAGGATGGTTAGGATAAAAAAAGAGAAAGAATGACTATTGCTGGTGAAGTTGTGGTGAAAAGGAAACCTTCTTACAGTGTTGGTCGGAATGTAAATTAGTACAACCACTGTGGAAAACAATGAAAGAAAAATAAAAACACCTGCAAGTAGAACTACCATATGACCAAGTTTGAAACTCCAATGTGTCTCATCAAAAGCATCTGAAGCTAAGGATTCTAGTAGCTGTCCAAGGTTTCAAGCATAACACAGTTCCCTCCCTTGATGAGTAAAGAACAGCAATTTTCTAGAGAGATCAAGTACTATGTCCTCACTTTGCAGTTCCAAGGGACCTAGTCAGACTTTAGAGACTATTTTAACTTGGGATTAAGCAAAAGTGCTAAGGAGGTTATACCTCTGGAAGAAAGTGAGTTCAAGGTGGAATAATAATGACAGTATTCATCTGACTTCTAACCTGATCTCTTGAGAAAAGAGAGTGATCAGGAAATTATGACTTTCTGCCCAAACCTGTGTCCCACAGGGAGATTTAGTGCCCAGGAGTTAGATTTATAGGAGAGAAAGGTGCCATATGAGTTGATATCAAGAGCATAAATATCTCCTCTGCTGTTGTTCTTGTGCTGGACAGCACATGGTTAACTTTTCTCTTGTAGTCCTAAACCTAGCTATAAAAACGAAGTTTCATTCCTTCATGCTATCTTGTCTAAGACAGAGCTTTAGTCTCTATGATCATCCATCCAGGGAGGAATTCAGACTCCCACATGGACACATCCCTCTCAGCATCCCTAGCCAGGTGAGTCTGAGAGCCCAGCAGATACTGCAGGAAAGGTTCACAGAGAGTGGAAGCCAAGAATGTTCACCTTAGGTAACCTGAGAGCCCAAATCTGCAAAGCCCAGAACCACAAGATCAGTGTGCTTGCTTGCTTGACTAATTAATTTGTTAATTTACTTAATATGTTAAAAAGAGAAGTGTCTGTTAAACTCAGCAATGCAGGTTAGAATTACATGATAGGAATGGAAATGCAACTGTAGAAGACCAAAGAAGTAACAGGAGTAAAACAGTTTCAATAGTTAGAACATTTCCATAGAGATTTACAATAAGTAGGTTGGAAAATCGAGTATTTGGTTTGGAGGGATGTGCACTAAAATGTGGGCTATTTTATTTCATTTTAACATGGGAGTTATTTGGGCATGTTTCTATATTCATCGCAAAGATCAGACCAATGGGTGGCTTACTAATATTACCTTGCAACAGCAGCTCATTAGACACACATTTTGCAGTGTCGTCTCTCAAGTAGGGTAGTCACAAGAAAAAATCAATTTTATATGATAGGACACTGGGAAAACCTAAAGATCCTTACACATAAATCATTTCATTACTGCTGAGACTGAAACATTTTGAAATTTGTTAGCTTTTTTCTTTACTGGGTATTGTTTTTACAGGTTCTTTGCTTTTACATGTTTGGGGTCTTTTGATTTTATTCTTTCTAAGAATTGAGGGTTTTGCAGTAAATTTGTTAATTTCTATTTATGAATGATAGGTGTATGATAGATAAATATTATGAAGGGTACTATGTGAAAATTTTAAAATTTTGTGTAGTCACATCTATTAGTAATATTGCATACTCATACCCCACATTCCTTTTTTGTTTTTCTTTTTTAGTTTTTGCTCAAGGGAAAATGTGCTTGCCAGAGACGAGAGAGTGAGGAGGGAGAGAGAGAGAGAGAGAGAGAGAGAGAGAGAGAGAGAGAGAGAGAGTAAAATCAACCCCACAGTGAAGATGGCCATGCTGCAATCTCCTCTCCTCCTTTCTCTTCTCATCAGATACCACACATATGTACCTGATGTGTTTTTCCAGACATTGGGTCTGGGACTTGAACTGCGCAGTTGGCCATGTGGAATTCAGTGCCTCAACTCCATGCTACCTGCTGGGTACCCTCATTGCTTTTTTTTTTTTTTTCCATTTTTTTTTAAGGTTTTTGCTATAGGGCACATGCACTCACCAGAAAGACAGAGAGAGACAGAGAGACAGAAAGCAAGAAATCACCTCCCAGGGGGGATGGCCACGCCACTATCCCTTCTCCTCCATTCTCTTTTTGGGATCTTGGGCATGCACGCACATGCTCCTGGCATGAGGTTAAGCCACCAGGTCCAGGACACGAACCATGGTCGACTACATGGAAGTCCAGTGATATAGCCCTTATGCTAACTGCTGGTCCCCCCCTCATTGCTTTTTAAACTTAAGAACATCTTCTGAATCATTAGTAGTAATAAATATTTTTTGTAACATTCACCATCTTATTTCACATTTGTTTTTCTCATTACTACCACATGTATTTCGTGATTAAATCTATTTTTTGCTTAATAATCATTTTTCTATCATCTTGTATATCATATTCTTTTGTATTCACTTAAAATATAGTGTATGTTTTCATAAGTACATCAGAATCCATCTTTTTTTATGGCACAAAATTTTAACAGTAGATGCTTTTTCTTCCACTACTTCTTTAAAAATATGTATTTTATTATTTTTATATGTAGGTCTTTCCTAATTAACCTGAAATTAGAGACATACGTTGATGTGATTAAATTAATGTTTTAAAGTTTTCCTTTAACAATTTAATTTATATTCTCATTCTATTTATTATATAGAGTTGTTTTGAATCTGTTCTATTTTCTTGGTTGTATTTTCCCTATAATTTTTTTTATGAATGTTTTTATAAAATACACAGCACAAAGTGGTCAAATACCACAATGTGTCCCCAAATGTACATGTCAGTGGGGAGCTTGCAACTGGAATCTTCCTGCAGCATCTATATTCTTTGAGAACTACATCATAGAGGGCTAGGATGCCACATGACTGAAGAGCCCTCAGTGTCGGCGCCACCTCTTCTGCAGAGATGACAGGACACCCGGTTCTTCCTCCCGCAGTCTTTATTCACAGGTTTCAGCTTCTTCTTCTGCTTCTTTACCAGCTAGCTTCTTTCCTACTTCTTCTTTCCCCCGTATATATAGGGTCCTCCCGGCGGCCCCACCCGCAAGTTCCTTCACCTGTGCGAGGCAAATCCTGATTGGCTGTAAAGGAGTTGTTTGTACACGCCTCCCTATTCAGCCAGCAGCGCCATCTTGGCTCAGCGGCCAACGGCGGCGGCCAACAGTTCCCCCCTTTTGTTTTTGTTAGGAGAAGGCCGATGCCTTTTTGCCGAGGCTTAGTCCTTTAAATTTCTTAGCCTTCTAAGTTTCTTAGTCCTTTAAATTTCTTAGCCTTCTAAGTTTCTTAGTCCTTTAAATTTCTTAGCTTAAGTTTCTTAGTCTTAGCTTTCTAAGTTTCTTAGTCTTAGCTTTCTAAGTTTCTTAGTCCTTTAAATTTCTTAGCTTTCTAAGTTTCTTAATTTCTTAGCTTTCTAAGTTTCTTAGTCCTTTAAATTTCTTAGCTTTCTTTAAAATTTCTTCTTAGCCTTTTCCGCCTCTTTGCCGAGGTCTTCCTTACGGGACCCTCGACCGGTACCAGCTAGCTGCCCTGCAGACTGGGAGGTTCTGAACCTTCTGCACCCGGTCCTTCCTCACGCAGTCTTTATCCTCAGGTTTCCGCCTCTTTGCCGAGGTCTTCTTTCTGGGACCCGCCCGGTACCAGCTAGCTGCCCTGCAGACTGGGAGGTTCTGAACCTTCTGCAGTCTTTATTCACAGGTTCCAGCTTCTTTTGTTTTTGTCCCCGTAAGGGCCACCACTTGACGGCGCCGTCTCTTCTCTGCCGAGACGGCACGACACCCGGTTCTTCCTCCCGCAGTCTTTATTCACAGGTTTTCTCTTCTCCAGCTAGCTTCTCTCCAGCCAGCCAGCTTCTTCAGCCAGCTAGCTTCTTTCCAGTTTCTTTTGTTTTTGTCCCCGTACGGGCCACCACTTGTCGGCGCCGTCTCTTCTGCCGCAGAGATGACACGACACCCGGTTCTTCCTCCCGCAGTCTTTATTCACAGGTTTCAGCTTCTTCTTCTGCTTCTTTACCAGCTAGCTTCTTTCCTACTTCTTCTTTCCCCCGTATATATAGGGTCCTCCCGGCGGCCCCACCCGCAAGTTCCTTCACCTGTGCGAGGCAAATCCTGATTGGCTGTAAAGGAGTTGTTTGTACACGCCTCCCTATTCAGCCAGCAGCGCCATCTTGGCTCAGCGGCCAACGGCGGCGGCCAACACCTCAGTATCTTTATCAGCATCAGTTTCAGCAGCAGCAGGTCCCTTATTCCTCAAAATCCAGACATCATCTCATTTTTATCCCTTTTGCACAATTCCTCTGCAAAATGTCCACTTCCTAGATACCATTGCAGCTCCCACCTGGGTTTTCCTTGAGAGCTCTGTTCAAATGTTGCCATATTTGTCAGTTTTGCCTGGATACCCCCTACAAAATACTACTCTGTTTACTCTCACATTCCTATGTCATTTTATTTGCTGTCCTGCAAAGGGTTTTTATTTTTATTTTTTTAATTAAAAAAAATTGGGGGAGAGGTTTTTGCTATACGGCTCATGTGCTCACTAGAAAGACAGAGAGAGACAGAGAGACAGAAAGCAAGAAATCACTCTCCAGAGAGGATGGCCATGCTGCAATCCTTTCTCCTCCATTCTCCTCCTGAGATCTTGGGCATGCATGTATACCCACTTGGTGTGAGTTTAAGCCACCAGGTCTGGGACTTGAACTGTGGTCGACTACATGGGAGTCCAGTGACAGCCATTACTCCAACTGCTGGTCCCAATTTTTAAAAATTTTATACAATCTGTATTTCACCACAGCTTATAAAAGGAATTCTTTCAACATAAAAACACTACACACCAGTACAATTAAAGACATTATCATGTACGTTATCATCAACAGACAATCCTCCATTTCTGCGTCTCTTACTGTAGGAATGGTGAACTGAAGCTAATTTAAATAAAAAGCATATGGAATAAAATTATACAGAAAATATTTTTGCAAAGTTGTGCACAACATGTGAGTTTTTTTTTTGTTTTGTTTTGGTTTTGAGAGGCATTTGCTATAGGACACGTGCCGTTGCCAGGAAGACAGAAAGTGAGAAATCACCCCCCAACGGTGCAATCCCTTCTCCTCCTTTCTCCTCTCAGGATCTTGGGCATGCATGCACACGCGCCCAGTGTGAGTTTAAGCCACCAGGTCTGGGATTCGAACCGTTGTCTACTACACGGGAGTCCAGCAACATAGCCATTACGCTAACTGCTGATCCCACAACGTGTGATTTTTAAGCTAAATATTATGATCCGAATATTAAACCTTTCAGTAGACGCTTATAAAGAAAAAAAAATTGCAATTGCTAGGACATGGCCAGATAACTAGATTGAAAAAAATGTGGCACATGTACACTATGTAATACTACTCAACCAGAAAAAACAATGAGTTCATGACATTTTATAGAGAGTGGATGAGTATTGAAGATTTACTGCTAAATGAAACAAGCCAGACTGTGAAAGGACAAGCAGTGTATGACCCCACTTAATATATACTGAATGTCTGTATTCTATTGCAGAAAGTGAAAGATTAGAAGGTATAATAGCAGGAAGAGCAACTATAAATACTAGAGACAGTATAGAAGGAGGTGGGTAATAGGGGATGGGAGGAAGCGGTTCATGGAAAACACAAAACATTTAAGAGAACCAAAAATGGAGTTATCTGCTGATGATAATGTATGTGACTTGACTTGACTAATATGCACTGTATACATGCTGGGAAAATCATATTGTATATTGTACAGATGTATAAGAATTAAATGTATAAAAATAAATTAAAAAGTATTAGTCAGCTGGTGTTAATTTTTTTTTTCTTGAGAGGTTTTTGCTATAGGGCATGTGTGCTCACTGGAGAGACAGAGAGAGACAAAGAGAGAAATAGAAAGTGAGAAGTCATGCTGCCCCCCCTCAGGGGATGACCACATTGCAATTCCTTTTCATCTGTTCTCATCTCAGGATTTTGGACATACATGCACATTTACCTGCATGAGTTTTAAGCCACCAGTTTCAGAACTCGAACTATGGTCGACTACATGGGAGTTCAGCAATGTAACCATTATGCCATCCACTGGTCCTTAATTAGTTCTTAATAAAAGAAGAAAAATGCTAAAAATTAGTGTAATGTAAATGTCCCATGTTTAAAAAGTCTACAGTGAAATATAGTAGTGTCTTAGGTTCTCACATTCACTCTTCACTCATTCATGGATTCATCCATAAAGCTTCTAGACTTGCAAGTGAAGCTCTCACCACTACAAAGATAGCCATGTGAGTAGAAGCATCAATTAATTAGCTAGATTTAACAATTCCAAGATTTATATACACATCCCCAAACCATCATGTACAGTAGCTACATAAAATTGTATATCACTTAAAAATAAATAAAAAATAAAGTCAGTGTTTACAAGGTGTTAATCTCAGAGGAAACTGTGTAAAAATTCTTTTTCTAGATTTATATTTTTTGATACTGAATTTTGTATTCTTAAGAATTTAATCATGGTACATTAGGGACCAGCAGTTAGCGTAATGGCTATGTCACTGGACTCCCATGTAGTTCACTGCAGTTCGAGTCCCAGACCCAGTGGCTTAAACTCATGCCAGGCACGTGTGCATGCGTGCCCAAGATCCTGAGAGGAGAATGGAGGAGAAGGGATTGCAGCGTGGCCATCCCCCCTGGGGGGTGATTTCTCACTTTCTGTCTCTCTCTGTCTTTCTGGCGAGCGCATGCGCCCAATAAGAAAAACCTCTCAAAAAAAAAATAATGGTACATTAGTTTTAAGAATTTTTTGCCTTAAGGTACATGTACTCACTGGAGAGAGAGACAGAGACAGGGAGAGGGAACATGAAAAATCACCCCACCACAGGATGATGGACACATTGCAATCTCCTCCTCCATTCTCCTTCCATGCATGCACACATGCACAGCATGATTTTTTAAGTCACCAGGTCTGGGAATGAAACTGTGATAACCCATGTGAGAGTCTGGTGATATAACCACTATGCCATCTGCTGGTCCCAATCATTATAAATCTTTACAGCATAAATATAGCTTTCTGAAACATATGTCCATTGCATATTGATTGACTCAAAGATGTTATTATATAAATCATTCTCAACAGATAACTTTCCTTTGTTATGTCTGTTAATTATTTTTCCCTGAACCCCTCTCTTCCATCCCCTGTGTACCACCCCTCCTTTACAGTTTCTGGTATCTATACTTGCCATCTCTTCTGATCTTTCAGTTTCTGCCATAAAGTTCAGATATTTGGTACATTCCTTTTTTTTTTTTAATAACTGAAGGATTAAATGACAGCTCTTAACCTGTGTGTAAATTTGAAATGCAACCCATCCTTTTGGGGCTATTCTTCCCCATGTACCTGGTGACTGTGCTTAGAAACCTGCTCATCATTCTGGCCACCATCTCAGAATTCCGCCTGCACACTCCCATGAACTTCTTCCCCTCCAGCCTGTCCTTTGTAGACATCTGTCTCACCTCCACATCCCAAAGATTCTGGTGAATATCCAGACACAGAGCAAGGTCATCATCTATGAAGGCTGTATCACCCAGATGTTCTTTTTTATGCTCGTCAGAGGATATTTTTCTGCTGACCATGATGGATTATGACTACTTTGTGGCTTTCATCAACCCTTGCACTATATAGCAGGATGAACCTCCAGTGCTGTGGAGGTTCTGGCAACCTGGATCCTGAGTGTCCCGACTTCTTTGTTACATAGCTTCCTGGCATTGTGACTGTCCTGGATGCACTTGGAAATCCCCCACTTTTTCAGTGAATTATGGTGAATTTTACATCTTTGTTGATGGGAGGTGACATTTTTTCTGAGATCCTTTACTCTTACTGCAAGATAGTTTCCTCCATAGGTAGAATCCAGCTGAGGGGAAATACAAAGCATTTTCCACCTGTGTCCCTCACCTCTTAGTTGTTTTCTATTTTATTGCACAATCCTAGATGTGTACCTTACCAGTGATACTACCCACAGCTCACATGTAAGTGCAACAGCCTCAGTGATGTACACTGTGGTCACACCCATGCTGAACCCCTTCATCTACAATCTGAGGAATGATTCTTCTGAAGGAAGGGAGAAAATAGTCATTTTAAAAATATGTATGTAAATTAAAGAATCTAAGTCAGAGCCAGAAATAGTGATGCTTTAATTAGATTTTAGAATTAGAATTTGCAGCAATTATTTTTCTAAGAGATTTTTGCTATAGAATGTGTGGGCTCATAGGAGAGACAGAGAGACAGAAGACAAGAAATAACCCCCCAAGGGGGATGACCATGCCACACTCATTCTCCATTGTCCTCTCAGGATTCTGGGCACACACACTCACATGCCTCACGTGAGTTTCAAACTGCCAGGTCTGGGACATGAACTATGTTCGACTACATTGAGTCCAGTGATGTAACCATTATGCCATCTGCTGGTCCCTTCACCATCTTTTTTATTTCTCTTTTTTTTACTTTTACTTTTATTTATTATTTGTATTTCCTTACATTTGACCACTGTACATCTTTACAATGTACAAAATGGCTTTTCCCAGTGTAAATATGGTACATATTAGTCAAGTCATAGATATTATATGTACATTATCATCAAGAGAGAACTATTCAGTTGTGTTTCTATTAAATCCTTACATGCCCCTGCCTATTTTTTTTTTTTTTTTTAGAGACAGAGATTTTTGCACATGCACTCACCACTCACCAGAGAGTTCTTTTCTATTCTCCTTTCAAGATACTGGGCACACACAACTGGCATGAGTTTGTTTTTTTTTTTTTTTTTTTTTTTTTTTTTTTTTTTTCTTTTTTTGGAGAGGTTTTTTTTTTGCTACAGGGCGCGTGCGCTCGCCAGACAGACAGAGAGAGAGACAGAGAGATAGAAAGCAGGAAATCACCCCCCAGGGGGGATGGCCACGCCGCAATCCCTTCTCCTCCATTCTCCTCTCGGGATCTTGGGCACGCACGCACACGCGCCCGGCGTGAGTTTAAGCCGCCGGGTCCGGGACTCGAACCGCGGTCGACTACGTGGGAGTCCAGCGACATAGCCATTACGCTAACTGCTGGTTCCCACAACTGGCATGAGTTTTAAGCTGCCAGATCCCAGACTCGAACCATTGTTGACTATGTGGAAGTCCAACAACATAACCATTATTAACCATTATGCCATCTACTAGTCCACCTGATCTATCTGTATTTCCTAGGGTTTCCATTTCTTTGCTCTCCACACCTTTATAAAAAGTATATTATTTTAGAAAGCTGTCTGTCCTCTCTGATATCCAGCCATTTGGCCCTTTGTCATTTTCCCCTTTCCCAATAGTTATTCTCAAACTAGGACTAGAAATGATCTGGAGATTCTCATTTGTCTCACACAGATTGTGCATTACTGTTCTGAAAATTTGAAATTTTAAAAGTTTCAAAATCTCTTCTGTAAAATTCTCCTTCTCTGTCTCTCCACAGACTGCGCCTTTGGCTGCAGCAGCCTGGTACATCTGAATGCACCTGGTGGGCAAGGGGGCACACTGCCCCCACTGACTCCCTTCCAGAGCCCCCAGTCCAGGATCCAACCAGACCCCTAGGCAGGTAGAAAGTTCCTCCATTTTTTTTCTTCTTTACTGTCCCACATTCTTCTGTAAATTTCTTGCTCTCTGTCTCTCCACAGACTGCGCCTTTGGCTGCAGCAGCCTGATAAATCTAAAGGCACCTGGCGAAATCGTGCACCGCACTACTTTTTCTTTATTTCCCTCTCTCCTCCTTTCTTTTCTTTTATATTATCTTCTCTTCTTCTTCTTCCATCTTGCCAGAGGGACTAGCTAGGTCTAGAATTAGAGATCTGAATTTTTCTAGTCATATATAGTTGTGTTGCTTCCTCCCTTATACAGAACCAACTGTGAAAAATGAGGTTCTACTCAATCAGACACCTGATTATAGTATCTTTTTTGAGACCACATTACTAAAAACAACAGAACAGAGACTTGGGCAGACGTCAATTACCAATCAAAAGGGAAAGACACTCCTAGCCAGTGAAACATTCACCTAACAGGTACTTAAAAGTTAGTACATCTTCCAATGGCTAAAAGTAGGAAAAGAGCCTCCGGCATGAATAAACAA
Organism: Tupaia tana; assembly: GCA_026018925.1. Classification (NCBI taxonomy): domain Eukaryota; kingdom Metazoa; phylum Chordata; class Mammalia; order Scandentia; family Tupaiidae; genus Tupaia; species Tupaia tana. The sequence goes on from JAKSZU010000003.1 coordinate 125,554,678, forward strand.
GGAAATACATCTCCATCAAAGTTACAGAGTGACTCCCCTCCATCTTAAGGGCTAAAGGACGATGTTACCAAGATGTCAGACAAAGAATTTTGAATATTTATGGTGAACAAATTCTTCGAGTTGGAACAGGAAAGAGACAACGAACTACAGGAAATGAGAAAGTCATTCCAAGATATGAAAGAAAAAAAATGGACACTCTGGGAAAGAAACAGATGGAGCTATTAGAGATAAAGTCTAGAATAGAGGAAATAAAAAACTCCCTCAAAAGTATTAAAAGTTGAATAGATCATGCTGAAGATCAAATCTCTGATGTAGAAGATAAAACCTCTGACCTAGAAAGAACCACCAAAAAGACAGAGAAAATAACTAAAAAACACGAGGATAATATACGAGAAATACTAGATTCCATAAGATGCCCAAATATCAGAATAATTGGCATCCCAGCAGGTGAAGAAACCAAATACAGCATGGAAAATCTATTCCATGAAATCCTGGAAGAAAATGTCCCGAGTCTAGAGAGGCACTCAAGCATCAAGACCCAAGAAATACAAAGGACCCCAGTTAGAATCAACCCCAGAAGATCTTCCCCAAGGCACATCATAGCCAAACTATCAAAGACCACAGACAAAGACAGGATACGAAAATTGGCAAGAGAGAAATAAGAAGTGACATACAAAGGTAATCCCATCAGGCTAACTCTGGACCTCTCAATGGAAACAATGCAAGCAAGGAAAGAAAGGGAAGATGTATTGAAAGTGCTAAGAGAGAAACAATTTCAAGCAAGATTATTGTATCCTGCAAGATTATCCTTCATATGGGAAAAAAAGATTAAAATCTTCTCAGACAAACAAGACCTGAAAGAACTTGCCAGCACCAGACCAGCTCTTCAAGAAACCCTGAAGAAAGCACTCTTCCAGGAAAACTAAAGAGCTAACAGACAGAAACAAAGAAATAAAAGGCTGCTGTGACAATGGCCAACTTAAATGTCAGGACAGATCCAGTTACATTGATAATAACATTGAATGTGAATGGATTAGATTCCCCAATCAAGAGACACAGACTGGCTGAATGGACGAAAAAAAGAGACCCTCTATCTGTTGCCTACAGGAAACCCACCTCATCGATAAAGACATACATAGATTGAAAGTGAAGGGTTGGAAAAAGGTTTTCCATGCAATAGGGAGCCAAAAAAAAGCTGGGGTTGCAATACTAATTTCTGACAAAATAGACTTTAAAACAAAAACTGTTTGAAGAGACAAAGAATGGCACTATATTGTAGTAAAAGGATCAATAGATCAAGAAGATATAACTCTTATAAATATCTATGCACCCAACATAGGAGCACCCAAATAAGTGAAGGAAAGACTGTTAGATCTAAAGGGGGAGATAGACTGCAATACATTAATTATTGGAGACCTCAACACTGCACTATCCTCTCAGGACAGATCATCTAGACAAAAAATAGATAGATAAAGGATCTGAATGATACCATAAATGAAATGGACTTAACAGACATCTATAGAACTTTCCATTCAAAAACCAGGAAATACACTTTTTTTCTCACCTCCACATGGAAACTTTTCGAAGATTGACCACATCATAGGGCACAAAGCAAGCCTCTACAGATTCAAAGGCATAGAAACTATTCCCAGCATCTTCTCTGACCATGATGGAATTAAACTTGAGTTTAATTTCAAGAGAAATCCTCAAAAATACTCATATACATGGAAACAAAATAACTTACTACTGAATGACTCCACACCTACTGATGAAATAAAGTCTGAAATCAAAAGACTCATGGAAGCTAATGACAATGAGGACACGAGTTTCCATAATCTTTGGGACACTGCAAAAGCAGTCATAAGAGGGAAGTTTATAGCCATTAGTGCTCATAAGATGAAGATGGAAAGAAAGCAAATGAATCACTTAACATCATGCCTAAGAGAATTGGAGAAGCAACAGCAAAATGATCCAAAACACTCCAGGAGAAAGGAAATAATAAAGATCCGAGCAGAAATAAATAAAATAGAAAATAAGTGAACTATACAGAAAATAAATGAAAGTAAAAGCTGGTTCTTTGAAAAGATAAACAAAATGGATACACGACTAGCAAGACTTATTAAGAAGAAGAGATAAAGGAACCAGGTGAATCAAATCTGCAATGAAGCAGGAAATATAACAGACAAATACAGAACATAATTAGAGGATATTATGAACAAGTATATGCCAAGAAACAAGACAATCTGGATGAGATGGACAAATTTCTGGACACGTATAATCTACCAAGATTGAGCCAGGAGGGTATAGAGAGCCTAAATAAGCCCATAACAAGCCAGGAGATTGAATCCATAATAAATAACCTTCCAACAAAGAAAAGCCCTGGCCCGGATGGCTTCAGTCCTGAGTTCTATAAAACTTTCAAAGAAGTGTTAACCCCCATTCTGCTCAAGATATTTCTAATGATTCAAAAGGGTGAATCTCTCCCTAATTCATTCTATGAAGCCTCCATCACCTTTATCCTCAAAACAGATAAGGACAGGACAAGGAAGGAAAACTATAGACTAATATCCCTGATGAATAAAGACGCAAAGATTCTCAAAAAGATACTAGCAAACCATATCTAACAACTTATGAAAAAGATTATGCATCATGACCAGGTAGGCTTTATTCCAGGAATGCAAGGTTGGTTAAACATATGTAAAACCATAAATGTAATTCACCATATTAACAGGAAAAAAGACAAAAATCATATGGTCATATCGATTGATGCAGAAAAAGCATTTGATAAGATACAACATCCCTTTATGCTCAAGGCACTCAGCAAAATTGGCATACAAGGGTCATTTCTCAACACAATAAAAGCTATCTATGAAAAACCCATCACGACTATCATCCTGAATGGAGAAAAGCTGAAAGCTTTCCCATTAAAAATGGGTACAACACAAGGATGCCCACTTTCTCCACTCCTTTTCAAGATAGTACTGGAAGTCCTCGCCAATGCAATCAGAAAAGAGGAAAAAATTAAAGGCATCCAAATAGGAAAAGAAGAGGTGAAGCTCTCTCTATTTGCAGATGACATGATTGTGTACATAGAAGACCCAATGATTTCCATGAAGAAATTTCATGAAGTAATGCACAAATACAGTAAAGTTGCAGGGTACAAAATTAATATACAGAAGTCTATAGCATTTCTATATACAAACAACAGTCAGATGGAGATAGAACTGAAAAAATTATTCCATTTACCATAGCCACAAAAAGTATAAGATACTTAGGTATAACTCTAACTAAAGAAGTTAAAGACCTCCACAAGGAAAACTATGAGAAGCTAAAAAAAAATAGAAAATTACACAGAAAAGTGCAAGGACATCCCATGTTCCTGGATTGGAAGAATTAATATAACCAAAATGGCAATTCTACCCAAATTAATCTACCTATTTAATGCAATGCTAATCAAAGTACCAGACACATTCCTCACAGATTTAGAAAAGACAATCTTAAAATTTGTCTGGAATAATAAAAGACCCCGCATTGCCAAAGCAATTCTACAAAAGAAGAGTGGAGTGGGCGGCATCTCATTCCCTGACCCAAAAATATACTACAAAACTGTGGTAATCAAAACAGTATGGTCTTGGCACAGGAACAGACATGTGGGCCAATGGAACAGAATTGAGTTCACAGGAATAAATTCCCAATCATTCAGTCAACTGATTTTTGACAAGGGGTACCAGTCAATCCAGTGGGAAAAGGAAAAGCTCTTCAGCAAATGGTGCTGGAAAAACTGGATTTCCACCTGTAGAAAGATGAATCTGAACCTCTACCTCTCACCTTTGACAAAAATCAAGTCAAGGTGGATCAAGGATCTAAATCTAAGACTCCAAACTATTAATCTGCTTCTAGAAAACCCTGGGGAAACTCTGGGAGACATTGTGGTAGGGAATGACTTCTTACATAAGACCCCCAAAGCACAGTCGATAATCCTCACAATAGACAAGTGGGATTACATCAGACTAAGAAGTTTCTGCATGGCAAAAGACACAGTAATTAGTGTGAATCGACAGCCCTCAGAATGGGAAAATATTTTTGTAAATTATGCATCAGATAAGGGACTGATAACCAGAATACACAAGAAACTAGAGAAGCTGATTGGAAAAAAGATGATCAACCCTATGAAAAGATGGGAGAAGGATTTGAGAAAAAACACTCTCTAAAGATGACATATGAATAGCCAAAAGGGATATGAAAAAATGCTCAACATCCCTCATCATAAGGGAAATGCATATCAAAACAACAATGAGATACCACCTAACCCCAGTCAGAATGTCTAAAATTAAAAAAAAAAATGATAAGTGTTGGCGTGGGTGTGGTGAAAGCGGAATACTCTTACACTGCTGGTGGGAATGTAAATTGGTCCAACCACTGTGGAGAACAATTTGGAGATTCCTCAAAAGTCTACAAATAGAACTACCATGTAATCCAGCAATCCCATTCCTTGGCATTTACCCAAAGGACAGAAGAATTCTTTGCTGGGTCCAACCTCGGTGAGGGTGGGTTGACTCATCAGAGGCAACGCTGGAAAAGAAGAAGACTAAGGCCTCGGTGCCTTTTTCATGCACGTCCTTAGCCGGACACCCCTCAGAGATCGCTCTCTAAGGAGTGACAACTGCTAGGAATTATTGTGCATTTTTATTGAAAATGTGATACATGCAAGTCAATGGGAGAGAGGCTACATGTTTCAATGATCAGCTCATAACGTTTTAACAATAGGGAACATAGATTCTATTTAGGGTTAGATTAAGGGTGGGTCTAGTGTAGTTCCGCAGTTGTTCGTTTGATGTAGGTGGGTTTTCATGGAATGCAGTTTCGAGAAAGTAGCTCCAGCAAGCAGAGATAATTATCAGCTGATGCGGCACGGTAGCCATCTTGTGATTACCAGGAATGGTGCTGAGAAAAGAAAATCTGAAGTATAGATATTAGTTTTTATGGATCTTAATAAAGAATGGAACTTATATAATTGTATAGGGATCTAAAACTTAATTTAAGGAACCCTAATATATCTTAAAGGGGTAAAACTTACTATTTACTAGGTAAAGGTGGGGACAGCCTTTTCAACTGGCGGTAAAGTGACTAGCAAGTTAATGAAGAACTTTAAGGTGAGTTTGTGGCATACTTAAAGCATTCTATTGTGTCTGTGGCGCCACTGCTATGTATTTTGTTAGAACATAAGCCATAGTGGGGCGGGAGTGCCCTGGGTCTGTTTTGGACTAAAATGTTATTCTTAAGCTTATGTTAAATGTATCTTGAAGGGTCGTCCAAAGCTCAAGAAGATTTCTGCCTAGATGTGACTTTATCACACTCTCTATTGTGACTGTTTGGAGTGAAGCATTGTAATTAACAATAGGTGGTAAGAGCAAAGGGGAGCAGTCGGGGGACTTCCTGGAAAATTTTATCATATACTCAGGATGTATAAGAGAGCTATGTAATTCTTTTATAGTAGTATATTGGGGAGTCAGAGGGGGGTCACTTCCCAGCAAGGCTACCACAGTTTTCTGGAGCAAATAGCAAGCAGCCTTGCTGACATGCTAATTCAACCTAAATTTTATTCTTAGGTCGGGGGGGTGGGTACACAGCAGCGGCCTTGCCAACATGCTGGCCTGACCTAAGAGGTAAAGGTCAAAAGTTCAACACAGATCCTGGGGCCCTACCGGGTCAGACTCCTCCAATTCTTCATTGGAAAAGTGCTTGCACATCAATGTTTATTGCAGCACTTTTCACGATTGCTAAGACATGGAACCAACCCAAATGCCCCTGTACGGCTGAATGGATTGAAAAACTGTGGCACGTATATTCTATGGAATATTATTCAGCCATAAAAAACAACAAAACCATGGCTTTTGACAGAAAGTGGAAGAATATGAACGATTTACTGCTGAGTGAAGCAAACCAAGCTATGAAGGAGAGACACTGTATGTCCCCATTTAATATATACTGAGTGTCCGGACTCTATAACTAAAGCTGATGGGCTAAAGGATGTACAAACACAATAGATGGGTGTGAATGCCAGATGTGGTGTGTGTGGAAGAATGGGGCCTGGGGAAGACCATTTGGAGGAGGGATACAGAGACAGCATTGTTGAGACGGGGAGGTATTATTGCTATATTTTGATCAACTGGACCAGGGAGAAATGTTCATATATTGAAATGATCACCTTGTAAGCTAAAAAATGTGATTGAATGTATTTAAAAAATGTAAAAAATAAAATAAAAAAAGAAACACAATAAATGGATGTGAATACCAGATATAGTGTGTGTGAAAGAGTAGAGTCTGAGGAATAATGTTTAGAAAAAAAATAGAGAGGCAAAGCATTCATGGGACAAAGAAATGTGGTATTATCTGTTGAAGATAATTTTATAGTTTTATCAACTGGACTAGGGAGAAATATTCACATGTTTAAATATTCACTTTGTCAGCTCAGGTTCATGTACCCACTGTTTGAACAGAATACTAACCTGTTTCCAGGCTTTAAGTTTTAAGCAAATTTCCTTACCAATTCAAAACTGCTTTTCTTGAAATTACCAGCTGAACTTGCTATAGAAAGTAGAAAGATTATTTAAGAAATTGTGTGATCAATAAAAAGTGGGGGGCAAGGAATAGATTATAACTGTAGACACCAGAGGTAGTGTGAGAAGAGGTTGGGAAAGGGCAAATACACACACACACACACACACATACACACACACATACATAAACATATATATGTAAAACTAGAAATGGAAAATTATTGATGATGATATACCTACATGATTAAGCCACTATGCAGTATAATCTGGATGGGAAACCACTTTTCATATGCTGTGATGATGATTAGGGGATGAACGTACACTAATTAATTAAAAAAAAGGTTTCAGGAAAAAATGCATATTTGATGACTGCAGTAAGCTATATAGCCCCAGCTAGGTGCTACTTTAGAGTATGTTCATTCTACTCACTGAGGTTTATGCCTAAAGTCAGACTTGTGTTCATGGATATATATGTATATATGCTGTGCTTGCTAGTGGAAATATTTAGATTAATTAAGTTCATTAGCAAATCAATAAAATGGGGGGAAAAGGCATAGAAAGCAACCATGAATACCAGAGAGAGTGTGGGAGGAGGGTGGGACATGGCAGAGGGTGAGAGATAGGGAATCAAGGATGGCAAAAAAAAAAAAAAAGCACAATATACAGGAAACAAGAAATGGAAAATTTTTGTTGACGATAACACGTATGTTGATGTGCTCGATTGAGCCAATATACAGTGTATTCTGAATGGGAAATCTCATTTTATATGCTGTAATGATGAGAGACACTGTATGTCCCCACTTAATATATACCAAATATCTGCACTCTATGACCAAAACTGATTGACTAAAATTTTTTTAAAAATAAAAAAAAGAAATAATCACCTTGTAAGCTAAATAACGTGATTCAATGTCTAAAAGAAAATGAAATAAAAAATATTTTAAAAAAGAAAGAAAAAAAAGCAAAAAATGAAAACCCCATGGCATGAAATCACTAGTTCTCAGTTGCAATGGAGGAGTCTTCTTCTGAAGGCCTGCCCTTTGCCTCTCCTAGATGGGAGGGGAAAAGGAGATTATTAGCAAGATAAAGGAGAATCTGAAAGCTAAGTGAATACTTTACCTTAAAAAATTTTAAAAAAAGAAACATTACCAAAAATTTAGAAGACAGAGAGAGGCAGAGAGAGACAGATAGTAGGACAGAGGGGTCACCTTACCACTTGAGTGTAGGGGGCGGAAGACTGAATTATTAGTAGACAATCTTAATTTCTCTTATTCCCTGAAAGCATTAGTTCTCAGCTGCAATGGAAGAGTCTTCCTCTAAAGGCCTTACCCTTGCCTCTTCACTTTAGACTGGGGGCTGGAGGTTGAATTATCAGTAGACAATCTTCATTTCTCTTATTCCCTGAAAGCAATAATCTAATTTTTATTTTTGGTCTTTTTTTCTGATATTTGAAGACTGCATTCATGCTTACTCTGCTATTTAGTTGCTTGAGAATACTGTATTAAAAAGTGACTAATACAATATTCCTTTCCAGGCAGCAGGTTAGAAAAATATGAATGTGCAGAAATACTTGTGACCCAGAATCACGTGACTGCACAGAAATTCAAGGTTACTTTTGAAGGATGCTTTGATCATGAAGATCAGAATGGGAAAATATTTTTGTAAATTATGCATCAGATAATAGACTGATAACCAGAATACACAAAGAACAAAAGAAGCTGTTTGGAACAAATATGATCAACACTATTAAAAGATGGGAGGAGTTGAAAAAAACAGTCTCTAAAGATGACATACATATAGCCAAAAGACATATGAAAAAATGTTCAATATCCCTCATCGTAAGGGAAATGCAGATCAAAACAACAATGAGGTACCCCTAACCCCAGTCAGAATGTCTAAGATTAAAAAAAAAAAATGATAAGTGTTGGCAGGGGTGTGGTGAAAGGGGAACTGTTTTACACTGCTGGTGGGAATGTAAACTGGTTCAGCCACTGTGCAGAACAATTTGGAGATTCCTCAAAAATCTATAAATAGATCTACCACATGATCCAGCAATCCCACTCCTCGGTATCTACCCAAAGGACAGAAGAATCCTTCATTGGAAAAGTGCTTGCACATTGATGTTTATTGCAACACTATTCATGATTGCTAAGACATGGAACTAACCAAAATGCCCCTGTATGGATAAATGGATCGAAAAACTGTGGCATATATACTCTATGGAATACTATTCAGCTATGAAAACCAACAAAACCCTGGCTTTTGACAGAAAGTTGAAGAATATGGAAGATTTACTGCTGAGTGAAGCAAGCCAGACTATGAAGGAGAGACACTGTATGTCCCCACTTAATATATACCAAATATCTGCACTCTATGACCAAAACTGATTGACTAAAATATGTACAAACACAAGAGATGGATGTGAATGCCAGATGTGGTGTGTGTGTGTGTGGAGGAGTGGGACTTAGGAAAGGACATTTGGAGGAGGGATACAGAGGCAGAGCATTGAAGGGATGGGGAGGGGCAGTGTAATCTGTTGAAGATATTTTGATCAATGGGACTGGTGAGAATTGTTCACATATTGAAATGCTCACTTCATAAGCTAAACAGTGTCATTGAATGTATATAAAAATAAATTAATTAATTAATTTAAAAATGAAAAGCCAAAAAATAAATAAATAAAAGAAACAAAGTAGATATAGCATAAATGACATCTGCAATAGTCATTCTCTGCCCCTTTAGTGATTGTGACAAAGGGCAATATATTTCTTTTAAAATATGGAAAGAATTTTATATATAGGAAGCACAGGAAATGTTCCATAAGAAATAAGAAGGTGTTTCAATAATAAAATATATACAAACTAAACCAGCCTTCACCAAAATGAATAATCTCTTTTATACATGAACACCAATCTTCTACACATACTTATTAGGTAGAGAGTTCAAACAAAATATTTTGCATAGTATTGTGATGCATAGCTTAAAATTTAGCTAATCATATTTAAATCAATCTCTGACTTTAAGGCTATAAAAAGATAAACCACTTATTTTAGATGTGTTCCCAAGCACATTCTACTTGCAGACATGGAGATAGTAATGACTCATTTCCATAACCAGGAAGGCACTGAATACATTAGGTTAGGTAAAAAACAGAAACTTAAAGGTGAAAATAAAACTCAATCACAGGGGACCAGCAATTGCTGTAAAGGCTATGTTACTGGACTGCCATGTAGTCGACTGCAGTTCGAGTCCTGGACCCGTGGATTAAACTCACACTGGGTGCATGTGGGTGCATGCCCAAGATTCTAAGAGGAGAATGGAGGAGAAGGGATTGTGGCATGGCCATCCCCCTGGAGTGATTTCTTGCTGTCTCTCTGTCTCTGTCTTTCTGGTGAACGCATGCACCATATAGCAAAAACCTCTCAAAACAAAAAACAAAAAAAAAGAAAAAGAAAAAGAAAAACAGGAAAAAAAAAAAAAAACTCGATCACAAGTTATAATCTAAATTTGCTGCACTAAACTTTATATTTTCATGAAGAACAACTGAGATGGTCATATATCATGGAATGATAAGATAAAAATTTTAAAACTGTGATCCCAGATGTCTTCTAATATTGAGTTATATACATGACCTTAGCCACCAGGTATAGTGATTTTGTTCCCATAAGAAAAGTACAGAGCATTTGGCACACCCACCAAAGTTGAAGAGAAACAGCGAACTTCATTGGCCAGACAAGGACCCATGGACAGAAGGTGGCAATCATCCCTACGGGGATCTGAAGATATCACTGCAGAGTGAAAACACAAGCCACAGCGATCACAACAGAACAGCAAACAGATTCTAGAACACCTCTGTCTGCTTGCTCCTGAACATTGAGGCTTAACTTCAAAAATTTGAAAGAAACACACCATCCATCAGATGACAAGACATCACCGCCGGATCACGAGAAATATGGGAAAACGAGAAAATACCTCTCCTCCAAGGGAAAAGAGTAACTCTCCTTCATCCACAAGCAGTTCGGTGAAAGTCATGGAAATGTCTGATAAGGAATTTAGAGCATTCATAATGTCGAAGCTAACAGAGATAGAAGAGAAGAGAGATAATGAACTGCTAAAGAGAAAAGAGAAAGAAGTTGACAAGTTCCAGGAGATGAGGAAATTCTTGCAAGATCTAAAAGAGGAATTACACACTTTATGAAAGACTCAAACGGAACTGCTAGAGACGAAGTCTATAATACAAGAAGTCAAAATCTCCCTTGAAAGTATTAAAAGCAGACTAGATCATTCAGAAAATAGAATCTCAGATGTAGAAGAGAAAATGGCTGGCTTAGAAAAATCCACCACGAAGACTGAGAAAATGGCCCAAAAATTTGAGAATGATATGCGAGAAGTACTGGATACCATCAAACGTCCAAATATCCGGATAATTGGCATTCCAGAAGGTGAAGAGACCCATAAGGGCATAGATAATCTATTCCATGCAATCCTGCAAGAAAACTTTCCAAACCTAGAGAGGCATTCAAAGATCCAGTCCCAGGACATACAAAGGACCCCAAATAGAATCAACCCAAGAAGATCTTCTCGAAGACACATTATAGCCAGGTTGACCAAAACCACAGACAAAGACAAGATACTAAGATTGGCAAGAGAAAATCATCAAGTTACCTACAAAGGACATCCCATCAGGCTAACAGCAGATCTCTCATCGGAAACAAGGCGAGCGAGGAGAGAATGGGAAAATATATTCAAAGTGTTACAAGAGAAGCAATTTCAGCCAAGAATACTGTACCCGGCAAGATTATCTTTCAGGTGGGAAGAAAAGACAAGAACATTCTCAGATAAACAAAACCTGAAAGAATTTACCAGCATCAGACCAGATCTCCAAGAAGTTCTCAAGGGTGTGCTGTATCAAGAAAATTAAACACAGACGCATGGAAAAAAGAGTCCAAAAACTATGAAAGTGGCCAACATAATCATAGGGACAAGTCTGGAGTTGAATATTATATCCCAGAATTTAATCAGGAAAATTGAACCACAACAGAAGATAAAAGTACATGAGACGGATAGGTTCATGCACCTACCATTTGAACAGAATCCTAACTTGTTTCCTGGCTTTAAGCAAAGTTCCCTGGCACTTCTTTGAGTTAAGTTAAAACTGGTTTTCTTAGTAGTAATGAGTGAACTCACCATTGAAAGTAGTTAGATTATGTAGAAAATTGTGTGATCAATGCAATGTGTGTGGAAGGGAATGAAGGACAATTGTAGACACTGGAGGTGGTGTGAGAGGAGGGTGGGAAGGGACAGAGGGTCAAAAAGAGGGGTAAAAGTAATTCTAGGAACTAGTAATGGAAAATTTTTTGTAATGTGCATGATTGAGTCACTATGCAGTGTGTACTGGATGGGAGATTGCATTTTGTATGCTGTGATGAAGCTTAGGGAAGGAATGTAAATTGAGTTACAAAAAAAAAAGTTTCAGGAAAAAAAAATATATATATCTATTCAATGACTGCAGTAGGATATGTAGCCACAGCTAGGTGCTACTTTATAGGAAAAGTTGTCTGTTGATAATGTATATGGTAATATTGTCTTGACTGATGTGCACTGTACTCATGCTGGGAAAAACCATGTTGTACACTGTAAAGATGTGCAATGATAAAAAAAAAAAGTCAGCACTCTGGCAAAGGGAGAAAGATCTGAAGATATGATAGTGGAAAGGATGAATGTGGATGCCAGAGGCTGCAGTGGGGCGGGGAGAGGGTGGTGGAGAGTGGGCGTGAGGGGCAAAGGGAAGAAACATTTAACACCAAAAAAATGTAGAGTTCTCTGTTGAAAACTATATATATATATATATATATATATATATATATATATATATATATATAGTATACATCATAATGGGGACTTTATGTAAAAATGTGAATTTAATTGATCTGAGAAAGAAAAATAAAAGATAAAAATTAAAAAAAGAAAAGTACAGAATATGATTTTTAATAGAAAAAAAGGAAAACTTTTTCAGTATATATCAGCTGAGAAAAATTATTTTTATTAAGTCTATGTTGCTCCCTGAAATTAATGGGGATTTCCAAGTATTTCTGACATATGGTTGGGATATACTTATGAAAATACAAAAAAGGACAAAGTGAAAACCTGTTCATATATCAGACAAAGAGATTAGCAGACGATGTAGTAGTACAATGCTAACTCCTAAGTGGCTGATCACAGTTCAAGTCCCGGAACTGGTGGTTTGAAAATCAAGCTGAACACATGTTTCAGAGTGCCCAAAATCACAGGAGGAGAAGGGATTACAACAAGGCCATCTCCTTAGGGGGTGATTTCTCACTTTCCCTCCTGGTGTCTTTCTCTGTTTCGCTCTGGAGAGTGTACGCACCTATGGCAAATTTTTTTTTTCATTAGATTATGAGACAGAGTGGAAAAGTGAGGTACTTTGCTGTATAGAGAGACTGAAATTGAAGTCATGGAATGTCTAGGAGATAATTAAATGGGACAAGTTATACTTCCAGAATCTGATCAGGTTTTCACCATTTCTACCTGATGCTTAGACCTCTGTGAACAAGTGCACTTCTTTAATAGCAGAACAGTTGATCCTTTGATAGTTTTTCTTCACAGGAAGCTTCTCAGAGCCTTCTTTATGTCTTTATTCCTCAGACTGTAGATGAAGGGGTTCAGCATGGGTGTGACCACAGTGTACATCATCGAGGCTGTTGCACTTGAGTGAGAATTTTGGATAACAGCAGAATTAAGATACACTCCTAGACTTGTACAATAAAATAAGGAGACAACTGAGAGGTGAGAGGCACAGGTGAAAAATGATTTGTACTTCCCGTGAGCTGATGAGATTGCACATATGGAGGAAACTATCTTAGAGTAAGAGTAAAAGATCCCAGCAAAGGGACCACCAGCCAGCAGCACAGCTGCAAAATATAACACTATGCCATTAATAAAAGTGTCAGAGCAGGCAAGGTGGACCACCTGGTTAGTTTCACAGAAAAAGTGGGGAATTTCCACTGGTGTACAGAAGGACAGCTGCAATGCTATTAAACTATGTGATAGTGAATTCAGACACTCATGTTCCAGGACAACAGAACCAGCAACACAAGAGCTGAGGGTTCATGATGACTGTGTAATGAAGGGGGTGACAGATGGCCGCATACCAGTCATAGGCCATCATGGTGAGGAGAAAGTCATCTAATAATGCAAAGAGCATGGAAAAGAACATCTGAATGATGCAGCGTGCATAGGTGATGACCTTTCTCTGTGTCTGGATGTTCACCAGCATCTTTGGAATGGTGGTGGAGGTGACACAGATGTCCACAAAGGACAGGTTGGAGAGGAAGAAGTACATGGGCATGTGCAGGTGGGAGTCTGAGATGGTGGCCAGGATGATGAGCAAGTTTCCAATCATGGTGCATAGGTACATGGACAGGAAAATTCCAAATATGAGGGGTTGCAATTTGGGTTCTTCTGAAAGTCCCAGGAGAAGAAAATCTGAAATTCTTGAATCATTATCTGGTTCCATGTGATGGGAGTGACTATTATAAAAAAGAAATTAACATGACTAATTTGTCACTCAAAATTGCTTACAGGGCTAGCTTACAGAGTTCACAAAAGTTACTTGGGATCAGCATATGGCATAATGATTATATCACTGGATTCTCACAGAGTTGACCATGGTTTGAGTCCTGGACCCAACAGCTCAGGATTCATGCTGAATGTGTGTTCAGGCATTCACAATATCCACAGAGGAGAATGGAGGAGAAAGGATTGCAGAATGACCATCCTTCGAAAGGGTGATTTCTTGCCTTCTGTCTCTCCAGCAAGTGCACGTGCCCTATAGCAAAAAATCTCTCTTAAAAAATTTCTCCAAAAAAAAATTATACTCACATAGTCGAAATGTTACAATTTATGTTGTACAGTAAATAAGTTAACTTTTGCATTTTTTCATTGCCAGGATGCACAAACATGCTAGAGTGAAACTAGGGTAGGGGCAGTAATCACCCCTCAATGAGTCATGGTCATGCAACAATCTCTTCTCCTCTGCTTCTCTAGTCTGCCATGATTTTCAGCAAGTGTCTACACACACACAAGGTGTTTTTCAAACAGACATGACCAGGATTTAAACCACAGTCAATCATGTGATAGCCATCTTCTTGAGCCATTAGGCTGAAAGGCTGACCCATTCTCTGTATTTTGTGTAGGCTTCCTCTTCCCTTTAGCACACCCCACTCTCCCAGGCTATACATCACTGAGAATTTCTATCCCATTCTCAACCTTTCTCTAAATTCTCACATGTATTTGAGTAATATAAACTGAAAGTCTACCAAATTCCATGTATTGTCTGGGTAATGAATATAAGGTGCTATGAAATTAAAATGCTTAACACTTATTGGTGGAGAGTATGAATTGATAAATAAACAATAATGTGACATCACATATTAATAAGTGCTTTGAAGACAGTAAAATTATGTAGAAGTCAGAGAGTAGACATGATGCTATCACCTGACAGATAAGATGACATTTGAACAGAGACCTCAGGTGGGAGAGGGCAGGAGCTGCAAGGATATCTGGGGAAGTGTCACTTTGCTGAGGAAATGAGCAAGAGGAAGGATAATGAGATTATGTCAGGAGATTGTGAGGGATGAGGGGATCTGCTGATGCTGAATCTGGAAGACACTGAGATTTCTTCAGTCACATGCTATCCTAGTCCTCTATGAATGTAGCTCTCTAAGAATATAGACACAGCAGCCAGATTCCAGTTAGCAAGCTTTCCATGGGCATGTAAACTTGGGACCACATTGTGGTATGACCATTTTGTACTGCATATTTATAGAAACATTTAAAAGGAGAAAATAATGGGGACTATCTAACCAAGTAAATAGGACAGATCCGAAACAACTGTATTCAATAAAATGAAATGAGTATATAAAATAAATTGTTTTTTAAAATTAAAAAAAATTAATCACCAATGTAGGTCTCTACTTTCAGGTTAAGTAGAAAAGACCTGCATATAAAAACAATAAAACATATATTTTTAAAGAAGAGGTGGAAGAAAAATATTCATCAATATCTACTGTTAAAATTTTGTGCCTGGGGATCAGCAGTTAGCGTAATGGCTATGTCGCTGGACTCCCACGTAGTTGACTGCGGTTCGCGTCCCGGACCCAGTGGCTTAAACTCACACCGGGCACGTGTGCATGCGAGCCCAAGATCCCAAGAGGAGAATGGAGGAGAAGGGATTGTGGTGTGTCCATCCCCCCTGGGGGGTGATTTCTCACTTTCTGTCTCTCTGTCTCTCTCTGTCTGTCTGGCTAGAGCACGTGCCCTATAGCAAAAACCTCTCCAAAAAAAAAAAAAAAATTTGTGCCATATGAAAAAATGGATTCAAATATGCTAATAAAAATATACTTCATTTTAGATGAACACAAAAGAATATGTTACACAAGATGTGTAAAAATGATTATAAAGTTAAAAAATAGATTTAATTACAAAACACATGTGGTAGCAATGAGAAAAACATATGTGAAATGAGATAATAAATGTTATAAAAATTATTACTACTGATTCAGAATATGTTCTTAAGTTTAAAAACCAATGAGGGTGTTCAGCAGATAGCGTGAAGGTTAAGGCACTGGTTCCCACATGGCCAACTACATGGTTCAAGTCCCAGACCTGGTGGCTTGTAAATCACACCAGGCACATGTGTGTCATGCCCCAAATCCTCAGAAGACAATGGAGGAGAGTGGATTGCAGCATGGTCATCCCTCTTAAGGGGTGATTGCTCTCTCTTTTCCTCTCTCTCTCTTTCACTCACACTCTCTCTCTTTCTCTCTCTTTGGCAAACCCATGTGCCCTAAAGCAAAACTAAAGGAAATAAAAAAGGCAATGAGAGATATGGGTATGAGATATGACTGACAATAAGATATGGATGCGACCATATAAAATTTAAAATTTATCACATAGTACCCTCATGATATTTATCTATCATTCATCTATTTATTATAACTAAAGAAAAATAGCAAACTTGCAGTAAAAAAAATCTTAGAAAGTATAAACCCAAAATACCGACAATATGTAATAGCAAAGAACGTGCAAAGACAATTCCCAGTAAAGAAAAAGGCTAACAAACTCCAAAATGTTTTCAGTCTCAGCAGTAATAAAATAATTGATGTATTAAGTCTTTAGTTTTCCCCAGTGTTCTATCAAATAAAATTGACTTTTTCTTGTGGATACCCAACTTGAGAGAAGATACTGCAAAATACATGTCTCATAAGCTGCTGTTGCAAGGTAGTATTTGTAAGCCATCCATTGGTTAGATCTTAGTGATGAATATAGAAAGAAGGCCAAATACATCCCATCTTTTTTTAAATTTTATTTATTATTTTTTCTCTTTAAATTTATTTATTTTTTACATTAATTCACTATACATCATTACAACATACAAATGAATTTTCCATCCAAAATACACTGTGTATTGGCTCAATCAAGCCCATCAACATACATGTTTTCAGCAAACAATTTTCTAATTCTTATGTCTTGTATACTTCGTTTTTTGTTTTGCCATCCTTGATTACTTATCCCTCACCCTCTGCCATGTCCCACCACATCCCATCTTAAAATGGAAATAAAATAGCTCACACTTCAGTGCACATCTCATTTTCCTACCCAGTAAGGGCAAATCTCCATGGAAATGTGCTAAGTTTATTGAAATCCCTTGACCCCTTCTGTTGCTTCTTTGGTCTTCACTAATTGGATTTCCATTCCCATCTTTTAATTCTCACCTGCACTGCTGGATTTAACAGACCTCTTTTTAAACCATATTAAATAAATTAACTACAAATTACTTACTCAAGCAAGCAGGCAAGCAAGCACGGTGATCTTGTGGCTCGGGCTATGCTGGCTAGGGCTCTCAGTGATCTCAGATGAACATTCTCAACTTCTGTTCCCTGTGAACCTTTCTTGCAGTACCTGCTGGGCACTCAGACTCACCTAGCTGGGGTTGCTGAGAAGGCAGTATCCATGTGGAGTCTGATTTCCTCCCTAGCTGGATGATTATAGAGTCTAAAGCTCTGTTCTCAGATAAGACAACAGGAAGGAATGAAGCATTGTTTTCATAGCTAGGTGTAGGACTACAGAAGAGAAGTCAACCACATCCTGTCCTACACAAAGACAATAGCAGAGGAGGTATTTACAGCAGCCAATATCTGCTCATTTGGCACCTTTCTTTCTGTGACTCCAACTCCTGGGCACTTGATATCCCTGTGGGACACTGGTCTGAGCAGAAAGAAATATTTTCCTGATCACTCTCCTTTCCCAAGGGATCAAGTTAGAAGTCAAGTGAACACTGTCATTATTATTCCTCCTTGAACTCACCTTCCTCCAGAGGTCTAACCACCATAGTACTTTTGCCCAATTCCAGGTTAAACTGTTTTAAGTCTGAGATATCTGACTAGGCCCCTTGGAACTGCAAAGCATTGAATTGTAGTGAGGACACAGTACTTGAAATCTTCAGATGCTTTTGATAAGACACGTAGATATTTCAAACTTGTTGGGACCAGCAGGTGGTATAATGGTTACATCACTGGACTCCCATGTGGTTGACCGTGGTTCAAGTCCTGGACCTAGCACTTAAAACTCATGCTGGGTGCTAATGCGTGTGTGTCCAAGATCCTAATAGTAGAATGGAGGAGAAAGGATGGTTGTATGACCATCCTTTTTGGCTTTCTGTCTTTCTGTGGGTGATTTCTCATTTTCTGTCTCTCTGTCTTTCTGATGTGTAAACATACCTTTTTTAGAAAAAAATCACTAAAAGAAAGAAAAGGAAAAAAGAAAAGAAAAGAAATTTCAAACTTGTAACACAAATTAAGAACTGACATTTACAGGGCCAGCAGTTGCCATAACAGTTAAGGCACTCAACTCCCACATGTCCAACCACAGTTCAAGTCCCAAGTCTGGTTGTTTGACAGTCACACTGGATGTGTGTGCATGTATGTCCAAAATGTCAAGAGGAGAATGAAGGAGAAGGGATTGTGGTATTGGCACCTTCCCATCAGGAGATTGATTTCTCACATTTCCTCTTACTGTCTGTCTCTTTGAGTGCACATGCTAATGCAAAAACCTGAGGAAAAAAGTGCTTCCATTTACACCTTAATTTATAAAACTTTTGATAATCCTAAGAAATGTATTATATTTCATAATCAACATATAGAGAGTTCTTGATTTTCTCCTCCTTTGAACCAATCTGTGTCCTTTAGTTCAGGAACCAAATCCATTTACATTCGACATTATTATTGATATATTTTGACTTAGCCCTGTCATTTAGTTCCTTACCCCTTTATTCCTAGTATTGTGTTCTCTTGTTTCTGTTTATCTACTTTAGTTCTATTATCTAGCTTAGTTTTCCAGGTGTAGTGTTCCCTTAAATTTTTCCTGAAGAACTGACCTACTTTTGGTGAATTCTTTCAGTTTTTATTTATCAGAAAATGTTTTCTTTTCTCCTTCTCGTGTAAAGGCTAATCTTGCCGGATATTGTATTTTTGGCTGCAAGCATTTTTTTTAGAACACTTTATGCACTATGGGCTGAAATTTGAATATTATTCGGATTGTATCAGTTAATTTTTACATATAAAAATTCCACATGATTATACTATTAGAAATTTATTCTACATTTGCAGGAATGGGGCTCAGAAGGGTTAAGTGATCTCCCCAAGATATGAACCAAGTAAGGGTTAGAGTTAGCTTTGATTCAGACTTCATCAAGATGTTTTTATGTCTCATGCATTGGGCCAGTGGTTATCAACTAGGATAACTGTGCCTCTAGGGGACCCTCAGTAATGCCTGGAGAAGGTTTTTGTTGTTACAACTGAGGAGGTATCCCTGGTACCTAGTAGGCTGAAACCAAGATGATGCTCAACATCCCAGAATGAACAGGACAACATCCACCACAGAGAATGATCTGACACAAACGTCAATGGTGAGGTGGCAGATGTCTTTCAGAAGAGGCTGGATTTGTGAAAAATAGCTTTCCTTGGCCAGACTATGGTAGGGCTGCAGAGCAAGAGCCCAAGCCGACAATATCTCAGCTGTGATATTAAAGGTCAGGTGTAGACTGCCGTGAATGCATTGAATTCCTGGGGAAGTAGTATTTCACCACAACTCACAGATAACCACGTTAAGGGGGCTCAGTTTGTTTGTTAAAGTTTTCAAAGGGAACCAGAAACTGACCACTTTATATTGATCTGGAAAAGCTTAAAAAGTCATAGGAGTTAAGAAATATGGATGGGGGGCCAGCAGATGGCATAATGGTTACATCACTGGAATCCCACACAGTCAACCAAGATTCAAGTTCCAGATCCAGTGGCTTAAAACTTATGCTGGGCACATGTGCACATATATTCAAAATCCCAAAAGGAAAATGGAGGAGAAGGGGTTGCAGCATGGCCATCCCCCCATAGGGTGATTTCTCAATTATGAAGAAGAAGAAAAAATATAGGTAGAACACAACAGTATCTAATAGAGTAACAGAAGGTGGTTTGTACCCTTAGATTGTTGTTGGGTGCCTATCGCCTTTGAATTTAATGGTGTGAGATCAGAATATTGATGTGAGATAAGCATTTTGGTGAGGTGTGAGTAGATTAGTGTGAAATGAGCACATTGGTGTGGGTGAGCACTTTGGTATGGTGTAAGTATATTGATGTAAAATTAGCACACTGGGATGTTGTGAGCATATTGGTGTGGGATAAACACATTGGAGTGGGATGAGCACATTAGATGAAATAAAAACTAAAAACTTGTATGAACATATCAAATGTCTGTTAACCAGTTAGAAAGGTGCAATCAGATAGGCAAAGTGAGGCTGGCACAGGTAGTCAAAAAGGTGACAGAGAAAGTCAATTAGCACATAGACCTTCTGGTACACATGATGGAAAATTAAAATGTTTCATTAAAAGATATGAAGATGTTCTTTATGAAAGGACATTTGATCATTGCATGTAAGTATCATAAGCAAAGCCTCAATGTCCACACTACTGAATACTCAGTGCCATTGCCTTTTTTTATTGAGAGAGAGAGAGAGAGAGAGAGAGAGAGAGACAGAGAGATTTTTGCTATAGGGAACAAGTGCTCACCGGAGAGACAGAAAGCAAGAAATCACCAATCACCCCCTGGGGGGATGGCCATGCTATAATCCCTTCTTCTCCATTCGCATATCAGGGTTTTGGGCATGAATGCACATGTGCTCAGCATGAGTTTCAATCTGCTGGGCCTAGGAC
Source organism: Tupaia tana (assembly GCA_026018925.1). Taxonomy (NCBI): domain Eukaryota; kingdom Metazoa; phylum Chordata; class Mammalia; order Scandentia; family Tupaiidae; genus Tupaia; species Tupaia tana. The sequence goes on from JAKSZU010000003.1 coordinate 125,575,523, forward strand.
TGGAATCACTGTCAACTCCATGAGAGTCCAGAAACTTAACCACTGAGCCATCTGCTGGCCTCTACATTGCCTTTGATCACATATATTCAGGCTCAGGGTTCCTGCAGCCGTCACTGGGAAGATGACATGCAGCAAAGAAGCCTTCTTAGAGCCCTCTTCATGCCCCTGTTCCTTAGGCTGTAAATGAAGGGGTTCAACATGGGAGTGACCACAGTGTACAGGACTGAGGCCAATGTTTTTGTCCGGGAGCCATGTGTCCATGTGGAGCTGAGATTAAATCTCCAGGCAGGTTCCATAGAACAAAGAGACCACTGAGAGGTGACATCCACAAGTGGAAAATGCTTTCTACTTCCCTCTTATTGTTGAGACCTTCAGGACAGAAGAAACAATTTGAGAATAAAAGAAAAGGATTCCAGCAAGAGGACAAAAGCCATGGTGCCCGTCACAATATATAAATCAATGTTTTTGATGCAGATGTCAGACCAGACAAGCTTGAGGACTTCAGGTAGTTCACAGAAATAGTGTGGGATTTTGACAACTATGCAGAAAGAGAGCTTCAATGTAGTTAAACTCTCAGGAAGAGGTCCCAGCACACTGATCAGCCAGGTCAAGAGAAGTAAATGGACACAGAGCCAGGGATTCATCATGACCGTGTAGTGTAGGGGGTGACAGATGGCCACGAAGTGATTATGAACCATCATGGTCAGAAGCAAATTGTCAAAAATTTCAAAAACTGAAAAAATATATCTGGGTGATGCAGCCTGCATAGGTGATGACCTTGCTTTGTGTCTGGATGTTCACCAGCATCTCTGGGACAGTGGTGGAGGTGAAACAGATGTCTATAAAGGACAGGTTGGAGAGGAAGAAGTACATGGGGGGTGTGCAGGTGGGAGTCTGAGATGTTGGCAAGGACGATAAGTAGGTTTCCTAAGATAGTCATCAGGTATAAAGACAGGAATAGCCCCCAAATAATAGAGTGAACCTCTGGCTTCTCAGAAAGTCCCAGGAGGAGAAATTGGAAGCCCTGTGTAGTTTTCTTATTCCACATAACGGAAATATATGCTTGACAGTGCAGAAACAAGATGAAATTAACCAACAATATGGTCTGCTTTAGTTTGAACCCAATATAGCGATGAGATGATGCATTTGTTTAATGGTCTCATCTCTTATTTCTGTGAATTGGGGGATTCTATTTTTTTAAAGAGTATTGCCTTTTTTAATTAAAAAAATTTTAGAGATATTTTTGCTAGAGGGTGTGTGCACTTGCCCAGAGAAAAAGACTGACAGAGAGACAGAAAGTGAGGAATCACCCCCAGGGGGATGGCCATGTTGTAATACCTTCCCCTCTATTCTGTTCTCAGGGTTTTGGGCACACACACATATGCACACAGCAAGAGTTTTAAGTTGCATGATCTGGGATTCAAACTGTTGTAGGCTATTTTAGAGTCTAGTGATGTAGCCATTATGGCATCTGCTGATCCCAAATCTGAGGTTTCTAAATGTTACTACCTTCTCCTTTATTGCCACCATTCAATGGGAAGCCTAAACATAAAACAATTTTTTAAGGTTTTTGCCATATGGCCCATGTGCTTGCTGGAGAGGGATAGGGAGAGAGAGAGAGGGAAATGAAACTTAGGGATGATGGCCATGCTGCAATCTCTTCTCCTCTATTGTTATCCCAGATTGGGGGCACAAACATACACATCTCCAGAATGATTTTACCTTTTTTTTGAGAGAGATTTTTGCTATAGAGTGTGTGCTTACCTGAGAAACAGAGAACAGAAAGCAAGAAATCACTGCTCCCCATAGGGGGTGGTCACACTGCAATCCTTTCTCCATTCTCCTCTTGTGATTTCAGGTGCACACACACACAACCAGAAAGTCACCAGAGTGAGTTTCTAGACACCAAGTCTGAGACTTGAAGTGCAGTGGAGAATGTGGGAGTCCAGTGCCTTAACCACCATGCTATCTACTGGTTCCCATAACTTATTTCCCAAAGCTGACTTTATCTGTTCAACTGCCCTATGAGTTAATAAGCCAGTCTGTCATCTCAGCTATCTTTTGAATTACATTCATATTTTACTTTTAAATGCCTTTATTATAATAATAATGATCACTTTAGTAATGATTTCTAAACTCACGAATCCATATAAAATTTCCAAAATTAATGAGAATGCCATACTTGAATACTTGAATGATTTTTAATTAAAAGGTATAGTGGATGAGTCATCAAAAAAGAAATTGCATCATAAACCAAATTTATATCTCTTGAACAACAAGATGCCAAATTAATAATTTTGAAATCTTACCTACTTGCAATGTATAAAAATTATTGGGGCTACATTCAGATAAATATCTGCCAGAGACCTGCTCCAGCCGTGGTGGGTTGAGGCTCTACACACGAAGGCGACGCGGGTGAGCAGAAATCAGACTAAGACCTTGATGCCCTTCAGCATGTTCTCAGCCAACTAAAGTCAGAGCAAGCTCAAGACTGTAGCATCAGTGGTTATCAAACATACGTATTTATTGAGGGATGTTTTACAGAAGAAGGAGGGGTGAGGGGGAAGTAAAAGATATTACTGCAAAAAACAGGGTCTTCAAAACATGACAATAACAAAAACATGATGTCTGTTCTGTTGATCAGGTATAAACAGTTATAGTCCTCAGGGCGAAAAATAGGATATTCAAAACATAATCATAAAACATAATGTCTGTTCTGTTCAATCAGGTATAAACAGCCACAGTCCTTCAGGCGAGAAAGTCCATTTGTCTTCTTAGATCTTGATTACTGGGCAGAGTCTTTTGGGTGCGGGGTTTTTCAGCAAGCTTGATAACTTCAGTCCCAGACCCACTTGATAACGTTAGCCTCAGGCCGGAGGCCTAAATAGAAATCTTATTTGGTTAAGTAAAAACATGGTTAATATATACTAAAGTGGAACATCTATATTGTCTTTGGGGTAATCTACAGCTAAGAGGGTGAGCCTAATGTCTACATGGGAAAGGAATGTAGTCTTGTGAACAGCTTAATGACTGTCCTAAAGGTTATTTTGTACATGTGGCTCCAAGAGGAGCTTCAGCATTTTTTGTTATTTTCCAGGCAGGTGGAGTGAGTCTCAATTCCCACTCACCGTTGCTTTAGGAGTCCGTATTCTTAGTTGGATTATTAGTTGGCTTTACTGTAAAAGTTACAGTAAGGCTGGGGGTGTTATTTTGCCCTTATGGGGTACCGGCATACCGTAATGGCAATAAGGCCCATGGCAGAGAAATTGAGTGCAAGCCAGTACAGCAACACAGTGGAGAATTGGAACTCTCATAAACTGTTGACCTTGCTCACAGTCTTTTCCCAGGCCAGTCCTTGCTTTAGGCATGGGAGGCAGCTCCTTTATACTCAGCCTGTGTTGACTGCATGGTCCCGACATCTCCCCCTTTTTTGTTTTGTAATTTGTAGAAGTGAATCTGTCTCCACAGATGTAATTGTGGTCTTTATATGTCTAGCAAAGACTGGGAAGCAAAGAAAAATAATAAAAATTAATAAGAGAAGACTCCCCACAGAATAGGCTAAGGTATGGAAATTACCAGTGGAGGTTGTAAAAGTAGAGAATAAAGATTTAACTATACTATCTGCAACATCACTGGGTGAAATAGAATCTAAATGGGCTTTGGATACAGTCATAATTTGGGCATGAAGCTGTTGTATGTTTATAGTAAGAGAATGATTTCACATGTCCCGAAGGTGGGTTTGAATTTGTTCCCAAGTGATATGAGTGTGGTTATAAGGGAGAGGGGTAATACAGATCCATTTGTAATCAGCATGGCAAGCAGTAGTCAGCCTGACTTTAATGTTTTGAATTTCTTGACCTAACTATAACACAGTTTCTTCCAAGGCATTGATTCTGTCAGCTAATTGCTGATCAATCTGTTCTTGTTTAAACAAGGCAGTGGAGACATTGAGAGTTAATTTGTTAACGTGGGAAGCAGTATGCACTTGCTGGACAAGAGTGGTAGCTGAAGCAGCCATTGATCCTATGATAACAATGAGGGCAGAGATACCTAAAATTAAGGCAGCAATAAAACGTTTAGGGCAAGCATGAGCAAGGGCTGTATTTATTGTCTGGAGGGAAAATAAACCGGGGTTTGTATACCAAGGTTGAGTTAAGTTAACTGCAAGTAAAATATAAGATGGGTGCTTTAGAAGAAAGAAATGAGATTGTTGAGCAGTTACAGACAAGCAGTTGGAAACTTGGCACTGTGCACAATAAATGTGGGTAAGATTATTTTCCACTTTAAAAGAAAGTTGAGATGAATCATTATAGCGAAGAATTGCATATGGAGCTTTTACACAGGAACGCAGGTAGAATGTCTGAGTATTTTCAGGCTTATGAAAAGTTGCAGGACTGAGGGCTGTGAATAAATCGTAAATATGACTTTGAAAAGTTTTAAAATTAGAAGACATATATATGGGGTTGATCCATCTGGTTGAAGACACCTGAAAATCAGAAGCCTTGGAGGTACGGCTGAGTCATCCCAAGCAAATTTACGAGGGTAAGCCTTGAAATAGAGACGATAATTATAATTAGGGCTAGAGATGGACTGATTAAACAAAGAGAAGGTATAATTATTTAAGAAATAACGAACTATGTGCTTAGGAAAAACACAGGGGGTCCAGTTTGGAAAATCAGACCGTGAGGAAATGCCGTCCCAGAAATATTCTTCTGAGACTGGGCAAACTGAAAGTAACTTAAGCATGCGAATAGAAGGTACAGTGTTTAAAAATGAATTATTATATGTTGTAAGAGAAAGGAAAGTTAGGGTCCAAGTATCACGAGTGTGGTCATCATAACTGAAGGGAAGTGGCTGTCCAGTGGTTAAAGGAGAATCTGTAACTTGAATTATAGGAGAAAGAGCAACACAAAATGGAAGAGGCTTAACACCATAGCCTGAAAAGCAAAGGGGGTGTGCTTCCGTGGAAGCTAAAATGTTAAAGGGAGTTGAGGCATGAGGCTGTTCATGTCCAAGAGGACCTACCCCCATTAGTTTAGAATGATTAGTGGTTACAATTATTTTATCACTATCCCAAGCAAATTCACGAGGGTAAGGTGTAGTGGGCTCAGATGGGGGAAAAGGGTAGAGGTTAGGGTTTTAACAATGTAAAAGCAAAAGCACACTACAGAAGCAAGAAAAGCAGGTTAATCCTTTTTTAGGGTAGGTTCTGTTTCCACCTGAACACAATAGAATTTTAATGATCTTCATAGCTCAAGGCAAGGGGTCTGGCTGATGATTATATCACTAAGGGACATAAAGACAATAGAAATGTTAATTACTGTTTACTCTTAGGCACAGAGGAGAAGCCAAGTTTCTAGTCACAGGAATCTAGGAGTTTATTAAGGAGGTGCTTCTTAATATGGAGTTGCTCCTGCTTCACTCCCCACTTCTCTTGGAGGTGCTCCTCCATGATGGAATCGTGCCTGGTATGCTTGGGCTCTAGGTCCAGAGGCAACTAACATCTAATATTTAAAGGCCTTTATCCTGTGGGAGACAAATCGGGTAAGAAAACTGAGTAAATTAGAGCAAAAATTCAAAATTAGAAGCATGGCGAATAGAACATTCAATGGGAGCAAGGACTAAAGAGCTTACTGGTATCAGAGGCCACTCTAACCATCCCATGAGTCAGCAGCAGCCTGTCCTTTCTCTGACCATCTGGTCATGGAGCTGCTGAGCCATACTTTCGACAACGTCTGATTTGCAGTCAGCCTCTGGAGTGACTAGAGCAGGGCTGCCACTCTCTGGTCTCTGAAGCACTATCACAAAGGACCCTCCTGGCCCATCCTTACAGACAAAGGTCCTGGTGAGTCTGTGAAAGCAGCCTGCTTGGCTTTGGTTTTACACTCACAGGCTAACTTTACAACTATGTGAGGCCCCATCTGGACTAGTTGGAGGGACTTCTCTCTTTTAGTTGTTTTACTATATATAACATTTAAAGATAGCAAAACCAGCTTCAGAACACTAACTTGATTAATTCCTGTAACTCTTTCTTAGACTTTTGTAGCATAACTCAAACATTCAACAACATGCTTCACATCCTCTAGTTTTTGTCCTCTTTCTCTCCTGTTCTGATAGTCATTTTATTTTCAGACAAAAACTCACTACACAAAATTCCTTCTACATAAAAGCCTTTCATTTCAACCTTTTCTACCAGAAATACATTTTTACAGCCATAACCCTTTTTTCAGTTTTTATCTTATCTTTTCTTTGTTTTTATTTTTTTTACAAGTTTAACATTAAAAATTGCCTTAGTCTAACAGACAAGTTTAATTACAAACATTTACTCTATTTATACTTATTTAAGTTTTGTCTAATTATTGTTTTAAGTTATTAATAGAAACAAGGCTATTTATTTAAGGTGTATTTTTTTTTGTTTTGTTTTAAAGAAAAGCAAAACCAGGCTAGTCTTACATTAGCTAGCTTTATTTCAGAGACTGAACTATTAGACACTATCGATTTTCCCAATATTCCCTAAGTTTTCTTTTTTTTTTTTTTCTGGGATTTGATTCCCAAGGGAGCCTTGCCTGAGGGTTTTAGGATTTACCTGTGTACAAGCAACATATTTTGAGACAACACCATTATAAGGCTATCTAGACTAGACACAAAGTAATTTTCTCTTAACCAGCTTAGTAAACTTTGGTTTTTGTTTTTTTGGGGTTTTTCTTGGTAGGTAATTTGGGTACCTCTATAATGACTTGGATTATTGGCCTGCCCATCTGGTAACAGTAGTCATCTTTTGGGTCCTCCAGCACCCTACTACTTGTGTGCACAAGTTTTTTCTCCTCCTGAGTTTAGGAGGGTGAGGACAAGAGGACAGAATCTGGAGCAGCTACAAGAGTTTTTAGTTGGTGATAGAGATGTCTCTCCTCTGACTAAGTCTTATGATTTTCTCTAGGCACAAGCTCTGCCGAACTCTTCTCTATTTGTCAGACAGACAGAGAGAGACATAGAGACAGCTGACGGTCTGCAATTTCTCTACTATCTTGGGCATGCACACACATTTTTCTAAGCCACCGGGTGATTTCAACTACGTTATAGCCATTACGCTAACTTGGTTCCTGAGTGTACTTTTGGAAATAATCTTAACCTCTGATTTAGACAGAAATTAATCTTAGTCACTTTAAGGGTTACCTGAGGTTTGTTCAGTGTTGTCAGATGATAAGGGGAGCCATTGGGGTCTCAGGCCGCATCGATTCTCAATTTCAAAGGCCAGCATTGACTCCAGAATTCCAGAGCTACCTTCAGAATTCAGTGCATTCTGTCTAGTCTCTAGTGGCCAACTCTACATTGGGGACAAAGTCCCACTGGAGGACATGAAGACGCTAGTCATGGGCATTGTTCAGTGTCCAGGCTGCCCACATTGGAAATAGTTTTTTTCTGAGGCAGAGGCTCTGATTTGGGCCATTTCCAGATCCTGCCCTCAGAGTAGTTCCCAGCCTTCAGGATTACTATGAGTGACTACTGGGTGAGAGTTAAATCAAAGGTTAAGGTGCCTTATCAATTTTGTTATAACACTTCTCTGAGTTATTTGGGAGCTTTTCTGATATCTGTTTTGAATTGTCCCTACATTAAGAAGTCAGTCTAAGTTTCAATAGATTCTGCAAGGAGTGGCTGAGTACTATCAGGAGGGTGAAGCTCTGTTTACAGGTTTTTACAAGGCATCTCCCTTATCACTTATACAAAAGCTCTAGCTAGAGAATTTAGTCTCAATCTAAATTTTTTTTTTCTAGTTAAACCTCTTTCTTGATCATTTAACTAGAGGGAGAGTCCAGTGGGGGAGAGATCTGACTAAAAGAAACAGAAGGAGCACATGAAGGCAAGGGGGCTGGGAGAGAAGGTAGCCTGGAGCTCTAGCCTTAACTTGTCCCACCCCATTCCTTGAGACTCTTACCCTATTAAGCTATTACACAGGAGTTTTATAGCTTTTGTCCCAGATATATAGGTCCAAGTTTTAATAACCACCCATGTCTATCTTTTTTACTTTGGGAAATTTGATGCTTTAAAGGAGCTATTAAACTTGTCATACATTTATGTTGAGCAATTTTTGTTTTTTTTGACACTAAATTTTAGCATGTACTAGCAGCTTATGAACTTGTACAAAAAATAACAGAATTTGTTTAGCAACTTTTCAATGTAAAACTGAACAATTTTACTAATAGATCTCAATATTTTTTTAAAATTTAAAGACTAATAATAAGAATAACTAAAGTATGTTAACTTAACAAGAATTATAAGGAGGACTCAGAGAGAAGCAGGCAATATGTTTTTATGAGTTTATGTTTAACATTTCATTTGTAGTTTTTTATATCAATTTTATTTTTTAACTCAGGCGCATTGTATTGGACACAGTATGTAATTTTGTCAAACATTTTTTACTTTTCATTGGTCAATTTTGGCTTAACAGTTTAGAAAAGCAATCAGTTTACATAGAAAATGGAGATTTTATCCAAATTAGTAGATTTTTTTAGAAACTTGTACTTATAAAAGTACATTTTCTTTTTATCCTCTGTGAATTTCTTTAAGGATATAAAATTAGGATTAAATTCTGTGTTGAAGATGATGTATGTGGCAATGATTTGATGGTCATATACTGCATGCAAACTTTGAAAAAACACATTGTGTGCAGTAAATATGTACAACAATTAAGAGCGAACAAGAGGGCCAGCAGGCGGCATGATGTTTAAGGCACTGGACTCCCAAATGGCCAACCATAGTTGAGTCCAGGACCTGATGGCTCTAGAATCATGCCAGGTACATGTGCACAGATATCCCAAATTCCAGGAGGGGAATGGAAAAGAAGAAATTGTAGTGTGGCTGTGCCCCCTGGAAGGTGATTTCTCACTTTCCTCCTCTCTGTCTTTCTTCAGTGAGTGCACATGCCCTACGGCAGAAACCTTAAAAAAAAAAAAAAAAAAAAAAAAAAAGCGAGCAAGAAATCATAAAGTAATACTAGCCAAAAGGTTAAGAAACTACAAATAAGGGCCAGCAGGTGGCATGCTGGTTAAGGTGTTAGTTTCTCACATGGCCAACTGTGGTTTGAGTCCCAGACCTGGCAGCATGCTTTCACATTTTCCTTTTCTCTTGTTCTCTCTCTCTCTCCTGTTATAGGTTGCCCTATAACAAATTCCAAAATGATAATAATAAAATTCCAAAGTAATAATAATAATAATAATAATAAATAGAATTAAATAAATAGCCACTGAATTTTATGAATCTATTTTAACCCTGATACCAAAAGACAAAAACCTGCTACAATTGCAGCAACATTAAAAATAAATAAATAAGAACAAAATTATGACCATCATTAACTACCATAAATGGAAAATATGAACAATGTAGCTATAAAATACATTCATCAATTGGTCAAGCATACAAAATACATGACCAGGTAGCATCCAATCCAAAAAAGCAATGAATATTTTATATTGATAATTTATTTATTATTGTATGGTATATGAATTTTTAAAATAATCTATATATAACAGGATCATCTTAATAGATGCAAAAGGTAATGTGTGAAAATCGTTCTGAGAAAACTGTAACTAAAAAGATTTTATATTTTTTATTTAATCATTATATGTCTTTTTTTTTTCTTTTTGTTTTTTTGGAGAGGTCTTCGCTATAGGGCACGTGCGCTCGCCAGACAGACAGAGAGAGACATAGAGACAGAAAGCGAGAAATCACCCCCCAGGGGGGATGGTCACGCCGCAGTCCCTTCTCCTCCATTCTCCTCTTGGGATCTTGGGCACGCACGCACACGCGCCCAGCGTGAGTTTTAAGCCACCGGGTCTGGGATGCGAACCGCAGTCGACTACGTGGGAGTCCAGCAACATAGCCATTACGCTAACTGCTGGTTCCCTCATTATATGTCTTTTTAAAAATTTGATTTATTAATTTTTAATTTGCTACAGGGTACATACACTCACTGAAGAGAGACAGAGAGAGAGAAAGAGGGAAAGTGAGAAAGCAAGCCAACAGGTCTGGGACTCAAGTCATGGTCACTCATGTTGGAGTCCAGTGCCTTAACCACCATACCACCTGCTGGGCCCATACAATATGGGTTCTCAAAGCACAAAAACACTGCACGTCAAGTAAGTCAAGGATATCACAGTACACAATAACTTTCCACTCTTGTGTCTGTTAAATGTTTTTTTTTTTTTTTTTTTTTTTTTTTTTTTTTTTTTTTTTATTTCCTGAGCTCCTCTCTCCCACCCCCAACTGTCCACTGCCTCCTATACAGTCTCTGGTATTTACACTTACTCCCTCTGCTCTTATGTCTTTCACTAGCCAAACTATGGAAGAAGAATCTCTCTTGCGTATGATAAAATACCTTCTCTGATCATCACCTAATATTAGCCCTGACATGAAATTGTCTGAGGTATCTTTATAAAGCTTATAGGGATACAGAAGACAAATATGCCTGCCCTTACCACTACCCAATGCTGTTCTGAAATTACAAACCAATTAAGCTAAAGAAGAAAAAGCAATCGTACCTTCGCATCTTAAGTGAAAGTCAATCACATATTCAGGTGATAAAATTAGCCACTTAAAATCAAACAAAAAGCTATTACAACTGAGAAGTCATCCTGGTACATTGTGAAAGAAAAAAAATTAAATAAATACACATAGTCATTGTCTTATTTCCAGCATAGGGGAAAATATCTTTTTCAAAATAGCACAAAAATGTAACATACAGAGACCAGGCTCTGCTCATTGAAGGTGATCAGGAAATCACATGACTAGTAACTTGTACTTATTAATACTTACCAGGTGCAGGAATTGTGCTAATCTCTTCTGCTGAGTGGCCTCATTTCATCTCTTTAAAAGCAGACAAGAGAGTGCTATCATTCACACACACACATCACAGAGACAGCTGAAGGAGGCTTGTGAATGCCTGTTGAGTGTATGAGTAAATGAACCATGTCCTTGTGATATGCAAGGGCTAGTGAGGTAAGCAGGAGACCTGGACACTTGGTAAGATGCTTGCAGAAGCCCAACATCACCCAGGAGATGACTAGGAAAGAGACAGTTCCTGAGGAGAAAGGACAGAACTCTGGACATGATGTAAGAAGGAACAGAGAGTGAGGGGGTGAAACCTGAGGCTTTGGAGCCAACAGGTTAAGTGGTTAAGGTGCAGGTCTCCCACGTGGCAAACCACTGTTTGAGTCCCAGAATCAGCAGCTTGAAACTCATGCCAGGCACATGTGTGTGTGGGCCCAAAAACCCAAGAAGAGGATGGAAGAGAAGGGACTGAGGCATGACCATCCCCTCTGGGGAGTGACTTCTCACTTTCTGTCTCTCTGGCAAGAGCACACCCTATAGCGAAAAATCACTTTAAACAAAACAAACAAACAACAACAAAACCCAGAGGTCTCCTTTTAGGTTAGATTCTTGAACTTTATTGAATTTTTAAAAAATAAAGTTTATTATCATTTAACATACACAGGCATAGAAAGCTATCTGTGGAGGATGACATTTATGGTAAAATCTCTGACTTGATTGGCATGCACTGCACGTATGCTTTGAAAAACCAAATTGTGATAGATATGTAAAATGATTAAATGTAAATAAGAAATTATACAATAAATATAACTATACAATAAATATATAATGAGTAATATTAGGTTGTCAGAAGAGTCATGACATATTGTCTATGTTTTTCTATATAAAAATGTGTAATGACTTTTCTGACAACCCATAATAAACTTTACTGTTTGATTTATTATATTTATTTATTGTATAATTTATTTACATTTATTCATTTTACATCTTGACAGCATACCATACAGTTTTATCAATCAATGAAGTTATTTATTTATTTATTTTCCTTGAGTGAGAGAATAACAGAGAGAACAAGAGAGAGAAAAAGAAATTTGACTGCTTATAGGATCTTGACACCACTCAGTCTCAGCCAGCTCCAGATCTTGGGCATGTGTGCCCATTATAATGGCATAGGAAGGTCTCTGGACATGCACCAGTAACCTTTCCATGTGAAATTGCCTCTCAGTGCATCAAGTCTTACTGCTCTCCCCACTGTACAGCCTCTGATTTTTCTTTTTTTAATTTATCAACAGATAGTTTTCTATTTTTGTGTCTCTTAAATGTTTTTCTTTCTTTTTCTGGTGGATTCCCTCCCTGTCATGTTCCCCGATTTCCCATCTTCTACTGACATTGTCTCTAGTATCCACAGTTGCTCTCCATGCCTTTTACCTTCCAATCTTTCAGTTTCTGACATAGAGTACAGACATTCATTATATATTGAGTGGGAGCATACAATGCCCCTCTTTCATAGTTTCACTTGCTTCACTTAGGGTTAAATCATTCATATTCATCCACTTTCTATCAAATGTAATTTCCTTTTTTTTTTTTTTAAATACGTACTTCCATGACTTTATTTTTTTTTCTTTTTTTTGTCATTTTTTTATTAATTAATTTATTTATTTTTGTATATACTTTCAATCATATTGTTTGGCTTACAATGAGACCATTTCAATATGTGAACATTTCTCCCCAGATCCATTGATCGAAATATCTTCAACCGATAACACCACACCTCCCCATCTCGTCAATGCTCTACCTCTGTATCCCTTCTCCAAATGTCTTTCGTTGGGCCCCACTCCTCCACATACACCTCATCTGACATTCACACCCATCTCTTGTGTTTGTTCAACTGTTAGTCAATCAGTTTCAGACATAGAATGCAGACAAACGGTATATGTTAAGTGGGGACATACAATGTCTCTCCTTCATAGCCTGGCTTGCCTCACTCAGCAGTACATCTTCCATATTCTTCCACTTTCTGTCAAAAGCCAGGGCTCTGTTGGTTTTTATGGCTGAGTAGTATTCCATAGAGTATATGTGCCACAGTTTTTCAACCCATTCCTCCATACGGGGGCATCTGGGTTGGTTCCATGACTTAGCAATTGTGAATAGTGCCGCAATAAACATCGATGTGCAAGCACTTTTCCAATGAAGAATTCTTCTGTCCTTTGGATAGATACCGAGGAGTGGGATCTCTGGATCATATGGCAGATCTATCTGTAGATTTTTGAGGAATCTCCAAATTATTCTCCACAGTGGCTGGACCAATCTACATTCCCACCAGCAGTGTAAAAGAGTTCCCCTTTCACCACACTCCCGCCAACACTTATCATTTTTTGTTTTTTTAATATTAGACAATCTGACTGGGGTTAGGTGGTACCTCATTGTTGTTTTTATCTGCATTTCCCTTACGATGAGGGAGGTTGAACATTTTTTCATATGCCTTTTGGCCATTCATATGTCATCTTTAGAGAGTGTTTTCTTCATCTCCTTCTCCCATCTTTTAATAGGGTTGCTCATCTTTTTTCCAAACACCTTTTTTAGTTCCTTGTGTATTCTGGTTATCAGTCCCTTATCTGATGCAACATTTACAAAAATATTTTCCCATTCTGAGGGCTGTCGATTCACACTAACTACTGTGTCTTTGGCCATGCAGAAACTTCTTAGTCTGATGTAATCCCACTTGTCTATTTTGTGGACGATGGACTCTGCTTTGAGGGTCTTCTTTAGGAAGTCTTTCCCTACACCAATGTCTCCCAGAGTTTCCCCAGCATTCTCCAGGAGCAGCTTTATAGTTTGAGGTCTTAGATTTAGATCCTTGATCCACCTTGACTTGATTCTTGTCAAAGGAGAGAGGTAGGGGTTCAGATTCATCTTTCTGCAAGTGGAAGTCCAGTTTCTCCAGCACCACTTGCTGAAGAGGCTTTCATTTTCCCACTGGATTGACTGGTACCCCTTGTCAAAGATCAGTTGACTGTATGTTTGGGCACTTATTTCTGGGGACTCTATTCTGTTCCATTGGTCCACATGTCTGTTTCTGTGCCAATACCATGCTGTCTTTATTACCACAGCTTTGTAATATATTTTTGGATTGGGGATTGAGATGCCACCCACTCCATTCTTCTTGTGTAGAAGTGCTTTGGCAATACGGGGTCTTTTATGATTCCAGACAAATTTTAAGATTGTCTTTTCTAGATCTGTGAAGAATGTGTCTGGTACTTTGATTGGCATTGCATTAAATAGGTAGATTAATTTGGGTAGAATTGCCATTTCGATTATATTAATTCTTCCAATCCATGAACATGGGATGTCCTTCCATTTTTTTGTGTCATTTTCAATTTCCTTTTTTACCTTCTCGTAGTTTTCCTTGTGGAGGTCTTTAACTTCTTTGGTTAGATTTATTCCTAAATATCTTATACTTTTAGTGGCTATGGTAAACGGAATAAGTTTTTTCAGTTCTATCTCAGTCTGCCTGTTATTCGTATATAGAAATGCTATCGATTTCTGTATATTGATTTTATATCCTGCAACTTTACTGAATTCATGTATTACTTCCAGTAGTTTTTCCATGGAGACCATTGGGTCTTCTATGTATACAATCATGTCATCTGCAAATAGAGAGAGTTTCACCTCTTCTTTTCCTATTCGAATGCCCTTTATTTTTTCCTCTTTTCTGATTGCGTTGGCGAGGACTTCCAGTACTATATTGAAAAGGAGAGGAGAAAGTGGGCATCCTTGTCTTGTTCCTGTGTTTAGTGGGAAAGCTTTCAGCTTTTCTCCATTCAGGATGATGTTCGCTATGGGTTTTTCATAGATGGCTTTTATTGTATTGAGAAATGGCCCTTCTATGCCAATTTTGCTAAGAGTCTTGATCATGAAGGGATGTTGTATCTTATCAAATGCTTTTTCTGCATCAATCGATATGACCATATGGTTTTTGTCTTTCTTCCTATTAATATGGTGTATTACATTTATGGTTTTGCGTATGTTGAACCAACCTTGCATTCCTGGAATAAAGCCTACCTGATCATGGTGTATGATCTTCTGTATAAGTTGTTGAATACGATTTGCTAGTATCTTGTTGAGAATCTTTGAGTCTATGTTCATCAGAGATACTGGTCTATAGTTTTCCTTCCTTGTCCTGTCCTTATCTGTTTTGAGGATGAGGGTGACAGAGGCTTCATAGAATGAATTAGGGAGAGATTCACCCTTTTGGATCTTTAGAAATAATTTGAGCAGAATGGGAGTTAACTCTTCTTTGAAAGTTTTATAGAATTCAGAGGTGAATCCATCGGGGCCAGGGCTTTTCTTTGTTGGGAGGTTACTTATTACTGATTCAATCTCCTGGCTTTTTATGGGCCTATTCAGACTTTCTATTTCTTCCTGGCTCATTCTTGGTAGATTATATTTGTCCAGGAATTTGTCCATCTCATCCAGATTATCTTGTTTCTTAGCGTATAGATGTTCAAAGTATCCTCTAATGATGTTTTGAATTTCTACTATGTCTGTTGTTATGTTACCAGCCTCATTGCAGATTTGATTCACCTGGTTCCTTTCTCTCTTCTTCTTAATAAGTCTCGCTAGTGGGGTATCAATTTTGTTTATCCTTTCAAAGAACCAGCTTTTGCTTTCACTTACTTTCTGTATAGTACGTTTATTTTCTATTTCATTTATTTCTGCTCGGATCTTTATTATTTCCTTTCTCCTGTAATTTTTTGGATTTTTTTGCTGTTGCTTTTCCAATTCTCTAAGGCTTGATGTTAGGTGATCCATTAGCCTTTTCTCTGTCTTCCTCTTATGTGCACTAATTGCTATGAACTTCCCTCTTATGACTGCTTTGGCAGTGTCCCAAATATTATGGAAGCTTGTATCTTCATTGTCATTGGCTTCCATGAATCTTTTGATTTCAGACTTTATTTCTTCGGTAATAGTGGAGTCATTCAGGAGTAGGTTATTTAGTTTCCATGTTTTTAGGTATTTTTGAAGATTTCTCTTGAAATTAAACTCGAGTTTAATTCCATCATGGTCAGAGAAGATGCTGGAAATAGTTTCTATGCCTCTGAATCTGCAGAGGCTTGCTTTGTGTCCTATGATGTGGTCAATCTTCGAGAAAGTTTCATGTCGGGGTGAGAAAAAACTATATCTTGTGGTTTTTGGGTGGAAAGTTCTATAGATGTCTGTTAAGTCCAATTGATTTATGGTATCATTTAGGTCCTTGATCTCTCTACCTATTTTTTGCCTAGATGATCTGTCCAGAGGGGATAATGCGGTGTTGAGATCTCCAACAATTAGTGTGTTGCAGTCTATCTCCCCTTTCAGATCTAACAATCTTTCCTTCACATATTTGGGTGCTCCTGTGTTAGGAGCATAGATATTAATAAGCGTTATATCTTCTCAATCTATAGAGCCTTTTACTATGATATAGTGCCCTTCTTTGTCTCTTCGGACACTTTTTGTTTTAAAACCTATTTTGTCAGAAATTAGTATCGCAACTCCAGCTCTTTTTTGGTTCCCAACTGCATGGAAAACCTTTTTCCAACCCTTCACTTTCAGTCTATGTATGTCTTTTTCCATGAGGTGGGTTTCTTGTAGGCAACAGATAGAGGGTTTCTGTTTTTTTTTTTTTTATCCATTCAGCCAGTCTGTGTCTCTTGATTGGAGAATTTAACCCATTAACATTCAATGTTATTATCGATGTTATAGGATCTGTACCGACATTTAAGTTAGCCATTGTCTTAGTTGCCTGTTATTTCTTTGTTTCTGGCTGTTGTGTCTTTAGTTTTCCTGGAACAGTACTTTCTTCAGGATTTCTTGAAGAGCTGGTCTGGTGTTGGCAAATTCTTTCAGGTTTTGTTTGTCTGAGAAGATTTTAATCATTTTTTCCCAAATGAAGGATAATCTTGCAGGGTATAATAGTCTTGGCTGAAATTGTTTCTCTCTTAACACTTTCAGTATGTCTTCCCATTCTTTTCTTGCTTGCATTGTTTCTGATGAGAGGTCTGGTGTTAGTCTTATGTGATGGCCTTTTTAAGTTATTTCTCGTTTCTCTCTTGCCAGTTTTAGTATCATGTCTTTTTCTGTGACGTTACACAGCCTGGCTAAGATGTGCCTTGGGGAAGATCTTCTGGGGTTGATTCTATTTGGGGTCCTTTGTATTTCTTGGGTCCGGATGGTTCGGTGCCTCTCTAGGCTTGGGAAATTTTCTTCCAAGATGTCATGGAATAGATTTTCCATTCCGCTATTAGTTTCTTCACCTTCTGGGATGCCGATTATTCTGATGTTTGGGCGTCTAATAGAGTCTAGTATTTCTCGTATATTATCCTCATGTTTTTTAGTTATTTTCTCGATCTTTTTGTAGTTTTTTTCTAGATCAGAGGTTTTATCTTCTACATCAGAGATTCGATCTTCAGCATGGTCTAATCGGCTCTTAATACTTTCCAGAGAGTTTTTGATTTCTTGTATTATAGACTTTATCTCTAATAGTTCCACCTGATTCTTTCTCAGAGTATCCATTTCTTCTTTCATATCCTGGAAGGACTTCCTAATTTCCTGTAGTTCGTTGTCTCTTTTTTTTTCCAATTCACAGAATTTTGTCAACATGAATGTTCGAAATTCTGTGTCTGTCATTTTGGTAACGTCCTCCATATTTACAAGACATGGAGGGGCATTTTCCTTTGTTGGAGACATATTTTCTTGTTTATTCAGACCTGAGGCTCTTTTTCTACTTTTAGCTATTGGAAGATTACTTCCCTTTTAAAGACTTCTTGGGAGAACTTTTGTCCCACGAGAAGTAAGAGTCTTTCCTTTTTGATGGGAATAGCTGTTTGTTGAAGTCTCTCTTCTGTTGTTTTTACCAATGTGTTTTCAGGAGGGGAACGCTACAGAAGTGTCTAACAAGCAGTATCTCCTTTTGCAAAGGGGATCAGTACTAGAGAGGATCCCAGAGACACTTACCTTCCTAGGAAATTTCAGATATATGATTCTAGACTTGTCTAGTCTCTCTGGCACGGTAAAAAATAAGGAGGAGAGGACAATATGCAACGAAAGGAAAGTCAACACAGAAAAATAAAGAAAAAGTCGCGCGCCAGAGGCTTGCAGGAGACGCTATTGCCCGCTGGCAGTCCAGGAAAGTCTGGGGGGAGAAGGAGAGCTAGGTGTTAACAAGAGAATGCAGGGGGTTCAAGAGAAAAGAAAAAAAAAAACCGCCTCAAGGAGATCCTGGCTACCTACCTAGAAGGTGGAGTCTGGGGCCTGGGGGTCTGGAAGTGGGGTGGGGGTCAGAGGTGACCCTCCCTCAGTGTCCCTTGCTGGCCAGAGGCTTGCAGGAGACACTATTGCCTGCCGGCAGTCCAGGAAAGTCTGGGGGGAGAAGGAGAGCTAGGTGTTAACAAGAGAATACAGGGGGTTCAAGAGAAAAGAAAAAAAAAATCCGCCTCAAGGAGATCCTGGCTACCTACCTAGAAGGTGGAGTCTGGGGCCTGGGGGTCTGGAAGTGGGATGGGGGTCAGAGGTGACCCTCCCTCAGTATCCCTTGCTGGCCAGAGGCTTGCAGGAGACGCTATTGCCTGCTGGCAGTCCAGGAAATTCTAGAATGTGGAGTCTGGGTCCTGGGGGTCTGGAAGTGGGGTGGGGGTCAGAGGTGACCCTCCCTCAGTATCGCTTGCTGGCCAGAGGCTTGCAGGAGACGCTACTGCCTGCTGGCAGTCCTGGAAAATCGAGAAGGTGGAGTCTGGGGCCTAGGAGTCTGGAAGTGGGGTGGGGGTCAGAGGTGACCCTCCGTCAGTATCCCTTGCTGGCCAGAGGCTTGCAGGAGATGCTATTGCCTGCTGGCAGTCCAGGAAAGTCTGGGGGGAGATGATGTAATTTCCTTTTTGAAGCTGTAAGCTTTTTCCATTTCCTTAAGCCCAGGCTCTACTCCCAGGAGAACTGCCTGTCCACCTTCTTCCATTTCTCAAGAACTTACTGTGTTCTGCTTGCTCATATAGGTGTGGTCACCTAGAAGATGCATCTTATGAATCTTGTGTTATGGAGGATGAATAATAAGGGCAGTGTCTTCAACATCTGGGTGGTGGTGTCCAGGGTGGATCTTTGAACCACAGTGATGTTCTGGAAGACACAATAGAGAGTCTTGCTTTCTTTGAATTGGTGAACTGATCTGGTAAAGGAGATGTAGTGTTTAATGATGTCCAGAGCTCAAATTTTTGTTGCCTCTCACTAAATAAAAGGGTCTAATTTCATTATTGCTAGACAGTATAAGGAGTAGGAATCTAGGGACCATAATAGAAATGGGAAATTTTCTGTAGATCTTGTCCTCTTGGGGTATTTCTGATATTAGAAGGAGGTATTGCTTTCCACTGGGGCCTTTAAACACTTATTTATTATGAACTTAAAACAGAACTGCTATATGATCCAGCAAATCCACTAAAAGGCATATAACAAAGAACATAAAGCCAGTATATAAAGATATTTAAACTCTAATGTTTATTGCAGAGCTATGCACAGTTGCCAAGATATGAAATCAGTGTTCATCAGCAGATGAATGGATAATGAAAATGAAATATGCAGCCATCAAAAAGAATAAAATAATTTAATCAAGGCATCATGTATGAGCTTAGAGGACATTATTTAAGTGACATAATCCAGGAACATAAACAGAAATACCTCACATTCTCAATGTTTTATTTCTTTTTTTTAGATTTTTTTCCATAGAATGAAAAAGAGAGGGAGAAGGAAAGTGAGAAATCACCCCTCCCTAAAGGGGGTGGACACACGGAAATCCTTTCTCCTACAGTCTCCTCTCAGGATTTTGGGCACTCATGCACACATGCCCAATGTATTTTTTCAGGTTGCTGCATTTGGGGTTTGAACCATGCAGTCAGCCATGTGAAATCCAGTACCTTAACTGCCATGCAATCTGCTGGCCTACTAACATTCTCACTCTTATGTGGAAACTAAAAAAGATGCCTTTATAGAAGTAGAGAATAGAATTATTACTAAAGGCTGGGAAGGATGGGAGGAGAAGGGGAGAGAGATGTTGTTTCATAGAAACAAAATTGCAGATAGATATAGGGGGTGAAGTATAGTACACTCACTGTAGTTAATAGCAATTTAATATGTATTTCAGAGTAGCTTAATGATATATAGTGGTTGTATGTATAAAAATAAATAAATAAACAAAAAGATTAAAAAAATAATCTTAAAAAAGAGGATATGAAGACTTACCAGGTGACGTGGTGGTTAAGGTGACTGATTGCATGTGATTGATTGCATGGTTCGAATCCTGGACCTGGCTGCTTGAAACATATGCTAGGCACATGTGCCCATGCCCAAAATCCCAAGAGGAGAATGGAGTAGAAAGGACTGCAGTGTGACCTTCCTCCCTATAAGTAATTTTTCACTTTCTCTCTCCCTATACCTCTCTCTGTCTCTCTCCAGCAAATGCACACATCTTATAGCAAAACTACAAAAAGGGGGAAAAAAAGAGAGAAGAAAAAGAAAGAGAAAAATACTTTATTTAACTTTATTCTAATTTGACCAGAGAGAGACAGAACAAAAGAGAGTGAGAATGAGAAAAGAGAGAGAGGGAGAGGGAAAGTGAGAAAACAAGCTGCCAGTTCCAGGACTTGAATTGCGATTGGTCATGTGGGAGTCCAGCACCCTTAACCACCGTGCCACCTGCTGACTCCAACTTGAAATGTTTCTAAGTGTACATCAGAGGCAAAAATGTCTCTGAATGAGGATCAATGGCTTGAGCACAAGAATTTTAAATGGGGGCCAACAGGTGGTGGAGTGGTTAAGGCACTGGACTCCCATGTGCCTGACCACAGTTCAAGTCTCAGACCTGACAGCTTGGAACTCACACCAGGTGCATGTGCATGAATGCCCCAACACCCAAGAGGAGAATGGAGGAGAAGAGATTGCATGGCCATCATCCTTGGGGATGATGTCTCTGTTTTTCTGTCTCTGTCTCTCCAGCAAGAGCACATGCCATATAGCATAAAAATTCTCAATTAAAGAACTGGAAATGTATTGACAGAGTTCCAGTCAAAGACCATCTTTTACTTGTTTTGTAGCCTTAGATTGCTTAAACCCTCTGAGCCCCATTTATACAAATGCAGAGTGAAGTTCCTAATAGTGCAGATCATAATTTTTTTTTAGATGCAGTCTCCCCATGCTCAGGATACTCAAAACTATGATATTAAGTGAGGACATACTATATCTGTCTTTCATAGTCTGGCTTGCTTCACTTAGCATTAAATCTTCCATATCCACTCACTTTCTGTGAAATGTCAGGATATATTGCTTTTTATGGCTGAATTAGTATTCTACAGTGTACATGTGCCACATTTTTTCAATCCATTTATCTGTTCTTGGGCACTTTGGTTGATTCCATCTTAGCAATCGTGAATAATGCTGTAATTAATAAGACTGGAATTTTACAAATACTAAATAAGAGAATTCTTATAAGTTGCTAGGTGCTGGACAATGTGTATTAAAGAACTGAACATATTTTTATACTTACCAGATATTTTATAAAATCACAATTTAAAGATATCTCTTAACTTACGTTACAAATATGATATTCATTTTGACTGGGGCCCTTTGTCAAGTATCAGTTGACTTGGGTTTATTTTCTGGTGTCTCTATTCTGTTCTGGTGGTTTATATGTATGCTATAGTGATACATAGTGATTAAATGTCTAAAACAAAATTCTTAAAAATATAATATTTGCTGGTGTTTTGGTAAAGCATTAGAAAGTCAGAGTATGATACCAAAGGCTTTATATCAAAGGAACACTGTTTCCTCTCTTGTTGAAGAGAAGGGATAAGTAACTCATCAGAGATATCAGGGACTGTTTCCCACCACATTTTCCTTAGCCTTAGACTGTGGAGAAAGCTTTAATTCAAGATTTGATTACGTATGAGGAGGTTAAATCTCTGTAAGACAGGCAAACTTAAGGAGAAGGCAAAACAAATAATTTTTAACCTGGTGTCTTGGGAACAGAGAATCTGCAAAAAAAGAGTAAATAATTTTGTGCAGTGCAATGTCCCACAGGGAAATTATGTGCTCAAGACTGGAATAACAGGAGGCAGGGGTGTCTAATGAGTAGATAAAAAGAACGGTAAAGAGCTGCTCTTCTGTCTCTTCGCCTGTGCAATCTTTGGCTGAGTGGCACATAGTTGTTTCTTTCAGAGTTCTAAATCTGGCTAGGGTACTAATGCTTGCCCCTTCTCTGCTGTCTTGTCTGGTAATAGAACTTCAGTCTCCATCATCAACCATTCAGAAAAGATTTCACACTTCCTCAGGGAACCCTTCTTTTCAGAAAACTCATATAGGTGAGTTAGAAAATCTGGTCGATACTTTAGGACACATTCAGAGAAAACGGATGGTTGCTTGCTTGCTTGCTTAGTTAATAATGTACTTATTGATGATACTAGAAAGAGAAGGGGTGCTGGCAGTTAGCATGGTTGTTGAGGGGTTGTATTCCCATATGGCTGACCACAGTTAGAGTCCTGGACCTGGTGGCTTGCTTTCTCATTTTCCCTTTCTCCCTCTCTCTGTCTCTCTCTAGTTAAATTAAAATTAGAATAACAAAATAAAATTAGATAAATAAAATAGTTATTTTTTTAAAAAGAGAGAATGGAACA
Organism: Tupaia tana; assembly: GCA_026018925.1. NCBI lineage: Eukaryota > Metazoa > Chordata > Mammalia > Scandentia > Tupaiidae > Tupaia > Tupaia tana. Next base: position 125,598,034 of record JAKSZU010000003.1, read on the forward strand.
TTGAACTTAGCAATGAAGGTGATTGTTGATAATTAAAGGATAGTCATGGAAGCCTGATTAAAAGAGATAATAAGAGGGTAAGAGAGGTTTCTGTAAAAGTAGTACATATGCCCAAGAATTTTTGCAATTATGTGGAAAGGGGAAGTATTGGACATGAGATATGGAGAGAATTTTCATTCTTATTTCTAAGATAAATTATATTTGAGTGTGTCTCCACATTAAAGAGAAATATCAGTTCAATATATTGTTTGCAAATATTACCTTGAAACAGCAGTTCATAAGATGTATATTTTGTAGTATATTCTCTTACATTGAGTATTCACACTAAAAGAATCAACAAGTTCAAAGTGGTATACTAGCAAGTATTACTTTGCAATTATTTTCTTACTTGAGAAGCTGAATGTTTTGTGGCTTTATTAGATATTTACCAATTTGTTGCAAGTTCTGTGACACCGTTGCTTTTTAATAGTGGGTTTAAACATTTTCACTTTTTATTGTACTTTTTAAAGCATAGGAATTGGAGTTACTCACCAGTTTCGATGTGTGTCACTTGTTTGCTTTATGTAAGTATTGAATACTTCAAGGAAATGGAGAAAAGTTTATAAATATAGTGTAGCCCAACTCATCGGTTAATCATATTTTATCTTGCATGCTTTTTATTTTATAGCTTTCAAAAGAAATTGAAAACTCCAAGTAGTCAAATAATTAATCTCTTGAATTAGCTCTCTGTATATATAGTTTCTTTCATATATAGGTGTACTTCCAAAAATATATGAAAAATTAAATTGATATTTTTAATAGTTCTTAATTTAATGACAAAAAATAAATAATTTAAAATGCTTCAGCTATAAGGAATAGGGCCACATTTACCCACACAAAGCAGAGCACAACCAGGTATTACAGAAGAGTGTGAAGCATTTTATTATTTTTTTCACATTGCTTATGTATCAATCAGAGATTTTTTGTTGTATTTATTTTTACACTTTTAAAATTTACATTTACTCACTATACACATTTACAGCATACAAAATTCTTTTTCTTTTTCTTTCTTTCTTTCTTTCTTTTTCTTTTTTTTTTTTTTTTTTTTTTTTTTTTTTTTTTTTTTTTTTTTGAGAGGCTTTTGCTATAGGGCACATGAACTTGCCAGAAAGACAGAGATAGGAAATGAGAAATCACACCCCAGGGGGGATGGCCACGCTGCAATCCATTCTCCTCCATTGTCCTCTTGGGATCTTGGGCGTGCACGCACATGCACCTGGTGTGAGTTTAAGCCACCAGGTCCGGGACTGGAACCATGGTCAGCTACATGGGAGTTCAATGACATAGCCATTACACTAACTGCTGGTCCCCCAACAAAATTATTTTTCCCGGAATGAATCCAGTGCACATTAGTCAAGTCATAGATATTACCATAAACATTATCAACAGATAGATTTTCATTTTTTTCTGTTAAATGGTTTTTTCCTCTTGATCCCCTCCCTTCTATCTCCTAACATCCACCCCTCCTCTACTCTCTCCAGTATCTGCAGTTGCCCTCCCTGCTATTATACCTTCCAATCTTTCAGTTTCTGCTATAGCATGAAGGCATTCTGTATACTTTAAGCGGGGACATACAATGTCTCTTTTTCATATTCTAGCTTCCTTCACTTAGCATTAAATCTTCCATATTCATTCACTTTCTATCAAATGACAGGTTCTCAATGTTTTTTATGGCCAAGTAGTATTCTATAGTGTATATGTGTCACATCTCCTATCATAAAGGAAATGCACATCAAAACCACAATGAGACACCACTCAACCACAGTCAGAATGACTAAGTCTAGAAAAATACAGAATGATAAGTGCTGGTGAGACTGCCATGAAAAAGTGGAACCATCTTACACTGTTGGTGGAAATGTCAATTAGTACCACTGTGGAGAACATAATGAGATTTATATATATTTATGTATGTATTCATTTATATATATATATTTTTATTTGTGTACACACACACACACACACACACACACATATATATATACACATACATAACCCAATAACCCCTCTCCTGGGTCTCTATCTTTATTAATTTTTTTCTTTATTTTAATTTTGTCTTTATTCATGGTAGAGTGTGAGAATGTACATATGATGAGAGAGAGAGAGAGAGAGAGAGAGAGAGAGAGAGAGAGAGAGAAGAGAGAGAGAGAGAAGCACCACCCACAGGGTTAGGTCACACTGTGCTTCCCTTCCTTCCAATCCTCCATACTGATAGATTTGGATATTCACATGAGTGTCCTACATGTCTCAGTCTGACTGTGCTGGGGTCTTCTTTTAAGAGTTTTTTTGCAGTAGGGCCTGTGTGGTTTCCAGAGAAAGACAGAGACAGTGATATGTCTCATCCCCCTGGTGAGCTGGCCATGCTGCAGTCCCTTCTCCTCCATTCTCCTCCTGAGATCTTAGGGATGCATGCACATGTGACAAGCTTGATTTTCAAGTCACCAGATTTCAGATTTGAACTGTGGTCAGCCATCTGGGAGTCCAGTGATGTAACCACTATGCAACCTACTGGCCCCTGTGCTGGGTTCTTAAACCATGCTTGCCATATAAAAACTGGCTTCTTCTGAACAGTGCATCACCACTGTGCTCATAAAGCCTACACTTGAGCTGTTACTTTTGAAGGTACCACCCGGTCCTCTATAATCCTCTGTAATGCAGTTACAAATAATGGAGAAAAGAAAATCTTAGTGCAGAGGAGAAAAAAAAAAAAGAATTAACTAGTCCAATTAACATTAAATAGGGACAAGAAAAAAATCTCTCCTAATAGTTCAAATAAAAAATGTCTATATTGTGTTATTTGTTGTATATTTCCTCCTCTGAATATTTGCTTTATTTCTCCTCTTTTTTTTCCTGTATGGATGTTCAATCCCTAAGTGTCTTGGTACCAAAATGATCTCATTTCTTTTGGCCTTGGAGAAATTTGCTTTTGATCTCTTATTTTTGATTGGCCTCAAGAGGATAAAATAGGGGTTGAAATGTCTTCACAATTAATGAAACCTTTTCTTCCTTAAGTTCTCTCTCAGGGACCACCTGAGCTTGTTAGATCTTTTTTCCCCCTTCAGGTCCAATTAATTCCTCTCTCACTCTATTTCTTGGGCTAATTTTTTAAAATATTTTTTAAACATATGAATGGAAATGTCTATACAAAAATGATGCTCTAAATTTGCAAGTGTATGAGAGACTTATGAACTGGAATTTCTGGGTATTATTCCTACAGTCTTTTGGAGAAAGATTCTTTGATATTAATAGTATGGCTTATATATTTTTTCTTTCTAATTATGTGACCAGAGCTGAGAAGAACATGATATTCACCTGTTCTACAGACATAACATTGTACTACATGTGTACATGTGCCCTGTGTGTGCATATGTGTGTGTGTTTGTGTGTGTGTGTGTGTGTGTGTGTGTGAGTGAACATGCATGCCTTTAGGAGTGAGGTCAGATTTCAGTGAAAGGAGACCTGGGCTTGATACATTGGAAAGATAACTTCTTATAGATAAAGACTCTTCAAAAAGTTCATAATGAACATTATGAAAAAAACAATGCATAGATTTCATTTTTTTGGAACCAAAATAAACTCCCGATTTTTTTCTGTTTTTCCATGACCTTTCAAAATCCTCTCTAGAGGCAACTCATGTAAATAAAAAGAAGAGGTATTTTTTTTTTACTTTTTTCCATGTATTAAGTTTTTTCATTTTAATTTTATTTTATACATCTAGTCACTATACATCATGTTGCTTTGTAGGTTGAATTTACTCAACATGAATATGTCTCACACAGTCCAGTTAAGGATACAAAACACAGTATTATCAACTGATAACCCATTTCTGTGTCCCATAAATGTTTTGCCTATTTTCCTCCTTAATTTCTTTCCTTACTCTCTCTCTCCCTTTTCCTACCTTTTTCTCATATTGTATCCAAAGTCTATAACTATTTTTTGCCACAGAATATCATGTACTTTACTTTCTTTTTCCAGATTATTATTTTATTCTCATTATTTTTAAACAATCACAATATATCATTTAACTAGTAAAGAGAATTCACCTAACATGAAATATTTCTCAGACCAGTCCAGTTGAGAATACTATACATTTAATGCTTCTATGTCTTCTAATCTCTCACTTCCCACCATAGAGTATGGATAGTCAATATACATTAAGTGGAGACATACAATGTCTATCTTTCACTCAGCAGTAAATCTTCCATATTCAACCACTTTCTATCAGATTCCAGGGTCTTGCTATTTTTTATGGCTGAGTAGTATTTGATAGAGTATATGTGCCATACTTTTTCAATCCATTCATGTGTTCATGGATTGGTTCCATATCTTAGCAATTGTGAATACTGCAGCAATAAACATAGATGTATGAACTTTTCCAATGAGTGTTCTCCTATTCTTTTAGTAGATACCCAGGAGTGGAACTGGTGAATCATATGGTATTTGTTATTGTTTTGATGAAAGTAGGACCATGTAATAATGCCATTGTGTCACTTGATTTCTTCATTAATGGCATTATAGATCTTTCACAAGATCACAATTTCACAGCTTTGTAAAAGTATTATAATTTACTATTCTCATGGTTGAATTAACTAGGTTATATTCAGTTTTCACTCTTATGAACAGGGCTGCAGTTCATGTCTTTGTGTGTATATTGTGTACCAAAAAAAGGAAATATACTAAAATGTTAACAATGAGTCTCTCTATATGCTGAAATTATAGGTGACTTTGGAAAGTTATAGCACTTTTTAAGATAAACATAGTTTTGTAAATAAGAAAATAATAAAAATTATTTTTTCCTAAAGAAAAAAAAGAAGAAGGAAGATGCATTTTCATTCACAGGGCACCTTTGCAGCCAACTTAATAAAGCACAACGCAGGCCAGTAGGTGACTTAGTGCTTAAGGCACTGGACTCCCACATGGCTGATTGCAATGTGAGTCGCAGACCCAGCAGCTTGGAAAACACGCTAGGTGTATGTGCATGCATGCCCAAAATCCCAAGAGGAGAATGAAGGAGAAGGGATTGTGATGTGGACATCCCTTCTGGGGAAGTGTCTCAATTTCCCTCTCTCTGTCTCTCTCCAGTGAACACCTTAATCACCACTCCACCTGGTGGCCCCTGTTTTTCTTTATAGCACCTGCAACCATTCAGCATGACTATTTCTTTTTTCTTACATTAAAAAAAGTTGACATATAGTATTGTACATATTTATAGAGTACAATGTGATTTTTCAGTATAAGAATACAATGCATGATGATTAAGTCAGGACAATTAGCATAGCCATCATATGGACTATTTCTTTGTTTATATTTGCTTTTATTAACTTGTAACTTTTTCTCTGTCATTAGAATTTGGGAACATTTTATTTTTAGCACTGTTCATTCACCACATAGACAGTTACTGGACCGTGATCATCACTCGATTTAAATTCCTCAAATGCATGAAAGAATTTATCTTTCAAATTTTTGAATACATGACCTCTTGTGAAATGTTGAGAGCAGGACATGGCTTCTGAATCAGAGATGGCACAGAGAAATTCTCTAAAGGGGCACATATCCATCTATAAAAGGCAAAAATGAGTGTCTTGATTATAGAATGTAAATAATAGAATCTCTGCCAGGCAAGGAATGTGTGTCTGTATAGTGTTCTCTTTCTCTTCTTTGGAAGGCACATCAACCACATGGAGCCAGGAAATGAAACACGAATTTCAGAATTTCTTCTTCTGGGATTTTCAGAGAAACCTGGACTGCAAGCTTTCCTCTTTGGAATATTCCTGTCTATGTACTTGGTGACCATGCTTGGAAACCTGCTCATCATCCTGGCCACCGTCTCAGACTCCCACCTGCACACACCCATGTACTTCTTCCTCTCCAACCTGTCCTTTTTAGACATCTGTTTCACCTCCACCACCATCCCAAAGATGCTGGTGAACATCCAGACACAGAGCATGGCCATCACCTATGCAGGCTGCATCACCCAGATGTTCTTTTACTTGCTTTTCGCAGTGTTGGACAACTTTCTCTTGACCGTGATGGCCTATGACAGGTTTGTGGCCATCTGTCACCCCCTGCACTACACGGTCATCATGAACCCCTGGCTCTGCAGACTGCTGGTTCTGGCATCCTGGATCCTGAGTGCCCTACATTCCCTGTTACAAAGCTTAACAGTGTTGCAGCTGTCCTTCTGTACACTTCCAGAAATCCCCCATTTTTTCTGCGAGCTTATACAAGTGGTCCACCTTGCCTGTTCTGACACTTTTCTTAATGACATGATGATGTATTTGGCATCTGTGCTGCTTGTTGGTGTTCCCCTTGCTGGTATTGTTTATTCTTATTGTAAGATAGTTACCTCCATACTAGCAATGTCATCAGCTCAGGGGAAGTACAAAGCCTTTTCCACCTGTGCCTCTCACCTGTCTGTTGTCTCCTTATTTTATTGTACAAGTTTAGGTGTATACCTTAGTTCTGCTGCGACCCATGACACACACTCAAGTGCAACAGCCTCAGTAATGTACAGTGTGATCACCCCCATGCTGAATCCCTTCATCTACAGTCTGAGGAATAAAGACATAAATGGGGCTCTGAGAAGATTCTTCACAAGAAAGCCATAAAAGGACCAGTTTTAAATGTTCTTTTTTAAAGAATCATTTTATTTTTTATATTATTTATTATTTTTAACTTCTTCACTAGAGAGAGACAGAGGTAGAGAAAGAGGGAAAGTGAGATAGTAAGCCATCAGGTCTGAGATTGGAACCATGGTCAGCCATAAGGGAGCCTTGTACCTTAACCAGTACACCACCAGAAATAGTCCCAAAAGGGCCATTTTTAAAGAAGTGCCTATGATCATGAGACTTTAAGCCTCAGAGTAAGATAATAAATGACACAAAAATGAAAAGTTATTTGCTGATGGTAATGTCTTTGTCTTGATCAATATGCACTGTATTCATGCTGGGAAAAACAAGGTTGTACATTGTAAAGATGTACAGTGATTAAATGTAAATAAAAAATTATAATAAAAAATTCTTTAATCAGATTTTGTAAAAGGAACTTTTACTTCCTATTTATTCCCTGAAGTTTCAGTTTCTTTCATTTCAACCATAGCCCCTTTAGTATGTTTGTTCTCTCTCTGACGTCCAATATTCTCTTCCTTTGCTGTTTGTCTACTTTCTCAAAGTTGTTCCCAACCTTACCTCAGAAACAATTTTGAGATTCCAGTAATTTCAAATAATAATGAGTGATACTAGTACTATGGAATAAACTACTTTGGCATCTGAGACTCTTTTCATAATTTTATTATAGAAGAAATTCTGAGACTACAGTGTTTTGCTTTTTGTTTGGCACTCTTCCTTTTTTTTTTTTTTTTTTTTTTAAGAGAGATTTTTGCCTTAGAGCACATGCACTAGCTGGAGAGACAGAGAGACAGAAAGCAAGAAATCACCCCCAGGGCAGATGGCCACGCCACAACCTCCATGCTACTCTCAGGATTTGGGGCACGCATATGCACTTGGTTTGAGTTTTAAACCACCGGGTCCAGGACTCAAACTGTGGTGGACTACATAGGATTTCATCAGCATAACCATTATGCCATCTACTGTTCTCTGTATGTCATTCCTTTCTATATCATTATCTTAACTGCTCTTCCTTATTAAGTAGACTCTAACATGTAATGGTCTTACAGTAGATTATGGGACATTATTCTATGTATAGTTTTCTTACTCAGATCATTATCCACAGTGCCTAGTATGTTCTGTGGCACAAACTAGTAACATGTGAAATGTGAAGTCTATGCAGAAAGACAACATTACATAAATCATTTGACTTAATATAGTCTTAGAGTCAGAGATGATCTCAACTATGTAAAATTATCAGTTATACCTTAATGTTTTCAATGTATATTTTCTATGAAACATTTGTTTTTGACCTGTCTGTCTACTCATGGAAATGTGCAGTCTTTTTGCCCATGTGGAATGGAGTTTATTTGGTGGAATGAGGGATTTGGTGTCATTTTCTGTATTATTGTTTCTCTTTCTGCTTGAACATTTTCAATGATCATGTAAATATAACTCATGTCATTGCCTTAAACAAAATATCTCCCCCTTTCAAAAATTGTGCCATAAACTTGGGACCAACAGATGGCATATTGGTTTCATTGCTGGACTCGCATGTAGTCAACCACAATTCAAGTCCCAGATCTGGCAGCTTAAGACTCATGCTGGACACATGTGTGAGAGCCCAACATTCTGAGAGGAGCATGGAGGAGAAGGAATCACAGAGTAGCCATACCCCCGGGGGTTGATTTCTCACTTTCTGTCTCTGTCTAGCACACATGCCTGATAGCAAAATTCTCTTTAAAAACAAAATGTTGTCATAAATTTTAATGTACATGGGGACTTCTTTGTGGGGAGAATGAAATTAAAGTAAAAGTTTATTTTGGTGCAAAAAGATTTTGAAATCTACACATAGTTTTTTCATAATACCTATTTCCTATGAACTTTTCAAGACCCCCTTCTATGTGTATTTATCCTATCATAAATTTAATTTAATTTTTTATGTTGTAAATTCTCTTCAGTGTTGGTGAAAAAGCATGACCTACACAAGTGCTTGAGTCTTTCCCAATAATGCCTCTCAAAGTAAGAATTTTAATTGAGGGTCACAAATTATTCCTACATACACATGTATGTCTTCCAACCTCTCCTACTTACCTGGAATGGAATCTTGATAATGATTCATTTTTTTTTTTTTTTGAGAGTTTTATGCTATAGGGTGCATATGCTCGCCAGAAAGTCAGAGAGACAGAAAGTGAGAAATCACACAACCCCCACCCGGGGGTATGGCCATGCTGCAATTCCTTCTCCTCCATTGTCCCCTCAGAATCTTGGACACACACACACACACGTGCCCGGCGTGAGTTTAAGCCACCAAGTCCAGACTTGAAATGCAGTCAACTACATGGGAGTCCAGCAACATAGCCATTACACCAACTGCTGGTCCCTAATTTTTAATCTAGTTGTCTGAAATAAATGTAAACAACCTGAAAACCAGGTAATCATGAATGCTTACTTCATATATCATAACAAATACCAAATACAAGAAGCAGCAATCGATTTAGAGTGTTCTCAGTTCTGTTTGCATTGATTATTGTATCAGTAAGCTACTGCTGTATAACAAGCCATTCTAAAGTAAATGGTTTATGATAATATTTTTTTTCTCTTCTATCATATAATAGTCTATTTTCAATCTTCTGGTCTCTCTTTATGTCTTTAGTCAGCTATTAATCAGCTGAAGGTCTTCTGCTGAGTTCTTTCACATTTGGAGACTTCTTGGCTATAGACTGGATGTTCATTGTTGGACCAACTGGTCTCTGCTCCACATGGCATCTTATCTTGCAGCGGACTAGCCTGGGCTTGTTCTCCTGTCATAGTTATAAGAGCAAATTCTGGGTTATCTGTCATGCTCTTTTTGTCTACATTTTTTTATTTTTTGCTGTTGGCTGGTTTTTTGTTTATGAACTTTATTTGTTTAGGGATCCATAGATGGTATAATGGTTACAGTGCTGGGCAACCATGGTTCAAGTCCCAGATCCAGCTGCTTGTAACACACTGGGTGTGTGTGTGTGTGTGTGTGTGTATGCCCAAAATCCCAAGAGGAGAATGGAGGAGAAGGGAATATGGCATGGCCATCTTCCTTGGGAGATGGTTTCTCATTTTCTCTTTCTCTCTCTCTGGTAAGTGCATGCACTCTAATGCAAAAAAAAAAAAAGTTTGTGAAATACAAACTGGGGAGTAAAGTATAAGTTCAATTTGGTGCCAAAAATATTGAAACCCAGGTATAGATTTTTTCATGGTACACATTTTCCATGAACTCTTGAAGACCCCTTGTACAGAGAGTACAAGCCTGAGTAGTAGTCCATAGTGCATATGTGCCACATATTTTTTAAAGAATTATTTATTGAATTCCATTTGTTATTACTATTTTTAAAATTTGATCAGAGAGAGACAGAGAGAGAAAGGGAAAGCAAGAAAGCAAGCCATCAGATCCAGGACTCAAACTATGGTTGTCCAGATAGGAATTCAGAGCCTTTAATCATCATGCCCTCTACCAGCCCCTTGCAATTGTTTAAATCCAGTAATCCATTCTTGTGCATTTAGGTTGATTCCATGTCTTAGCAATCTTTTGTAAATAATGCTGGAATAAACATGGATATGCAAGTGTCTATCTGACTATTTTCCTATTCTCTGGGTAAATACCGAGGAGCAGTATTAATGCATCTTTGCTTTTATATATATAGATCATATTGTTTTGGTGTTTTTTTGAGAGAGGTTTTTCTATAGGGTGTATGCGCTTGCCAGAAAGAGAGACAGAAAGCAAGAAATCACCCCCAAGAGGGGATGGCCATGCCGCAAACCCTTCTCCTCTGTTCTCCTCTCAGGATCTTGGGCATGCACATACACATGTCCAGTGTGAGTTTAAGTCACTGGATCTAAGACTTGAACTGCAGCCGACTACATGGGAGTCCAGCGACATAGCCATTATGCCAACTGCTGGTCCCAGATCATATTGCTTTTATATATATATATTTTAAAATTTTTTATTATTTATACATTTCATCGCTATACATCATTTAGATTGTAAAGAGACTTTACCTCACATGATATACACCTCAGTCCAGCCCAGTTGAGAATACTATACACAACCTCATCAACAAATAAAAAATTTTAAATCAGGAAATGTAATGTCTATAATTCTGATTTTTATATCTCAATATTGCTTTGGCTATTCAAGGATTTTTCTTGTATATGTGTCACTTTATTAATATTTTTTAACCTTCCTAGATGATATGTGTTTTATATATACTATCTGTCTATATCTATATATCTGTATCTATAGATATACATATCTATAGATATGTGTAAATATATACATATAGATAGATATAGATATAGATTCAGATACTGTATATCATAACAGCTTGCAAAACTTTTGGCTCCACGTAGTGGCACAGTCAGTAGCAAACTGAACTGCAGTGCTAGAAGCCATGTGACTGACTACAGGTTTGGAGCCCTGGATCAGCCTGCAAACACACTGGGTACATGTATACCTGTCCAAGATCCCAGTGATCTTGAAGGCTTTGGAAAGGGGATTATGATGTGACAAGACCTGTAGAGGTGCTTCTCTCTCTCTAATACACTGACATGAGCTACCATAAAGGAAAATATATTTTTTAAAAAACAGGTTTTTAAAAATTTTTGTTTCTGGGGATACCAGCTATGTCACTGGGCTCCCACGTAGTCGACCGCGGTTCTCATCCTGGACTTAAAACTTAAAACTCACACCGGACGTGTGTGCGTGCGTGCCCAAGATCCCAAGAGGAGAATGGAGGAGAAGGGATTGCGGCATGGCCATCCCCCCTGAGGGGGTGATTTTTCGCTTTCTGTCTCTCTATCTCTCTCTGGCGAGCACATGCACCCTATAGCGAAAACCTCTCCAAAAAAAAATTATTTCTGTAAAAAATGTTATTGGAATTGCAATAAGATTAAATTGTATCTCTGTACAAGGAGTCTTCAAGAGTTCATGGAAAATGTGCACTATGAAAAAACTATGTCTGAGTTTCAATCTATTTTGCAACAAATGGAACTCACACTTTACTCCCCGTTTTCCACAAACTTTTTTTTTTTTTTTTTTTTTTTTTTTTGCATTAGGGCATGTACACTCATCAGAAAAATAAAAAGAGAGAGAAAGCGAAAAATCAACCCAAGGAGGATGGTCACACCACAATTCCTTCTCCTCCATTCTTTTCTTGGGATTTTGGGCACACACACACATGTACTCTGTGTGATTTTCAAGCCACCAGGTCTAGGACTCAAACTGTGGTCAGTCATGTGGGTGCCAGTGCCTTAACCACCACCTGCTGGTCCCTCCACAAACCTTCTGAAGTCCCTATGTATTTGTATAAAAAAGAAAAAAAAAAGTGTTAGCAACAGAGAAATTAATAAAAAAATCTGCAGTATACCCATGTAATGAAATTCTACTCAACGAAACAAAGAACAAAGCAAATTTGATACACAAAACTGTGAATGGCTCTCAGAATAACTGGGTGCAGTGTCAGCAGATGGTGTGCTGGTTAAGGTTCTAGATTCCCACATGGATGACCACAGTTTAAGTCCCAGATTCAGATGCTGGGCTCATGTGCATGCATGCCCCAAATCCTGAGAGAAGAATAGAGAAGATATTGCAGTGTGGTCATTCCCTTTAGGGGTGATTTCTCACTTTCTCTCTCTCTCATCTCTCTCCAGACAGTGCACACACCCTATGGAAAAACAAAAACTTTAAAAAATAGATAAATAACTGTTTTGAGTAATGGAAGCCAGGCCAAAAAATAAAAAACACATGTTCCATTATTCCATTTACATGTTGAGATTTGATAGAACTGAGAGACTATTACATTTTTACTATGTATTAATTACTTTAAATAACAGTATTGATTCCTAATGTCTCCCAGAAGTTGTCAAACTATATACTTACATTTAATTAAATTAGTAGAATAAAATAATTTATTTTTGCTATAGGGCGTGTGCGCTCGCCAGACAGAGAGAGAGACAGAGAGACAGAAAGCAAGAAATCACCCCCCAGGGGCGATGGTCACGCCACAATCCCTTCTCCTCCATTCTCCTCTTGGGATCTTGGGCATGCACACACGCCCACGTGCCCGGCATGAGTTTAAGCCACCAGATCTGGGACGTGAACTGCGGTCGACAACGTGGGAGTCCAGCGACATAACCATTACGCTAACTGCTGGTCCCGAATAAAATAAAAATTTTAAAAACTCAAACCAATACGTAGTGAAAGAAAGCAATTTAATAGCTATCTAAGAAATATGTCAGGGGATGAAAAAAGTAACTAAATGACAGCTCATCTGTCATATGAACATCAACCTATTAATTGTTTTGGCAAAAGCATCATGAAGCTAAGGAATACAGAAACCATGAATTTTTTTTTTTTTTTTTTTTTTTTTTTTTTTTTGCCATAAGTCATTTATGCTCACTGGAGAGAGGAAGATAGAGACAAAGAAAAGAAAAGTGAGAAATCAAGAAGTCACCTCCCTGGGGAATGACCACTTTGCAATCCTCTCTCGTCTAATCTCCTCTCAAGATTTCAGACACATATGCACATGCACCAAGCATGATTTTTAAGCCTCTGGATCTGGGACATGAACCTGAGTCAGCTTTGTGGAAGTCTAGTGCATTTAACACCATGCCACTTTCTGGTCCCACAACTATGATTTTTATCAAAGGAATACAGTTCTCTCTTGTTGGAGAGAAGGACAGCAATTTCCTGGAGAGTATGTCCCTATCACAACTCAATGCTTTGGAGATTCAAGGGACCTAGTTAAGATGGATTGCTCAGTCTTAGATTCAGAGAAAATTGTCTCAGGATTGCGATAAGATTTTACAAAGTTAGATTCCTGGAAGGGAGAGTTAATGTTGAAGGAGTAATAAGGACTGAATTCACTTGATTTTTTAAGCTGTCTCTTGAGAACAAAAATCTGGAGGAAATAGTTAATTTCCTGTTCAGAGCAATGTCTCACAGGGAATGTACCCAGGGTTTGGCGTAATAAGAGGAAAATGTGTTTAATGAGCAGAGATACAGAGCTATAATTATCTCCTCCAAAGCTGTCCCTCAGTATTTGCAAACTTGGGCTGGACAGAACATGGTTATTTCTTTTATTAAGTCTGTCTCAGGAACCCACACTTCACTCCTGCTGTTTTCTCTGGAGACAGAAAGTCAGTTTCCCATTGAATCTTCCAGGAAGAAAGCCACAATTTCACACGAGAATTTCCTTTCAGAGATCCTGTTCAGGTGAGAGAGTCCAGTGAAATGACATATATAAGGTAATACATTTATAATAGAACTTAAAAGGGATAACAGGCCAGGAGTTGACCAGAGAGGTTTTGACAAACATATAAAAGGCTAAAATCATAAGGAGTTATTTTGACAGATGAAATAGTGGGAAAATTCCATAGCTCACAACACAGAAGAAAGCGGAAGAGAAAGATGCATGTTTTCTTTTTTCTCTTTAAATTTATTTATTTTTTATATTAATTCACTATACATCATTACAGCATACAAATGAATTTTCCATCCAAAATACACTGTGTATTGGCTCAATCAAGCACATCAACATACATGTTTTCAGCAAATAATTTTCCAATTCTTATGTCTTGTATACTTTTATTTTTGCTTTGCCATCCTTGATTCCTTATCCCTCACACTCTGCCGTGTCCCACCCTCCTCTCACATTGTCTCTGGTATCCATGGTTGTTTTCTATGCTTTCCCCCCTCATTTAATTGATTTGCTAATGAACTTAGTTAGTCTAAATATATCTAATAGCTAGCACAGCTGATATATACCTATACATGAACCCAAGTCTGACTTTAGGCATAAACCTCAGTGAGTAGAATGAACATATTATAAAGTAGTACCCAGCTGGGGCTATATAGCTTACTGCAGTCATCAAATATGCATTTTAAAAAAATTGATATGAACAGTTTTACCGTTTTTTTTTTTTTCTCCTGCAACTTTTTTTTAAATTACTTAACACTCATTCCCTGGGCATCATCACAATGTACTAAATGTGGTTTCCCATCTAGAATAAACTGCATAGTGGCTTAATCAAGCATGTTATCATCAATAATATTCCATTTCTACTTTCATACATATGTATACGTATATATATATGTTTTCTACCCCATGTTTGACCCTCTGCCCTTTCCCACTCTCTTATTACACTATCTCTGCTATATACAGTTGTCTTCCATTCCTTTTTCTCCAACATTTTGTTGATCACACAATATCATAAGTAATCTAACTACTTTCAGCAGGTAATTTCGAGAAGAGTAGTTTTGAACTGGTAATGATATTTCCTTGAAACTTAAAGCCTAGAAACAGGTTAGTATTCTGTTCAAATAGTAGGTACATGCACCTATCAACAGCTCAAGACAGGACAAAAATCCATTAAAACCGGAAAACAAAGCTTAGGAGAAAAGCAGCAATAATTAAGTCAAGCCACAGAATGTTGTTTCATCAGTTCAGTCTCATGTACTTAATCTTTCTTCTGTTAAGGTTCGATCTTCCAGATTGAATTCTCGGATATAATATTCATCCTGAAACATTGTCCCTACAATTAAGTTGCCCATTTTCTTAGTTTTTGAACTCTTATTTCTGTGTGTCTACATTTAATTTTACTGACAAAGCACTCCCTTAAGAACTTCTTGGAGATCTGGTCTGGTGCTGGTAAATTCTTTCAGGTTTTGTTTATCTGGGAAAGCTCGTGTCTTTTCTTCCCAAATGAACAATAACCTTGCTGGGTACAGAATTCTCGGTTGAAATTACTTTTTCCTTAATACTTTGAATATATTTTCCCATTCTCTCCTCGCTCACATTGTTTCCGATGAGAGGTCTGCCGTTAGTCTGATGGGATACCCTTGGTAGGTAACTTGCCTTTTTTCTCTTGCCAGTCTTAGTATCTTGTCTTTGTCTGTGGTTTTGGTCAATCTGGCTATAATGTGTCTTGGAGAAGATCTTCTTGGGTTGATTCTATTTGGGGTCCTCTGTATTTCTTGGGACTAAATCTTTGAGTGCCTCTCCAGGTTTGGAAAGTTTTCTTGCAGGATTTCATGGAATAGATTATCAATGCCCTTATGAGTCTCTTCACACTCTGGGATGCCTATTATCCGGATGTTTGGACGTTTAATTGTATCTAGTACTTCTCGCATATTATTCTCAAATTTTGGGGCCATTTTCTCAGTCTTCATGGTGGATTTTTCTAGGCCAGCCATTTTCTCTTCTACATTAGAGATTCTATTTTCTGTATGATCTAGTCTGCTTTTAATACTTTCAAGGGAGATTTTGACTTCTTGTATTATAGCCTTCATCTCTAACAGTTCCATCTAATTCTTTTGTAAAGTGTGAAATTCCTCTTTTAGATCGTGCATGAATTTCCTCATCTCCTGGAACTCTTCAGCTCCTTTCTCCTTCCTCTTCAGCAGTTCCTTGTCTCTCTTCTCTTCCATCTCTGTTAGCTTTGCCATTATCAATGTTCTGAATTCTTTATCAGACATTTACACGATTTCCATTGAACTGTGTGTGGATGAAGAGGAGCTATCCGTTTCCCTTGTGGGAGAGGCATTTTCCTGCTTCTTTCTCCATATTTCTTGTGGTCCTGCAGTGATTTCTAGTCATCTGGTGGATGGTCGGTTTCTTCCCAAACTTGGAAGTTCAATCTGAGGGTCGAGGAGTGTGCAGAAAAGGAAGCAGAGAGAGGGAAACAATACCAACAACAGCAAAAAACCAGACAAGAAACAGAGAAAAAGAAGAGAAAAACTTTTAAATAAATCTAAAAAAGAAAAGTTAATATTCAAAAAACTTCAATAAAACTCAAAAATTAGAAAACTGCGTGGCGCGGAAATGGCTAGATCGCAGAGGCATGGAGCTGTCTGTCTCTTGAAGAAGGGCTATTCTGGGAGGAGAGGGGATTATTAACAAGATAAAAGGCCTAGGAGGGAGGGGCCAAAGGGCCCTGTAAAATGCCTCACCTTAAAAAATTCTAAAAAGCAAAAATTTTAAAAAAAGACAGAGAGAGAGAGAGAGAGAGGACAGAGACAGAGGTAGAGAGAGAGACACAGACTGATAGAGAGACAGGAGACTTGAAAGGGATTCTTTCTACCATGTGGGTTTTGTATGCTGGAGGCCCAGTTAGCAGTGGGACATCTTCCTTTCTCCCAAAATGGCTAGATCGCAGGAGTCATGGAGCTGTCTGTCTCTTGAAGAAGGGCTGTTCACGCGGGTTTTGTATGCTGGAGGCCCAGTTAGCAGAGGGACATCTTCCTTTCTCCCAAAATGGCTAGATTGCAGGAGGCATGGAGCTGTCTGTCTCTTGAAGAAGGGCTGTTCTGGGAGAAAGATACATGTTTTTAAAAAAACAGCACTATATATAACACATAAATATGTATAACTACTTTATGCAAGTTATAAATTACAATAAAATTCATTTTAAATTCTGTAACTTTTGCTTTATAAAAACTTAAAATTAAAAATGAACACTCCAACACAAATAAATATGACAGCTTCTAAACTTTTTACCGGGCTGATGGTCATGAATAGGATTTCATATTGTTTTCTTAAATTATAACTGAGTTTGAACAGATATATATATATATATATGTATATATATATATATATATATATATATATTTGATCAAGATATCAACTTCCCTGTGTTTAGTTATGCCAATTTTTATACAGTTATCAGCACTTCAAATGACTTTTTTTTTTTTGGAGAGGTTTTTGCTATAGGGCACGTGCGCTCGCCAGACAGACAGAGAGAGACAGAGAGATAGAAAGCAGGAAATCACCCCCCAGGGGGGATGGCCACGCCGCAATCCCTTCTCCTCCATTCTCCTCTCGGGATCTTGGGCACGCACGCACACGCGCCCGGCATGAGTTTAAGCCGGCGGGTCCGGGACTCGAACCGCGGTCGACTACGTGGGAGTCCAGCGACATAGCCATTACACTAACTGCTGGTCCCTTCAAATGACTTTTAAGGAATCATAATTTTTGGAAATGACTTTGGGGATACTTTTTGGTCATAAAAAAATTTTTATTTTAGTTAAATATATGTCTATATAATTATTTAGTTATATTTATTTATTTTTATTTTTTTTTCTTTTTGGAGAGGTTTTTGCTATAGGGCGCGTGCGCTCGCCAGACAGACAGAGAGAGACAGAGAGATAGAAAGCAGGAAATCACCCCCCAGGGGGGATGGCCACGCCGCAATCCCTTCTCCTCCATTCTCCTCTTGGGATCTTGGGCACGCACGCACACGCGCCCGGCGTGAGTTTAAGCCGCCGGGTCCGGGACTCGAACCGCGGTCGACTACGTGGGAGTCCAGCGACATAGCCATTACACTAACTGCTGGTCCCTATTTATTTTTATTTCTTTATTTTTTATACATTAAATAGCCATACATCGTTTAGCTTGTAAAGAGTATTTGCCCAACATGAAATACGCCTTGGACTAGTCCAGTTGAGAATACTATACATGTCATCATTAACAGGTAATAAACCATTTCTGTGTCCTACAAATGCCTTACCTTTCTATTTATTTCTCCCTATCTTCTTTTGTTTAAAGGTTTTGGTTTTTTTTTTAGAGATTTTTGCTATAGGGTGTGTGCGCTCACCAGACAGACAGAGAGAGACGGAGAGATAGAAAGCAGGAAATCACCCCCCAGGGGGGATGGCCACGCAGCAATCCCTTCTCCTCCATTCTCCTCTCGGGATCGGGATCTTGGGCACACATGCACACGCGCCCGGCGTGAGTTTAAGCCACCGGGTCTGGGACTTGAACCGCGGTCGACTACGTGGGAGTCCAGCGACATAGCCATTATGCTAACTACTGGTCGCTTGTTTAAAGGTTTTGGCAATAGGGTATATGCACTCACTAGAGTGATACAAAGAGAGACAGAGAAAGTGAGAAATCACACACACACACACACACACACCACCCCCCCGGGAAGAATGACCACATGACAATCCCTTCTCCATCCTCCTCTTGGGATTGTGGGCACACATGCACACATGCCCAGTGTGGGTTTAGAGCCATGAGGTCTGAGACTTGAACTTCAGTCAATCATGTGGAATCTAGTCACCTTGACCACAATGCCACCTGCTAGCCCTCCATTGCTAGCTATCCATTTGTTGTTCAATATTACTCACTTGTGCTCTACAGAGTGCCTTGAACATGGACAATATTCAATTTATATTTCTCAAATACATGAAATGATTTCTTTCTTTTTTTCATTATAATTGTTGAGAACATGACCTCTTGAGGATAGTTTGAGTGTCAGAAAGGAATTCCTAATAAAAGACGGCATGAGATTCATCTAAAGGAAAGCAGATTCATACATAAAACTTAGAACCTAGTGTCTTTATTGTAGAATGTAAGTGGTAGCATCCTCGCATGTGAGTAATACATGCTTGTGTCATGTTCTGTCCCCTCCCCCCCTTTTTTTTTTGATAGTTACTTCAACCACATGGAACCAAGAAATAATACACAAATTGCAGAATTTCTCCTTTTGGGATTTTCAGAAGAACCAGAATTGCAACCCCTCCTTTTTGGACTGTTCCTATCTATGTACCTGGTCACCATGATCGGAAACCTGCTCATCATCCTGGCCATCATCTCAGACTCCCACCTGCACACCCCCATGTACTTCTTTCTCTCCAACTTGTCCTTTTCTGACATCTGTCTCACCTCCACCACCGTCCCAAAGATGCTGGTGAACATCCAGACACGGAGCAAGGTCATCAGCTATGCAGGCTGCATCACTCAGATGTGCATTTTCATACTTTTTGCAGGGTTGGAAAACTTCCTCTTGGCTGTAATGGCCTATGATCGGTATGTGGCCATCTGTCACCCTCTGCACTACACAGTCATCATGAACCCCCAGCTCTGTGTGCTGCAGGTTCTGTTGTCCTGGATCATGAGTGTCCTGAATTCACTATCAAATAGTTTAATAGCATTGCGGCTGTCCTTCTGTACACATGTGGAAATCCCACACTTTTTCTGTGAAATTAATCAGCTGATCCACCTAGCCTGCTCCAACACTTTAATTAATGACATAGTGATGTATTTTGCAGCTGGAGTGCTGGCTGGTGGTCCCTTTACTGGAATCCTTTACTCTTACTCTAAGATAGTTTCCTCCATACGTGCAATCTCATCAGCTCAGGGGAAGCACAAAGCGTTTTCTACCTGTGCCTCTCACCTCTTAGTGGTTTCCTTATTTTATTGTACAATCCTAGGCGTGTATCTTAGTGCTGCCACTACCCATAACTCACATTCAAGTGCAACAGCCTCAGTGATATATGCTGTAGTCACACCCATGCTGAACCCCTTCATCTACAGTCTAAGGAATAAAGACATAAAGAGGGCTCTGAAAAGATATTTGGGAGAAAAGCTATAAGGACTGTTTTTCAAGGAGTGCCAGTGATTTCAGTACCATAAGCCTCAAAGCCAGTTATCATGATTGTTTAATCAGAGCATGGTAATCATGTTTTCAAACTTTTTCCTTCTTAATTTTATGTTTTACATTCAATTACTGCATATCATCAGAGCATATTGAATTAATTTACCCATAATTAATACTGTATATTAGCCCAATCAAAGATACTACCATACATGTTGTCAACAGATAATTTTCTATTTTTGTGTTCCTTAGATATTTTCCTTCCATCTATTTCCCCTTGATTCCCTCCTTCTCACCTTCCCCCTTTTCTCACCCTTCTCCCACACTGTCTCCAATATCCACAATTGTTCTGTCTTTATACTTCCAATCTTTCCTTTTCTGCCATAGAGTACAGACCTTTGGTATATATTGAGTGGGGACATAGAGTGTCTCTCTTTCATATTCTGGCTTGCTTTGTTTAGCAGTAAATCTCCCATATTCATCCACTTTCTGTCAAATGCTAGGGTCTCATGGTTTTTTATGCCTGAATAGTATCCCAAAGTGTACGTGTGCCACACTGTTTCAATCCATTTGGGTTGGTTGCATGCCTTATCGATTATTAATAATGTAACAATAATGCATGCTTTCAAATTTTTAAAGGCCTTTTAGTTCTATCAAGGTTCCTGCTAAACCCCAGGAATCGTTCACAGTGAATTAACCTTAAGTTTCTTTTTTCTTCTATAGTTTCCTTTTCTCTTGCTCCTTGGTCAGCTATATATTCCTTCTCCAGTTCCAACACCTCCTTGTTAGTCAATTCCTCAGGAACCACATCTAGAAGCTCCTCAATATTACCTTCATTCACACCCAAGTTAAAGTCATTCATCTTCTCAACCATAACTTTGTTTTTTTAAAATCTTTTTTGAGAGATTTTTGCTGTAGGGCACATGTGCTTGTTAGAGAGACACAGAAAGACAAAAATTGAGAAATTGCCTCCACCCCAGGAGGATATGGCCATACCACAATTCCTTCTTCTCAAGTCTCCTCCTGGGATTTTGGGCACACACGCACACATACCTGGCATGAGTTTCAAGTTGCCGGGTCCAGGACTCAAACAGCGGTCGGCCATGTAGGAGCCCAGTGCCTTAACCACTACATTATCTGCTAGTTCCTATTTATTTTTATTTATTTATTTTTTGTCATAAGTTGTGTGCACTCACCAGAGAGAGACAGAGAAAGAAGAAAGTAAAAAATCACCCCCCCCCAAGGGGAGTGGCCACTCTTCAATCCCTTCTCCTCCATTCTCTTCTTGGGATTTGGGGCATGCATGCACATGCCTGGTATGTTTTCTAAAGCTGTCAGGTCTGGGACTTAAACTATGGTCAGTTATGTGAGAGTCTAGCACCTTAACCACCACACCACCTGCTGTCCCTCCTAGTTACAGGATTTTCAACCTGGTATTCATATTTATTGAAAGCTATTGGGGGTACTTCTAGACAGAGTAGACATTTGAAAAACAAACAAACAAGAAAAAAAAAAAAAAACAGAGACACAGAAATTTGAAAAGGGAAGGAAAACTAAAACATTGTGAATGTCCTAAACATGGGGGTTGAAGAGACATGGGAGCCATTGAAGGGTCCAAGGTAATCAGGAGGGACAGTACATTGTGATGTAAAGGATCCATGTTAGTTTGCTTTCTCTTTTCAATGCATGTACCTGATACACACACGTGCCCCTGTGGCCAGGGATGGATTACTGTATGAAGACCTTTTGGAGTTGATCTAGTTTGTGGTGTGGTGGTTAAGGTGATGGGATTCCACATGGCCAACTGCACAATTCAATTCCTGGACCAGATGGCTTGAAGAACATGCTGGACGTTTGTACATGCATGCCCCACATCCCAAAAGGAGGGAGAAATGGAGGAGAATAGATTGTGGCATAATTCTCCATGTGGTGGGGAGGTGGGGAGGTTTTCTCATTTTTCTGTCTCTTTGTATCTCTCTTGCAAGTGTATGCACTTTCCTAGCAGTCAGTCAGGTTCCATGACCATTGAGTCTTTATTTACATATAACAGATTTTTTCCAAATATAAAATACATTTAAAATTTTTTTTACAATCACTGTGTATCATTACAGCACACCAAATTAATTTTCTCATCATGAATACACTGTATAATGGTTCATTCAAAGACACATTATAATCAGATTTTTTCCCATTTGGGATTCCTTAAATGTTTTGCTTCATTCTTCTTCTCCTTGAGTCCCTCCCTCTTAACGTCTGCCATTTCCCACCTGCCTCCCAAATTGTCTCCAGTATCACCATTGCTCTCCATGCTTTTATACCTTCCATTTCAGTTTCTGCCATATAATGTAGATATTTGATATATCGAATGGGGACATACAGTGTCTCTCTTCCATAGTCTGGCTTTCTTTGCTTAGCATTATTAACAACAGTGGTCACAATTTGGTAAAATATATCACTAACATGTCCTTTCTTTTTTTAGATTTTTG
This sequence comes from Tupaia tana, assembly GCA_026018925.1. Classification (NCBI taxonomy): domain Eukaryota; kingdom Metazoa; phylum Chordata; class Mammalia; order Scandentia; family Tupaiidae; genus Tupaia; species Tupaia tana. The sequence goes on from JAKSZU010000003.1 coordinate 125,620,574, forward strand.
CCATAGGGCATCATGTTTGCTTCAGAGAGACAGAGGCAGAGAGAGAGAGGGAAAGCAAGAAACCACACCCCAGAAGGGATTGCCATGTCACATCACCTTCTCCTCCATTTTTCTCTCAGGACCCTTGGTATGCACACACTTGTGCCTGGTGCATCTTTCAAGAAGACAGGTCCAGGACTCAAACCACAAAGTTTGTCATGTGGGATTCAGCACCTCAACCATCACACCACTTGCTGGCCCAGAAACTTTCTATCTCTTGATCAACATCTTCCCCTTCCTCATCTCTCCAATATCCCCCAGTCTCTGATAACCACCTTGCTACTGTTTACATGAGATCTCCTTATTTAGATTCCATCTAAAAGTGAGATCATATAGCATTTATCTTTCTGTGTTTAGCTTATTTCATTTAGCATGATGTAATGCAAATGGACTCACATGGGGGAAGATCCTGGGTTCTTGTCCTTAGATTTCCCTGAGAAACCTGGTCATGCACATGTTCCCATTTACCAAGCCAGTGGAGACTGGGGATGGATCACACTTGAGAACTATGTTGGGATGTCTCTCTCATGAAATAAATAAGCTTTGGAAACAAGGAAAGCTCAAACATTTTCACAAACAGAATATTCTCCAAGTGTCCAAAACTCAGATTGACTTCCCTGAAGGACACTGGTATAGACAACAAGGATATTTTTCCTACTGATTCTGTCCCCAATATTAGGTTATAAATCAAATGAATCCAGTTATTATTATTCCTTCTTAAATTCTCCTGCTAGCGGGGCCAGCAGTTAGTGTAATGGCTATGTCACTGGACTCCCATGTAATCTACCGTGGTTTGAGTCCCGGATCCGATGGCTTAAACTCATGCTGGGCATGTGTGCATGCGTGCCCAAGATCCCAAGAGGAGAATGGAAGAGAAGGGATTGTGGTGTGGCCATCCCCCCTGAGGGAGATTTCTCGCTTTCTATCTCTCTGTCTCTCTCTTTCTGGCGAGCGCACATGCCCTATAGCAAAAACCTCTCAAAAAAAAAAAAAAGAAAGAAAAATTCTCCTGCTATCATCCCAACTACTTATCTGTCTTTTGAGTTAAAGTTTTATCCAGCGCCTAAGACTAAAGGACCTGTCTTGACTAAGTTCCTGAGATTTGCAAAACCTCAAATTATGTCTGGAAAGGCTGACAGGTGATGTGGCAGTTAAAGCACTGAATCCCACATGTCTGACTCTGCAATTTGAGTCCAGACATGATGACCTGAAAAACATGCCAGGTGTGTATGCATGCATGCCCAAAATTCTGAGAGGAGAATGGAGGAGAAGGAATTGTGGCATGGTCATTTACCCTGGGGACTGATTTCTCACATTCTCCGCTCCTCTGTCTCTCTCTGGTGAGCTCACTCACCCTGTAGCTAAATAAGTAAGTAAATAAATAAATAAATAAAATCAAGAATTATTCAGCTCATGGTTGGACATCCAATGTCCAAGAACCATCTTCCAGTCAGGATACAACATGGTGGTGAGCAGGCACTTACGCAGTGGCTGTCCATGTTTCTCCTTGTTCTGGTCTTCATCCAGATGGCCTTGGCCTGCCTTATTCCCTTTCTTGTAAACACAGAACTCAGTCACAAGGCTTCCACTCCAACGCACCACTTTGGGACACCATGAGGGGGATTAAATTTTCACTTAACACTTCAATAATATAACCAAGTCTCAACACATGAATTTGTGGGGAATGACCCACTCACTGCTCACTGAGACCAAATTCTAAATTGTGAACCATTAGAGGACAAACCAACACTTGGACTATACTGTTGGCATCTGCCCTGGCTTAGCTCGATCTAAGATGAAGCAGAAAGTAAGAGACAAAGACAAAGAAGCAGTGGACACAGACAGCTTGAGCCTAAGCAGCCCAAGCAACCTGCACTGCCCAGGCAAACTGAGCACCTTTATTTATAGGGCAAAACAACACCACATACATCTATTCTGTGACATTCCATAGATAAGTTGTTTTTTTACAGACACTAGGAAGCAGGTAACAAATCTATAAGTGTTTAGACATACTGGGCCAGGTGTACCTCCTGGTTACATCCATATCAAATAATAAACTTCTTATCTAGTGAAGAGAAGTCTAGCTGCAGGTGTGGGGGGGATACTTTCTTGCAAACATCAAAGGGGTGTTGCTAAGGCTATATAATCTTACAAAGGCAGAGCAGGGGTTGTACTTTGTTAATTGGGGTCAGGATGCTTCCTGAATCCCATCACATGTATCTGTGGAGGACCACTGGAAAATTCCACCCTTTGTTCTGCCTACAGTAAGGGTCAAGGAACGGACAAGCTATAAGGTTTTGCCATAGCTAAAAAGGACAGGTGATATTTGCTCAGATCATGTCACCACATACTCAGGGCTTCTTTCTGAACATGTCCCTACACTATACTAATCACTTAAGTTGGCAATATAAAAAATAAAACCTTGGGACCAGCAGTTAGCATAATGGCTATGTCGCTGAACTCCCATGTAACCGACTGCAGTTGGAATCCCCAACCCAGTGGCTTAAACTCATGCTGGGCACATGTGCGTGCGTGCCCAAGATCCCGAGAGGAGAATGGAGGAGAAGGGATTGCGGTGTGGCCATTCCCCCGGGGAATGATTTCTCGCTTTCTGTCTCTCTGTCTCTGTCTTTCTGGCGAGCACACGCACCCTATAGCAAAAACCTCTCCAAAATAAATCAATCAATAAACCAATCAATCAATCAATCAATCAATCAATAAAACTATGTGTTAAGGATGATGTGTGATGACATCTTTGGACTAATATGTCATGTATTCATGCTGGGAACATTTCTATGCTGCAAAACATGCAGTAATAAGATGTAAATTTAAAAAACTGAATTTAAATTATTTAAAACAAAAACAATTATGAAAGAATAAGCAAGAATCTGTAGTCTCTGGTCATATTATAAAATTATCTAAATGTTCTTATTTGCCAAATGTACTTTTTTCCATGAGAATACTACATGGAACCAATCTAAATATCCATATACAGATGAATGGAATGAAAAAGTGTGGCACATAACTCTGTGGAATACGATTCAGCCATTAAAAAAAAAGACCCTGGCATTTGATAAAAATTGGAAAAATATGGAAGATGTATTGCTCAGTGAAGCAGCTCAGGCTATGAAAGAGAGACATTGTTGAGACCAGAAGTTAGTGTAATGTCTATGTGGCTGAACTCCCATGTAGTTGACTGCAGTTCGAGTCCCGGACCCAGTGACATAAAATCATGCTGTCCATGTGTGCATGCATGCCCAAGATACTGAGAGGATGGAAGAGAAAGGATTGCAGCATGGCTATTCCCCGAGGAGCTGATTTCTCACTTTCTGTCTCTCTGTCTCTTCTCTTTCTGGGGAGTGTATGCATCCTATAGGAAAAATCTCTCAAAAAGAGAGACATTGTATGTCTCCACTTAACATATACAAACTGTCTGCACTCTATGGTAGATACTGAAAGACTGGAGGACATGAAAGCATTGAATATTGTTATGGACACTAGGGACAAAGTGGAAGGAGAGAGGGAGAGAGTAAGAATGTAGGGAAGAAAATTTCAGGAAAAAATAAAGAGGTAAGACATTTGTGGGCACAGAAATGGTTTATTACCTGTTGATAATTACATGTATAGTATTCTCAACTGGACTGGTCTGAGGTATATTTCATGCCGGGTAAATTCTCTTTACAATCTAAATGATTTATAGTGATTGAATGTATAAATAGTAATAATAACAAGATGAAGAAGAAAAAAGAATATTTCAACAGTTCGGGCAGGCATGTGGTTGGGTGGTTAAGGTGCTGGACTCCCACATGGCTGACCACAGTTCAAGTCCTGGACCTGGAGGCTTGCTTTCTCTTTCTCTTATTCTCTCTTGCCAAATTAAAAATAAATAAATATATGAATAAAATAAAATAAATAAATTTTAAAAAAATAAATGAAGAAATAAGAATAGTTCAACTCTCAAATATTTCTTCAGTAAAATTTAAAAAAAAAGGCAAACAATTCAATGACAGAATCTACTTGAAAATAAATATTTCTTTTTTTTTTTTTAGAGTTGTTTTTGCTATAGGGCACGTGAACTCACCAGAAAGACAGAAAGAGACAGAGAGACAGAAAGGGAGAAATCTCACCTCAGGGTGAATAACCACAATGCAATCCCTTTTTCTCCATTCTTTCAGGATCTTGAGCACGCATGCACACATGCCCAGCATGAGTTTAAGCCACTGGATCTGGGTATTGAATCACAGTTGACTTTTCTTTTTCTTATTTATTACTGATTCAATCTCATGGCTTGTTATAGGGTCTATTCAGGTTTTCTATGCCCTCCTGATTCACTCTTGGTAGATTATATGCATCCAGGAATTTGTCCATCTCCTCCATGTTCTCTTATTTGTTGTCATATAGTCACTTGTAGTATCTCTAATGATATTTTTATTTCTATTATCTCTGTTGTAATGCTGCCTGTTTCATCACATATTTGATTTATCTTGTTTTTTCTTTCTTCTTTATCAGTCTAGCCAATGGTGTGTCAATCTCATTAATCATTTCAAAGAACCAGCTTCTGCTTTCATTTATTTTCTATATGGTTCGTTTATTTTCTATTTCATTTATTTCTGCTCAAACCTTTATTATTTCTTCTCCACTGGCATTGTTTGTGTTTTGTTGCTGTTGTGTTTTCAATAACCTGAAGCATGATGTTATGTATTTGCCACCTTTCATCTTTTTCTTATGTGCACTAATTGCTACAAATCTCCCTCTTATGACTGCTTTTGCCATGTCCCATAGATTATGGTAACTCGTGTACTCATTATTATTTGTTTCCACAGATTTTTTTTTCAGACTTCGTTTCTTCAGTAGTTAAGAAGTCATTTAGAAGTAGGCTGTTCAGTCTCCATGTGTTTGTGTATTTTTTAGTGTGTTTCTTGAAATTAATATTGAGTTTAACTCTATTGTGATCAGAAAAGATGCTGGAAATAGTTTCTATGCCTTTGAATCTGTGAAGGTTTGATTTGTGTCTTATTATATGATTAATCTTTGAAAAGGTTCCATGGCAGGGTGAGAAAAATTTATATTTTGTCATCTTAAGGTGGAAAATTCTATAGATATCTGTAAAGCCAATTCTATTTATAATATCATTTAGATTCTCTATCCCTCTTTTTATTTTTTGTCTAGAAGATCTGTCTAAAGGAGGTAATGGGGTACTGAGATCCCCAACAAAGAAATTATAGTGTTGCTCTCTATCTCTCCTTTTAGCTCCAGCAGTCTTTCCTTCACATATTTAGATGTTCCTGTGTTGGGTGCATAGATATTAATAAGCGTTATGTCTTCTTGCTGAATTAACCCATTTACTATTATATAATGCCCTTCTTTGTCTCTTCTTATAGTCTTTGTCTTGGACCCTATTTTGCCTGAAATCAATACCGCAACTCCAGCCCTTTTTTGATTTCCATTTGCATGGAGTAACTTTTTCCAGCCCTTCACTTTTAGTCTATATATGTCTTTATCCTTAAGGCTCATTTCTTGTAGGCAACAGATAGAGGGTTTCTGTCTTTATATCCATTCGGCCAGTCCGTGTTTCTTAATTGAAGAATTTAATCCATTAACATTCAATGCTGTTATAGATATTTCTGGACCTGTTCCTATTATTAAGTGAGCCATTTTCTTGGTTGTTTTTCTGTTCTCTTATAACAGTCTGTCAGACTTTTTAGTTTTCCTGGTATAGTACTCCCTTCAGAACCTCTTGAAGAGTTGGTCTGGATTTGGTAAATTCCTTAAGATTTTGTTTATCTGAGAATTTTTTTATCTGTTTTTTCCCATATGAAAGGTAATCTTACCAGGTATAGTATTCTTGGTTGAATTTGTTTTTCATTCAACACTTTGACTATACTTTCCCATTTTTTCCTTGCCTGCATTGTTTCCGCTGAGAGGTACATTGTTACCCTGATGGGTGACCTTTGTAAGTAACTTGATGTTTCCCTCTTGCCAATTTTAGTATCTTGTCTTTGTTGGTTTTTTTTTTTTTTTTTTTTTTTTTTTTTACCAATCTGGCTATGATGTGCCTTAGAGAGGATCTTCTTGAGTTGATTTTATTTGGGGACCTCTATGTATTTCTTGGACCTATGTATATTTGAATAATGCCTTCCCATGTTTGGAAAGTTTTCTTCCAGGATTCCATAAAATAATTTATCAATGCCTTTATTATTTTTTTCCTCTTCTGGGATACCAATTATCCAAATGTTGGCACACTTGATGACATCCAGTATTCCTCATATATTATCCTCATTTTTTATTGTTTTCTCAATCTTCTTAATACTTTTTTCTACGTCAGAGTTTTTGTCTTCTACATTTGAGATTTGATCTTCTGCATGATCTAATCTACTTTTAATACTTTTGAGGGAAGTTTTAATTTCCCATATCACATTCTTTATCCCTAACAGTTCCATCTGATTCTTTTTTAAAGTGTCTATTTCTTCTTTCAAATCATGAAAAGACTTCCTCATCTCCTGGAGCTCCTTGTCTCTTTTCTCTTGCCTCTTGGTTTGGTCACTACAAATATTCTGAATTCCTTATCTAACATGTCAATGACATCCATTGTGTTGTCTGTGGGTGATTTTGGATTGACGTTTTCCCTTGGGGAGAGACATTTGTTGGTTGCTCATGTTTCTTGTGACTCTGAGATTGTTCCTAGTCATCTGGTGCTCTATACGTTCCTTCCTAACTTATCCAAGATATCTTTTAGTGTTCAAAGGTATGCAGGAGTAGAAAATTGGTGATCTCTCTTCTGGTCTGCCTTCCTGTTGCTCTGCAGTACCCTGCACTGTAGTCACAGGTCCTGGGTATCCAAAAATCCTCCCTGTTTCTAAAGAGTGGTGAACCTCCAACTGAGCTAATGAGCTTTACCGCAGGAGCAAATGAAAGATTGCACGCACCACACAGTATTTAAAACACAGAGGTTCTAAGAGTCCAAAGGTGAGTGGAGGGAGGTTGATGAATGATGAATCCTACCTGTTAAGGCCTGCAGTCACAGGCAGCCTGGTGTCCAGCAATGCCACTTGAATCTGTCTCCAAATGGAGTGGGAAGGGATGCAAGTTTGTCTTAAAGTCCCAAGAAACAAACCTGAGGTCCAAAGGTGAGTAGGGGTGACATGAACCATGGGTCCCGGCCTTTAGGACCTGCAGACACAGGCAACCTGGTGTTCAGCCAATTTCCAAATATTTCTGATCTAACATTGGGAATAATCTTGAGAAAGTAGGAACATGAGGGAACCAGCAGTTAGCGTAATGGCTATGTCGCTGGACTCCCACGTAGTCGACCGCGGTTCGCGTCCCGGACCCGGTGGCTTAAAACACGCTGGGCGCGTGTGCGTGCGTGCCCAAGATCCTGAGAGGAGAAAGGAGGAGAAGGGATTGTGGCGTGACCATCCCCCCTGGGGGTGATTTCTCGCTTTCTGTCTCTATGTCTCTCTCTGTCTGTCTGGCGAGCGCACGCACCCTATAGCGAAAATCTCTCAAAAAAAAAAAAAAAAAGAAAAGAAAGTAGGAACATGACAATAGAAAAAATTGTTAGTCAAAAGAAAGAAAAAAAAGCCTAGTAAAGTGAGTTACTTAAATGGTATAGAGAAGTAGAAAACAAAGGAATGTAAATTACAAAAAATAAATAGAAGGAGTAAATTTTACTTCCACAGTCTGAGCAAAGAACTACAATTTCTGGCTCCAAGGCTTTGAACCCTTCTTCTCCTATCTCAGTATAATTGACTGTCATAATTTCCCTCCCAGAGTTTCTTTCAGAGCCCTCTATGTCTTTATTCCTCAAATTGTAGATGAAGGGGTTCAACATGGAGGCGACCACAGTGTTTATCACTGAGGCTGTTGCACTTCAGTGTGAGCTGTGGGCAGCATAACTAAATTACACACCTATGATTGTACAGTAAAATAAGGAAACAACTAACAAGTTAGAGACATAGGTGGAAAACACTTTATATTCCCCTGAGCTGATGGGATTACACACATGGAGGAAATAATCTTAGAGTAAGAGTAAAGGATCCCAGCAAGGGAACCACCAGACCACATAGTTGCAAAATAGATCACCATATCATTAAGAAAGGTGTCAGAACAGGCAAGGTGGACCACCAGATTGAGGTCGCAGAAAAAGTAGGGGATTTCTGAGTGTGTACAGAAGGACAGCCACAACAAAATCACACTTTGTAACAAAGAATGCGGGACACTGATAATGTCAGAGACCAGAATTAACTGTCTACACAGCAGGGAGTTCATGATGGCAGTGTAATGCAAAGGGTGACCGATGGCTATGACCCAGTCACAGGCTATCACTGTCAGAAGGAAGTCATCCACCCCTGCAAAAGACACTATGAAGAACATCTGGATGATGCAGCATGCATGAGTAATAACTTGCTCTGTGTCTGGATGTTCACCAACATCTTTGGAATCCTCATGGACTTGAAACAGATATCTATGAAGGAGAGAATGGAAAGAAAAAAGTACATGGGTGTGTGCAGGTGGGAGTCTGAGATGGTGAGCAGGATGCTGAGGAGGTTTCTAAGCACAGTGATCAGGTACACGGAGAGAAAAAGCCCATATATGAGGAGCTGTATTTCCGCTGCATTTGTTCTGAAAATCCTTGAAGAAGAAATATTGAAATTTGTATATCATTTCCTGCTTTGATGTGCTGAAGATGACTACAATAAAGAAAAAAGTAACAAAACTAATTTTCACAGAGTTGGATGTTACATCACTGAAATGCCACAATTCATGTTTTATAATCAATAAATTCATTTTTATATTAGGTGCATGTTGGGTCACCTTTTGAGGATTTCTTGTTCTATCTCATTATTTATTCCCATTCACTCTCAGACTCTTTCCCATGTTATTCTACAGTTTTTTGGTTTTTGTTCTTTTTGTTGTTGCTTTTCCCATACAGTGTGTGCAATCACCAGAAAGAGACAGAGAGAGAGAAAGAAAGTGAGAAATCACCCCCAAGTGGGGGATAATCATGCCACAATCTCTTCTCCTCCATTATCCTCCATTCTCCCCAGTGTGAATTTCAAGCTGCCAGGTCTGGAACTTGAACTGCCACGTGGAAGCCCAGCACCTTAACCAGCAGAGCAACTGAACTTTTGTAAATGCTATCATCCTCACATGACCTGTAGTGGGGATAATGGTATCCATTCTTTTAAACTGGTCAATAGATACAATCCCAATACACGTGTAGATAAACTTTAGTAGTTCTTTTCTAAGTAAGTAGTTATCCCTGGTGAGAATATGAGACTGATATTTTTCTTCTGCCTCTCAAACATCTTTATTATTTCCCCATCAGTCCCATAGCCCACGAGTTTCCTGTTGTCTTCTCCAGCTATCCCAGACTCATAGCTCTCTGACTTAGTACTCACATTGACCCAGAGAGGTCTTTCTATATTACAGAGATGATCACCCAAACTTTCTGCTTAGTTCATCCTTTCTCTTCCATGACCTCCATCTGGAGAACAAGGTAAAATTCTATAGCTTTTAACACCAGGCTTTTAATTCCAGCCCTACTCAAGAGTAACAGGTTCAACAATTTACTGTTCATTAAATTAAAAAGAGGAGTCTGTTCTTCCATGTTGTACACTGTAAAGATGTATAGTGATTAAGTGTAAATAAAAATTTAAAAAGTCTCTAGTGAAGTCATTTCATTAAAAAGAAATAGAGTGGCCAGTAGGTGGTGTAGTGGTTAAAGTGCTGGATTTCCACATGGCCAACTGCAATTCAAATCCTAGTACTGACAGCTTATTATGTCACTTCCCATCTCTCTCCCTGTCACTCTCTCTTTCTTGCTCTCTCTCTGCTCAGTGCATGTGCCCTATAGCAAAACTGCATAATTATAAATAAAATTAAGTAAATAATTCTTTAAAAAGGGGAGTTTGTTCCTAATACAAAATAATGACAAATACTTAAGATGACAAATGTGCTAATTACCCTCAGTTAGTTGTTATGCATTCTTTTTTTTTTTTTTTTTTTTTTTTAACTTGCTGTAGGGTGAATATGCTCACCAGAGAGGGACAGAGTTAGAGAGAGAGGGAAAATGAGAAATAATTCCCCAGGGGTATGGCCATTATTTCAACCTTTTCTCCTCTGTTCTCCTTGGGATTTTTGGCACATGTCTGGTGTGTTTTTCAGGACTCTGGATATGGGACTTGAACTATGCAGTTGGCCATATGAAATCCAGCCACATTAGCCACCATGCCACCAGTTGACCTCACATAGTCTCTTTTTTACTGTACTTAATATTCTTGCACTAAGAAAAATTTCATTGCACTTCACAAATATGTACAACTCTTATACATTAATATTTTAAAAAGGCCAGATTTTCTGTGGTAAACAATTGTGCCTTACACTTACACTGTCCCTTCCTAACCCACACAGATTGCCCAAACTTGAATTTGATTTTCAGCTTCAGGAAAAGTCAGAGCTTTAATGCTTGCCTTTGCGCACCCATTTTCCTGTGTTTAGAATCTCTTCCACTGGTTTATTTTAAATATTTTATCCCTTATCCATCTAAATGACCTCAGTTACTCCTTCAAGACTCCCTGTGTCAGCTCCTTCATGAGACTTTTTTTTAAAAAAACATTTCCACAGTTGAACACTTTTGCATGTACTTTGTTTAGATGTAGGTGCTCTAATGGTATTGCTTTATTCAATGCCAAATATTTCTACTCTGCCAGGCTGGGATTGCCTTAGTGTAGGTAGAAATGTACATCCTCCCTACACCTCCACTTAGGTCAGCTGTGATTAGGACCTGAATTAATGTATTTTGTTTGAACCAGTGAGAGACTGTGGTCTCACAGAAATGCATAATGATGTGAAAGAAAAGAAGGAGAAAGGCACAAATGTAGTCATGAAAAATATGCTAGAGTTTAAGAAGGCCAGTCCCTGCTAAGGAAGGAAGCATCAGAAATGAAGAGCCCAAGAGAGGAAGCAGGTTGTGGAGATAACAGGCATCCAGCCTAGGGCTGGGTAGACAGACTCAGGGACACACCCTGAGAAAGATTTTATATATATATATATATATATATATATGCTGTAGGGTATGTGAACTCATCAGAAAGACAGAGAGAGACAGAAAGTGAGAAATCATCCCCCAAAGGGGAATGCCATGCCACAATCTCTTCTCCCCCAGTCTCCTCTCAGGATTCTGGGCACGCATGAACATGCCCTAATTATCTAAGTTTAAAATCAAAGATGGGTTAGGGTACATAATGTGACCAATGGATACATAAGGCCAACCAAAATGGTAAACTTTAACATTCCCTCCAAGTACATCTAGAAGTGTAGGAGAAGGAGTAGTAAAGAAGGAGGAGGAGGAGAGCTAAATGTCAAGCAGTAAGGTTGATTTAAAAAATAAAGGAAAAACTCCAATTTTTATGTTTCAAAGAATGCAATGAAGAATAGGAATAAAAATAATTCAAACTCATTGTACAAAAATGATCTCCCACAGACTATTTTCTATAGAGAAGGGCAGTGACTAACACGCCCACAAATATATTCAGACTCACAAATCAGGATATAATTACAAAAAAAAATGCTTGTTATGACACCCCTTGTCACCTATTAAATAAACATTTAATTTTCATCTGAATATCTAATACAGGAAAGATAATGCAAAATATATGCCTCATGAGATGCTGTTGCAAGGTACTATTGGCAAGTAATCCATTGACTTGGGTTTTTTTTTTTTAATTATTATTTTTCCTTTGGCTAGAGGGCATGTATGCTTACCAGAGAGATACATAGAAACAGAGAAGGAAAGTGAGATAGTGCTTTGCCCCATAGGCAATGATCACATAACAGCCCTTTCTCCTCCATATTTCCCTCCTTTAAGGATTTTGGGTGCACACACACATCCAACATATTTTCAAGTCACCCGTAACAGGACTCAGACTGTGCAGTCAGCCGTGTGGGATTCTGCTGCCTTTACCACCAGGCTCATGGATCCGACCCAGTCTGGATCATTTTAATGACTACAGAAACATACTCAAATACATCCGATAATAGTTTTTTTAAATAATAAAAGCCCTAACCACACTGCATGTTCCTCCAAACTTAATACTTTATTTTCCTGTCTCCTTAACTGCAAACCTCCATGTATATAATTTGATTTTACTAGCACCATTCCTACTTCCCATTCTTTCTCATCAACTAGATTTTCATTTCCATTACTTATTGTCAACAATTATTCCTTCCTCACTGAGTCTGACATTTACCCCTTTTTAGTATTTGAAATAAATTATTTCTTTTTAAAAGTTATTTCATTTTTTATAATTCAATCACTATACTTTATTTGCTTTATATAGAGAATTCAACCAACATGAAGTACACCTCAGACCAGTCCAGCTGAGAATACTATGCATGTCATGCCAATAAATTATTTCTTTGTTAATTATTCACCCAAGATACAACAAGCACAGCAAACTCTCAGGTCAGAGCTGGATTGTTCTCTGGTGATCTCAGGTAAACTTATGTAGCTACCATCCTCTCTGAACCCTTCCCTCAATTTCTACTGGGTATTCTCAGATTCACCTGGATAGAGTCTCTGAAAGGCTTCATGGAAAAGTCTGAATTCTGTCTTGAATGGTGGAGGATGGAGACTGAAGTTCTGTTCCTGGACGAGACAGCAGAAAGTGGGTAAATATTGGTTTAAATGGGACCAGCAGTTAGCGTAATAGCTATGTCACTGGACTCCCATGTAGTCAACCATGGTTCGAGTCCCGGACTCGGTGGCTTAAACTCACACTGGGCGCGTGTGCATGCATGCCCAAGATCCTGAGGGGAGAATGGAGGAGAAGGGATTGCAGCATGGCCATCCCCCCTGGGGGGGGGTGATTTCTCGCTTTCTGTCTTTCTGTCTCTCTGTCTTTCTGGTGACCACATGTGCCCTATAGCAAAAAGAAAAAAAAAAACCTTTCCCCCCCAAAAAAAAGGTGACAAATTTTCCGGCAATGCAGATGGCTTTGGTCTATGGGCCACACTCTGAGAAGCAAGGATATAGATAATTCTTCCCCACAGATATTGCAGCAGGAAGATGGCATTGAGGGGTACATTTTTACTAAGGACCAATTTGCTAACTTGAATCAGGTCAGTGGAAAGTAGAGAATCGATATGTTTTTAATACTCTGACATTTTAATGGATCCATTGATGAAAGCAGGCATGTATTTTTTTTTACATAAAATTATATTAGATTGTCAAGAAAGTCGTGATGCATTTTTTTTTGAGAGAGATTTTTGCTATAGGGGCATGTGCTCACCAGAGAGACAGAGAGAGACAGAAAGCAAGAAATAACCCCCAGGAGGATGGCCACACCACTATCCCTTCTCCTCCACTCTCTCCTCTCAGGATCTTGAGTACACATGCACACATGCCCAGCATCTTTCTTTCTTTCTTTTTTTTCTTTCTTCCTTTTTTGTTGGAAAGGCTTATGCTATAGGGCACATGTGTTCACCAGAAAGAGAGAGACAAAAAGACAGAAAGTGAGAAATCACCTCCCAGGGAAGATGGCCATGCCACAATCCCTTCTCCATTCTCCTCTCAGGATCTTGGGCACACACGCACATGTGCCTGGTGTGAGTTTAAGCCACCAAGTCTGGGACTCAAACCGCAGTCAACTATACGAGAGTCCAGTGACATAGCCATTATGACAACTGCTAGTCCATCCAGCATTTTTCTTAAGTTGCAGGTCTGGACTTGAACCATAGTCAACTACACGGGAGTCCAGCAACATAATCTTTACACCATCTGCTGGTCCCTCAATGATGTATTTTTCTATGACTATGCAAAAATGTGTCATGAATTTTCTGACTATCCAATATGTAGGACCACAAGGTAGTGTGATGGATCCCACATGGCCAACTGTGTGCTTTGAATCCCAGACCCTGCAGCTTAAAAAATACAAATGCACACATATATGAATGTGTATGTGTGTGTGTGTGTGTGTGTGTGTGTATGTTTTGAGAGATTTTTGCTATAGGGCTCTTGCACTTCCTGGAAAAACAGAGTAATAGGAAACAAGAACTCACCCCTCAGGGGAAATGATCACACTACAATCCCTTCTTCTCTATTCTCCTCTTAGGATTTTGGCCACGCACATACACTCACCCAGTGCGAGTTTTAAGCAGTTGGATCTGAGCCCTGAACCACAGTCAACTACTTGCGAGTTCAGCAGCAAAAACATTACACCATTCGCTTGTCCCCTGAATGTGTTTTTCAAGTTCTACGTAGGGTTGGGAACTTGATTCCCTCATTCAGTTATTTAAGTAACCACCATACCACCAGCTGGTCCCCAGTTTTTCTTTTCTTATAATAAATGTTTCACTGGGACATGATCCTCCTGCTTGACCCTCTTGAGTTGCTGGTACTATAAGGATATACCACCATGCTCAGCTCTTCCATAAAGGGTTTGCTGTCTTGCCTGTGCTGGTCCTAAACTCATAATCTTCCTGTCTCATCCTTCCAACTGGGATTACAGGACACACCATTATGCTTGGCCATTTAGGGTAGGTAGGGAAACAAACCTGAGCTTCCCATGTGCCCTCAGCCTGCCATTCAGCATTGTCCAGTGTTCACCATTCCAAGTAGTCCCAATAATGTCTTTATAAAGTACTGCTGTTATTGTCTCTTTCGCAACAGTCACCCCAGCTCCATGGAACCAGAAAATCACACACGTTTTTCAGAATTCATCTTGGAGATTTACAAGAGGCAGAGCTTCAGCCCATCCTCTTTGGGTTGTTCCTGTCCATGTACCTGATTACTCTGACTGGGAACCTGCTCATCATCCTGGCCACCATCACCGACTCCCACCTGCACACACCCATGTACTTCTTCCTCTCAAAATTGTCTTTTAGTGACATCTGTTTCACCTCCACCACCATCCCAAAGATGCTGGTGAACATTCATGTCCAGAACAAAACCATTACCTATGAAAGCTGTTCTCCCAAATACATTTTTACATCCTTTTTTGGAGAGTTGGACATTTTCTTCCTGTCTGTGATGGTCTATGGCCGGTTTACGGCCATCTGTCATCCCCTGAACTACACAGTCATCATGAAACCCCAGCTCTGTGGCATGGTGCTGCTAGCATTCTGGATTTTGAGTGTCCTGGACTCTCTGCTGTGGCCTTTGTTGGGGTTACAGTTGTCCTTCTGCCCTGACGTGGAGATCCCCCACTTCTTCTGCGAAATCAACCAGGTAGTCCAGCTAGGCTGATCGAACACCCTCTTTAATGCCATCGAGATATATCTCTCCACTGGGCTGATGGGCATTATTCCCTTTTCTGGAATGCTTTATTCTTACTACCAGATTGTGTCCTCCATACTGAGGATTACATCCAGCAGAGGGAAGTATAAGGCATTTTCCACCTGAGTCTCACCTCTCTGTTGTGCTCTTGTTTTATGGCACAGGTCTTGGGGTGTACCTCAGTTCAGCCGTTACCCACAATTCCAAGGCCCATGCATTTCCTTCTGTGATTACACTGTGATCACCCCAATGCAGAACTCATTTATGTACAGTTCGAGGAACAAGGACATAAAGAGGGCCCTGAGACATATTTTCAGCACTGCCTCTTTCAATGAGTAACAGGAATATTTGCCTTCGACCTGCTAAGTGCCCGTGAGTAGGTAGGAACAGAAATGGCATCCAGACAGGTGGTGGTTCAGTGGCAATGTAAGAGCACCCACAAGGAAGAGTCTCCGGTTCAATCCAAAGGCTCATTTGTACACGCTGGGTGTGAAGGTGCTGTGATCCAGGTGACTGAGGCTGGGGTGGATTGTGATGTGAGGATCCTTTCGGGTGTGTTGCACTCTCTTTTTCTCTGACTTGTGGAAGAAATAAGTAAATCAACTTTAAAAAATAATGACTAGAGCCAATCAAAGTACCAGACACATTCTTCACAGATCTAGAAAAGACAATCTTAAAATTTGTCTGGAATCATAAAAGACCCCGTATTGCCAAAGCACTTCTACACAAGAAGAATGGAGTGGGTGGCATCTCAATCCCCGATCCAAAAATATATTACAAAGCTGTGGTAATAAAGACAGCATGGTATTGGCACAGAAACAAACATGTGGACCAATGGAACAGAATAGAGTCCCCAGAAATAAGTGCCCAAACATACAGTCAACTGATCTTTGACAAGGGGTACCAGTCAATCCAGTGGGAAAATGAAAGCCTCTTCAGCAAGTGGTGCTGGAGAAACTGGACTTCCACTTGCAGAAAGATGAATCTGAATCCCTACCTCTCTCCTTTGACAAGAATCAAGTCAAGGTGGATCAAGGATCTAAATCTAAGACCTCAAACTATAAAGCTGCTCCTGGAGAATGCTGGGGAAACTCTGGGAGACATTGGTGTAGGGAAAGACTTCCTAAAGAAGACCCTCAAAGCAGAGTCCATCGTCCACAAAATAGACAAGTGGGATTACATCAGACTAAGAAGTTTCTGCATGGCCAAAGACACAGTAGTTAGTGTGAATCGACAGCCCTCAGAATGGGAAAATATTTTTGTAAATGTTGCATCAGATAAGGGACTGATAACCAGAATACACAAGGAACTAAAAAAGGTGTTTGGAAAAAAGATGAGCAACCCTATTAAAAGATGGGAGAAGGAGATGAAGAAAACACTCTCTAAAGATGACATACGAATGGCCAAAAGGCATATGAAAAAATGTTCAACCTCCCTCATCGTAAGGGAAATGCAGATAAAAACAACAATGAGGTACCACCTAACCCCAGTCAGATTGTCTAATATTAAAAAAACAAAAAATGATAAGTGTTGGCGGGGGTGTGGTGAAAGGGGAACTCTTTTACACTGCTGGTGGGAATGTAGATTGGTCCAACCACTGTGGAGAATAATTTGAAGATTCCTCAAAAATCTACAGATAGATCTGCCATATGATCCAGAGATCCCACTCCTCGGTATCTACCCAAAGGACAGAAGAATTCTTCATTGGAAAAGTGCTTGCACATCGATGTTTATTGCGGCACTATTCACAATTGCTAAGTCATGGAACCAACCCAGATGTATGGAGGAATGGATTGAAAAACTGTGGCACATATACTCTATGGAATACTACTCAGCCATAAAAATCAACAGAGCCCTGGCTTTTGACAGAAAGTGGAAGAATATGGAAGATGTACTGCTGAGTGAGGCAAGCCAGGCTATGAAGGAGAGACATTGTATGTCCCCACTTAACATATACCGTTTGTCTGCATTCTATGTCTGAAACTGATTGACTAACAGTTGAACAAACACAAGAGATGGGTGTGAATGTCAGATGAGGTGTATGTGGAGGAGTGGGGCCCAACGAAAGACATTTGGAGAAGGGATACAGAGGTAGAGCATTGACGGGATGGGGAGGTGTGGTGTTATCTGTTGAAGATATTTCGATCAACGGGTCTGGGGAGAAATGTTCACATATCGAAATGGTCTCATTGTAAGCCAAACAATATGATTGAAAGTATATACAAAAATAAATAAAGTAATTAATAAAAAATAAAAATAAAAAAAAATAATGACTAGAGACAAAGTAGGAGGAAGGTGGGTGGCAAGGGATAGGAGGGTGAGAATCAGAGAAAAATTTCTATTTGGACTAATATGCAGTGTATTCATGCTAGAAAGATTCATTTTGTATGCTGTAAAGATGTACAGTGACCAAGTATTAAAAAAATAAGAAAAAATAAAAAGAGTGACATTCTAAAATCCTGACTTTTTTTCCCCCAGGGTTTTGTGTACTTGCTGGAGAGAGACAGAGAGGGAATGAAAGAAATCACTGCCCTGGATGCATGGTGCTATCCCTTCTCCTCCATTTCTTCTTGGGATTTGGAGCATGCATGTGCATGCACCCAACATGATTATTTTTTCTTTTTTTGAGAGAGATTTTTGCTATAGAAAATGCGCGCTTGCCAGAGAGACAGAAAGTCTGAAATCACCACCCGGGGGGTGGCCATGCAGCAACCTTCTGCTCCATTTTCCTCTTAGGACTTGAGGCATGCATTCACACATGCCCGGTGTGAATTTCAAGCTGCTGGCTCCAAGACTCAAACTGCAGTTGACCACATGGGAGTCCAGCAACATAACCATCATGCCATCTGCTGGTTCCCCCAGCATGATTTTTAAGTCACTAGGTTTAGGACTTGAACCATGGTTGACCATGTGGGAATCCAGTTCCTTAACCACCACATCACCTGCTGACCTCCAAATCCTGACCTTTTTGGTATTTCAGATATCTTTCTCTTTTTCTTTATCCCTATGGCCGCTAAGGCATTGATTCCATATGGTTCATATATTTTTCTTCATTATTGTTATCCCATAACATGGACAAGTAATAATTATACATAATTATGAGACACAGTTGTTTGTTTTTTTCTAACATTGATATTTTTAGATTGTTTTAAGTATATTTCTTTATTTGTGAACTTTGTTTTACATTTCATATATTTCTCTTTTTTTGAAAGTAATTTCCAAGTTTGGAACAGAATTCACTGGGGAGGACTCACTTATTTCAAATGATGATGGGTGTTTCTCCAGATTCTATTGCATTGTATTTTTTAAGAGGAGTTTGCTTTAGGCCACATGTGCTCACCAGAGGGAGAGAGAGATAAAGACAGTGAGTGGGAAAGTGAGAAATCACCCTTCAGGAGGCATGGTCATGGCACAATCCCTTCTTGTTCATTCTCCTCTTGGGATTTTAGGCATGAACATACATGTGCTCAGAGTGAGTTTAAAGCTGTTGGATCTGGCACTCAAACTGCGATCAGCCATGTGGGAGTCCAGCACCTTAGCTGCTATGCCACCTGCTGGACCTGGTAGAGTAATTGTGAACAGAGACTTGGTAAATCTAATGCAAGAAGAACTAGAGAGCTAGTTCTGTGGTATAGTGGTAACACACTGCTCCAGAGAAGCCAGATTCCACATAGCGACTGCAGTTCAAATCCCCAGCCTGCTCAGCCTGAAACATGTCCAGCATGTGCACAGAAACCAGGATCTGACAGATCAAACTAAAAGGACTGAATGATGAATACTTTCTATGCTTAACTGGATGAGAATTTACTTGCTTCTCCTATCTCCAAAACCTGTAAATATAGTACCTTTTGTAGCTATTAGTTTTCCTGAGTCTCTCCTGTGTCTCCTTTGATAGCCATACCTGAATGACCATGTCATAAAAAGAACAGAAAATAAGAATCAGGAGGTGGTGTAGTGGTTAAGGTGCTGGATTCCCACATGATCAACAACAGCTTGAACCCTGTATCCAGTGGATTGATACTCACACTGGGTGTGTGTGTGTGCATGCCTAAAATCTAGGGAGGAGAGTAGAGGAGAAAGGATTGCAGTGTGGCCATCCCCCCTGAGGAGTAATTTCTCACTTTCTGTCTCTCTGTCTCTTTGATGAGTGCACACACCCTTCAGAGAAAATCTCTCTCTCAAAAAAAAAAAAAAAAAGAACAAAATATTTGCTAGATAGATAGGATTAGGAAATGAGACAAATTGTAATCAGTTCTCTGTCCAAGACTCTTGAGTTTCTTCTCATTTTTTACATGAACTTTTGTAAGCTGGTGCCCTCAATCGGCAGGTTTCAATCTTATCTGTTTTGGTAAAGGGATGAGAAATGGACTCATAAATGAATATTCTTTCCAATTTGTACATTTTTCCACACTGTACATATGTAGCTAACAATCTTGGGTTTCGATGGCTCTAATTTACAAAGTTTTATTTCCCTCTTATCTCTTAACACCACCTACATATAGGAAATAACTTCAAAACATTCATAGAAAATGGAATTAAAGTATGAGTTGAGGGGCTAGCAGGTGGTATAGGGTGCTGGACTCTCACATGGCCAACTGCGGTTTGAATCCTGGACCTGGTGACTTGAAACTCATGATGAATGCATGTGCATGCATATCCAAAGTCCCAGGAGGAAAATGAAGGAGAAGGGATTGTAGCATGGCCATCGCCCTTGGAGGGTGATTTCTCACTTTCTCTCTCACTGTCTCTCTCCTCTCCAGCAGTGCACATGCCCTGTGGCAAAAAAAAAAAAAAAAAAGAAAAGAAAAAGAAACCTACTTTAAAACAAACAAAACTATGAGTTGAATTATGTGCAAAAATTTTGAAATCTATGTCTATATTTCTCCAATACACCTTTCTGTGATGTTTTTGAGGACCCCCATGTATTACATGCATTGATAGCTATTTCTACTTCTTTTTCATATTGTAAAAACTGATCAAGTGCACCTATTACATGTGGTGTAAATGCTTGACATACATGTGACCTGTGTCTGTCATTGATTTGAATTGCAAAGTCATATTTTTCCTAATAATATACTTCCTAAATACTTGAATATCTTATTTAACATACAATAATACAAAAAAGGCTTAAGAAGTATATATAAACTCCTAAACGAACAAATAAACAAATGACCGGAAACCTATTTTCCTTAAGGCCAGCAGGTGGTGTGGTGGTTAAGGTGCTGGATTCCCACATGGCTGTTGTTCAAATCCCAGACCCTTTTGGCCAATTTTGGAGAAGATTTCTGCAACTGTAAGCTCGTGTGTTTCCTTTCACTGTGAGGTACTTCTGTGGCAATTTCTCTTCGCAGAAACAGGTTTGAGTTCAGATTTATGAAGAGTTTCTTTCATTGTGTAGCAATTCCCATTTTAGTGGGAATTGAGGATTTCTCTGACCCTAAAAGTATTCTTATGTTTGGCTACTGTGCACCTAGCTCTGTCTAGATACTCAGTGTGTGGGGCTGAGCAGCAGAGGTAAAAGAGAAAGGTAAAAGGAAAAGAAAACCAAGGGGGAAAGAGGAAAAATATATATGCCACACTTTTGCAATCCATTCATCTGTTCGTGGATATTTGGATTGGTTCCATGTCTCAGCAATAGTGAATAATGCTGCAATGAACATGGATATGCAAGTGTCAAAAACTAAAATAAATAAAATAAAATAAAATAAAAATAGAAAAAAAATTTTACAAGCAAAAAATGAAAACCACGCAATTCGCTTGCATGCCACATGAAAGGCTCAGCTCACATCTCAGATGTATATAGCTATTGAGAGGGCCTGAGATTTGCCTGTCCTATGAGGGAGCAGGGAAAGATGAGAATTAGCAAACTAAAGGAGAGATCTAAGAGGCAAGAAGTTCTTTACTTTAAAAATTTTTTAAAAAAATTAAAGAGAGAGAGAATACAAAAGTTGGCCTATATGTCTAGATTTTGGGGTCTGTAGGGTGAAGTTAGAGCAGAAAATTTTCAGTTCCCTTAGTCCCTGAAAGGGACAGCTTATAGCACAGATATAGATGATTTCTGAGAGGGCCTGTGATTTCCCTGTACTTTCTAGATTTTGATGTCCGGAGGGTGCAGTTGGAGCAGAAAATCTTCAGCTGGCCCAATTTTTTTTTTTTTTTTTGAGAGGTTTTTGCTATAGGGCGCGTGTGCTCGCCAGACACAAAGAGAGACAGAAAGCAAGAAATCACCCCCCGGGGGGATGGCCATGCCACAATCTCTTCTCCATTCTCCTCTTGGGATCTTGGGCACGCATGCACATGCACCCGGAGTGAGTTTTAAGCCACTGGGTCCGGGACTCGAACCGCTGTTGACTACGTGGGAGTCCAGCAACATAGCCATTACGCTAACTGCTGGTCCCTGGCCCAATTTTTGAAAGGGCAGCTCACAGATCAGAAGTTGATAGCTTCTCCCTGGTATGAGTTTTAAACCACCAGATAAGGGACTCAAACTGCCATCAACTATGTGAGAGTCCAGAGACATAGCCATTACACCATCTGCTGGTCTTGCCTAGCATGATTTTTAAGCCACTGGTTCTGGGATTTGAACTGAGGTGTTGGCCATGTGGGAGTCCAGTGCCTTAACCTCCATGCCACCTGCTGGCCTGAGGGGATCATTTTTTAAAATAATAATTTATTTATTAATTATTATTATTTAATTTGCTAAAAGGCACATGCATGCACCAGAGAGTGGCAGAGAGAAAGAGAGGGAGAGAGAGGGAAAGTGAGAAAACAAGCCACACACACTTGAGTGCGAGAGTCCAGCAACATAACCACTATGCCATCTGCTGGTCCCACAAAACTATTTTTTTTCACACAGAACTTTACCTTCTTTTGTCAGTTAAATACTTTTCTCCCTTTGCCCGACCTACCCTCCTTATAGCATACACTCTCTTCCCGTATCTATACTTTTTCTCTCTATAATCCTACCTACAGATATTTTTTTTGAATCAGAGTTTTTCAGACTCAGCATGACTGAAATTCTGGGCCAGATTATTCTACGTGGTACAGCTTTATCCTGTCTATAGTAGAATTTTTATTAGTAAACCTGTCCTCAATCAAATCTTCCCCAATGTGAAGAGAAATAACAAATTTCTGGAGATATGAAAGCTGTATCCTCACCACAATGCAATGCTTTGAAAGTCCAAAGGGGCTAGTCAAGACATGTTTATCAGGACCAGCAGATGGTGTAATGGCTATGTTGCTAAACTTCCAAGTAGTCAACCGTGGTTCAAGTCCTGGATCCGGTGGCTTAAACTCATGCCGGGCATGTGTGCATGCATGCCCAAGATCCCGAGAGGAGAATGGAGGGTAAGGGATTGAGGCATGGCCTGCGGGGGGCGGGGGGGGGGGAGGTGATTTCTTGCTTTCTATCTCTGCCTCTCTCTATCTTTCTGGCGAGCACATGCACCTTATAGCTAAAACCTCTCAAGAAAATAAGAAAAAAGACATATTTCTCAGTCTTAGACTTTGGGGGAAATTTTTAACTCAAGTTAGTATGAGCTCATAAGGATGGGGGCTGGCGGCTGGTGTGGTGGTTAAAGGCACTGGACTTCCACATGACTGTGGTTTGAATTCCGAACCCTGGCTGCTTGCTTTCTCTCTCTCTGGAAAGCACACATGCCCTATAGCAAATTAAAATTCATTAATTAAATAAATCATTCTAAATCCCTCCCCCGCAAAAGGCGAACTCCTAAGGATATGCCTCTGGAAGTCTAAGAATTCATGGGGAAGAAATAATAAACTTGATTCATTTGATTTCTAACATGTTCCCAAGGGAAACAGAAAATCAACAGGAAAAGTTTCCTTTCTGTCTTGACCAAGCACCCAACAGGGAAATCAGATGTTCGGAGTTGGACTAATAAGATGAAAATGTGCCAAATGAGAGGATACAGGGAATTGTAAAAATCTCTTCTGGTATTTCCCATGTGAGAGTTCAGTCTTGGGCTGGACAGGCATGGTTATTTCTTTTGCAGTCTTGAGTCTGTCTTGAAAATCAATACTTACGTCCTTTTTCTGTCTCATCCAGGAACAGAGCTTCAGTCCCTATCATCAACCTTTCAGGACAGAATTCCGACTTTTCCACGGTACCCTTTCTTTCAGAGACTCCATCAAGGTGAGTCTGAGAGTACCCAGTAGATGCTCCAGGAAAGGCTAGGAGAAAGTGGAAGCTGCAAAAGCTTACCTAAGATCACCAGAGAACCAATCCAACCCAGCTCAGACCTGTGCTTGTGGAAAGTTGGTTGAACAATTAATATAGAAATAATTTATTTCAAATGCTAAAGAGGTAAATGTCAGACTCAGTGAGGCAGGAATAATTGTTGACAATTAAGGGATGGAAATGAAAGTCCAATTAATGAGAAAAAGATGGGAAGTGTGAATGGTAAAATCATATTATATACATGGAGTTTTGCAGTGAAGGAAACAGGAAAATATATTACTAATTTTGGAGGAACATGCAATAATGTGAGAACTTTTATTATTTTTTAAAATGTGTTACTGGATATATTTTAGTATGTTTCCATAGTCATTGAGAAGATCGAGACTGAGTCCAGCAGTCTGTATGGTAGTTGAGGTGCTGGACTCCCACATTGTCAACTGTGGTTCGAGTCCTGGACCTGGCAGCTTTCTTTCTCACTTTCTCTCTGTCTCTCTCTGGTCAAATTAACAGTAATAATAAATAAAATTAAGTAAACAATTACTTTTTTAAAAAAGATCCAGACTGGGCTGGCTCTATGGCCTGGGGGTAAAGGCAGCACTATTCTACATAGCTGACTGCTTGGTTTGAATGCTGTTACCAGTGACTTGGGAAACATGACACGTGTGTGTGCCGAAAATCCTTAAAGGAGGGAGAGATACAGAAGGAACTGTGTGACCATTCCTATGGGGCAGAGTGCTTTCTCACTTTCCCTCTCTGTTTCTATGTCTCTTTGGTGAGCACAGTGTCCTCTACGGAAAAGAAAGACAAAAGATCCAGGTCAATGGATTGTTTGCAAATGCTACTTTGTAACAGATCTCTTCTGCTATTTTCCCTGAGAGAGTTCAGTCTTGGCCTGGACAGGCATGGTTATTTCTTTTGCAGTCTTGAGTTTGGCTTGAAAGTCAATACTTACCCCCTTCTTCTGTCTCATCCAGGAACAGAGATTCAGCCTCCATCATCAACCATTCAGGACAGAATTCAGACTTTTCCACAGCACCCTTTCTTTCAGAGACTCCATCCAGGTGAGTCATGTATTTTGCATTATATTTCTTATTGGGTATTCAGATGAAAATTAAATGTTTATCTAATAGGGGACAAGAGGTGTCATAAGAAATATTACTTTGTAATTATTTCCTTAATTGTGAGTCTGAATATATCTGTGTGTTAGTCATTGTCCCTCTCCATTGCAAATAGTCTGAGATATCTTTGCTTTTGTATAGTGAGTTTGAAATGATTTTATTCCTGCTCTTAATTGCATTTTTTCAAACACAGAAATTGGAGTTGTTCCTTATTTATTTATACCGACTTTACTGTTTGACATTTAGTTCTTCTTGTTCATCATCGTCTTCTTTCTCTTCTCCTTTTCCTCCTCTTTCTCTTCCTTCTCCTCCCTTTTCTCCTCTGAGGTCTTCTCCTTCTCCTCTTCTTCCTTCTTCTCCTCAGTTCCTCGTCTTCCTCCTCCTCATTTCCTCCTCTTCCTTCTCGTCCTTTTTCTACATTTATAAATGTACTTGGAGGGAATGTGTTGAACTTTATTATTTTGTGTGGTCTTATCTATTGGTCACGTTATGTACCCTTCCTAACCACTGCTTTTTAACTTTAGATAACTTTAAATGTTTCCATTGCCCTTAGAGATCAAAAAGCAAAGCCAAAAAATAAATATAAGGGCCAGTGATTGGTGTGGTGGTTAAGGCATTGGACTCCCCACATGGGGAGTGTGGTTTGAGTCCGATGACTGTGGTTCGAGTCCCGGACCTGGTAGATTGCCTTCTCTCTATCTCTCTGGTGAGCACATGTGCTCTATAACAAATTTAAATAATAATAATAATAAAATTAAATACATAATTTCTTTTAAAAAAAGATTCTGCAAAGAAAAGTGAGAAAATAGCTTGCCTCATCTGCTATTGTATCATATAAAAATAAACATGGTCCATATGGACCAT
The DNA here is from genome assembly GCA_026018925.1 of Tupaia tana. NCBI lineage: Eukaryota > Metazoa > Chordata > Mammalia > Scandentia > Tupaiidae > Tupaia > Tupaia tana. Next base: position 125,646,072 of record JAKSZU010000003.1, read on the forward strand.
ATGGAATAGGTATTTAAAAAACAACTGGGGCAGGGAGCTGGGCTGATGTGAGTATATCACAATGAGTGAAGTGGATCAAAAAAGCATCTTTTCAGTGTGCAGCCTTGGTCTGAGGTCATGCCCACCCCAGGCTGGCTGCCTGTTCTCTCTACAACTTCTCTCTTGGGCTCTTTATTTCTGTTGCTTCTCCCTCCTAGGCAGTGACTGATCTTCTTTTTATTGTTACTGTTTTTACTACTTTAGGTTTTTTTAGATTTATTCATTTTTAATTTTTTTTAAAATGTCTCTTTTCCTTCTTCTCTTAATTCTTCAGTTTTTGACCAGAGAGAGAAAGGAAGAGTGAGACATAGAATCAGCAAACTTAAAATCATATTGGGTATGTGTGTGTGCATGCCCAAGATCCCAAGAGGAAAATGGAGGAGAAGGGATTCCAGTATGCCCATCCACCCTGGGGCTGATTTCTAGCTTTCTGTCTCTCTGTGTCTATGGCAAGTGCATGCGCTCCATAACAAAAATCTCTCTCTAAAAATAAATAAATAAATAAATAAAAACCTAAAACAAACAAAGAAACGAAAAAGACCCATTAGAGAGCTGACCATAGTGTCTTAAAAGTGTAAATGAAGGGATAAGGGATAAAATATTTCAAATAGACCATTGGGAGAAATTCCAAGCAGAGAGAAGTGAATATGGATATGTAGAGGCAAGCATTAAAGCTCTGACTTTTTGTGAAAGCAAAAATCAAATTTGAGAGATCTGTGTAGGTTAGGAAGGGGGCAGAGTAAAGGTAGGGCTGAATAATTTGTCACAGAGCATTAATCTTTTTTAATAAAATTAACATATAATAGTTGTACATATCTGTGGCATGCAATGTGATTTTTTGGTGCAAGAATATCATGTACAATAAAAAAAGAATACATGAAGTCAAGTGGTGGCATGGTGGTTAAGGTCACTGGATCTCATATGGCTGACAGCATGGTTCAAGTCCCAGACCCAGTGGCTTGAATAACACATTGTCCATATGTGCATGCATGCTGAAATACTGAGAGGAGAATGGAGGAGAAAGGATTGCAGCATGGCTCTCACCTTTGGTGAGTGCTTTGTCACTACCCTCCCCATCATTCTCCAATGAGAATACTCACCCTACACCATTTTTTTAAAATTTTTTTAAAAAAGGGAATGTGTACACATCACCTGTTAGTATGACCATCTTTTCTCTTAGGTGATGGGAGGAAAGACAAGGTGGCTGTGCAGAGCAAAGATATGGGAAGTAGAAATTGTATACTAGACGTTAGAAAGTCATGGTGAAAAGAAAGCCTCAATTAATGCATAGCCTGGGGGGGAAAGACTACACTTCAACTTCAGAAAATTAATTTAGGAGGATAGGGGAAGAGTTTAAGTAATTGCAGTTTAACATGAAAAATGCACATGTGATAGAACAGAGCACAATGGAGGATTCATAAAACATACTCATCAGAAAATCTGTTAGGTTTGCTTTTGTCCAGATTAAGAAATAGTAACCAAGTTTACCCACATCTGGCATCCCTCATACTTCGTAAGTTGGATGTTCTTCTGCTCAATTATGAAAAAGTACTTTAAGAAAGGTGTTCCTAATCTTTTGACAAAATAAAACAGGAGTAGAGAGCTGACTAGATGTCAAGTGCTTGCTAGAAATGATTTTTAAAATGTTTCTATATGTAAAATTTACTGAAATATTTTGGTAAACCATTTAAAAATAAAAAGTAGTTTAAAAATCTTGGAGAGAAATGCCTTTTTGCCCACAAGTTCAAAATTGAAAATCAATTTTACTATAGACAGGAGTTCTGTGGAGTGTACAAAATTCCTCTTATTTAGAGATTAAATGGCCATCCAAGTCAGATCATCCTTTTCAATGGCATTGCTCTTAATCACCATAAAGTTTCAGCCATGGGACCATAATTCACTGCTCTGTGCCATATGGCCACAGGTTCACTGGTTTCACATCATGGCATAGGAAAATACTGGCATTTTGTTTTTTTTATGTATTAAGTCCTATCTGTGCAGACAGGAGGGAAAAGAAGAGAAAGAAAAAAAAAAAAAAAACGGGAGAAAAATAAGGTGGTGTAAAAAGCTTTTCTTGTGTGGTGGGAAGACAGCAGATTGAAGGCAAAAGAACACCAAGATTCAATAACCTTATAGAAAAATATTTGTTGGCTAATCGCTGATTTGTATGCACTATAAAACAATTCTATAAATAAGACCAAAATATCACTTCTTAATCATGACCCCCATCGAAACCAAGCATTTCCTAATTATTCTTTCACGTCAAAGGTATACCTTAGAGTTTATATTTATTTACTTAGGGTACAGCTACCTAATAGGGACCGAACTAGATGTACTCTTATCCTCTCTTTGAAGTGTAACAGTACACCCACTGCACAATGGTATCCAATTTGAAGACTAATGGTAAAGAAAATTCTTCGAGGAAAAAATGAAAATCCATCAAGCTGAAAATCTAAAATTGGTTCTACTTTCTACTAAAAAATACATAAGCTTCAGAGTTAGATTGAAATTGCCAGGCACAGATTTAGTCTTGTCATTTTGTTTACACATTGGGGAAAACAATTCAATTTATTAAACGTTACATGTAACTGCACCCAAGTTTTGCCAAGCTGGAAACTTGGACCTTTTCTGTGTAGTGACTTTTTAATTCTAGTTTTCATAACCTGGAGATCAGACTGTTGCTTTCGCTTGATGTACGTAGTGTCTCATGACCAGAGTTTGCTTTGTTTTATAGTATCTGTACTCCTTGTATTTTTCAAGAGCTATTTTGTAAACAGATGATGTATTTCTCCATTGAAAACACAATAAAAAAAAAAAAACAGCACACACAAAAAAAAGGGGAATGTGTAGTGACTAAATGAGGATAATTAGTATATTTGTCATTTCCAGTATTTGTCATTACTTTCTATTAGGAACAAAATTCTCTCTTTTTTTTTTTTTAGAATTATGTACTTAATTTAATTTATTTATTTATTATCATCTAATTTTCCTATAGGGCACATGCACTCATGGAGAGAGAGAGAGAGAGTAACACAGCAAGTCACCAGGTCTCAGACTTAAACCATGATCGGCCACGTGGGAATCCAGCACCTTAATCACCATGCCACCTGCCAGCCCCTATTTTTTTTAAATGATGTGACTTTAATAGAGATTTTTAAATTTTTTGTTTGCATTTAATCACTGTACATTTTTACAGTATACAACATGGAGGAAAAGTTTCCTCTTTTTAATTTAATTTAGATAAATAGTAAATTGTTGAATTTGTTGTTACTATTAAGGAGGGCTGGAACAGTGATAGCCCGGTGTTTGAGGCTAATACAGAAAGAGCTCAGGGTCAATGTGACTATCAGACTGGAGAGCCGCCAGTTGGAAATGACAAATATACTAATTACCCTCATTTAATCACTACACATTCCTTTTTTAATTGGTGTAGGGTGAGTATTCTTCTCCAGCTTGGGATAGTTGGAGAAGACTGGGAACTGCACTAAAGCTATGGGACTGAACACCATGAGGTGGGAAGTAATGAAGATGTTCAGAGCCAGGGGTAAAATAGTCTCATCTCCTCACCAGGGATAACCATTCATTTACTAACAAAAAAGAACTACACTAAGGTTTATATGCATATGTATTGGTATTGTGTCTGTTCATCTGCTTAAAAGGATGCATATCATTATCCCTACTGTAAAGGTGAATACATGTGCATTTAGAATCCTTTAGGGCCAGCAGATGGTGTGGTAGTTAAGGCATTGGACTCTCACATGGCTGATCGTAGTTTGAATCCTGGACCTGGCTACTTGAAATTCACACCAGGCTCATGCCTGTGTGTGCCAAAAAATCCCAAGAGGAGATTGAAAGAGAAGGAATTGTGGCATGGCCATTCCTACTGGGGAGTTATTTCTTACTTTCCCCCTGCCTGTCTCTGTCTTTCTCTGGCAAGTGTGCATGCCCTGTGGCAAAAGTATGGTAGAAAAAAAAATAATACAGTTGACTCATCAACCACTAATACATGGTGAGTCTAAGATTCAAAACCTGGCTTTCTGATTTTACAGTCCTGCATTTAATATTATCTATTGAAATCTTTTATTATTTCATCTTTTAAAATTGTCTACTTTCATTGGATTTGTAAAATTTCCCTTTTGTGAATTTTGAGTTTATTTCCTTTACTCATGGTTTTTACTGAGGTGTTCAATCTGTAGGCGTCTCTGTAGAGTTGTCTCTCTCTTCTCTTTCAGATAAATTGTTTTTGCTTCTCTATTATTATTCTATACATCAAGGGATAAAACCAGAGTTAGAAAGCGTCCAAAAGAAGGAAGCTTTCTCCTTATCACACTCTCTCAAGGACTTCCTGAGTACATTAAGTATTTTTCCTTCTTTATGTTCATTTAAATTTTTTATTTTAAAATATGGGACATGGGCTTGCCACATAGCATGGTGCTTAACACAGCTGGATCTTTCCAGCTATGCAGTTTGAGTCCTGAGCCCAGTGGTTTGAAATGTCTCTAGATAACCTTGTGGAGCCAGTCTCTTTTATTTGAGATCTCTCTTCATTGATTTTATTTATTTTTATTAATTTTACATTCATTTACTGTATATCATTACAGCATACAAAATTAATTTCCCCATCCTATTCACTCAGTCATAGAAAAAACCATGAGATCCTAGGTTTGACAGAAAGCGGACAAATATGGGAGATTTACTGCTAAGTGAAGCCAGCCAGTCTATGAAAGAGATCTCTTGTCAAATGTCTACTGACTTTCCAAGAACCCCTATAAGTTTAAACCCCTGTAGGTTCTAACCCTACACAGCTTTTGCCGGTAGATAAAATTATACTTATAAAAATACTGGGTTCTGTGGAAAGTCATGGCACATTTTTGCACAGTAAAGCAGAAAAACACATCACAACTTTCCTGATGACCTCATAGTACCTCCGATCTGCTATTTCCTTTTTGTTGCTTTTTTTATTTTCATTTTATATTTTTGCCCCTTACTGGAGAGAAATGAGAGACAAACAGAGATAAAGTGAGAAATCATCACCCAGAGGGGACAACCATGCAGCACTTCCTTCTTTTCATTGTCCACATGCACGCACATACCCAGCTTGTTTTTCAACCTGCTAGGTTTGAGACTTGACACAGAGTTGGCCGTGTGGGATCCAGCACATTAACATGTTTTGTTTTTGTTAGAATGGTTGTCATGGAACCAGCAGTTAGCGTAATGGCTATGTCACTGAACTCCCATGTAGCCTACCGTGGTTCGAGTCCCGGACCCAGTGGCTTAAACTCATGCCGAGCGCATGTGCATGTGTGCCCGAGATCTCGAGAGGAGAATGGAGGAGAAGGGATTGCAGCATGGCCATCCCCCCTGGGGGTTGATTTCTCACTTTCTATCTCTCTCTCTCAGTTTTTCTGGCACACACACTCGCCCTATAGCAAAAACCTCTCCAAAAAAAAAAAATAGTTGTCATAATCTCACATGTCACAATTATTAATTTACATGCATATATATATATATATATATATATATATATATATATTTCTCCATCATCAGGTTCTACCAGTTTTGGGGTATTTTTTAGCACCCTCTACTGATTTCTTAGACAGTGTCTGGACCATGATTGGAATTAAATATATATTCCTCAAATGCATGAAAAAAATTCTTATTAAATCTGTAAAATAATGACCTATGGGAAAGAGGCTGAAGATGAATAGAAATAAGTAATGAAATAGAATAGGGAATTCTAAAAACCAGAACCAAATTCACACAGAAAACATAAAAAAAAATGAATTTACTAATTATAAAACACAAATTGTGGAATTTCAGTGATGTAATATCCACCTCTATGAAAATTAGTCTTGTTATTTTTCTCTCTGTTGTAGTCATCTCCACCTTATGGAAAAAGGAAATGAAACACAAATTTCAAAATTTCTTCTTTGGGGATTTTCAGAACAACCAGAAATGAAGTCCCTCATATATTGGATTTTTCTTTCCATGTATCTGATCACTGTATTTGGAAACCTGCTCATCATTCTGCTCACCATCTCAGACTCCCACTTGCACACACCCATGTACTTCTTCCTCTCCATTCTCTCCTTTGTGGACATCTGTTTCACCTCCACAGGTATCCCGAAGATGCTAGTGAACATTCAGACACAGAGCAAAGTTATTACTTATGCAGGTTGCATCACCCAGATGTACTTCTTATTGTTTTTTGCAGGGTTGGATGACTTTCTCCTGACGGTGATGGCCTACGACCGGTTCGTGGCCATCTGTCACCCCCTGCACTACACGGTCATCATGAACCCCCAGCTGTGTGGACAGTTGATTCTGGTCTCTGGAATTATCAGTGCCCTGCATTCTTTGTTACAAAGTGTGATGGTGCTGCGGCTGTCCTTCTGTACACACTTGGAAATTCCCCACTTCCTTTGTGAACTTAATCAAGTGGTCCACCTTGCCTGTTCTGACACCTTTCTTAATGACATGGTGATCTATCTTGCAGCAGTGTTTCTGGCCGGTTGTCCCCTTGCTGGAATCCTTTACTCTTACTCTAAGATTGTTTCCTCCATTCGTGCAATCTCATCAGTTCAGGGGAAGTACAAAGCATTTTCCACCTGTGCCTCTCACCTCTCAGTTGTCTCCTTATTTTACTGTACAAGCATGGGTGTGTACCTTAGTTCTGCTGCTACCCACAGCTCACACTCAAGTGCAACAGCATCGGTGATGTACACTGTGGTCACCCCGATGCTGAACCCCTTCATCTACAGTCTGAGGAATAAAGACATAAAGAGGGCTCTGAAAGACACCCTGGGAGGGAAACTATGAAAAGGTCAATTGAACAGAGACTGAAGAAGTTCCCATGACTGTGGGACTCAAAGCCTTGGAGCAGAAAATTGAGATTGTGGAAGTGAAACTTGCTCCTTGGAATTATTTTTTGTAATTTCTATTTCTTTGACTTTCATTCCTCTATGCCACTTGAACAACTCTTTTTACTATGCTTTCTTTTCTTTCCATTGTCTAAGAATTTTTCCATTGTTTTTTTCCTAAATTCTCACAGTTTTTCCCAATCTTGGGTCAGAAATATTTACAAATTCCCATTCATGACACGGAAGAACATGAATTTCTGGTATGTGAATTATATCTCAAGTTCTTCTTGAGAATTATATCTATAGTTCTTCTCAAGAAGCTTGTGTGATTGCACTGTTTTCCTTTTTCTTAAATTTTACTGAAGAAATATTTGACAATTGTATACTATTCTCTTTTGAAATTTATATTTTAAATAATTCATTCATTTTTAATTTGACCAAAGAGAGAAAGAGAGAGGGAAAGTGAGAAAGTAGGCCTCCAGGTCCAGGACTTGAACCGTGGTTGGCTATGTGAGAGATCTGCACCTTTACCACCCTGCCACCTGCCAGCCCCTACAGTGTTACTATTCATATGGAAAATACTACACTTGGTATCTAAGAGCATTTAGATAACTTTTTAGTATGAGAACACCTGAGACTATAGATTTTTGCTTATACTTCCATAATTATTTTCTTTTAAAATATTTTTTAGTTTATTTTTGTTTGTTTTACTTACATTTCATTACTGTATATTTTGAGGCATACAAAAGGAATTCTCCCAGCTTGAGCCGTAGCTGTATCGGTAAGATGTTAAGTGAGAATTTTACCTCCTCATGGTTTCTTTCCCAAAATGACACATTGGGTAAGATAAAATCTCTAGTGTGGAGCTCTTGTGATTGAGTTCTGTTGTGTCTTCAAAGAGAGGGGATAAGGCAGTTCCAGATCGTACAGATGGAGACCAGAATGAGGAGAAACTTATGGACAACCACTGCTTGAGAGAGTGCCCACCACCATTTTATAGCCTTCCTGGAAAATGGTTCCTGGACCTTGGGTCTCTACCATGAGCTGAATTTTATTATCTTTATAAAAAATACTTACTAATTTATTTACTTATCTAGAGAGTTAGTGTGCTTGCCAGAGAGAGTCAAGGGTTGGGAGGAATATGAGAACACACCTCCAAGGCAGATGGCCACATTGCAATCCCTTCTCCTCAACTCTCCTCTTGGGATTTTGGGTATGCATGCACACTTGCCTGACTTGTTTTTCAGGTCACCATGTCCCAGACTCAAACTGCAGATTTGGCCATGTTGGATCCAGTGTCTTCACCACTATACCACCCACCAGCCTTCCCCAACACAGTTTAATGTTTTGAAAAATGTAGGAACCTAACCAAGACAGGTCCTGTAGTCTTAGGCTTTAGATAAAACTTGAATTAAAGGAAAGATAAGTGGAGGTTGGCAAAAGAATTAAAGGAGGAATGATAAAAACTGTATCACTTGATTTATAACCTAGTCTTGGGGACAGAGAATCAGTAGGAAAAAAATGACCTTTCTCTCTATACCAGTGTCCCTCAGGGAAGTCAGTTTGAGTTCTGGATACTTAGAGAATATTCAGTTTATGAAAAATCTTCGCACCTCCCTTGTCTTTAAAGACTCTTTATTTTATGAGAGAGAGAGAGAGAGAGAGAGAGAGAGAGAGAGAGAGAGAGGCATTCCAACAGGGTTCTCATGTGTGATCCATCCCCAATCTCCACTGGCTTGGTTAATAGGAACATGTGCACAGCCAGAGTACTCAGGGACATCCAGGGGCTTGAACCCAGGATTTTCTCATGCTAAGTGAAATAAGCTAGGCACAGGAAGATAAATGCCATATGATCTCACTTTTAGGTGGTATCTAAATATAAGGTGATCTCATATAAACAGAGAGTAGTAGGTGGTTATCAGAGGCTGGGGGATACTGGGAAAAATGAGGAAGGAGAAAGGGTTAAAAGGTACAACACTTTTGGGCTAGCAGTTGGCATGGTGGTTGAGGTGCTGAATCTCACATGACCAACTCTGTGGTTTGAGTCCTGGACCTAGATTCTTGAGAGACACACCAGGCACATGTGTGTGCATGCCCAGGGTCCTGAGAAGAGAAAGGCAAAGGGAGTGTGGCATAGCTTTCTCTCTTGGGTGTGGTTTCTTGCTTTCCCTCTCTCTCTGCATCTCTGGCAAACAGAAGTGTCCTATGGCAAAAATCTGAAGAAAAAAAAAGAAAAGTTATAAAGTTTCTCTTGGAATGAAGGAATACATGTTAGTGATCTACTTCACTACATGGTGACCATAGTTAATAAAATGCTAAGCAAAGCAAGACAGCCTATGAAAGAGAGACACTGTATGTTCCCATTCAATATATTCCAAATGTCTGCACTCTATGGCAGAAACTGAAAGACTGGAAGGTACAAAAGCATGGAGAGCAATGGTAATACTAGAGACAGTTTGAGAGGAAGGTGGGAAATGGTGGAGGGTGAAAGGGACAGAATCAGGGGAAAGAAAGAAGCAAAACATTTAAGGGACCCCAAATGGAAGAAAATCTGATTATACTGTGTATTGTAGTATCTTTGACAGAACCAATATACAGTGTATTCATGATGGGAAAATTAATTTGAAGTGCTGTAATGATACACAGTGATAGATTGTTTTAAAATGGTATTAAAAATGCATTTTATATTTGAAAAAAATTTTTCGTGTATAAATAAGGGCTTAGTGGTTATGAAACCTGACTGCTAGGAGAGTGCGTCTACTTGCCAGAGAGGTACAAAGAGACAGAAAAATGAGAAAGTCCCCCCACCCCCGCAGCCACGTGGAGAACTATCATGCCACAATCTCTTCTCCTCCATTTCTCCCTCCTCTTAGGACTTGGGGCACACACGCCTAGCATGTTCCTCAAGCTACCCAGTCCAGGAATTAAACTGTGCAGTTGGCCATGTGGGATCCAGTCACCTTAACCACCACACCACAAGCTAGGTCAACCCAACAGGGTCTTTATACAGTAATATACTCCTGGCCACCACAACGAGACTCATGGTCATGTGTGCATACCAGTTGTGTGCACTGAAAAGGAAAAAGCAAACTGGTATGGATCCTCGTATACCAGAACATACTGTCCTTCCTGGAGTCTCCAGTGGATTCCTCTCTTTAACCCCCAAATTTAGGAAATTCACAATGGATGTTATGCCTGTTTTCCCTCCCTTTGCAGATTTCTATGTCTCTCCTCCCCTCATCCCTGCTTTTTTTTTTTTTTTTTTGTCAAATAGCCCCTTTTCCTAGAAGGGCCCCCAACAGCTTCCAATAAATATGAGAACCAGGTTGAAAACCCTATGATTAGGCGGGAAACCAGAGGTATAGTGGTTAAAGTGTTGGACTCCAACATGACTGGCCATGGTTTGAGTCCCAGACCTGGCAGCTTGAAAAAAGGACACCAAGCATGTACATGCATGGCAAAAATCGCAAGAGAAGAGTGGAGGAGAATGGATTGCAGTGTGACCAATCCCCTTGGGGAAGGGGGTGATAGCTCATTTTTTCTCTCTCTGTCTCTCTCTGGTGATTGAATGTACCCTATAACAAAAACTAACTAACTAATAAAATAGGGACCAGCAGTTAGCATAGGGTTACAACACTGGGCTTCCTCATGGCCAATCACAGTCCTGGATCTGACAACTTGAAACTGTGCTGAGTTCACGTGCATCTGTGCCCAAAATCCTGCGAGGAGACTAGATAGAGAAAGGATTATGGTATGGCCATCTCCCCAGAGGATGATTTCTCACTTTTTTGTCTCTATGTCTCTGACACTCTCATGTGCCCTATAGCAAAAATCTCTCAAAAAAGAAAGAAAGAAAGAAAGAAAAACAAAAACAAAGAATAATTAAAAAAAATAAATGAGGCTATGGTTGAGATGACAAATGACTTTATCCTAGGTGTGTACGGGGATAATATTGAGTAGATTCTAGATGTGGTTCTTGAGGAATTGACTGACAAGGAGTTAGAAAAGGAACACATAGCTGACCAAGGAGCAAGAGAAAAGGAAACTATAGAAGAAAAAAAGAACCTTCAGGAAAATTATTGTGAAAGGTTTATCAGAAACCTTGATAGAACTCAAAAACCTCCTTTAAAAGTTTGAAAACATGCATTATTGTGACATTATTCACAATTGATAAGACATCCAACCAATCCGAATGTCCACAAACAAATGCATGTGTTGAAAAAGGGTGGCACATATACACGTTGGAATACTACTCAGCCGTAAAAAAACATGAGACGCTAGCATTTGACAGAAAATGGACAAATATGGAAAGTTTAAAACTAAGCAAAGCAAGCCAGACTATGAAAGAGAGACAGTCTATGTTCACACTTAATATATATCCAATGTCTGCACTCTATGGAAGAAACTGAAAGATCGGAAGTACAAAAGCATGGAGAACAATTGTGGATAATAGAGACAGTGTGAGAGGAAGGTGAGAAAAGGTGGAGGATGAAAAGGAGGAAATCAAGGGGAAAGAGAAGAAAGCAAAACATTTAAGGAACATAAAAATAGAAATTTATCTGTTGATAACATGTATGGTAGTATCTTTGATTAGGCTAATATGCAGTGTATTAATTATGGGTAAATTCATTTGGTATGCTCTAATGATATACAGTGACTGAATGTAAAAAGTATATTTCTTTTAAAACAGAAAAACTTATTGAGAACATAATTACCATGCTCTGATTAAACAATCATGATGTCTGGCTTTGAGGCTTACGGTCCTGCAACCACTGACACTCCTTGAAAAATAGCTTCTCTCCAAAATATCTTTTCAAAGTCCTCTTCATGTCTTTATCCCTCAGACTGTAGATGAAGGGGTTCAGCATGGGGGTGACCACAGTGTGCATCACTGAGGCAGTTACACTTGAGTGTGAGCTGTGGCTGGTCGCAGCACTAAGATACATGCCTGGAACTGTACAATAAAATAAGGAGACAACTGAGAGGTGAGAGGCACAGATGGAAAACGTTTTGTGTTTCTCCTTAGCTGATGAAGTTGCATGTATGGAGGAAACTATCTTAGAGTAAGAGAAAAGGGTCCCAATAAAAGGACCACCAGCCAACACCCCAGCTGCAAAATACATCACTATGTCATTAATTACATCGAAGCAGGCAAAGTGGACCAGATGATTAAGTTCACAGAAAAAATGAGGAATTTCCACATGTGTAGAGAAAGACAGCTGCAATGCCAATAAACTATTTGATAGTGAATTCAGGACACTCATGATCCAGGACAACAAAACCAGCAACACACAGAGCCTGGGGTTCATGATGACCATGTAGTCCAGGGGTTGACAGATGGCCACATACTGGTCATAGACCATCATAGTCAGGAGAAAGTCATGTGAGTGCACAAAATCCCAAGAGAAGGATGGAGGAGAAGAAATTGCAGTGTGGGCATCCTAACTGGAGGGTGACTTTTCACTTCCCCTCTCTGTCTCTCTTTGTCTTTCTCTCAAGAGTGCACATGCCTTTGACAAAAACCTTAAAATAATAATAATTTTTAAAATATAGGCATAAATTTAAATAAAATGTAAAACTTTATGGCCCAAAAATCTCCCAAAAGTTAATTCAAAAGATCATAATCAGTTAAAAATCATTTGAAATGCTGATAACTGTATAAAAATGGTGTAAAATAAACATAGGTAAATTGATATCTTGATCAAATATATATACACTCAAATTCAGTTATAGTTAGAAAAATATGAAATCTATTCACCACCATGAGCCCAGTAAAATGTTTAGAAGCTGTCATATTGATTTGTGTGTCAGTTTTCTTTTTTTCTATTTTTTTATAAAACAAAAGTTATGGCCTGGCGGGTGGCGTGGTGGTTAAGGGCACTGGAATCTCATGTGACTGACTGTGGTTCAAGTACTGGACCTGGCAGCTTGCTTTCTCTCTCTCTCTTTCTGGTCTAATTAAAAATACATAAATAGGTGTAATTGCCGCGGAAGAGGTAGGCGGAGAAACCTCAAGTCAGCCGAGGGACCCCGGTATTCCACAGCCATAGCTGCTCAAAGGATTCGGGAGGTAGTGAAGGGCAGGCAGCTGGACCCGGAGGTGCCGCTGGGACAGCAGCAGCCATGGAGGATGAAATGCCCAAGACTCTATACGTTGGTAACCTTCAAGAGATGTGACAGAAGCTCTGATTCTTCAGCCTTTTAGCCACATTGGACCCTGTAAAAACTGCAAAATGATTATGGATACAGCTGGAAATGATCCATATTGTTTTGTGGGGTTTCATGAGCATCGTCACACAGTTGCAGCACTAGCTGTTGTCAATGGATGGAAGATAATGGGTAAGGAAGTCAAAGTGAATTGGGCTACAACCCCCAGCAGTCAAAAGAAAGATACAAGCAGTAGTACAGTTGTCAGCACACTGCCTTCACAAGATCATTTCCATGTCTTTTTGGGATCTCAGAAATTACAACTGAAGATATAAAAGCTGCTTTTGCACCATTTGGAAGAATATCAGATGCCTGAGTGGGAAAAGACATGGCAACAGGAGAGTCTAAAGGATATGGCTTTGTCTCCTTTTTCAACAAATGGGATGCTGAAAAAGCCATTCAACAGATGGGTGGCCAGTGGCTTGGTGGGAAACAAATCAGAACTAACTGGGCAACCCGAAAGCCTCCAGCTCCTAAGAGTACATATGAGTCAAACAGCAAACAGCTACCGTATGATGAGGTTGTAAATCAGTCTAGTCCAAGCAACTGTACCGTGTATTGTGGAGGTGTTACTTCCGGGCTAACAGAACTTCTAATGTGTCAGACTTTTTCACCATTTGGACAGATAATGGAAATTAGAGTTTTTCCAGATAAAGGATATTCATTTGTCTGGTTCAGTTCCCATGAAAGTGTAGCACATGCTATTGTTTCTGTTAATGGTACTACTATCAAAGGTCGTGTTGTGAAATGCTATTAGAGTAAAGAAACTCTTGATACGATTAATCCTGTGCAACAGCAGAATCAAATTAGATATCCACCTCCTTATGGCCAGTGGGGCCAATGGTATGGAAACACACAACAGATTGGTCAGTATATGCCAAATGGTTGGCAGGTACCTGCATATGGAAGGTATGGACAGGCTTGGAACCAGTAAGGACTTAATCAGACACAGTCTTCTGCACCGTGGATGGGACCAAACTATGGAGTGCAGCCACCTCAAGGGCAGAATGGCGGCGGCATGTTGCCTAACCAGCCTGCAGGGTATCAAGTGGCAGGGTATGAAACCCAGTGACAAAGGAGTCTGGAATCTAAAGCCAGTGGCTTGAGGCTACAGGGAGTGTAGTAAAGCCATTGTGTACTTAAAGATTTATCACATCAGTCAGTGCAAATGTCAGATACAATGTACTTATTTTAAAAGATTCATTTTTTTAATCATGAAATTACTTATCCACATTGTTTTAAAAAGGAACAAGATGCTGGATGTCTGTCGATTTTTACCTTCGTTACCTTTTTGGATCAAGTTTCTCAGATCTTTGTTTCAATTACAAATGCAGGGATTGCTGCCACTTTTTAAAAATTAAGAGGCAGAAAATTGTACAATGCTGAACTTTTTTCCAGTAAAGTAGTGTGCAGTTCTAGTTTGCATTCCTGATATGATTTAAAACACATAATATAAAGATGTAAAAAAGAGAGAGAGAAAGAGAGAAACCAAAACTGTGAAAAGTCTAGAAAATATTTGTAATCTTCTCCTCTTGCACAATTCTGTTCTAGGTTTAAAAAAATAGGCATTGTGTGAGGGAACCAGCAGTTAGCGTAATGGCTATGTCGCTGGACTCCCACGTAGTCGACCGCGGTTCGCGTCTTGGACCCGGTGGCTTACAACTCACGCCGGGCGCGTGTGCGTGCGTGCCCAAGATCCCGAGAGGAGAATGGAGGAGAAGGGATTGCGGCGTGACCATCCCCCCTGGGGGGTGATTTCTCGCTTTCTGTCTCTATGTCTCTCTCTGTCTGTCTGGCGAGCGCACGCGCCCTATAGCGAAAAACCTCTCCAAAAAAAAAAAAAAAAAAAAAAAATAGGCATTGTGTGAGCTGTCCCATCTCCACTGTTATCACTTTGGGGTTTTTATATGTAAATTATTAGTTTACATCATTTTGTATCTACCCTTTTGTTTTTTTTTGGAGAGGTTTTCACTATAGGGCATGTGTGCTTGCCAGACAGACAGAGAGAGACAGAGAGACAGAAAGCGAGAAATCACCCCCCAGGGGGGATGGTCACACCGCAATCCGTTCTCCTCCATTCTCCTCTCGGGATCTTGGGCATGCACGCACACGCACCCGGCATGAGTTTTAAGCCACCGGGTCTGGGACACGAACCACAGTCGACTACGTGGGAGTACAGAGACATAGCCATTACGCTAACTGCTGGTTCCCAAACTTTTTTTTTTTTTGATGGAAAACATTATTTTATTAGAGGTAGATTCTAATTTTATAGTTGTTCACTATTTATTTACAAGTTAAGATTACAGAGTCTATTATTTGCTTATTTCTAAGTATAATTTTAAACTAAAGTCATTATAACTGTATCCAGCCTTAGCTCTCAAGTATTCCTTTGGGGAATATCACAAATTTGTCTTGCCTTCCTAAAGTTCTGTAAAATAAATGGGTAAAAGAGATGACGTTCACTTAAATTGAAAACTTTTCTCAGATGGATTGTTAATTACATTCATCTTGTGTTTTATATGAGAAGGTGCCTCAAGAATTCACTGTTGGATTTGTTTAAAATGATTTTTATCTTCTGTGATAAACTTTACTGTGCACCTGGAACTCTAAAAACAAAAATTTGTTACTAAAGAAAATCTCTGAAATGTGATAAGTTCTTATGCCATGTTAATTTTATGTGTTAACTTCTATATTTACATGTATTACTTCATTATGCAATATGTTTTAGCAATTTAATATTTTGCACAGTTAACAAACTTTGTATGTCATTTCCTTCTTAAAGGCATCATGCAGAGTTAACATGAGGTTTATAAGATTTTGAGTTGTTTGCATGTGAATATCAAATACACGCTTTGGTAGTCTTTGAATACAAAGTCACCTGCTCTTGTTTTTCAAGAATTTTGAGACACAAAGTTGTATCTAAAAAAGTATATTAATTTTCTGCTTTCTAGTTACATTTATTCAAGAAGAGTAAATCACCTTAATTTTAATATGTACAAATGATAGCTGTGAAACTGTAGAATATCCTTATGTCAGGCTTTGGAGTTTTTGTGAACTCCAAAATTAGTCTAAAGGACCAGCCAGGCAAAGCATTTTATTAAATGTTCAGAGACTAAAAAAGATAGACAAAAACCTTAAAATCCTACCTCCTTAAACAGCCTTCCAAGAAGAGAATCCTCAGTGCAATCATTATTTGATTTCTTTTGGTACCTGTTTTCCTGGAGTTCCCAGTTTTGTTATTTTGGGTGGCTCCGAGCATTAAGAGATTTAATCTTTGATGGCATTGTTCTAGTTTTGAAATTTCTAGTACATTTCAGAGTCTCTTAGAAGAGTTACAGGAGATTTTGTTTTGTTTTGTTTTGTTTTCTATGAAGGTCACCAACCTTCTTGCTTGACTTTTAGAGAAGAAGGGTCCCCAGTGTACATATCTGGTGGTTGGTGGGTTTTAAGACCTTCAGAGAGCTCTCAGCATTTTACTTAGGAATAGAAAAGGCCTGTGAAATTTTAGAGTTTCTTGGCCTGTTTCTTCCAGATAGGAGCAAATGACTCTAAGCTGGTTGCTAAGTCAATACCATTGTAAACCAGAGCCCAGGAAAGACAGCTTGTAAGTGTGTAATTTTCTGGAGCTCAATTCTATGCAGTTGTACTGATGTTTCATTAAGTCACTGTGTATTTTTAAGTGCTGATACATTAAAAATTGCTTTATGGAAGATGAGTAAATTTTTTAAATATTTGGAAATTGTATTTCCTTGTTAATTTCTACAGATCAGGGTACACAACCAAAAACAGCTTAAATGAAATAATCAAATATCAGGAAGCTATTTTTAGATTGTTTTGGCTTATGTTTCTATTTCAGGATCCTCATTTTTCTCTTATTGAAAACTTTTATTTCCTGTACATCTCATGGACTGCAGGGTAAATTATTTGGGCACACGTAATTAAACAACAGTATAAGATTTTATTTCACTTTTACTATCTCAAGTAGTAACAGTTTTTATTAGCCAGTATATTTTCTTATTGCACAACCTTAAAGTGTACATTAGCTACTTTTTGAGGAGAAAGTATCAGTACACGTGATGAAAGGTTACTACTGAACAAATTCACATTTCAGGAACATTGCTAACTTTGCTTTAACTTTTATTCTAAGTGTTCAAACCAATCACTTAAAAGATTTTTTTAGTGTAAAAATCATAATGCTATTAGTATCAGGTAAAGAAATTCAAGTTTTAAAAATGGTTTCATTCTCTGCAATATGCATTCAGATTTTATTTTCTGGTACTGTAAAGAACCTAAGTGATTCACATTTAATGAGTCAACAATACAGTATTCTTTTCCCTGACTGTTTGGATATTAAAGTTCCTTTATGTTTTCTATTAAATAAATAAGTAAATAAATAAATATGAACAAGATTAAAAAAAACACACAAGTTATAGAATTTTAAAATAATTTTATAGTAATTTATAACACATGTAGTAGTCGTACATATTTATGAGTTATAGTGTTGTTTTTAAAAATATGTATCTTTCCTTTCCACTTTCTTCTGTGTTGTGGACTGTAGCATTTCCCCAGTATTTTATCTGTCAAAATAACTCCTCATGATTTCAGTCTTTCAGCTGTCTATCAGACTCTCTGGTCAACCCCTGGCCTGTTATCCTCTTTTTAGTTCTATTAAAAATGCCTTAACTTGGGAACCAGCAGTTAGCGTAATGGCTATGTCGCTGGACTCCCACGTAGTTGACCGCGGTTCGCGTCCTGGACCCAGTGGCTTAAAACTCACGCCAGGCGCGTGTGCGTGCGTGCCCAAGATCCCAAGAGGAGAATGGAGGAGAAGGGATTGCTGCGTGACCATCCCCCCGGGGGGTCATTTCTTGCTTTCTGTCTTTATGTCTCTCTCTGTCTGTCTGGCGAGCGCACGTGCCCTATGGCGAAAACCTCTCCCACCCCCCCAAAAAAAATAAGCCTTACCTTTTATCTTTCTTTACTTTCATTTCACTGGGCTCTCTCTTTCACCTGATCAGAATCTCTGAGAGGAAAGTTGTGTGAAATTGTGGCTTCCTTCCTGGAAGTTTGTCAATGGAAACTGAAGCTCTGTTTCTGGAGAAAACACAAGGAGTGAGGCATCAGTTTTTGAGACAGACTTAGGACAGGGAAATAAATAACCCTGTTCTCTCCAGCCCAAGTTTGCAAATGCTGAGGGACAGCCTTGGAAGAGATAATTGTAGCTCTGTATCTCTGATTACTAAGCATATTTTCCTCTTCTTACTCCAAACCCTGAGTACATTCCCTGTGAGACATTGCTCTGAGCAGGAAGTTAGCTTTCTCCTCTGGATCTTTGTTCTCAAGAGACAAGGTTAAAAAAAATCAAGCGAATTTAGTCCTTATTACTCCTTCAACATGAACTCTCTCTTCCAGAAGTCTAAATTTGGAATGCTTTATTCAATCCTGAGACAGTTTTCTCCTAATCTAAGACTGAGGAACCCATCTTGACAATGTCCCTTGAATTTCCGAAGTATTGAGTTGTAATAGGGACATGCCCACTGGAACCTCCAGGAGATTGCTGTCCTTCTCTCCAACAAGAGAGAATTGTGTTTCTTTGATAAAAATCATGGTTGTAGGACCAGCAGGTGGCACAGAGTATAAGGCACTGGACTCCCACATGGCTGACTGTGGTTCAGGTTCTGGACCTGGAGGTTTGAAAATCACACTTGGCACATGTGCATGTGTGTCCAAAATCCTGAGAGGAGAAAAAAGGAGAAGGGATTGTGGTATGGCCATCCCTCCAGGGGGATGATTTCTCACATTCACTCTTTCTGTCTCTGTCTCTCTCCAGCAAGTGCAAATAACCTAGGGCAAAATATTTTTAAAAATCATGGTTGCTATAGTTTCATGATGTTTTTACCAAAACAATTCATACTTTCATGCTCATATGACAAATGAGCTGTCATGTAGTTCTTTTTATTTCATCCCTTGACATATTCTTTAGGCAACCATTAAATTGCTTTCTCTCACTATGTATCTGTTTGTATACTTAAAAATCTTATTTTACTTTATAAATTTAATTAAATGTAAGTATATAGTTTGTCAATTTCTTTCTTTTTTTTCGAGAGGTTTTTGCTATAGGGAGCATGAGCTCACCAGAAAGAGAGAGACAGAGAGGCACAGAGAGACAGAAAGCAAGAAATCACCCCCCAGGGGAGAGGGCCATGCCGCAATCCCT
Source organism: Tupaia tana (assembly GCA_026018925.1). Lineage (NCBI taxonomy): Eukaryota > Metazoa > Chordata > Mammalia > Scandentia > Tupaiidae > Tupaia > Tupaia tana. Next base: position 125,665,395 of record JAKSZU010000003.1, read on the forward strand.
TCTCCTCCGTTCTCCTCTCCAGATCTTGAGCATGCACGCATATGCACCCGGTGTGAATTTAAGATACCAGGTCTGGGATTAGAACCATGGTTGACTATATGGGAGTCCAGTGACATAGCCATTATGCCAACTGCTGGTTCCTATAGTTTGACAATTTCTAAGAAGAAATCATAAATCTATACTGTTATTTAAACTAATTAATACAGCATTGGGACATCTGATACAGTGGAGGGCCTAGGTATACAGCAGGCCACATGTGGCTGGAGGCTGTGAGCAAGAGACCAGTGGTACATCCCCTCCCCACTCACCTTTGAACTCTCAGGTGTGTTGCTTGGGACTTTGAGAAGACCCTTCCTACCCCATCCAGACATCCCTTCTAGCAGAGGGCCTTGACATCCAGTAGGCTCCTTGTGCCTGGAGGTTGTGCAGCAGAGATTCCCCAAGTGTGTTGCTTGAGATTATGAGAAGACCTTTTGTCCCTCCCTGCCCCATCTGTTCCAGCAGAGGGCCTTGTCAGGCTGCTTGTAGCTGGAGGCTGTGTGCAAGAGACTCATGGTTCATCTCTACCCTCCCAACCCCACTGGCCTTTGAATTCTCAGGTGTGTTGCTTGAAACTTTGAGAAGATCTTTTGCCCCTTCCTGCCCCATCTGGACATCTATTCCGGAGAATGCCATGTGGGGCGACTTTGAATCATCCAAGTCCAGTGACAACAGTGAAGGTTGCTGGTTATCATCAGGGAGGTGAGCAACAGAGAGATCACCAATCACTTTCTCCCACATGCCTTTGAATGTTCAGAATTAACTCAAAGAACTTAGGAAGGAATATATAAATGCCAAGATGACTAGAAACCATTGCAGATGCTCAAGAAATATGAGCAACCAGCAAAATATCTCTTCCTCAAAGGAAAACATCAATTCTTCATCATCCACAGACAACACAATGGAACTCATTAAAAGGTAAGGTAAATAATTTGGAATATTTATAGCGACAAAACTAAATGAGATGTGAGAGAAAACACACAACAAGCTCCAAGAGATGAGGAAGTTCTTTCATGATTTGAAAGAATAAATAGACACTATAAAAAAGAGTCAAACAGAATTGCTAGAGATGAAGACTGTGATATAGGAAATAAAAACCTCCCTTGAATGTATTAAAAGCAGATTAGATCACCAGAAGATTGAATCTAAAATGAGGAAGACAAAAATCTGTGACTCAGAAAAATTATCAAAAAGACTGAGAAAGCAACCAATAAAAATGAGTACAATATATAAGAAATACTAGATACCATTAAGTGCACAAGCATCCAATAATTGGTATCCCAGAAGGTGAAGAAAATAATAAGATCATTGATCATTTATTCCACAAAATCCTGAAAGAAAACTTTCCAAATCTAAAGAGGCATTCAAATATCCAGACCCAAGAAATACAAAGGACCCCAAATGGAATCAACCCAAGAAGAACTTCTGCAAGGACATAATAGAAAGATTGACCAAAACCACAAAGACAAGATACTAAAATTGGCAAGAGGAAAGTTAAGATACTTACAAAGATTATCCCATCAGGTTAACACTTGACCTCTTATTGGAAACAATACAAGCAAGGAATGAATGGGGAAGTATAGTCAAAATGTAAAACAGAAAACAATTTCAAACAAGATTACTAAACTTGGCAAAATTATCCTTCCTATAGGGTAAAAAAAGTAACATTCTCCTATAAACAAAAGATGAAAGAATTTACCAACTCCAGTCCAGCTCTTCAAGAAGTTCTAAAGGTAGTGCTATACCAAGAAAACTGAAGTCAGACAGACAGACATAAGAGAACAAAAAACAGAAAATGGATCAATAAATAATAATAACATATCCAGAAATATCAAAGTAATCAAGATAATGTTTAACGTTAATGGATTAAATGGATTAAATTCCCCAGGCAAGAGACACAGACTGGTTGAATGGATAACAACAACAAAAACAAACAAACAAAACAAAACAAAAAAACAACCCTCTATCTGTTGCCTACAAGAAAGGCACCACCTTGTGGATAAAGACATAGAAAGACTAAAAATGAAGGGCTGGAAATAGATATTCATGCAAACGAAAATCAAAGAAGGGTTGGAGTTGTGATACTGATTTCAGACATATATGATTTAAGACAAAACCTGTAAGAAGAGACAAAGAAGGACATTATATAGCAGCCAAAGGGCTTATTCTTCCAAAAGACATAACACTTATAACTATCTATGCACCCAACTCAGGAGCACCTAAATATATGAAGGAAAGACTGCTACAGCTAAAAGAGGTAGGTTGCAACACTATAATTGTTGGGGATCTCAACACCCCATTATCTCCTTTAGACAAAGCTTCTAGATAAAGAAAAAATAGGCTGAGAAATACGGGACCTAAACAATGCTATAAATCTAATGGACTTGACAGACATCTATAGAACTTTCCACCATAAGACCACAAAATACACATTTTGCTCACCCCCACATTCTAACACACATTGCTTTTTGAGTGTGATGAAATCCTGCCATACAAAACTAGTATGCTCTATAACTTCATTACTCAAAATATGGAGTGTGGACCAATAGCACTGGAGTTTATTAAAAATGAAGATTCTTGGTGCCATCCCTAGACCAACTAAATCACTCTGTCTTAATACGATGCCCAAGTGATACTTATGCACATTAAAGTGTGAGCAGTACTGCTGAAAAGTACCCTTTATTACATTAACTCTAATGCCTAGCAGGGGAAGAAAATGACCTAATATAAAAGGAGTTTCTATAGGGACCAGCAGTTAGCGTAATGGCTATGTCGCTGGACTCCCATGTAGTCGACCACGGTTTGAGTCCCGGACCCGGTGGCTTAAACTCACGCCGGGCGCGTGTGCGTGTGTGCCCAAGATCCTGAGAGGAGAATGGAGGAGAAGGGATTGCGGCATGGCCATCCCCCCGGGGGGTGATTTCTCGCTTTCTGTCTCTATGTCTCTGTCTGTCTGGTGAACGCACATGCCCTATAGCGAAAACCTCTCCAAAAAAAAAAAAAAAAAAAAAAAGGAGTTTATATAAATCAATAATAAGAAAAGCAGATAGAAAAAAGACAAAATGTAAGAACAGGCAATTCAAAGGAGAACTGCAAATGAACAATAAACACAAATAAATGTGCATCTTTTCTAGAGATCTGGAAAATGCAAAATAAAACAGCAGCTTATTGATTTTTTTCATCTCTTAGATTGGCAAAACTTTGAAAATTAGTAATATCCCAAATTGAAAAAAATGTTAGGAAATTTTATTTTTTACTATTTTAGGAGATGTGAGTTGTTACTATCTTTTAGGAAAATAATTTTTCAAAGCCTTTCTTTTTTTAGTTCCAAAGATTTTGACCATGCAATTCAACTTCTAAGAATTCAGTCGATAGAAATATTTGTTAAATTGTCAAAAATAAGTTTAAAAGAACTTCATTGCTCCATTTGGATTGTGATCAGTGAAGGGAATCTAAATATCGTATATAACAATAATGTTAATTAGTGGTATCCATACTAAAGAACCATGGGAAAATGCAAAAGGATGTCAGTGTCATTACAAAAAAGGTTTATAACATATTGTTGACTACCTGAATGAGTTGCAGAACAGGATGTATAGTGTGATCCCCCTTTCATATACTATACAAAGTAGAAAGAAGTATATATGTATTTATTATATATATATATATATATCATATAAATATGATATATATATATATATATATATATATTGTCATATATATATATAAACTTAATATATAAACTCATCAAAATACTGAACTTAAAATCACTGGATTATACTATATGACATTATACCTCAATGTAACTGATTAAAAATATTACATGTATGAGAATATCTTTAACTGGACTAGTGTGCAGTGTATTCATAAGTTCATTTTGTATGCTATAAAGATGTACAGTGATTACATGTAATAAAATTTTAAGAAAAAAAGATTGATCATGTAATAGGACACAAATCAAGCCTTTACAGATTCAAAGTCATATAAACTATATCCACCATCTTCTCTGATCCTGATGGAATTAAACTTGATATTAATTTCAGGAAAAATATTCAAATATACACAAACATGTGGAAACTAAACAACCTATTTTGGAATGACTTCTCAACTACTGAAGAAATTAAGTCTGGAATTAAAAGATTTATGAAAACAAATGATACCAAGTACACAAGTTTCCATAATCTATAGGACACTACAAAAGCAGTCATAAGTGGGAAACTCATAGCAATTAGTGTGCATAAGAAAAAGATGGAAAGGTGGCAAATAGTCAACCTGACATCATGCCTCAGGGAAGAGCAACAATAAAAAAATGCCAGAAGGAAAGAAATAATAAAGATGTGAGCAGAAATAAATGGAACAGAAAATAAAAGAACTATACAGAAAATAAATAAAATCAAAAGCTGGTTCTTTGAAAAGTTTAACAAGATCAACACACCATTAGCTAGACTGATTAAGAAGAAGAAAGAGGGACAAGCAGAAGGCATAATGGCTATAAGGCTATGTCACTAGACTCCCATGTGGTTGACAACAGTTTGAGTCCTGGAATCAGTGGTTGAAACTCACATAGGTGCATGTGCATGCATGCCCAAGATCCCAAGAGAAGAATGGAGTAGAAGATTGCAAGAGAAGATAGTGCAGCATCGCCATCCCCTGGGGGGTGATTTCTCACTTTCTGTCTCTCTGTCTCTCTCTGTCTTTATGGCAAGTTCATGCACCCTATAGGAAAAAAAAAGAAAGAAAAGAAAAGAAAAGAAAAGAAAAGAAAAGAAAAGAAAAGAAGGAAAGAAGAAGAAGGAGGAAGAAAGAAACCAGATAAATCAAATATGCACTATTTGGCAATATTAAAACAGAAACAATAGAAATACAAAACATCATTAGAGGATGCTATAAACAACTTATTCCAACAAATGAGAGAACATGGAGGAGGTGGACAAATTCCTGGATATATATAATCTACCAAGATTGAATCAGGAGGACATAGAAAGCCTGAATAGATCCATAACAAACCATGAGATTGAATCAATAAAAAAACCTCCCAACAAAGTAAAGCCCAGGTCCTGATGGCTTTACTTCTCAACTCAATTATAAAAAACATTTAAAAAAGAGTTAACCTCCATTCTTCTCAAATTATTTCTAAAGATCCAAAAGGAAGGAAACCTCCCAAATTTATTTTATGATGTCTCCATCATCCTCATTCCAAAAATAAATAAGCATTTGACAAAAAAGAAAAACTTCAGACAAATACCTGTGATGAAGAAAAGACACAAAAATTATCAACAAGATACTAGCAAATCGTGTCTAACAGCATGTGAAAAAACATTATTCATCATGATCAAGTGAGCTTTATTCCAGGAATACAGGGATGATTCAACATATGCAAAACATAAACGTTATACACCACATCATCAGGAATAAAGACAAAAAACATATGATTATTTCAATTAATGCAGAGAAAACATTTGACAAAATACAGCATCTTTTCATGATTATGGTTCATAGCAATATTGGCATAGAAGGGTCATTTCTCAGCACAATAAAAGCCATATATGAAAAGCCTATAGCTAGCATTATACCTAATGGGGAAAATATGAAAGCGTTTCCACTAAAAATTGGTACTAGACAAGACTGCCCACTCTCCCCACTCTTTTTCAATATAGTACTGGAAGTCTTAATCAATGCAGTTAGAAAAGAAAATAGTATAAAAGGCATTCAAATAGGCAAAGAAGAGTTGAAAGTATCTTTATTTGCAGATGACGTGACAGTATACTTAGAAGACCCAAAAGTTTCCATTAAAAACGTTCTCAAAGTAATATATGAATAATAAATGTAATAAAGTGCCAGGACACAAAATTAACATCCAAAAATCTATAGCATATATATATATATATATATATATATATATATATATATATATATGTATAAACAACAAGTTTACTGAGGTAGAAGTGAAGAAAGGAATCCCTTTTACCATAGCCATAAAATGTATAAGATACCTAGGGATAAACCTAAGTAAGAAAGGCAAAGACATTTACAAAGAAAACTATGAAAATCTTTTTAAAAGATATTGAAAATGACACCAAAAAAATTGAAGGACATCACATGCTCCTGGACTGGAAGAATTAATATAATCAAAATGACAATTCTACACAAATTAATCTACATATTGAATGCAATTCTGATCAAATTACCAGAAACATTCTTCACAGATCTAGAAAAGACAATTTAGCATTTGTCTAGAATCACAATGTACCTTTCATTGCCAAAGCAATTCTCAAGAAGAGTGGAGTGGGTGGCAACTCACTCCTTGACCCCAAAATACTCTATAAAGCTGTGTTACTCAAAACAACATGGTATTGGCACAAAAATAGAGAGGGGAACCAATAGAATAGAATAGAGATCCCAGAAATAAAACCCAAAACATATAGCCAACTGATTTTTGACAAAGGATATCAGTCAATGCAGTGGGAAAAGGAAAACCTCTTTAGCAAATGGTGCTGAAAAATCTGAGTATCCATCTATATAAAGATGATGCTGGATCTCCATTTTCCACCATTAACAAAAATCAATCCAAGATGGATCAAAGATCTGAACCTACAACCTCAAACTATGAAACTACTGGTTATAAACACTGGGGCAATTCTGGGAGACATTGTGGTAGGCAAAGACTTCCTAAATAGTATTCTCAAAGCACAGGTTATAATCCCCAAAATAGACAAGTAGGATTACATCAGGTTAAGAAGTTTCTGCCCTGCCAAAGACACAGTAGTAGTGTGAATTGACAGCCCTTGGAATGGGAGAATCATTTTTTATAGAAATACTTATTATTTCTCTATTGCTAGCATTTATTTTTTTTTCCAGTTTTGTTTTTTAAATACAAATACAAAGGGGCTTCTAAAAGTTTGGAAGGGCCACCAGGTGGTGGCTAAGACACTGGATCCCACATAACTGACCATGGTTTTAATCTTGGACCTGGTGGCTTGAGAAACATGCAGAGCGTGTGTGCATGCATGCTCAAAATTTTAAGAGGAGAAGAAACAGATATGGCTTATTAACTGTTGATGTTGACATGTATAGTATTCTCAACTGGATTTGTCTGAGAAGTATTTCATGATGGGCAAAGTATTTGTACAAGCAAAATGAGAAATAGTGATTGACTGTTTTAAGAAATAATTAGAATAATAATAATAATGATTGGGGAAAACATAGAAAAGATATTGAATGTTGAAGTGGGGAGATTGATGTCTCTGTCCTGACTGACATGTATGGCATTCCCTTTTGAAAAAGCAATGTAATACACTGTAAAGTTATATGTAATTCAATGTAATATAAAGAAGAATATGATGATAATAAAAAATAAAAAAAGAAAAAAAAAAGAAAAAAATTTTAAGAGGAGAAAGGAGGAGAAGGAATTGTGATATGGCCATTCTCCCTGGGGAAGGGGGGTGATTGATAGCTCACTTTTTCTCTCTTTCTTTCTATCTCTGATGAGCCCTCTCACCCTATGGTGCGCGCGCACACACACACACACACACACGCACACATTTGAGGAAAATAAGAGCAAAGTACGACTTCAATGTACTGCAAAAAATATTGAAACACATCCATAGTTTTTTCATAGTACATTTTCCATGAAGTCTTGAAGACTTGTGCAAACATACAATGTAATCCTCTCACAATTCCAATAATATTCTTTAACAGAATAGAAATAAAACAAATCTATTTTTTTAATGTTTTTCTTTAGCATAGCACGTCAGTGTATTAGAGAGAGAAGTACCCTCAACAAGGTCTTGTCACCTTCTAATCCACTTTCCAAAGCCTTGCAGCTCATTGGGATCTTGGAAGTGTAGACATACATCCAATGTGTTGCAGGCTGACCCAGGGCTTCAAACTTGTAGTCAGTCAGGTGGCTTCTAGCATCATGGTTCAGTTTGTTACTGATTGTGCTACTAAGCAGAGCCAAAAGTTTTATAATATGTTATGATATTTAATATACATACAGTAATCAAATGTATATATATATTTTAAAAATACACAGCAAAATGCAAATATCATCTAGGAAGTTTTAAAAAAATTCTAGTAGAATCACACACATGCACACACACACACACACAAACTTGAATAGCAAAAGCAATATCAAAAAATAAAAATCAGAATTATAAGCATTATACTTCCTGATTTTAAATTATACTTCAAAACTATAGTAATGAAAACATTATGATCTTTACATAAATAAAGATGTATTAATACTGCTCCTGGGTATTTACCCAAAAATAGAAAATAGAAAGACACTTGCATATCCATGTTTATTGCAGCATTATTTACAATTGTTAAGAATGGAGTCAATCTAAATGCCCAAGAATGGATTACTGGAAAGAAAAGAATGTGGCACACATACACTAGGGAATATTACTGAATCTCAGTTCCACTGTGGCCAAGGGCAAGTTACTTCAACTCTATGAAGTTGAACTTAAGATAACAACACTTACCTCATGAGATTCTTGTAGGTATGAAATAGAGCTCAAGGATCAACACCAGTAATTGGAGGGGAAAATAGTAATTACTATCCCTAAGCACAAAGGGAGATAATCTGTAGAGAGAAAGAAAAATGTATAAAAGAAAATCGTACTGGATCGTATTGATTAGGGCAGTGAGTTCTAATGAGAAATAAAATAAGAACTAAGTTGAGAATTTGTTTGATAATAGGGAGCACCTAGTAGATAACAATTTTTTATAGATTATGGGAGTAATATACATGGTCAATATATATTAAAGCAATATGTATGGTCAATAAAAAAGACTATGCATAGAATTCAAAATATCTTTTTGCACCAAAATACTTTAATTCCATTCTCCCAAAAACCTTTCTGAAGTCCTCAATTGTTCAGTCCCCTTACATTAAATATTATGACAAAATTTTTTAGAGAGATTTCTGTTATAGGGCACATATGCTTCTGGAGAGACAGAGAGAAAGTGAGAAATCACCCCCTCAGGGTGTATGGTCCTGCTGCAATCCCTTCTCCATGCTCCTCTCAGGATTTGGGGCACTCATCTTCCTGTGTTCAGTGTAAGTTTTTTAAGTCACCAGGTCCAGGATTTGAACCATGGTCAACTATGTGGTAGTCCAGCAATGTAATCATTATGCCATCTGCTGGTCCCAAGTTAATGGCACAATTTTTAAAAGGGGAAGATATTTTGTTTAGAGAAATGACATGAGTTATATTTTCAGGTATCATTGGAAATGTTCTAGCAGAAAGATATAATAATACAGAACATGACACCAAATCCCTCATTCCACCAAATAAGCCCCATCCCACATGGGAAAAGACTCCACATTTCCATGAATAGACATACAGGTCAAAAATAAATGTTTCATAGAAAATATATATGGATAATATTGAGGTATAACTGATCATTTTTCATAGTTAAGAACATCTCTGACTCTAAGACTATATAAAATCAAATGATTTATGCAAATTTGTCTTTCTGCATAGACTTCACATTTCACATGTTACTAGTTTGTGCCACAGAGCATACTAGGCACTGTGGACAATGAACTGAGTAAGAAACCTATAGATAGGAGAATAATGTCCCATAATCTACTGAAAAACCAGTATATGTTAAAGTCTACTTAATAAGGAAGAGCAGTCAAGATAATGATATAGATGATCACAAGACCAGTAGATGGTGTAATGGTTATGTTTCTGGACTCCCGTGTAGTTGACCAAGGTTCGTATCCCAGACCCAGTGACTTGAAACTCACACCAGGCACATGTGCGTGCTTGCCAAAAATCCCAAGAGGAGAATGGAGAAGAAAGGATTGTGGCATGGCCATCCACCCTGGGGTGTACTTTCTCACTTTCTGTCTCTCTGTCTCTCTAGGAAGTGTACGTGCCCTGTAGCAAAAATCTCTCTCTTAAAAAGTAAAGAAAAAGAAAGGAATGAAAAACAAAAAGCAAAACAATGTAATCTCAGAATTTCTTCTATAATAAAATTACAAAATGGACCTCCCATGCCAAAGGTAGTTTCTATAGAACTAGTATCACTCATTATTACATGAGACTAGTGGAAATCTCAAAATTGTTTCTGAGGTAAGGTTGAAAATAACTTTGGGAAAGTAGACAAACAACAAAGGAAGAGAATATTGAACGTCAGAGAGAGAACAAACATACTAAAAGGGGCTGTGGTTGAAAGAAACTGAAGCTTTAGGGAATAAATAGGAAGTGCAAGCTCCATTTCTGAGATCTGATTAAAGAATCTCTTTTCATTATTATTATATTTCTTATTTACATTTAAGCATTATACATCTTTACAGTGTAAAACCTTGCTTTTTCCAATACAAATAAAATGCACATCAGTGAAGACAAAGACATTACAGTATACATTGTCATCAGCAAATAACTTTTTATCTTTGTGCCAATTATCATCTGGTTCTGAGGTTTAAAGTCTTGTGATCATAGACACTTCTTTTAAAATGGTCCTTTTAGGGACCAGCAGTTAGCATAATGGCTATGTTGCTGGACTCCCACATAGTTGACTGCAGTTCACGTCCCAGACCCGGTGGCTTAAACTCACGCCAGGCACATGTGTGTGCATGCCCAAGATCCCCAGAGGAGAATGGAGGAGAAGGAATTGCGGCGTGGCCATCACTTCTGGGGGTGATTTCTCGCTTTCTATCTCTCTGTCTCTCCCTCTCTGTCTGGCAAGCACACGCGTCCTATAGCAAAAACCTCTAAAAAAAAATGGTCCTTTTATAGCTGGCAGGTGGTGTGCTGGTTAAGGTGCTAGACTCCCACATGGCCAACCATGTTCAAGTCTTGGAACTGATGGCTTGTTATCTCACTTTCCCTCTCTCTCTGTCTTTGTCTCTTCCTGGTTAAGTTAAAATAATCATAAATAAAATCTAAAATAAAATATTTCATAAAAAAGAACATTTAAAAACGGCCCTTGTAAAGGTTCCCTGTGAAGAGTCCTTTCAGACCCTCATTTATGTCTTTATTCCTTGACTATAGATGAAGGGGTTCAGCATGGGAGGTGCTCACGCTGTTCATCACCACAGTTTTTGCACTTGAGTGGGTGTCATGGATCACAGCAGAACTAAGGTACACACCTAGGCCTGTATAATTAAATAAGGAGACAACAGACAGGTGAGGTACAGGTGGAAAATGCTTTGTACTTCCCCTGAGCTGATGACATTGCTCATATGGATTAACCGATCTTACAGTAAGAATAAACAATACCAGCAAGGGGAACACCACCCAGCAGCACAGATGAAAAATACATCATTATGTCATTAAGAAAAGTGTCAGAACTCGCCAAGTGGACCACTTGTATAAGTTTGCAGAAAAAGTGGGGGATTTGGGGGTGTGTACAGAAGGACAGCTGCTGCACTATTAAGCTTTGTTAACAGGGAATGTAGGGCATTCAGGATCCAGGTCGCCAGAACCAGCAGTCCACAGAGCCAGAGGTTCATGATGACCGTGTAGTGCAGGGGGTGACAGATGGCCACAAACCTGTCATAGGCCATCACGGTCAAAATAAAGTTGTCCAACACTGAAAAAAGCAAGTAAAAGAACATCTGGATGATGCAGCCTGTCTAGGTGATGGCCTTGCTCTGTGTCTGGAATTCACCAGCATCTTTGGGATGGTGGTGGAGGTGAAACAGATGTCTAAAAAGGAGAGGTTAGAGAGGGGGAAGTACATGGGTGTGTGCAGGTGGGAGTCTGAGATGGTGGCCAAGATGATGAGCAGGTTTCCAAGCATGGTCACCAGGTACATGGACAGGAATATTCCAAAGAGGAAGACTTGCAGACTGCATTTCTCTGAAAATACAAGAAGAAGAAATTCAGAAATTCGTGTATCATTTCCTGGCTCCATGTGGTTGATGTGACTTCCAAAATATGAGAAAGAGAACACGATACAAACACACATTCCTTACCTAGAAGAGATTCTACTATTTACATTCTACAGTAAAGACACTCATTCATCCCTTTGATAGATGGATCTGCAACTTTTCACAGGATTTCTCTCTGCCATCGCTGATTCAGAATTCATGTTCTGCTCTCAGCATTTCACAAGAGGTCATGTATTCAAAATTTTGAAGGATAAATTCTTTCATTTGAGGAATTTATATTTATTTATTTATTTAATTAATTTATTTATTGGAGATGTTTTTGCTATAGGGCACGTGCATTCACCATACAGACAGAGAGACACAGAGAGACAGAAATTGAGAAATAACTCCCCAGGGGGGATGGCCATGCCACAGCCCCTTCTCCTCCATTCTCCTCTCACCTGGTGTGAGTTTAAGTCACTGGATCCAGGACCTGAACCACGGTCAACTAGGTGGGAGTCCAGAGATGTTGCTATTATGCCATCTGCTAGCCCCCATTTGAGGAATTTAAATTGAGTGATGATCACAGTCCAGGCACTGTCTACACAATGAATGAACAGTGTTAAAAATAAAATGTCCCCAAATTCTAATGACAGAGGAAAAAAAAATACTAGTCAATAAAAGCAAATACAAACAGATAAAGAAATCAAGATGACTGATATGTTAATTGTCATGATTTAATCATCATACATGGTATTCTTGTACTGAAAATTCTGGGGACCAGCAGGTGGCATGGTGGTTAAGGTGCTGCACACTCCCACATCGCCAACCAGGGTTAGAGTCCCAGACCTGGTGGCTTGCTTTCCCACATTCCCCCTCTCTCTCTTTCTGTGTTGTCTCTCTTTGGTCAAATTATAATAAGTGAATAAATAAATAAAGTTAAGTAAATAATTATTTTTTTTTAAAATTGCATTGTACTTTATAAATATGTATAATATATGTCAATAAAAATGATTTTAAATGTAAGAAAAATAGTCATGTTCAATATTTACAGGGGTCAACAGGTGGATTGGTGGTTAAGGTGCTCACTGAAGAGAGACAGAGAGAGGCAGAGAGGGATATTGAAAAATTACCGCCCCTCCTCCATCACGTCATAATCCCCTCTCCTCCATTCTCCTCTTGGGATTTTGGGCATGCATGCACATGAGCCAGCATGTTTTTCAAGCTGCTGGGTCTGGGACTCACATCACAGTTGGCCATGGGAGTTCAGGGCCTTAACCACTATACCACCTGCTGGCCTGCATTGTGTTTTATGAAGTTGGCTGAAAAGGTGCCCTGTGAATTGAAATGCATCCCCTTCATTTTTTTTTTTTTTTGGAAAAGACAATTTTTATTATTTTCTTATTTACAAAAACATGTTTATCATTAAAAAAACGCTAAAATTTTCCAATGTCGCCTACAATTTCACTGTGTAGAGAGAATCACTGTTGGCATTTCGGTAAATTTCCTTTCAGGTGTTTTTGTGTTTTTGTGTATATAAACAATACACACATGAAGACATAAACTGCAGCCTTTTTTGGAAGAGTGAAAACTGAATACAACCTACTGATTCAACCATGAGAATAGTAAATTATAATACCTTTACAAAGCTGTGAAATTGTGATCTTATGGAAGGTTTTTAATGCCATTAGTAAAGAAAAAAATGACAGAATAGTATTATTACACGGTCCTATTTTCATTCAAACAAAAACAAAATGCATCTTTTTTTATTTCTATGATACACATGCACGCACAGAGCACATGTACACATGTGGTATAATGTGGTGTCCAGAGGACATGTGAACATCATGTTCTTCTCAGTTCCAGCCACGTGATCAGAGAGAAAGAAATACAAGCCATGCTGTTAATATCAAAGTATCTTTCTCCAAAATACTGTAGAAATTGTATCCATAAATTCCAGTTCATAAGTCTCTCATCACATGTAAATTTGGAGTATCACTTTTATATAGACATTTTCTTTTTTTTATTTCAATTTATTTATTTGTATTCATTCACTGGACATCATTACAGCATACAAAATGAGATTTTCCATCCAGGGTACACTGTATATTGTCTCAATCAAGCACATCAACAAACATGTTATTGTCAGCAGATGATCTTCCATTTCTTGTTTTCTGTATGTTTATCTTTTTCCCCCCATCCTTGATTCCCTATCTCTTACCCTCTGTCATCTCCTATTCTCCTCCCACACTGTCTCTGGTATCTATGTTTGCTTTCTATACTGTTTTCCCCCCACATTTTATTGAATCACCAAAGACCCTAATCAATCCAAATGCCCTCATAGCAAACACAGGTGACATACACATTTCCATGAACACAAGTCTAACTTTACGCATCCTATAAAGTAGCACCTAGCTGGGGCTACATATCCTACTGCAGTCATTAAATAGATATATTTTTTTCCAGAAACTTTTTTTTTTTGTAACTCAATTTACATCCCTTCCCTAAGCATCATCACAGCACACAAAATGTGCTCTCCCATCCAGTACACACTGCATAGTGACTCAATCATGCACATTACTAAAAATTTTCCATTTCTAGTTCCTAGAAATATTTCCACCCCTCTTTCTGACCCTCTGTCCTTTCCCACCCTCCTCTCACACCACCTCTGGTGTCCACAATTGTCCTTCATTCCCCTCCCACTCACATTGCATTGATCACACAATTTCCTACATAATCTAACTACTTTCAATGGTGAGTTCACTCATTACTATTAAGAAAACCAGTTTTAACTTAAATCACAGAAATGCCAAGAAACTTTGCTTAAAGCCAGGAAACAGGTTAGGATTCTGTTCAAATGGTAGGTGCATGAACCTATCAGTCTCATGTACTTTTATCTTCTGTTATGGTTCAATTTTCTTGATTAAATTCTGGTATATAATATTCAACTCCAGACTTGTCCCTATGATTAAGTTGGCCACTTTCATAGTTTTTTGACTCTTATTTCCGTGTGTCTGTGTTTAATTTTCCTGATACAGCACACCCTTGAGAACTTCTTGGAGATCTGGTCTGGTGCTGGTAAATTCTTTCAGGTTTTGTTTATCTGAGAATGTTCTTGTCTTTTCTTCCCACCTGAAAGATAATCTTGCCGGGTACAGTATTCTTGGCTGAAATTGCTTCTCTCGTAACACTTTGAATATATTTTCCCATTCTTTCCTCGCTTGCATTGTTTCCGATGAGTGATCTGCTGTTAGCCTGATGGGATGTCCTTTGTAGGTAACTTGATGATTTTCTCTTGCCAATCTTAGTATCTTGTCTTTGTCTATGGTTTTGGTTAACCTGGCTATAATGTGTCTTGGAGAAGATCTTCTTGGGTTGATTCTATTTGGGGTCCTTTGTATTTCCTGGGACTGGATCTTTGAATGCCTCTCTAGGTTTGGAAAGTTTTCTTGCAGGATTTCATGGAATAGATTATCAATGCCCTTATGGGTCTCCTCACCTTCTGGAATGCCTATTATCCGGATATTTGGATGTTTGATGGTATCTCGTACTTCTCGCATATCATTCTCAAATTTTTGTGCCATTTTCTCAGTCTTCATGGTGGATTTTTCTAGGCCAGCCATTTTCTCTTCTACATCTGAGATTCTATTTTCTGAATAATCTAGTCTGTTTTTAATACTTTCAAGGGAGATTTTGACTTCTTGTATTATAGACTTCATCTCTAGCAGTTCTGTTTGAGTCTTTCGTAAAGTGTGTAATTCCTCTTTTAGATCTTGCAAGAATTTCCTCATCTCCTGGAACTTGTCAACTTCTTTCTCCTTTCTCTTTAGCAGTTCATTTTCTCTCTTCTCTTCCATCTCTGTTAGCTTTGACATTATGAATGCTCTAAGTTCCTTATCAGACATTTCCATGATTTTCACCAAACTACTTGTGGATGAGGAAGAGTTACTCTTTTCCCTTGGAGGAGAGGTATTTTCTCATTTTCCCATATTTCTCGTGATCCGGCGGTGATTTCTTGTCATCTGATGGATGATGTTTTTCTTCCAAATTCTTGAAGTTCAGTCTAAATGTTCAGGAGCAAGCAGACAGAGGTGATCTAGAATCTCTTTGCAGTTCTGTTGTGATCGCTGGAGCAGCAGATTCAGTAGATATTGGGGAATATTTTAACCCTATTAGTATTTGGATGTTTACCTACAGTGCTCTTAGATCCGTCTCTAGCTCATTTGTTGGAGGCTGAATTATCAGTAGAAAATCTTCATTCCCTGAAAAATCTAGTTTGCTGGCACCATGTGGGACCTTCTCCTGAAGGCCTGGCTTCTTCTGCCACTAGCTCGTTTGTTGGAGGCTGAATTATCAGTAGAAAATCTTCATTCCCTGAAAAATCTAGTTCACTGGCGCCATGTGAGACCTTCTCCTGAAGGCCCGGCTTCTCTTATATAGACATTTTCATTACTGTGTTTAAAAAGTCTAAAAAATTAGCACAAGAAATAGGGTGAGAGAGGAATTAATTGGACCTGAGGGGGAAAAAAAGAAGATCTAACAAGCTTAAGTGTTTCCTGAGAGAATCTAAGAAAGAAAAAGCTTCCTTAGTTTTGGAGACATTTCAACCCCTATTATATCCTTTAAGGCCAATCAAAAATAATAAGAGATCAAAAGCAAACTTATCCAAGGACAAAAGAAATGAGATATTTTTGGTATCAAGACACTTAGGGAATGAACATCCATATAGGGGGAAAAAAGGAGGAGGAAAAAAGCAAAAATTAAGAAGAGGAAATATGCAAAGAATAACACAATATCGATATTTATAATATGAAATATTAGGAGAGATTCTTTTCTTGTGGTAGCTGACTACCACACCACCTGTCCTGCCAGTCCCTTCTCTTCTTTTTTTTTTTCTTCATAAATAAGTACATTATTAGCTAAGCAAGCAACTAACCAAAGCACTTCTTGGCTAGGCTGGCTTGTCTCTCAGGTGATTCCAAGCACATGTTTATAACCATTTTCTCTGAATATGTCCTGAAATACAGACCAGATTTTCTAATTCTCCTCTTTGGGTTTTCTAAAAAGAAAGGCTCCATGTCAAAGCGCCAATTTCTCTCTGAAGAGTTGATGATGGAGACTGAAGTTCTGTTACCAGACAAGACAGCAGAAAGGGGTCAAGCATTAGTACCCTAGCCAGATTTAGAACTCCCAAAGAAACAACCATGTACCACTTAGCCCAAGATTGCACAGGCTAAGGGACAGAAGAGCAGATATTTACCAATCCTTTTATAAACTCATTAGACAACCCCCCTTCCTTGTTATTCCAGTCTTGGGCACATAATATCCCTGTGGGACATTGCTTTGCACAAAATTATTTATTTTTCTTGCAGATTCTCTGTTCCCAAGACACCAGATTAAAAATGGTGGGAATCTAGTCTTTGTCTTGTCTTCTCCATAGATTTGCCTGTCTTCCAGAGATTTAACCTCCTAACACCTAATCAGACCCTGAGGTAAAGCTTTCTCCAAAGTCTAAGGCTAAGGAAACTCTGGTGGGAAACAATCCTTGATGTCTCTGATAAGTTACTTATCCCTTCTCTTCAACAAGAGAGAAAACAGTGTCCCTTTGATATAAAGCCTTTGGTACTCTACTATGACTTTCTAATGCTTTTACCAAAACACTAACAAATATTACATTTTTTTAAATTTTATTTTATACATTGAATCACTGTGTATCATTACAGCATACATATAAGCCACCAGAACAGAACAGAGACACCAGAAATAAACCCCAAGATATACCATCAACTGATTTTTGGCAAAAAGCACTTATTTGACACTCCCACCTTTCAACCCCTGGGCCAGGATCTGCGAGGGAGGACTGCCCCCAGTAGCTTCCGCCCCAGGACCTCCAACCCAGACACCCCTCTTTCAGCCAGGTACACTTTTTTTTTCTTTTTCTTTTTTCTTTCTCTTTTTTTGTCCCCTTACTCACATCTTTCATTTGTAAATTTTCCTCTTCTGATTAACACATAGGAACGCCCTCCATCCTACCACACCACACTCCCATCTTTCGACCCCTGGCGAAATTGCGCGCCGCACTAGCACGCGGTGCATGACTTTTTCTTTATTCTACGTATTTTTTTCTTCCCGCTTATTCAGTCCTCACTTACTTTATCTACACCATCCCTGACTGTCTAGATAGGTCTAGAATTACAATTCTGAAACATTCTAGCATTTTAAGACTCTCTAGAATCCTTCATTTCACTGAAACACCTGCAAAGAAGGAGATACATTTCTTTGTACACCTGAAGAGAATACTTTTTCTTGGACTGTGTTACTAAACACAATTGAAGAGAGACTTTGGCTGTCTCCATTCTACATCAGAAATGAAACACACTTGCTCCTATTCAAATAAACGTTCTCATAAAAAGGTTTTTCAAAGGGAACACATCTCCCAATGGTTAGAAGTAGAAGAACCTCAGGCCTAAAAAAAGCAGGAAATATGTCTCCATCAAAGGAACACAGTAACTCCCTTCCTTTTCTTGAAAAAATCAAGGACGTTACCAAAATGTCTGAGATAGAGTTTAGAACATTCATGTTGAACAAGTACTATGAGCTGGAACAGAAAAGAGACAATGAACTACAGGAGATGAGAAAGTCCTTCAATGATATGAAGGAAGAAATGCTAATGAAAAATAAGACAGAACTATTACAGGTGAAGTCTGTAATACAGGAAATCAAAAACTCTCTTGAAAGTATTAAAAGTCGATTAGACCATGCTGAAGATCAAATCTCTGATGTAGAAGATAAAACTTCTGACCTAGAGAAAACCACCAAAAGGATAGAGAAAATAACAAAAAAACATGAAGATAACATATGAGAATTACTAGATTCCATTAGAAGTCCTAACAACCAAATAATTGGTATCCCAGAAGATGAAGAAACTAATAAGAGCATGGAAAACCTATTCCATGAAATCTTGGAAGAAAATTTCCCAAGCATAGAGAGGCACTCAAACATCCAGACCCAAGAAATACAAAGGACACCAAATAGAATCAACCCAAGAAGATCTTCCCCAAGGCATATCATAGCCAGACTGGCTAAGACCACAGATAGAGATAAATACTAAAACTGGCAAGAGAGAAACGACAAGTGACTTACAAAGGTCACCCCATCAGGCTAACACCGGACTTCTCAATGGAAACAATGCAAGCAAGGAAAGAATGGGAAGATGTACTGAAAGTGTTAAGGGAGAAACAATTTCAACCAAGATTATTGTATCCTGCAAGATTATTCTTCATATGGGAAAAAAAGATTAAAATCTTCTCAGACAAACAAAACCTGAAAGAATTTTGCCAGCACCAGGCCAGCTCTCCATGAAACCCTGAAGAAAGTACTGTTCCAGGAAAACTAAAGAAGTAACAGCCAGAAACAAAAGAGTAAAAGATAACTAAGACAATGGACAACTTAAATCCATTAACATCGATAATAACATTGAATGTTAATGGATTAAATTCCCCAATCAAGAGACACAGACTAGCTGAATGGGTTAAAAAACAAAAATCCTCTATCTGTTGCCTACAGGAAACCCACTTCATGGATAAAGATATACATAGACTGAAAGTGAAGGGTTGGAAAAAGATTTTCCATGCAAATGGGAACCAAATAAGAGCCGGAGTCGCAATAATAATCTCTGACAAAATAGGCTTTAAAACAAAAACTGTCTGAAGAGACAAAGAAGGACACTATATTGTAATAAAAGGATCAATCGATCAAGAAGATATAACGCTTATTAATATCTATGCGCCTAACACAGGAGCACCCAAATATATGAAGGAAAGACTGCTAGATATAAAAAGGGAGATAGACTGCAACACACTAATTGTTGGAGACCTCAACACTGCACTATCCCCCCTGGATAGATCATCTAGACAAAAAATAGGTAAAGAGATAAAGGATCTAAATGATATCATAAATCAAATGGACTTAACATACATCTATAGAACTTTCCATCAAAAAACCTCGGGATACACTTTTTTCCCGCCGCCACATGGAACATTTTCGAAGATTGACCACATTATTGGGCACAAAGCAAGCCTCTACAGATTCAGAAGCATAGAAACTATACCCAGCATCTTCACCGACCATGATGGAATTAAACTTGAGTTTAATTTCAAGAGAAATCCTCAAAAATACTCAAATACATGGAAACTTAATAACCTACTCCTGAATGACTCCACAACTACTGAAGAAATAAAGACTAAAATCAAAAAGTTCATGGAAGCCAATGACAAAGAGGACACGAGTTTCCATAATCTTTGGGACACTGCTAAAGCAGTCATAAGAGGGAAGTTCATAGCAATTAGTGCACATAAGAGGAGCATGGAAAGAAGGCAAATGGATTACCTAACATCGTGCCTCACAGAATTGGAAAAGCAACAGCAAAAAGATCCAAAAAACTCCAGGAGAAAGGAACTAATAAAGATATGAGCAGAAATAAATGAAATAGATAATAAACAAACTATACAGAAAATAAATGATAGTAAAAGCTGGTTCTTTGAAAAGCTAAACAAAATTGATACACCACTAGCAAGACTTATTAAGAAGAAGAGAGAAAAGAACCAGGTGAATCAGATCTGCAATGAAGCAGGCAAAATAACAACAGACATGGTAGAAATAAAAAACATTATTAGAGGATAGTATGAACATCTGTATTCAAAGAAACAAGATAATTTGGATGAGATGGACAAATTCCTGGACATGTATAATCTACGTAGATTGAGCCAGGAGGATATAGAAAGTCTGAATAGGTCCATAACAAGCCAGGAGATCATATCGGTTATAAATAACCTCCCAACAAAGAAAAGCCCTGGCACTGATGGATTCACCTCTGAATTCTACAAAACTTTCAAAGAAGAGTTAACCCCCATTCTGCTCAAGTTATTTCTAAATATCCAAAAGGGGGAATCTCTCCCTAATTCATTCTATGAAACCTCTATCGCCCTTATCCTTAAAACAGATAAGGACAGGACAAGGAAGGAAAACTATAGACCAATATCCCTGATGAATATAGATACGAAGATTCTCAGCAAGGTACTAGCAAATCGTATACAACAACTTATAAAAAAGATTATGCATCATGATCAGGTAGGCTTTATCCCAGGAATGCAAGGTTGGTTCAACATATGCAAAACCATAAATGTAATACACCATATTAATAGGAAGAAAGATAAAAACCATATGGTCATATCCATTGATGCAGAAAAAGCATTTGATAAGATACAACATCCCTTCATGATCAAGACTCTCAGCAAAATTGGCATAGAAGGGTCATTTCTCAACACAATAAAAGCTATCTATGAAAAACCCATAGCGAACATCATCCTGAATGGAGAAAAGCTGAAAGCTTTTCCACTAAAAACGGGTACAAGACAAGGATGTCCACTTTCTCCAC
Organism: Tupaia tana; assembly: GCA_026018925.1. Lineage (NCBI taxonomy): Eukaryota > Metazoa > Chordata > Mammalia > Scandentia > Tupaiidae > Tupaia > Tupaia tana. The sequence continues at coordinate 125,686,700 of JAKSZU010000003.1, forward strand.
TCCTCTTCAATATAGTACTAGAAGTCTTGGCCATTGCAATCAGAAAAGAGGAAAACATAAAAAGCATTCAAATAGGAAAAGAAGAGGTGAAACTCTCTCTATTTGCAGATGACATGATTGTATACATAGAAGACCCAATGGTTTCCATAAAAAAATTTCTGGAAGTAATACATGAATACAGTAAAGTTGCAGGATACAAAATTAATATTCAGAGATCTATAGCATTTCTGTATACGAACAACAGGCAGACTGAGATAGAACTGAAAAAAGTTGTTCCATTTACCATAGCCACAAAAAGTATAAGATACTTAGGGATAACTCTAACTAAAGAAGTTAAATACCTCCATAAGGAAAACTATGAGAAGATAAAAAAAGAAATTGAAAATGACACAAAAAAGTGGAAGGACATCCCATGTTCCTGGATTGGAAGAATTAATATAATCAAAATGGCAATTTTACCCAAATTAATCTACCTATTTAATGCAATGCCAATCAAAGTACCAGACACATTCTTCACAGATCTAGGAAAGACAATCATAAAGTTTGTCTGGAATCATAAAAGACCTCATATTGCCAAAGCAGTTCTGCACAAGAGGAATGGAGTGGGCGGCATCTCACTCCCTGACCCAAAAATATACTACAAAGCTGTGGTAATCAAAACAGCATGGTACTGGCACAGTAACAAATAGGTGGGCCAATGGAACAGAATAGAGTCCCCAGAAATGAATGCTGAAACATACAGTCAACTGATTTTTGACAAGGGTTACCAGTCAATCCAGTGGGAAAAGGAAAGCCTCTTCAGCAAGTGGTGCTGGAAAAACTGGATTTCCACTTGCAGAAAGAGGAATCTGAACCCCTACCTCTCACCTTTGACAAAAATCAAGTCAAGGTGGATCTAAGATCTAAATCTAAGACCTCAAACTGTAAAACTCCTGGAAAACACTGGGGAAAATCTGGGAGACATTGGGGTAGGGAAAAACTTCTTAAATAAGACTCCCAATGCCCAGTCTATGATCCCTAAAATAGACAAGTGGGATTACATCAGACTAAGAAGTTTCTGCATGGCAAAAGACACAGTGATTAGTGTGAACAGACAGCCCTCAGAATGGGAAAATATTTTTGTAAACTATGCATCAGACAAGGGACTGATAACCAGAATTCAAAGGAACTCAAGCAGCTGTTCTGGAAAAAGACAATCAATCCTATTAAAAGATGGGAGAATGAGTTGAAAAAACCATTCTCTAAAGATGACATACGAATAGCTAAAAGGCATATGAAAAAATGCTCAACATCTCTCATTGTAAGAGAAATGCAGATCAAAACAGCAATGAGATATCACCTAACCCCAGTCAGAATGTCTAAGATTAAAAAAACAAAAAATGATAAGTGCTGGAGGGGGTGTGGTGAAAAGGGAACTCTCTTACACTGCTGGTGGGATTGTAAATTGGTCCAACCACTGTGGCGAACAATTTGGAGATTCCTCAAAAATCTACAAATAGAACTACCATATGATCCAGCAATCCCACTCCTTGGTATCTACCCGAAGGACAGAAGAATACTTAATCGAAAAAGTGCTTGCACATCGATGTTTATTGCGGCACTTTTCACAATTGCTAAGTCATGGAAACAACCTAAATGCCCATGAACTGATGAATGGTTAGAAAAACTGTGGTCCATATACTCAATGGAATACTATTCATCCATAAAAAAAAACAACAAAACCCTGACTTTTGAAAGGAAATGGATGAATATGGAAGACTTACTGCTGAGTGAAGCAAGCCATGCTATGAAGGAGAGGCATTGTATGTCCCCACTTAATATATACCGAGTGTCTGCACTCTAAAAAAAAAAATTATATATATATATTTGAAACCATACTGCCTCTGTTGTTAGAGAGTTATAAAATTATACCAAATTATAAGACATATTTTGAACATTATCTTTTGAAATTTTTAAAGTTGTTTGTAAACTGTCAAGAATTATGGAGTATGAGCTAAAATTTTTTGCTATGTATAGTAAATGTTTGTAGAAAAATGTAAAAATAAATAAAGGAAAGGAAAAAAAAGCACTTATTTTACAAATGTCTTGTAAAACAAATTAAGAGCTGTCATTAAGAAGTGGATTTATTGGGAACCAGCAGTTAGCGTAATGGCTATGTCGCTGGACTCCCATGTAGTCGACCGCGGTTCACGTCCCAGACCCGGTGGCTTAAAACTCACACTGCGCGCATGTGCGTGCGTGCCCAAGATCCCAAGAGGAGAATGGAGAAGAAGGGATTGCGGCGTGACCATCCCCCCTGTGGGGTGATTTCTCGCTTTCTGTCTCTCTGTCTCTCTCTGTCTGTATGGCGAGCGCACGCGCCCTATAGCGAAAACCTCTCCAAAAAAAAAAGAAGTGTATTTATTAAATATATAGTAATTATAAAAATGTGTTTAGTTCTTTTTTTACACATTGACCAGCAACTAGCAACTTATAAGAACTCTCTCATTTAGTTTTTGTAATAGCCCAGTCTTATTTATTGCAGCATTATTTACAATGGCTAAGATGGAATCAACCAAAATGCCCAAGAACAAACAAGTAGATGATTGAAAAAATATGGCACAAATACACTGTGAAATACTGCTCAGCCACAAAAAAATAAGAAAAATTTAAAAAGAGAGAGAGAGAGAGAGAGAGAGAGAGAGAGAGACCCTGACGTTTGATAGAAAGTGGATGGATATGGAAGATTTAATGCTAAGTGAAGCAAGCCAGATTATAAAAGACAGAGATAGTATGTCCTCACTTAATATCATAGTTTTGAGTATGCTGAACATGGGGAGACAGTATCTTAAAAAAAATGTGGTCTGTACTATTATGAACTTCACTTTGCATTTCTATAAATCGAGCTCAGAAGGCTTAAGCAATCTGCCTCAAGTTACAAAACAAGTAAAAGTGGGCTTGGATTGGAACTCTGTCAATACATTTCCAGTTCTTTAATTGAGATTTTTTATGCTATGTGGTGTGTGCTCTTGCTGGTGAGACAGACAGAGACAGAAAGTGAGAAATCACTCCCTAAGGGTGATAGCCATGCAATCCATCCTCCTTCCTCCTCTCAGGAGTTTGGGCATGCATGCACACACACCTGGTGTGAGATTCAAGCTGTCAGGTCTGGGTCTTGTACTGTGGTCAGGCATGTGGAGTCCAGTGCCTTAACCACTATACCATCTGTTGGTCCCCATTTCCATTTCTTGTGCTCAAGCCATTGATTCTCATTCAGGAACACGTTTGCCTCTGATGTACACTTAGAAATATCTCAGGTTAACTGGTGGCTTTGAGGTTAAAGTGGCTGGAGCCCACGTGGCAGAGTCTGTGGTTTGAATTCTGAATTGGGAGGCTTGAAAATCATGTATTGCAGAATCATGCTGCTGTGTTTTAAATTTTGGCCAATTAGGAATAGGTGATCAACCTGTGGACCACTCCCAAATAAGATTAATTTTGTCTTTTAAACTGACCGTAATCAGTTCAGTATATAATCATCTTTGATTTTTAAAATAAAATATGATGTTTATGACAGAATTAAACACTTGATGCCAATTAAATACTTAAAAACAATTGCATCATAGAACAGAAACATAAAAATGATATATTGAATGGCAATTTTCATAGGTTTGCCTTGTTTCTTGATATAAGACACTTAGGGAAAAGTCTACTTACTACATTTGAAGGGACTAAGTAACTAAATGAGAAATAAAAGTTGACTTTTGATTTTAAATCTCTAATTTGTTCTTATAAACCTTGTCAATGGAAATAGTATAAATGAGTAGCAAAATAAAATAAAGAGGGGAGAGAGAGAGAAGAAGAGAGAAAGAAAGAAGAAAGATAAAGAAAGAAATGAGAGAGAGAGAGAGAGAGAGAGAGAGAGAGAGAGAGAGAGAGAGAGAGAGAAAAAGAAAAAGAAAAAGAAAAAGAAAAAGAAAGAAAGAAAGAAAGAAAGAAAGAAAGAAAGAGAAAAAAGAAAGAAAGAAAGAAAGAAGGAAAATTAAAAAGAAAGAGAAAAAGGAAAAGAAAGAAAATCACACCAGGGGCCACCACCCACATGCCCAAGAGCCTGAGGAGCTGCTGCTGCTACTGGGGCTGAACAAGCACCTGCAACCAGAAGGTGGAGGCCCAGACCTGGAGGGAGCAAGAGAGTGTGCCCACCACAGTCCCTTCCCTCCTCTATGGGAGCAGGGGCATTCTGGCCATGGCAGCAGCCTCAGAAGGGAAAGCCAAGGGCCTAGGGTCTTCTCAGAATTGGGTCTGAGTCATCCTCGGGGGAGAACCCACCAGGACCACTGCAGCTGCTGGCCCAGTTAAACCCAACCACGGTAGAGGCCGCGGTCTTACAGGTCTCTGGGGGAGTTGCAGCTATAGGATATTACAAAAATCCAGTCTACTTTCTTAGTTTGATGCTTTCATCCAACAAGTTGGTGATGATGTCTAGCAACTCTGTGAAGCTGAAGAAGAGGCATTTTTGGAGATCATGGCACTTGTGGACATGGCTAGTAAGCCTCTTTGTGTTAGAAAGCTGCAGGAGGCTTTGAGATAATGGGTTACAAACCCTGGCCTTTTTAATCAGCCACTGACTTTCCTTCCTATCAGTAGCATACCCACCTATAAAATGCCCGAGGAATATCCAAAGTGGGTGGGAATAACCTGAAGTAGTTATGAAAAGAATAGCAATGCCTGGGAATCTCATTTTAAAATCCCCAAATGTGCAGACACCCTCTGTGTACAGAGCTTGGGACAGGGGGCGTCAGATGTGGTGAAGAGCTTAGCACTGCAGAGTGCTGGTGAGTCCGGACTCTGGCAAGGCCACCATACCACTGTGAGTGAGCAGTCTCTCCCCAGCAGACCTTGGCCCCCAGCTTCCCTAAAGGAGAGCAGTGAGGGCTGGATGCTGCTGCTGCACTGTCTGTTGATGTGTGTATGGAGTGAATGGTCCCCATGCTGTCAAAAAATGACTTGAATGAAGTAAAAGAACTACTCAATTTCCACAAGAAGTTGGCCAAAGTGATTGATCATGTCTTTGAGATGAGTGATGGCGATCCACACAAAGAGGAGGAAATTAGAAAATACAGTGCAAAATATGGCAGATCTGACTCAAAGAGAAAGGGTGGGAAACATCTCACACTTCATGAGCTCACTGTTAATGAAGCGGCTGCTCAACTCTGTGTGAAGGATAATGCCCTGCTGACCAGAAGAGACAAATTTTTTGCCCTGGCTAGATAGATTTTTCATGAAGTGACATATAAATATATTTACAGAACCACCAAGTCAAAATGTGGAGAAAGAGATGAATTATCACTGAAGATTAAAGTAGAGGATGGGTTTCCAGATTTCCAGGATTCTGTGCACACTTCCAGCAGGCTGGAGTGAAGAGTGAAGAACCTGCCACTCTTAGTTCACAGCCTGAAAAGGTGATGCCAAAGCAGATGGAGTTCTTTGCACGCAAGCTGGCTACGCAAGACTGCAGCATACTGAGAGATGACTGTCTACAGGACTTTACAGGCAAAGTTCAGAGGAACATACCCCCAAATGTCTTGAATTCTGATAACTCAGATGGACAAGGAGAAAGACTTTTGAATCTCAGAATGCCTAATTTACAGAACAGACAACCTCATCATTTTGTGGTGGATGGGAAGCTGAGCAGACTTTAGTCCAGTGAGGCAAAGTTCCACTCATCAGAGAGCCTTGGGATTTTCAAAGACTACCCTCACTTAGCTTTTACCTTACAAAAGGAAGTCATTAAAATAGAGCCTGAAGATTCAAGATAGCTGTGATTCTGCCACTGTTCTCTGGAGATGGTATCAGATTTAATGATAATGCTCCGTCATAGAAATAAGCCTTAAAAACCAACGTTGTCTCATTCAGCTCAAACAGACTCCATAGCCAAAGCATAAGCACTGGCATGGTAGCCTGTGTAAATAAGGAAAAGAAAACAACAGCCACAAAGGAGAAAACAGAGAGTCGCAATCTGTAACAGAAATACTGATTCATTCACATTCTCTTGTAAATCATTTTATGTAGAAAGGTTTACAGATTAATACTATAAACGTTCATTATTTAAGAATGTACAATGTATTTGTGTAATTTATAGAAGTAAAATCTAGATGTTGAGGCCTGTTTGGTCCAATAGATGTGGATATAGTTTATTTTACTTGAAATTTTGTTGTCTGCTTTATGTGTGTTTACCATAAGTATCCTTATACAATGGAGTTTAGAATCTTTACAATGATAAAGAAAGCTTAAGAGATCTAGTTATTGGCAAGCTGGCAGTGATTACAGAAGAAAGGAAAGCAAATACTCAATTTAAAAAAAAGAAGAATAACTGGATTATTTAATATGTGAAAAAAGTGATTTTGTTTAAGAGGAATTGTGTAACATTCACTCATGTCATTTTTATTGGTTTAATTAGTGCACATTTTACACAATAAATACTGGAAGAAAATTAAAAAGATGAGTAATAAAATTGGACATATCTCTTAACTAGTTTACCTAGATTGTACTACCTAACATTACTTGGACACACAACTCAAAATTAGCGGTCCGATGTATAAAAAGCTTGACTTAAACATTGATATTTCAGAATGTGTTAAATTGATTAAGATATAGTAAGTTAACGCTACATGTGATAAAGATAGTGACTCTTAACAAAGGGTGTAATAGATGAAATTACCCTTTTCTATACAGAAATTCTTCATGTGCAGGGGTCAGAGACTAGATGGCTCTCCTTGGGCAATGTCTACCCACCCAACCATCACAAGTGTGAACAGCTGTTACATTCACATTTGCAGATATATGTCTACATTTGGAATCCATAATGGTAAAAAATAAATAAATACAGCAGCTGTCCATATTCATTTTTTTTTCTTCTGGATTAAGGGAAACTGTTTTGCAGCTTTACCTACTTCCTACAGATTCATCTAGACTCATATATTACCGAGAAGACCATAATTTACATGACTATTAGGGTTTTTTTTAGTTCTACTCTAAGTCATAACTGTAAAAAAAATAAGTCTTAATCTTAAAGTTAACTTACTTACTTAATCTAAAGTTTGTCAACCAAATGTTAGATGAAATGTCAGCACTGTAGTCCCTGATCTCTGCTACATATATAATTGCTTTTTCATTTGATTGTAGAAGAGCTTTGCAGTAGAAATACCAGTAAACAACTTTTAGACTACTAAAAGGCTATTTTCCCTTCCTAAGTGTTTGAATTGTAAGGTAGTGTTTTGCCAACAGAAGCTTCTTAGTGACCTTACAACTTTGTTGCTATCTTGAAATTGATTGTTGTGGCTGCATTCTGCACTGTGTATAGAAATAGAATGAGTAAGAGTTAGGTAGAATGTTCAGTTTTTAATATTAGCCAGAGCACTGGTTAGTATCTCAGTAGTTTCATGAAATGTTACCTGTATTCTAATCTATTATGAGAAATTTAGTGGTTTTTTTCTTTTTAATTTTGTCTGACAGTTCAAGTAGATTTTAATAAACAATTTTTAAAGATGCAGTAATAGGGACCAGCAGTTAGCATAATTGCTATGTCGCTGGACTCCCACATAGTCGACCACGGCTCGCGTCCAGGAACCAGTGGCTTAAAACTCACGCCAGGTGTGTGTGCATGCGTGCCCAAGATCCCGAGAGGAGAATGGAGGAGAAGGGATTGTGGCATGGCCATCCCTCTGGGGGGTGATTTCTCGCTTTCTGTCTCTCTGTCTCTCTCTGTCTGGAGAGCGCATGTGTCCTATGGTAAAAACCTCTAAAAAAAAAAAAAAGATGCAGGAATCTTCCAACTAATACATTTTTCACGGGCCCAACAATTGCATCTTAAAATCCATAAGTAAGTTTCCTTAAGTATCATCCTTTTCTGGTCTTGCAAGCTTAGTGATAGAGGAAGCATAAGAAAAATTTCAGTAGAATACAGTTTTTATTTTGCAAACACTAATGTATTAAACTTGTTATACATTAAAGCAAATCGTATGTATTTTATTTGAATTGTATATATAAACTGGTTGTAATCACTAGTTGATATTTTTTTCTTTATTTGGAGAGGTTTTTGCTATAGGGCCTGTGTGCTTGCCAGAAAGACACAGAGAGACAGAGAGACAAAAGCAAAAAATCACCCCCAAGGGGTGAGGGTCACGCCACAATCTCTTCTCCTCCATTCTCCTCTTGGGATCTTGGACACGCATGCACACGTACCCGGTATGAGATTAATGCACCAGGTCTGGGCCTTGAACCATGGTCTATTGCATGGGAGTTCAGCGACATAGCCATTATGCTAACTGCTGGTCCCAAGTTACCCTTTTCTATCCAGAAATTCTTCACGTGCAGGAGTCAGAGACTAGATGGCTCTCCCTGGGCAACGTCTTCTCACCCAACCATCACAAGTGTCAACAGTTGCTACATTCACATTTGCAGATATATGTCTACATTTGAAATCCATAATGGAAAAAAAAATACAGCAGCTGCCCATATTCATTTTTTTCTTCTGGATTAAGAGAAAATGTATTGCAGCTTTACGTACTTCCTACAGATTCATCTAGACCCACACATTGCCAAGAAGACCATATTTTACATGGCTATAAGTTGTTTGTTTTTTTTTTTTTTTTTCAGTTCTGCTCTAAGTCATTACTGTTAAAAAAAAAAAATTCTTAATCTTTCAAGCTAAAGTTTGTCAACCAAAGGTTAGATGAAATGTCTGCACTGTAGTCTCTGATCTCTGCTGGATATGTGATTGCTTTTGCATTTTGATTGTAAAAGAGCTTTGCAGTAGAAATACCAGTAAACAATGTTTAGACTACTAAAAGCCTTTTTTCCTTGCTAAATGTTTGAATTGTAAGGTAGTGTTTGCCAACAGAAGCTTCTTAGGGACCTTGCAACTTTGTTGCTATCTTGAAATTGATTGTTGTGGTTGCATTCTGCACTGTGTATAGAAATAGAATGAGTAAGAGTTAGGTAGAATGTTCAGTTTTTAATATTAGCCAGAGCACTGGTTAGTATCTCAGTAGTTTCATGAAATGTTACCTGTATTCTAATCTATTATGAGAAATTTAGTGTTTTTTTTTTTTTAATTTTGTCTGACAGTTCAAGTAGATTTTAATGAACAACAGTTTTTAATGATGCAGTAATCTTCCAACTAATACATTTTTCATGGGCCCAACAATTGCATCTTAAAATCCATAAGTAAGTTTCCTTAAGTCTCATCCTTTTCTGGTCTTGCAAGCTTAGTGATAGAGGAAGCATAAGAAAAATTTCAGTAGAATAAAGTTTTTATTTTGCAAACACTAATATATTAAACTTGTTATACATTAAAGCAAATCATATGTATTTTATTAGAATTGATATATAAACTGATTGTAATCACTAGTTGATTTTTTTCTTTTCTTTTTTTTTTTTTTTTTTTTTTTTTTGAAGAGGTTTTTTCTATAGGGCCTGTGCGTGTGCCAGAAAGACACAGAGAGACAGAAAACGAGAAATCACCCCCTAGTGGGGATGGCCACACCATAATCTATTCTCCTCTCGGGATCTTGGGCACACACGCACACGTGCCTGGTGTGAGTTTAAGGCACCAGGTCCGGGACTCGAACCGCAGTCTACTACATGGGAGTTCGGCGACATAGCCATTACGCTAACTTCTGGTCCCATTAGTTGTTTTTTTTTTTTTTTTTCACTGTATTGGACGTATTTTTAGTGAACAAGATCAATTGGTTACCTCAGTATTACAACCATTTCTCCCTGAGTCTGTGTTGTACTTTATTGTGTGAAGTCTGTGTTTTTGTGAGTCTTAAAGCTGTCAGTGATGTGGGACAAATATAATTGCTTTCTACAACAATAATGATTTTCTGTGTCTTAGAAAAAGAAAGAAAGGAATAAAAGAGAAAAAGAAAGAAAGAAGAAAGAAGAAAAGAAAGAAGAAAGAAAGGAAGGAAGAAAAAAGAAATGGAAAATCACACCAGGCATGTTTACATGCACACTCAAAGTCCCAAGAGAATGGTGGAGAAGCGATTGCAGCCTGACAATTTCCCCTGGGTAGGGGGTTTTCGTCTCCCTCTCTCTGGCAAGGTCACATACCCTGCAGCAAATTGAAAAAAAAAAATATCTGAAGGACTTTTGTTGTCACCACTGGGCCCTAATGGGGTTGCCCGAGAATGCTACTCATTGTCCTAAAGTGCACAGAACAACCTGTACCACAAAGAATAGCATACATGTTAACAAGAAGAATGTCATGAAACCCTGTTCAAGACCATCAAGTGGTTTAGTGGATAATTGTTTTTATAACAGTTTTGGAGCTGTGCTAATGTTTTTAGTTTTGTTTTGTTTTGTTTTTGCTATAAGGCACTTGTGCTCATTGGAGAGAGACAAAGAGATAAAGAATGTGAGCAAGCACCCCTCCTTAGGATGGCCATGCAGCAATCCCTTCTCCTCACTCTCTTCTTGAGATTTTGTGCATGCATGCACGCAAATATTCCTGGTGCGCTTTTTCAAGTCTCTGGGTCTGAACTTGAACACTTGAACTATGCAGTCAGCTGTGTGGAACCAAGCCACCTTAACTTCCACACCACCTGTTTGCCCCGGGGGGGGGGGGGGGGTAAAAAAAACCTTCTAAAAATTCTCCATTTCCAGGTAGGGTAGGAGTGAAATTGACCAGAATATGAGTATATACAGGGCAAGGGGGGCCATGCATCAGTAGTTGTTGAACCCAAAGAAAAGTGCCTGGGATTCATTAGATTCTTCTTTCTATATATGTTTGGATTTCCATAATAAATATTTTTATAATTAATAGGTAATTATTGTATATATGTGTGGGGTACAATGTGATTTTTTGGTACAAGAATACAATTCATAACGATTAAATTAGGGAGTTAGTATATCTATCATCACAATCATTTTTCATTACTTTGTGTTGAAACTTCAAAATTTTCTCCACTCTCCTCTCAGAATTTTGAGCACGCATGTCCAAGTGCCTGACATGTTTTTATTTTCTTTCTTTCTTAATTTCTTCCACTTTCTCTTTTTTATTTTCTTCCTTTCTTCTTTCTTTATTTTTTCTTCTTCCTTTCTCTTTCTTTCTCTTTTTCTTTTTTTTTGTAATTTTACTATAAGGTGTGAGTATTTGCTGGAGAGAGACACAGAGAGATATATAGGGAGAGAGGGAAAGTGAGAAATCACCCTGCAGGGAGGATGGCCACACTGCAGTTATTTATTTATTTATTTATTTTGGAGAGGATTTTGCTATAGGGAGCATGCACTCGCCAGACAGACAGACAGATAGAAAGCAAGAAATCACCCCCCAAGGGGGATGGCCACGCTGCAATCCCTTCTCCTCCATTCTCCTCTCGGGATCTTGGGCACGTACGCACACGCTCCCGGCATGAGTTCAAGCCACCGTGTCCAGGACGTGAACTGCAGTCGACTATGTGAGAGTCCAGTGACATAGCCATTACACTAACTGCTGGTCCCCACACTGCAGTTCTTTCTACTCCATTCATCTCTTGGGGTTTCGAGCATGCATCATACGCACCCAGTGTGTTTTTTAAGCTGCCAGGTCCAGAACTCAAACCATGTAATTAACCATATGGAATCCAGCCACCTTAACCACCAAGCCACCTGGCTGGCCTTCAAATCCTCTTTTTTAAGATTTTTAACAATTGTTTGTTTGTTTGTTTGTCTTATGTATTTATTTTTTATTTTTGGAGAGGTTTTTGCTATAGGGCATGTTCACTCGCTAGGAAGACAGAGAGACGGAAAGTGAGAAATCATCCCCTGGGGGGATGGTCATGCCGCAATCCCTTCTCCTCCATTCTCCTCCTGGGATATTGGGCACACACACACATGCGCCTGGCATGAGTTTAAGCCACCAGGTCCAGGACTTGAACCGTGGTCAACTACATGGGAGTCCAGCAACATAGCCATTATGCTAACTGCTGATCCCTGTTTATTTATTTTTTATACAATTAACCACTGTATATTATTAAGCTACTCTGCAATACATATTGGGTTGCTATTAACTGCAGTGAGAGTATTATACTTTGTTCTCCTATATCTACCTGTAATTTCCTTTCTGTGAACCTACATCTCTCTTCCCTTCTCCTTGCATCCTTCCCAGCTGTGGGAGGCTGTGCACCAGCGAGTCTGCCAAGGTTTCTCAGAGAGCAAACAATTGCCATGATTGGTTCTCTTCATAAAACCTGACCTTTGAAACCTTGCTCTGATTGACCACTAGAATCCCTCAGATTTGCATATCCGGCACTTCATGATTGGTCCAAAAGCAACCAATCATAACCCACCGTTTACAACCAATCACGGCCCACTGTTCACAACCAATCACGGCCCACTGTTTACAACCAATCATAACCCACCTTTTACGATCCTTCATTCAACCAATCATGGCCCACCAGCGTGTATATAACCACCATGCCTGGCCCACAATAGCCAGACGACCAGGAAGACAACGAAGACGACACAGACGACCAGGAAGACAACGAAGACGACACAGATGACCAGGAAGACAATGACGACCCTGGAGAGCCTGAAGAGCTGAAACACCGCACAGTCTCCAGATGACCCTGAAGACCCTGAAGAGTTGTAACACTACATCATCTCTGGACGATCCTGGAGAGCTGTCGTCTCCGTGCTGCTCACAATAGACGACGCGACCCTGAAGAATTGTAACACTGCGTCATCTCCGTGCTGTACCTTGCTGCCCACAATAAACAGACGACACTGACACTGTGTTGTCTCCGTGCTGTAACACTACGCCGCTTGTCCCGGCTCTCACTCCTTCACTCAGGAAACCTGTTTGACTGTTCCCCCGGGACTTGACACGTGGCACCCGAACAGGGACGGGACACCCAGCCTCTAGTAATCATTCTACTCTCCACTTCTATGATGTCATGTTTTTTAATTTCCATAGTGAATGTGCCAGCAGGTTGCATAGTGGTTAAGGCACTGTATCTCACATGGCTGACTGCACAATTTAAGCCCTGAACCCAGAAGCCTGGAAAAAAAAATGTTGGGCATGTGTGCATGTTTGCCCAAAATCCTGAAAGCAGACTGGAGGAGAAAGGATTCCTGGAGGGTGATTTCTTTCTTTCCCTCTCTCTCTGTCTTTTCACTCTATAGCCAAAAGAAAAAAAAAAAAAAACTAAAGAAAAAGAGAAAAAAAGAAAGAGAGAGAGAGAGAAAGAGAAACAGAAAAAGAAAGAAAGAAAGAAAGAAAGAAAGAAAGAAAGAAAGAAAGAAAGAAAAAGAAAGAAAGAAAGAAAAGAGAGAGGAAGAAAGGAAGAGAAAGAAAGGAGGAAAGAAGAAAGAAAAAAAAGAAAAAGAAAAAAGAATTAAGAAAGGGAGAAAGAAAGAAAGAGAGAAAGAGAGAGAGAAAAAGAAAGAAAGAAAAAGAAAGAAAGAAAGAAAGAAAGAAAGAAAGAAAGAAAGAAAGAGAGAGAGAGAGAGAGAGAAAGAGAGAGAAAGAAAGAGAGAAAGAGAGAAAGAAAGGAAGGAAGGAAGGAAGGAAGGAAGGAAGGAAGGAAGGAAGGAAGGAAGGAAGGAAAGAAAAGAAAAAGTGAGAACAGTGAGGTTATTTATATTTATGTGCCTGGCTTATATTACTTAAATAATGTCCTCTAAGTTTGTTCATGTTGCCTTGAATAAAATGATTTTACTCTTTTTATTGGCTGCATAATGTTTCATTTTTTTATCCATTCATCTGCTGATGAACACTTAGACTGATTCCATATCTTGGCTACTGTGCATATATACTGGTTTCTTGTCCTTTGTTATATGACTTGTAGTGGATTTGATGGATCATATAGCAGTTCTATTTTCAGTTCATAATAAATAAATGTTTAATGGCCCCAGTGGGAAGGAACACCTTCTTCTAACATCAGAAATACTCCCAAGAGAACAAGATCTACAGAAAATTTTCCATTTCGATTATGGTCCCTAGATTCCTATTCCTTATATGCCTAGAGATAACAAAATTAGACACTTTTTATTTAATGAGAAGCAATGAGAATTCAGGCTTTGGACATCAGTAAACACTACATCTCCTCCATCACATCAGTTCGCCAATTCAAGGAAAGCAAGAAACTCTCTTGTGTCTTCCAGAACATCACCGTGGTCCAAGGATCAATGCTGGACACCAATCTTCCAGATGTTGAGGACACAGCCACTGCCCTTACTATTCATCCTTCTGGGAAGACAAGATTCATAAAACACATCTTCTAGGTGGTCACACCTATATGAGCAAGCAGAAGAACACAGTAAGTTCTTGAGAAATTAAATACGTATAGCCTGGGAGTAAGGAAATGGAGAAAGTCTACAGATTTAAATAGGAGAAAAATAGATAGAAAAGACATTAAGGGACACAGAAATGGAGGATTGTCTATTGATTAAAATGTGTATGGTAGCTTTGACTGAACTGGTGTGCAGTGTATTAATGATGAGAAAATTCATTTTACAAGCTGTGGTGATGAACACTGATAGAATGTATAAAATAAATTTAAAGAAGAAATCACATTCGAAAGTGGATGAATATGGAAGATTTAGTGCTAAGTGAAGCAAATCAGACTATGGAAGAGAGGCATTGTATGTCTCCACTCAATATATACTGAATGTCTGCACTCTATGACAAAAACTGAAAAATTGGAAGGTAAAAGGCATGGAGAGCAACTGTGGATACTAGAGACAGTGTGGGAGGAGGATGAGGGTGTGAGGAAGGGAATCAAAGGGAAAAAGAAAGAAACAAAACACTTAAGAGACACAAAAATGGAAAATTATCTGTTGAGTTAAAAAAAGTTAAAAAAAAAAAAGAAATCAGAGGCTGAACAGTGGGTAAGAAGTAACATTTGATGCACTGAGAGGCAGTCCTATGTGGGAAGGTTACTGGTTCAAATCCAAAGACCTCCCTGAGTGTAAAGGGCACACGCACAAGGTCTGGAGGTGGCTGAGACCAGGATCATTCCCTCTCCTCATGGTGTCAGGATCCTATAGGACATGCCATTTCTTTTTCTCTCTCTTGTTTTCTCTGCCTCTCTTCACTTAAGGAAAATAAATAAGTAAATAAACTTTATTGATTGATCAAACCATATTGTACACTAAAGAGATGTAAAATGACTACATGTAAAAAAGAAATCATACAATAAATAAATATAATCAATCAGCCAATAACGTTTATTACATAAAGTTATCAGAAAAGTCAAGGCACATTTTTGCATAGAAAATATGTCATGACTTTTCTGACAACCTAATATTGCTTATTGTATAATTTCTTATTTATATTTAATCATTTTACACTCTATCACAAAAAATTTGGTTTTAGAAAGCATACATTCAGTGCATGTCAATGAAGTCAGAGCTATTACCATATACATCATTCTCCACAGGCAATTTTCCATGCTTGTGTCTGTTAAATGTTATTAAACTTTATTTTAAAAATATTTCAATAAAGTTGAAGAGCCTAGCCTAAAAGGAAACCTCAGGGGGTTTTGATGTTGTTTTGTTTTGAGCAATATTTGGCTATAGGGTGTGTGTGTGCCAGAGAGACAGAAAGTGAGAAGTCACTCCCCAGAGGGGATGGTCATGCCTCAGTCCCTTCTCCTCCATCCTCTTCTTGGGTTTTTGGACACACACACACACACACACACACACACACACACACCTGGCATAAGTTTCAAGCTGCTGGTTCTGGGACTCAAACTGTAGTTTGCCACGTGGGAGTCTTATACCTTAACCACTTAACATTTTGGCACCAAAGGCTCAGGTTTTAGTGCAGCCTCTTGTCTCTCTCACCCATCTCACTCTCTGCTCCTTCTGACATCATGTCCACAGTTATCTCCTTTCTCATCAGGAACTGTCTCTTTCCTAGTCATTTCCTGGGTGATGTTGGGCTTCTGCAAACATTGTACCAAGTGTCCAGGTCTCCTGCTTACCTCACTAGCCCTTGCATAGCCAGAGACATGAGTCATAACTCACACACTCAACAGGCATTCACAAGCCCCCTTCAGCAGGCTCTATGATGTGTGTGAATGATAAGTGCTCTCTTCTCGTCTGCTTCTAGGAAGATGCAATGAGGCCACTCAGCAGAAGATATTAGCACAATTCCCACACCTGGTAAGTATTAATAAGTACAAGTTACTTGTCATGTGATTTCCTGATCACCTTCAATGAGCAAAGCCAGGTCTGTGTATGTTACATTTTTGTGCTATTTTGAAAAGGATATTTTCCCCTATAAGGTATATGTTGATTACTAGAAATAAGAGAGAAAATGATTATGTGTAATCATTGGATTTTTTTCTTTACAATTTACCAAAGTGATTTCCCAGTTGTAATAGCTTTTTATTACAATTATACAATTTAGTGGGCCAATTTTGTCACCTGAAAATGTGATTTACTTTCATTCAAGATGTGAAACTGCTTTTTCTTCTTTAGCCTAATTGGTTTGAAATTTCAGAACAGCATTGGGCAGTGGTAGGGGGAAGGTATATTTGTCTTTTATCTCTAAAAGCTTTTTCTCAAATAATTTCACATCAGGGTTAAGATTAGGTGATGATTAGAGAAGCTATTTTATCATACTTAAGAGAGATTCTTCTTCCATAGTTTGACTTGTGAAAGACATAACAGCAGAGACAGCAGGTGTAAATACCAGAGACTGTATAGGAAGCAGTGCAGGGTGGGAGGGAGGAGCTCAGGAAAGAAAAAAACATTAAATAGACACAAGAGTGGAAAGTTATTGTGTATGATGATATCTTTGACTTGCTTGACAAGCAATGCATTTGTGCTTTAAGAACACATAATGTATGCTGGAAAGACATACAATGATTGGAGCCAGCAGGTGGCAAGGTGGTGAAGACTCTAGACTCCAATACGACTGACTGCAGTTTAAGTCCCAGACGTGGTAGATGGCTTTCTCACTTTTCCTCTTTCTGTCACTCTGTCTCTCTCTGGTGACTGCATATACCTTATAGCAAATTAAAAATAAGTAAGTAAATAAAATTCTAAAAAGACAATGATTAAATGTAAATAAAAAATATATAAAAATCTAGTCATAGTTTTCTCAGAACTATTTTCACGCATTATCTTTTGCATCTATTAAGATGATCCTATTATATGTAGATGATTTTTAAAATTCATATGCTATACAATAATAAATAATAAATATGAAATACTCATTACTTTCTTGCATTGAATACTTCCTGATCATGTACTTAGTATGCTTGACCAATTGATGAATATATTTTAAACCTACATAGTACAAGTTTTTCCATTTAAGCTAATTATTGAGAGTCATAGCTTTTATTTTAATACTGTGATTGTAGCAGGCTTTTGTCTTTTGGTATCAAGGTTAAAGTACATTCATAAAATTCACTGGATATCTATAGGTTTTTAAAAAAATATTTTTATTTATTTAATTCAGTTTATTATTGTTATGTTTTAATTTGTTAAAGGGCATATGCACTCACCAGAGAGAGAGAGAGAGGAAGTGAGAAAGCAAGTCACCGGGTCTGGGACTTAGATTGCAGTTGGCCATTTGGAAGTCCAGTACCTTAACCAGCATGCTGCCTGCTGGCCCCTATTTATAGTTTTTTTAATTGTTGGCTAGTTTCATTTTATGATTTCTTATTCCCTTTTTTCGTTTTTTTTTTTTTTTTTTTTTTTTTTTTTTTTCAGGTTTCTGTCATAGGTTGTGTGTGCTCCCTGGAGAAAGACATAGAAAGACAGAAGGAGGGAAAGTGAAAAATCACCTTCCGGGAGGATGGCCATGCTGCACTTCCTTCTCCTCCATTCCCCTTCTGGGATTTGGGGCACCCATGCACACTTGTCCTGGCATGATTTTTAGACACTGGTCCTGGATTCAAAATGTGGTTGGCCATTTGGGAGTCCGGCGACTTAAACACCATGCCACCTGCTGTCCCTCTTGTTCACTTTTAATTGTACATATTTACCACACACAATATGGTTTTTCAAAGTTTGCATGCAGTACATGAAAATCAAAGCAAAGATATTACCACATACTTTATCTTCAACACAGAACTTTACATTTTTATGTCTGATATTTATCTGAATGTGGCCCCAATATTTTTTAGACATTGCATGAAGTGAGATTTCAAAATTAGTTTGGCATCTTGTTCATGAGAAATTTGGTTTTTGATGTAACTTTTTCTTTGATGATTGGTCCACTATACCTTTTAATTTAAAATTATTCAACTATGGGACCAGCAGTTTGCGTAATGGCTATGTCGCTGGACTCCCATGTAGTAAGCCGCGGTTCGCATCCCGGACCCAGTGGCTTAAAACTCATGCCTGGCGCATGTGCATGTGTGCCCAAGATCCCGAGAGGAGAACGGAGGAGAAGGGATTGCAGTGTGGCTATCCCCCCTGGGGGGTGATTTCTCACTTTCTATCTCTCTGTCTCTCTCTGTCTGTCTGGAGAGCGCACGCGCCCTATAGCAAAAACCTCTCAAAAAAATTATTCAACTATACAGAAAACATGACATTCTCATCACTTATGAAAATTATATGATTCATAAGTTTAGAAATTATTACTAAAGGGATCATTATTATAATAAAGGCATTTAAATTAAAATACAAATGTACTTCAAAAGATAACTGAGATAACAAAGACTGGCTGACTAGCTCTTAGGGCAGTTGAACATATAAAGTCCACTTCGGTTGCTAAATTATGGGAACCAGGAGGAGGCATAGTGATTAAGGTGCTGGACTCCCATATGGCTAACTGTGGTTCAACTCCTGGACCCAGTGGCTTAAAACTTATGCCGGATGTGAATGCATGAGAGTGCATGCCCAAAATCCCAGGATGAGAATGGAGAAGAAAGGATTTTGTCATGGCCATTTCCCTTGTGGGGTGATTTCTCACTTTAGGTCTCTCTGTCTCTCTGTTGAGTACACACAACCTATAGCAAAAAATCTCTCAAAAAAAATCTCTCTGGGGATGTGTATATGTGTGCCCCAACCTGGGACAACAATAGAGAAGAGATTACAGCATGGCCATCACCCCAGGTGTGGGGGCATGATCTCTCACTTATGCTCTCTGTCTCTCTCCAGTGAGCACATGGGTCATATGGGAAAAAGACTTTAAAAAACATATTAAGTTTTGTGTCTAGGTTTTCCATCAAGTGGTTACAACACAGGGGAAGGTAGCAACATTTAGAAACCCCAAATTTGGGCCTAGCAAAGGACAAAATGTTTACATTGCTGGGTTCCCACACAGTGGATTGCAGTTCAATTCCCAGATTGGGCAACTTAAAACTCACACTGGGTGCATGTGTGTGCATGCCCAACATTCCCAGCCAAGAATGGATAGGAAGAGATTGTACTGTGGCCATCCTCCCTGGGGGTGAATTCTCACTTTATGTCTCTGTGTCAATCTCTGTCTCTCCAGTGAGCACAGGCACCCTATAGCACAAATATCTCTAAAAAGTAAAATAAATAAATAAAGGAAATACTCTTTAAAAAAAAGAAACCCCAAATTCACAGAAATAAGAGACAAAACCATTAAACAAATGCGACATCTCATTGCCATATTGAGCTCAAGCTAAAGCAGATCACATTGTGGATTAATTTTATTTTGTTTCCGCCTTTGTCTATCAGATAGTTCCTTTTCATGGAACAAGAAAACCACACAGGGCTTCCAATATTTCTCCTCCTGGGACTTTCTGAGAAGCCAGAGCGTCAGTCTATTCTCTTTGGGTTGTTTCTGTCTTTATACCTGATGACCATCTTTGGAAATCTACTCATCATCCTGGCCATCATCTTGGACTCCCACCTGCACACCCCCATGTACTTCTTCCTCTCCAACCTGTCTTTTTCTGACATCTGTTTCACCTCCACTACTGTCCCAAAGATGCTGGTGAACATCCAGACACAGAGTAAGGTCATCACCTATGGAGACTGCATCACTCAGATGTATTTTTTCACAGTTTTTGGACTTTTGGACAATTTACTTCTGACTGTGATGGCCTATGACCGATTCATGGCCATCTGTCATCCCCTACACTACACGGTCATCATGAATCCCCAGCTCTGTGTCCAGTTACTTCTTTTGACCTGGTTGGTCAGCATGCTGGGAGCCCTTCCTGAGAGTTTAACCACGTTGAAACTCTCTTTCTGTTCAGTTGTTGAAATCCCACACTATTTCTGTGAACTCCCTGAGATCCTCAAGCTTGCCTGCTCTGACACCTCCATCAATAACATTGTATTATATATCATGACAGGCGTCATGGGTTTTTTCCCTCTTGCTGGAATCCTTTTCTCTTATTCTCAAATTGTTTCTTCTGTTTTAAAGATCTCAACAACAGTAGGGAAGTATAAAGTGTTTTCCACCTGCGGATCTCACCTCTCGGTGGTGTCCTTGTTCTATGGAACCTGTCTGGGGGTTTATCTCAGCTCCACATGGACACATGGCTCCAGGACAGGGACATTGGCCTCAGTCCTATACACTGTGGTCACTCCCATGTTGAACCCCTTCATTTACAGCCTAAGGAACAGGGACATGAAGAGGGTTCTGAGAAGGCTTCTCTGCTGCATTTCACCCTCCCAGTGATAGCTGCAAGAACTCTGTTCCCGGACAGCTGTGATCAAAGGCAATAGAGGGGCCAGCAGGTGGTTCAGTGGTTAAGGCACTGGACTCCCATGGGGTCAACTATGGTTTGAGTCCCAGATCCAAAGGCTTGAAACTCATGCTGGGCATGTGTGTGTATGTGCCCAACCTCCTAAGACAAGAATAGAGGAGAAAAGATTGTGGTGTGACCATACCCCTAAGAGATAATTTCTCAATTTCTCCTTTACTCTCTGTGTGTCTCTCTGGTGAGTGCACATGCCCTATAGCAAAAATGCCCCCCCCACACACACACACACAAGCAATGGAACTGAGCATTCAATAGTGTGAACATTGAGGTCTCATTTATAATATTTATGTGCAATTAGCAAATATTCTTTTATGAAGGATGGCTTCCTATCTTTCAATTAAACATCTTAATTTTCCATCTTGTATACCAGAAGGTCTATTCCCTAATTGACTTTCTCTGTCACCTTTTTGACTACCTGTGCCAGCATCATTTTGTCTATCTTATTGCACCTTTTCTAACTTATTAATAGACATTGATATGTTCTTATTGGCTATTAGGTTCTCATTTCATCCATTGTGCTCATCCCACACCAATGTGCTCATCCCACCCCAATATACTCAAACCACCCCAATGTTCTCATCCCACACTGATGTGTTCAGCCCTCACCAATATGATCATTCTGCATCAGTATACTCACATCACTCCTATGTGTTCACCCCACACCAATATACTCATACCATCCCCATGTGCTCATCCTGTGCCAAGGTGCCCATCCCATGCCAATGTGTTCATCCTACAGCAACATGCTCATCCTGAAGCAATATACTAACACCACTCCAATGCATTTATTCCACACTAATATACTCACACCACCCAAATGTGCTCATCCTACACCAACAAGCTCATCCCACATAAATTTTCTCATCCCACACGAAAATATTCATATCACAATATGCTCATTCTACACCAAGGTGCTCATCCCACACAAATGTGCTCATCCCACACCAATATACTCACACCACCCCAATGTGCTCACTCTTCACCAATATGCTCATCCCACACCAATATACTCACAACATATCAATGTGGTCATCTCACCTCAACAAGTTCATCTCACCTCAATGTGGTTGGTCATTCCATGTCAATGTGCTCAATTCTACACAAGTGTGCTCATCCCACGTGAATGTGCTCATCATATGCTAATATGCTCATCCCACACCAATATACTCATATCATTCCTGTGTGCTAATCTCATACCAATATACTCACACCACCCCAATGTGCTCATCCCACACCACTAAATTTAAAGGTTGGGTACCTTTGTTACCCAACAACAATCTAAGGGTACAAACCACCTATTCTGTATATATTAGATGTTGTTTGTGTTCCACCCATATTTCTTCGTCTTTAGAGAGATTTTTTGCTAAAGAGTGTGTGTGCTTGCTGGAGAGACAGAAAAACACAGAGAGATAGAATGGGAGAAATCACTCCACAGCGATGGCAGCCATGCTCCTTCATTCTAATAGTATAATCTCATGGAATGTTCATGCATGAACATGTAAAAATTAAATGATACAATCCATGTAATATTCAAATTTCAGCCCATGGTACATAAACAGATCTAGAGAAAAACGCCCTCAGCCAAGATTACTATAACCAGCAGAACTATTCTTTTTTTTTTTGTCATCATAATCTTCTTTACACTACATTGGATTACATATAACTTTACAGTGTATTACAATGCTTTTTCAAAAGGGAATGCCATGCATGTCAGTCAATACAGAGACATTAATCTCCCTGCTTCAACATTCAATATCTTTTCTATGTTTCATTATTATTATTATTCTAATTATTTTCTTAAAACAGTCAATCACTATTTCTCATTTTGCTTGTAAAAAGACTTTGCCCATCATGAAATAATTCTCAGAACTATTCTTTATATGAGGAGGGAAAAAAAAAAAACATTCCCAGATGAACAAAAGCTGAAAGAATTCACCAAATCTAGGTCAGTTCTTTAGGAAATAGTTAAGGGAACGCTACACTTGGAAAGCCAAAATATATAATAGAACTAAAATAGATAAACAGAAGCAACAGAACACAAAACAACTCTGGAAAAAAGGTTCAGAGGAACCAAATGACAAGGCTAAATCCAAACATATTGATAATAATGTTGAATATTAATGGATTTGATTCTTCGGCTAAAAGACAGATGGGTTCAAAGGAGGAAAAAAAAACTGTCTATATGTTGGTTATAAGATCTAAATACATTTCTTACGATAATAAAAAGTTTTATAAATTAAGATATAAATGGAAGTAGATTACCCCCCAGGTTTTGCCATAGGGATCTGTGCTCTACAGAGAGAGACAGAGAGATAGAGATAGAGAGAGAGAGAGAAAGTGAGAAATAAACCCAAGAGGGGTTTATTTCCCCTCCATTCTCCCCTTGACATTTTGGACATACATACAAACATCCACACACATCTGGTGTGATTTTCAAGCAACCAGGTCTGGGACTTGAACTGTGTTTGGACATGTGGGAATTCAGTGCCTTAACCATTATGGCAACTGCTGGCCCTGTAAATTACAAATCTTAACTTGTGTTACAAGTTTGAAATTTCTTCTTTTTTTTTTTTTTTTTTTTTTTTTTGAGAGGTTATTTCCCATAGGGCACTCAGAGAGACAGAAAGTGAGAAATCACCTCACAGGGGGGATGGTCATGCCACAATCCCTTCTTTCTATTCTCCTCTTGGGACCTTGGGCACACAGGCATAAGCACCTGGCATGAGTTTTAAGCTGCCGGGTCCAGGACTCGAACCATGGTTGACCACATAGGAGTCCAATGACATAACCATTATACAGTCTGCTGGTCCCATCAAGTTTGAAATTTATATGTGTGTTATCAAAAGCACCTGAAGCTAAGGATTGTGGTAGTTGTCTAAGGTTTCATAGCATAACACAGTTTCATTCCTTGATGAGGAAAGAAGAGCAACTTTCTAAAGATATCAAATACGAGCAGGTGAAAGGCCCTCCTACAAGCCTCTGGCCAGCAAGGGATACTGAGGGAGGGTCACCTCTGACCCCCACCCCACTTCCAGACTCCCAGGCCCCAGACTCCACCTTCTAGATTTTCCGTGCCTGCCAGCAGGTGAAAGGCCCTCCTACAAGCCTCAGGCCAGCAAGGGATACTGAGGGAGGGTCACCTCTGACCCCCACCCCACTTCCAGACTCCCAGGCCCCAGACTCCACCTTCTAGACTTTCCGTGCCTGCCAGCAGGCGAAAGGCCCTCCTACAAGCCTCTGGCCAGCAAGGGATACTGAGGGAGAGTCACCTCTGACCCCCACCCCACTTCCAGACTCCCAGGCCCCAGACTCCACCTTCTAGGTAGGTAGCTAGGATCTCCCTGCAGCGGCTTTTTTATTGAAACCCCTCCATTCTCTTGTTAATACCTAGCTGTGCTTCTCCCTCCAGACTTTCAGTGCCTGCCAGCAGGTGAAAGGCCCTCCTACAAGCCTCTGGCAAAATCGCGCACCACGCTAATGCGCGGCGCGCAACTTTTTTATTATTTTTCTCTGTTGTCTTTCCTTTCGTTGCATATTGTCCTCTCCTCCTCATTTTTTACCCTGCCAGACAGACTAGACAGGTCTAGAATCATATATCTGAAATTTCCTAGGAAGGTAAGTGTCTCTGGGATACTCCCTAGTACTGAACCCCCTGTGAAAAAGGAGATACGGCTTGTTAGACACTTCTGTAGAGTTCCCGTCCTGAGAGCACATTGGTAAAAACAACAGAAGAGAGACTTCAGCAAACATCTATTCCCATCAAAAAGGAAAGACTCTTACTTCTAGTGGGAGAAACGTTCTCCCAAGAGGTCTTTAAAAGGGAATTAATCTTCCAATGGCAAGAAGTAGAAAAAGAGCCTCAGGTCTGAATAAACAAGGAAATATGTCTCCAACAAAGGAAAACGCCCCTCCATGTCTCTTTTATATGGAGGACATTACGAAAATGACAGACACAGAATTTCGAACATTCATGGTGACCAAATTCTGTGAATTGGAAAAGAAAAGAGACAACAAACTGCAGGAAATTAGGAAGTCCTTCCAGGATATGAAAGAAGAAATGGATACTCTGAGAAAGAATCAGGTGGAACTATTAGAGATAAAGTCTATAATACAAGAAATCAAAAACTCTCTGAAAAGTATTAAGAGCCTATTAGACCATGCTGAAGATCGAATCTCTGATGTAGAAAATAAAACCTCTGATCTAGAAAAAAACTACAAAAAGATTGAGAAAATAACTAAAAACATGAAGATAATATACGAGAAATACTAGACTCTATTAGACGCCCAAACATCAGAATAATTGGCATCCCAGAAGGTGAAGAAACTAATAGTGGAATGGAAAATCTATTCCATGACATCCTGGAAGAAAATTTCCCAAGCCTAGAGAGGCACCGAACCATCGAGACCCAAGAAATAAAAAGGACCCCAAATAGAATCAACCCCAGAAGATCTTCCCCAAGGCACATCTTAGCCAGGCTGTCTAACACCACAAAAAAAGACATGATACTAAAACTGGCAAGAGAGAAACGAGAAGTAACTTACAAAGGCCATCCCATAAGACTAACACCAGACCTCTCATCAGAAACAATGCAAGCAAGGAAAGAATGGGAAGACATACTGAAAGTGTTAAGAGAGAAACAATTTCAGCCAAGACTATTATACCCTGCAAGATTATCCTTCATTTGGGAAAAAAAGATTAAAATCTTCTCAGACAAACAAAACCTGAAAGAATTCGCCAACACCAGACCAGCTCTTCAAGAAATCCTGAAGAAAGTACTGTTCCAGGAAAACTAAAGACACAACAGCCAGAAACAAAGAAATAACAGGCGACTAAGACAATGGCTCACTTAAATGTCGGTACAGATCCTGTAACATCGATAATAACATTGAATGTTAATGGTTTAAATTCTCCAATCAAGAAACACAGACTGGCTGAATGGATAAAAAAACAGAAACCCTCTATCTGTTACCTACAAGAAACCCACCTCATGGAGAAACACATACATAGACTGAAAGTGAAGAGTTAGAAAAATGTTTTCCATGCAATTGGGAACCAAAAAAGAGCTGGAGTTGCGATACTAATTTCTGACAAAATAGGCTTTAAAACGAAAACCATTCGAAGAGACAAAGAAGGGCACTTTATCGTAGTAAAAGGCTCTATAAATCGAGAAGATATAACGCTTATTAATATCTATGCTCCTAACACAGGAGCACCCAAATATGTGAAGGAAAGATTGTTAGATCTGAAAGGGGAGATAGACTGCAACACACTAATTGTTGGAGATCTCAACACCGCATTATCCCCTCTGGACAGATCATCTAGGCAAAAAATAGGTAAAGAGATCAAGGATCTAAATGATACCATAAATCAATTGGACTTAACAGACATCTATAGAACTTTCGACCCCAAAACCACAAGATATAGTTTTTTCTCACCGCGACATGGAACTTTCTTGAAGATTGACCACATCATAGGACACAAAGCAAGCCTCTGCAGATTCAGAGGCATAGAAACTACTCCCAGCATCTTCTCTGACCTTGATGGAATTAAACTTGAGTTTAATTTCAAGAGAAATCCTCAAAAATACCTAAAAACATGGAAACTAAATAACCTACTCCTGAATGACTCCACTATTACCGAAGAAATAAAGACTGAAATCAAAAGATTCATGGAAGCAAATGACAATGAAGACACGAGTTCTCATAATCTTTTGAACACTGCTAAAGCAGTCATAAGAGGGAAATTCATAGCAATTAGTGCACATAAGAGGAAGACAGAAAGAAGGCTAAGGAATCACCTAGCATCAAGCCTCAGAGAACTGGAAAAGCAACAGCAAAAAAATCCAAAAAATTCCAGGGGAAAGGAAATAATAAAGATCCGAGCAGAAATAAATGAAATAGAAAATAAACGTACTATACAGAAAATAAGTGAAAGCAAAAGCTGGTTCTTTGAAAGGATAAACAAAATTGATACCCCACTAGCGAGACTTATTAAGAAGAAGAGAGAAAGGAACCAGGTGAATCAAACCTGCAATGAAGCTGGTAACATAACAACAGACATAGTAGAAATTCAAAACATCATTAGAGGATACTTTGAACATATATATGCTAAGAAACAAAATAATCTGGATGAGATGGACAAATTCCTGGACAAATATAATCTACCAAGAATGAGCCAGGAAGAAATAGAAAGTCTGAATAGGCCCATAACAAGCCAGGAGATTGAATCAGTAATAAATAACCTTCCAACAAAGAAAAGCCCTGGCCCCGATGGATTCACCTCTGAATTCTACAAAACTTCGAAGAAGAGTTAACTCCCATTCTGCTCAAATTATTTCTAAAGACCCAAAAGGGTGAATCTCTCCCTAATTCATTCTACGAAGCCTCTGTCACCCTCATCCTTAAAACAGATAAGGACAGGACAAGAAAGGAAAACTATAGACCAATATCTCTGATGAACATAGACTCAAAGATTCTCAACAAGATACTAGCAAATCGTATTCAACAACTTATAAAGAAGATCATACACCATGATCAGGTAGGCTTTATTCCTGGAATGCAAGGTTGGTTCAACATACGCAAAACTATAAATGTAATACACCATATTAATAGGAAGAAAGACAAAAACCATATGGTCTTATCCATTGATGCAGAAAAAGCATTTGATAAGATACAACATCCCTTCATGATCAAGACTCAGCAAAATCGGAATAGAAGGGCCATTTCTCAATACAATAAAAGCCATCTATGAAAAACCCATAGCAAACGTCATCCTGAATGGAGAAAAGCTTAAAGCTTTCCCACTAAACACAGGAACAAGACAAGGATGCCCACTTTCTCCTCTCCTTTTCAATATAGTACTGGAAGTCCTCGCCAATGCAATCAGAAAAGAGGAAAAAATAAAGGGCATTCGAATAGGAAAAGAAGAGGTGAAACTCTCTCTATTTGCAGATGACATGATTGTATACATAGAAGACCCAATGGTCTCCATGGAAAAATTACTGGAAGTAATACATGATTACAGTAAAGTTTCAGGATATAAAATCAATATACAGAAATCGATAGCATTTCTATATACAAATAACAGGCAGACTGAGATAGAACTGAAAAAAGTTATTCCATTTACCATAGCCACTAAAATATAAGATATTTAGGAATAAATCTAACCAAAGAAGTTAAAGACCTCCACAAGGAAAACTATGAGAAGGTAAAAAAAGAAATTGAAAATGACACAAAAAAAATGGAAGGACATCCCATGTTCATGGATTGGAAGAGTTAATATAATCAAAATGGCAATTCTACCCAAATTAATCTACCTATTTAATGCAATGCCAATCAAAGTACCAGACACATTCTTCACAGATCTAGAAAAGACAATCTTAAAATTTGTCTGGAATCATAAAAGACCCCGTATTGCCAAAGCAATTCTACACAAGAAGAGTGGAGTGGGCGTCATCTCACTCCCCGATCCAAAAATATATTACAAACCTGTGTTAATAAATACAGCATGGTACTGGCACAGAAACAGACACATGGACCAATGGAACAGAATAGAGTCCCCAGAAATAAGTGCCCAAACATACAGTCAACTGATCTTTGACAAGGGGTACCAGTCAATCCAGTGGGAAAATGAATGCCTCTTCAGCAAGTGGTGCTGGAAAAATTGGACTTCCACTTGCAGAAAGATGAATCTGAACCCCTACCTCTCTCCTTTGACAAAAATCAAGTCAAGGTGGATCAAGGATCTAAATCTAAGACCTCAAACTATAAAACTGCTCCTGGAAAACACTGAGGAAACTCTGGGAGACATTGGTATAGGGAAAGACTTCCTAAAGAAGACCTTCAAAGCCGAGTCGATCGTCCCCAAAATAGACAAATGGGATTACATCAGACTAAGAAGTTTCTGCATGGCCAAAGACACAGTAGTTAGTATGAATCGACAGCCCTCAGAATGGGAAAATATTTTTGTAAATTTTGCATCAGATAAGGGACTGACTGATAACCAGAATACACAAGGAACTAAAAAAGCTGTTTGGAAAAAAGATGATCAACCCTATTAAAAGATGGGAGAAGGAGATGAAAAAAACACTCTCTAAAGATGACATGCGAATGGCCAAAAGGCATATGAAAAAATGTTCAACCTCCCTCATCGTAACAGAAATGCAGATAAAAACAACAATGAGGTACCTCCTAACCCCAGTCAGAATGTCTAATATTAAAAAAAAAAAATGATAAGTGTTGGCGGGGGTGTGGTGAAAGGGGAACTCTTTTTACACTGCTAGTGGGAATGTAGATTGGTCCAACCACTGTGGAGAATAATTTGGAGATTCCTCAAAAATCTACAGCTAGATCTGCCATATGATCCAGGGATCCCACTCCTCGGTATCTACCCAAAGGACAGAAGAATTCTTCATTGGAAAAGTGCTTGCACATCGATGTTTATTGCAGCACTATTCACAATTGCTAAGTCATGGAACCAACCCAAATGCCCCCGTATGGAGGAATGGATCGAAAAACTGTGGCACATATACTCTATGGAATACTACTCAGCCATAAAAACCAACAGAACCCTGGCTTTTGACAGAAAGTGGAAGAATATGGAAGATGTACTGCTGAGTGAGGCAAGCCAGGCTATGAAGGAGAGACATTGTATGTCCCCACTTAACATATACCGTTTGTCTGCATTTTATGTCTGAAACTTATTGACTAACAGTTGAACAAACACAAGAGATGGGTGTGAATGTCAGATGAGGTGTATGTGGAGGAGTGGGGCCTAACGAAAGACATTTGGAGAAGGGATACAGAGGTAGAGCATTGATGGGATGGGGAGGTGTGGTGTTATCTGTTGAAGATATTTCGATCAACGGGTCTGGGGAGAAATGTTCACATATCGAAATGGTCTCATTGTAAGCCAAACAATATGATTGAAAGTATATACAAATAATAATAATAATAATAATAATAATAATAAATAATGTGAAAAAATAAAAATTAAAAAAAGAGATAGGGAATCAAGGATGGGAAATATATATATATATATATATATATATATATATATATATATATATATATATATACAGGAAACAAGAAATGGAAAATTATTTGCTGACGGTAACATGTATGTTGATGTGCTTGGTTGAGACAATATACAGTGTACTCTAGATGGAAAATCTCACTATGTATGCTGTAATGATGTACAGTGAATGAATGTAAATAAATAAATTTAATTAAAAGGAAAAAAAATAAAGATATCAAATACTGTGTCCTCACTACAATTCAATGTTTTATAATTCCAAGGGACCTAGTCAGATATCTCAGACTTTGAAAAACAATTTAACTTGGGATTGGGCAAAAGTACTAAGGAGGTTAGACCTCTGGAGGAAGGTGAGTTCAAGGAGAAATACTAATGACAGTGTTCACCTGATTTCTAACTTGATCTTTTGGGAAAAGAGAGTGATCAGGAAAATATTTCTTTCTGCTCAGACCAGTGTCCCACAGGGATAGCATGTGCCCAGGAGCTGGAGTCACAGGAGAGAAAGGTGGCAAATGAGCAGATATCAGGAGCTGTAAATACCTCTTGCTATTGTCCTTGTGTAGGACAGGACATGGTTGACTTCTCTTCTGTAGTTCTACACCTAGCTGTGAAAAAAATTGCTTCATTCCTTCCTTCTGTCTTGTCTGAGAACAGAGTTTTAGTCCCCATGGTCATCCATCTAGGAAGGAAATCACATGGACACCGCCTACTCAGCAACCCCAGCCAGGTGAGTTTGAGAGTCCAGCAGGTACTACAGGAAAAGTTCATAGAGAATGGAGGCTGAGAATGTTCACCTGAGGTCACTGAGAGCCCAAACCAACGTAGCTCAGATCCACAAGATCACCGTGCTTGCTTGAATGCTTGACTAATTAATTTGTAGTTAATTTATTTAATATGTTTTTTAAAAGTCTGTTAGACTTGGAAATGCAGGTGAGAATTAAATGACGGGAACAAAAATCCAATTGGAGAAGACCAAAGAAGGAACAAGAGGGGTAAAGGGGCTTCAATAAAGTTAAGACATTTCCATGGGGATTTGCAATAAGTGGATGGGAAAATCAAGTATTATATTTAGAAGGATGTGCACTGAAGTGTGGGCTATCCTATTTACTTTTTAAGATGGGATGTATTTTGGGCATGTTTCTGTATTCATCACAACGATCAAACTAATGGATGGCCTACAAATATTACCTTGCAACAGCAGCTCATGAACCATATATTTTACAGTATCTTCTCTCAAGTCACAAGAAAAAATCAGTTTTATTTGATAGGACACTGGGGAAAACTAAAGAACTTAATACATCAATTATTTCATTACTGCTGAGACTGAAAACATTTTGGAGTTTGTTAGCCTTTTATTTACTGGGAATTGTCTTTTCAAGTTCTTTTACATATTGAGGGTCATTTGGTTTTATTCTAAGAATTTTTTTGCAATGTTTTATTTAGTTATAATAAATAGATGATATATAATATAATGAGTGGTGCTATGTGATAAATTTTAAATTTTGTGTGGTCACATCTATCAGTCAGTTATTTTGTATACCCATATTTCTCAATTTATCATTGCTTTTTTGTTGTTTTGTTGTTGTTGTTGTTGTTTTTGTTTTTGCTCTAGGACACATGAGCTTGCCAAAGAGAGAGAGTTGTGTGTGAGAGTGAGAAATCACCTCCCAGGAGAGATGGCCATGGTGAAATCCCCATCCTCCATTCTCCTCTCAGGATTTTGGGCATAACACACATGTACTTGGTGTGATTTTTCAAGCCCCATGTCTGGGACTTGAATCATGCGGTCAGCCATGTGGGATCCAGTGCCTTAACCTCCACACTACCTACTGGCACCCTCATTGCTTTTTAGACTTAAGAACATATTCTGAATCATTAGTAGTAATTCTTTTTTTTTTAAGATAATTTTTTCACGGGACCAGCAGTTAGCGTAATGGCTATGTCGCTGGACTCCCACGTAGTCGACCGCGGTTCGAGTCCCGGACCCAGTGGCTTAAACTCACGCCGGGCGCGTGTGCATGCGTGCCCAAGATCCCGAGAGGAGAATGGAGGAGAAGGGATTGCAGTGTGGCCATCCCCCCTGGGGGGTGATTTCCTGCTTTCTGTCTCTCTGTCTCTCTCTGTCTGCCTGGCGAGCTCACGCGCCCTATAGCAAAAACCTCTCCAAAAAAAAAAAAAGATAATTTTTTCAGGTCCTTTATTTAGCCATTTATTACACAAGTAAGTACTAAGGCCACTCACAACTCACTGTAAAGTGAGATTACACTGGCTCCTAGAAGTTAAAGGATATCAAGTCTCTATGACAAACAATTTTATATTGCTTCTTCGACAAATGAGATTT
This sequence comes from Tupaia tana, assembly GCA_026018925.1. Lineage (NCBI taxonomy): Eukaryota > Metazoa > Chordata > Mammalia > Scandentia > Tupaiidae > Tupaia > Tupaia tana. The sequence goes on from JAKSZU010000003.1 coordinate 125,718,738, forward strand.
CATACAAATGTGTTGCTGTTTTACTTGCTATCTCCCAAAGTGGATTTATGTGATCTTCTTCTGCCAGCTTCACAAATCTAACCTGATTTCCAAAAGTGCCAATCCCTTCAAAGGGCAAAGTCAAATTATCTCCTTGGAGAATTTCTTCTATGAATGGTTTTAATTCCAAAAGAGCATCAATACTGATGTTTACTTCATCTTCATTTAATAACTGCATCACTAGCAGGGTAACATGGAAAGAACCATCACCAACCATTCCTTTGGCCAGTCACTGATCTTGTTCTATTATTGCGTGCTGCAGGATCTTAGTTCCTCTTGTAGTCTCTTTGTTGGTGATTGGAATGGATAGGAAATAGTTGGGTTGATCATCTTTGTGCTTTTTTTTTCTTCTTTATTTGATCACTCTTGATACATTGGTTTTCTCTATTTCTCTTGGAATTGATTTGAGCATATCAGTAATGTCACAATTGTCTTTAATATCTATTGTAGCCAATGGCATTTCTACCATAGTGTTAGTTTCAAATTCCTCCATCATCATCTCTTCCCCTTGATTCATTTTCACACTCGCTGGAATTTATCCCTCTCGCTCCCGGATGCTCCATGGTCATGGCGCAAGCAGGAAGTGTGTCAGGGCGGGCTGTAGCAGCGGCTCAGTGGGACCCAGGAGAAGGTGGAGCAGTAGTAATTCTTTTGTAACATTTGTCAACTCATTTTACCTTGTTTTTCTCATTGCTACCACACGTGTTTTGGAATTAAATCTATTTTTTTTTAACTTTACAATCATTTTCTACCATCTTGTATAACACATTCTTTTGTGTTCTTCTAAAATCAAGTACATGTTTTCATAAGCATATTTGAATCCATTTGTTCATACAGTAAAAAAAAATTAACAGTAGGCACTGTTGATACTTTTTCTACTACCTCTTCTTAAAATACATATATTTTACTATATTTACATGCAGGACTTTTCTACTAACCTGAAAGTAGGACCTGCATTGGTGTGATTAAGTTATTGTTTTACATTTTTAAAAACACTTCATTTTATATTCTCATTTCATTTTATTGAATACAGTTGTTTGGAATCCATTCTATTTACTTGGGTATGTATTCCCCATTATTTTCTACTTTTAAATATTTCCATAAATACACAGAACAAAGTGGTCATACCACCATGTGGCTCCAAGTTCACATGTCCATAGGAATCTTGCCAACTGGAATCTGGTTGCTGTGTCTATATTCTTAGAGGGTAGCATTCACAGAGGGCGAGGCAGCACATCACTGAAGAACTCTGTGTCCTCACATTTCAGCATCAGAAGGTCCCCTCATTCCTCAGCATCTCCTGATGCATCTCATTATTCTCCCTTTTTTAAATTTACTCTGCAAGGTGTCCACTTCCCCAGATATCCTGGCAGCTCCTTTCCTCTCTTCCCTGAAGTCTCTGTTCATATGTCATCTTCTCTGCCAGTTAATAGTAACCCATCCACTCTCTCACATCTACATAATTCTATTGTATTCAAAGCACTTGTTACTATGTGATGTGTCACATGATCATTTATCAGTTCATACTAACCACCAATATGTGTTAAATATTTGAATTTATTATCACCTTATATTAATTACCCAGCTAGTACATGGAATTTGGTGGGCTTTCAGTTTATATTACTCGAATGCATGTGATAATTTAGAGAAAGGTTGAGAGTGGAATAGAAATTCTCAATCAGATATATCATGAAAGGGTGGGGTGTGCTAAAGGGAAGAAGAAGCTTACACAAAATAAAGAGAATGGGTCAGCCCTGCAGCCTAGTGATTCAAGAAGCTGGATCTCACCTGGTTGACCATGGTTCAAATCCTGGTCATGTCTGCTTGAAAAACACTTTGTGTGTGTGCACACTTGCTGAAAATCATGCAGAGCAGAGAGGCAGAGGAGAAGAAATTGTTGCATGACCATGACCCATTTAGGGGTGATTACTGACCCTCCCTTAGTTTCACTTTAGCATGTATGTGCATCCTGGCAATGAAAAAAATATATAAAGATTAATTTCTTAAGTGAAAAACATAAATTGTAGCATTTCAACTATGTGAGTAAATTTTAAAGAGAGTTTTGCTATAGGGTTTGTGTGCTCACCAGAGACAGAGAGATACCAAGACAGAAAGTGAGAAATCACCCTGTAGAGGGGATGGCAACACACTAATCCCTTCTCATCCATTCTTCTCTCAGGATTTTGAGGACACATGCACATGTACCCTCCATGAGCTCTAAACACCAAGTCTTGGACTCGAACCACAATCGACCATGTGGGAGTCCAACAACACAACCATTACACCATCTGCTGGTCCCAAGTAATTTCTGTGAATTCTGTGAGCTAACCCTGTAAGCAATTTTGAGAGAAAAATAGTCATGTTATTATTTTTTTCCCTGATAGTCACTTCCATCTCATGGAACCAGAGAATGATACAAGAATTTCAGAATTTCTTCTTCTGGGACTTTCACAGGAACCCAAATTACAGCCCCTCATATTTGGGGTTTTCCTCTCCATGTACTTGCTCACGGTGATTGGAAACCTGCTCATCATCCTGGTGACAATCGCTGACTCCTACCTGAACACACCCATGTACTTCTTCCTCTCCATCCTATCCTTTGTGGACATCTGTTTCACCTCCACGACCATCCCGAAGATGCTGGTGAACATCCAGACACAGAGCAAGGTCATCACCTATGCAGGCTGCATCACCCAGATGTTCTTTTTCATGTTCTTTACAGGGTTAGATGACTTTCTCCTGACCGTGATGGCCTATGACCGGTATGTGGCCATCTGTCACCCCCTGCACTACACAATCATCATGAACCCCCAGCTCTGTGTGTTGCTGGTCCTGTTGTCCTGGATCATGAGTGTCCTGAATTCACTATCACATAGTTTAATAGCATTGCGGCTGTCCTTCTGTACACCGGTGCAAATTCCCCATTTTTTCTGTGAAATTAATCAGGTGGTCCACCTTGCCTGCTCTGACACTTTTATTAATGACATAGTGTTATATTTTGCAGCTGTGCTGCTGGCTGGTGGTCCCTTCACTGGGATCCTTTACTCTTACTCTAAGATAGTTTCCTCCATACATGCAATCTCATCAGCTCAGGGAAAGCACAAAGCATTTTCCACCTGTGTCTCTCATCTCTCGGTCGTCTCCTTATTTTATTGCACAAGTATAGGGGTATATCTTAGTTCTGCTACTACCCACAACTCACACTCAAGTGCAACAGCCTCGGTGATGTACACTGTGGTCACACCCATGCTGAACCCCTTCATCTACAGTCTGAGGAATAAAGATGTAAAGAGGGCTCTGAGAAGTTTCCTGTGGAGGAAAACTGTCAGAGGATCAACTGCTCTGGTATTGAAGAAGCATGCTTGTTAGCTGGGCTCAAAACATCAGGCAATAATGGTGAAAATTCGTCCAGATTCTGGAAGTAGAACATTTCCATTCAATTATCTTCAGAACTTCCATGACTTTTATTTTAACCTCTCTATAAATATAAATACCTCACTTTTCCTCTCTGATATTTAGATTATTTTACCATTAATTTCATTGAGCAACATGAATTTATTAAAAATAATTTTCTCTCAAATTACATCTACTTAATATGTTTTTCTTTCTTCTATTAAAATACCATATGCTCTACTTTTCTTATGGGACCAAAATAACTAAACTTGGTGTTGGTCAATAACATAACTCAGGGGTCAGCAAGTGGTGTAATTGTTAAGGCACTGGACTTTCACATGGCTGACCACAGTTTGAATCCCAGGAGTGGGAACTTGAAAATCATACTGGGCCTTCAGGCATGGGTGCCAAGAATCTGGGATGAGAGTGGAGAAGAAGGGATTGCAGCACGGCCACCCCCTTTGTGATGTCTCTCTGGTGAGTGCACTTGTCATGTGTCAAAATTCATTCAAAAGATTTTATATCTATATATGTGTGTGTGTGTACACGTAATTTAATAGTATAAGAAATCGGAGACCACAATTTTTCCCTTTGAATTTCTGTTTTATTTATTAACATATTCATTATTTACATTTAATCACTATATATAGTGTACAATATGGTTTTTTACCCAGCATGAATACAATGCATTTCAGACAAAGACATAACCATATACATTGTCAGCAAGTAACTTCTCGTTTTCATGTCAATTAAACATATCATTTGCTTGTTTATTTCCCTGTTCCCCTCCTATCCTCCCTTTATTGCCCACTGCCTATTACTCCCCTTACTGTCTCTAGTATCTGCAGCTGCCCTTCCTGCTATTATACCTTCCAACCTGTCAGTTTCTGCTATAGAGCACAGACTTTTGTGAGAACACAATTAACAAATGTTCTTTCCATTGTTCCATGGCATATGATCACTTTAACTGTTCTTCATAAAAGAGGTAAAGTTTAGCCCAGCAACTTTAGTTATAACTTGTCATTGGGATTTTTTTAGAGATTTTTGCCATAGGAGGTGTGTGCTTACCTAAGAGAGAGAGAGAGATGGAGACAATGAGAGAAAAAGTGTGAAATCATCCCCCAGGTGAATAGTCACACCACAGTCCCTTCTACTCCATTCTCCTCCTGGGATCTTGGACATGAACACGCGCACAACCAGAATGATTTTCAAATGACCAAGTTTAGGATTTGAACCATAGTTGGCCAAGTGGGAGTCCAATGATATGACCACTATGCCATCTACTGACCTATTGTCTTTGGTTTTTATTCTCATCCTTTTTTATGATTTTTTTTTTTTTTTTTTTTTTTTTTTTTTTTTTTTTTTTTGCTACAGGGCACATGCACTCACTAGAGAGACAGAGAGACAGAAAGCGAGAAGTCACCTCCCAGGGAGGATGACCACACAGCAATTCCTGCTCCTCCATTGTCTTCTCAGTATCTTGGGCATGCATGTGCCTGGGATGAATGTTAAGTCACCAGGTCTGGGACTCAAGCCACCATCAACTACATGGGAGGGCAGTGATGTAACCATTATTCCATCTCTGGTTCCAAGTTTTATTCTCATCTTTAATATCCTGTTTCTTACCTAGTCTAGTTCACTAGGCCTTGGTAGTCACTGTCAGAGGTAATTACTATCTATATGTGTCCAAGTGGGTTCTCCTTGGAAAGACATCTTTCAATAAATGGCTTGTCTTTTTATGAATTTAAATATGATGCACTGAATTTTAAGTTATAAACTGTATTACTATGCAAAACAATTGTTTAATTATATAGATCTACCAAGTAATGTGTAAAAGATTATTATTCATGTATACAATTACTCATTTTGGTGAAGGACGGCTTTATGTTTTTTATTGAAATATCTTCCTATTTCTTATTAAAAATTTCTTGTGCTGCCTAAATATATAAATCTTTCCATTGCTCTATATGACATATACCCATATTTTTAAAATTTTGTCAGAATTATCAGAGACAGTGAATGACTGACTATTATCAGTATCACCTATATGGTATCTCCTTTATGCTCAGATATCTTTTCCATTTTCATGATCAAAGCACCACTCACAAGTAACCTTGAATTTCTGTACAGTCATGTGATCACAAGTATTTTTGCACAAACATACCTATCTTTTTAACCTCTCCTGGTTTCATGGAAAGGAGATTCATATTAGCCACTTTTAAATATGATCTCAAAAAATTGAATAACAGAGTAATCATGATTGTGATCTTCAAATATAAGAAAAAAGACCAAAAATAAAAAGCAGATTATTATGATTTTCTTTCTTTTTGTTCAATTTGGTTGTATCAGTTTGTTATTGCTGCATAACAAGCCATCTGAAAAGAAAATGATTTAATATAATATCTTTTTAAACTAATATGATTACACAGAAGGGCAATATTTCTGAGCTTTCTGGTCTTCTCATGTATCTGTAGTCATCTGTAAGTCAAATGAGGAGGTGCTGCTGATGTTGAGAGAGGTTTCTCATCTATTGAGGACTTGACTGGCTGTTGGCCAATCTATAATGGCTTGGACTAAGACAACTAGGTCCTTGTACAGTTCCTCTCTTGCTGCAGCTCAGTAGCCTGGATTTGTTCACATAGCTGAGGTAGGGTTCCACGGAATTGCAGAAATGCACCAAGAACCATAGTGACCCACTGTTAATATCAACATATGCTAATGGTGTGAAAGACTGCATATTAGATTTTGCACATGAGCAACTGTTCGTCCATTTTCTTCCTTTAACCTAACATAGTTGTCTGTTTCGGTGAACCTGCTTGCTCTTCCCATGAGAAAATAGCTTGTACTAGCCATACAGAAAACTGCATCAGGACGACACCCTGTACCAGTACTGTCTTCGCTAACTAGCCTGAAATCCTTTGTATAGCATTGTAATTGGTTGCATGGAAACCCCACACCCCTCAGAAATAATTAACCGGCTTTATTCAGCTTCTGTAACTGCATTCACAAGGGAACCCTGTACACTTGGCAACCGACCCCTAGGAAAGGCCACCCCAAACTTTGGCTGTGGCTGCAGTTCTGACTCTCAGCCCTCAAGCCTCAGGCTATAGTTGCTGGCCAGCTAATAAAGACTCCCTTTAACCTTAGCCTGACTTTGGTGGTCGTTCATTCAGTTGCACTCTACAACAATGATCCAAGCAAATTAAAACTTCTACATCTGGCTCAAGTCTTAAAGGATGTCCTCTTTCACCTTTGCCTTCAGTGGCTGGATACTTGTAGAGAAAAGAATGAGAATGAAAGTATATATTTAAAGAGCCACTATGGAAATTTTATCCCAGTGATTCAAGCCCCTCTCAGACGTAAATATTCCTAAACTTCCAACTTCCTATCTCTATCTAAGAAAGAAACGAACCCGTTTTCTTCAGATAATGAATACAGACCTGGGACCTCAGGTCTAAATCTTTGATTAACAGACTACATACAAGTTCCTCACTAAGACTGTTGTCATTCCCATCCCTGTTACGTACCACTGTTCTTGTGATTGACCTCATTTCATAAGCAACCCCCGTCTTCTGGTACTGGTATTTATTGACAGCCTTTATTAGAAGACATGGCATTTGAAATGCAAATAAACAACAGAAGTAAAAGAAATTGAAAGAAGATAGAGAATTAAAGTATAAGTCCACTGTGGATGCCCTGAATATAAGACTTGAGAAGAAATGGAAATCACTAGTGACTTCAAATTACTTTGGTAGGAGACCAGGTACCCCAAAGGAGGGACAGTATTTAGAGGAAACTACATGTTGGGTAAATTCACTTTACAAGCTGTAGTGATGTATAGTGAGTAAATCTATAAAATGAATTAATAAATGAATAAAATTAGTTAAAATAATAAAAAGAAGTTATGCCAGCATCCCTTTCAATTGCAGACAGGTTTTATCACCAGTCTTCACTAATGCAGCCAAAAAATGCTATTGTCTTTTTCTGGTTAACTTAGGAGTATTATTGTTATTACTATTATTTCATTTATTTTTATGGTTTTTTCCATAGTGCGTGTGTGCTCAGCAGAGAGTGACAGAGAGAGACAGAGAGGGAAAGTGATAAATCACCCTTCGGGGAGATTGGTGATGTTGCAACCCCTCCTCTATTCTCCTCTTGGGATTTTGGACATACATACATACATGACTGGCATGATTTTAAAGCCACTAGGTGCGGGACCAGAATCACAATCAGCCATGTGGAAGTCCAGTGCTCCAATCACTATGTCACCTTCTGGCATCAAATTATTTTTGTTTTAGGATTCCTCGGCATGTGAATAGTTCTTTCATGGGGTCTTCTAATTTGTCAAGACATTCTTTTTGTACAATCCCATCGAAGAATATAATAGAATTCCTATAACCATTCCATTATTACAAAATGCATATGGAATTAATTTTTTTTAGAGGTTTTCACTATAGGGCGCATGCGCTTGCCAGACAGACAGAGAGAGGCATAGAGACAGAAAGCGAGAAATCACCCCCCAGGGGGGATGGCCACACTGCAATCCCTTCTCCTCCATTCTCCTCTCGGGATCTTGGGCACACACACACACGCGCCCGGCGTGAGTTTTAAGCCACCGGGTCTGGGACGCGAACCGCGGTCGACTACATGGGAGTCCAGCGACATAGCCATTACGCTAACTGCTTGTTCCCTTAATTTTGACACTCATATAGATCTTTGTTTGCTAGTTTTGGAAATTATTTTTCTATAGGGTGGATAAACTCACCAGGAGAGACAAAGAGAGAGGGAAAATGAGAAATCACCTCCCTCAAGGCGGATGGCCATGTCACAATCCCTTCATAAAATCTTCTCAGGATTTTGGGCACTCACACACATGATTTTCAAGCTCCCAGGTCTGAAACATGAGCCCTGCAGTAGGCCCTGTGGAATCTGGCTGCCTTAACCTCTGTGCCACCTGTTGGCCAGTGGCCAAATTGAACAAAAAGAAAGACAATCATCTTTTCATTGACATTTGTGCTAGATAATTCTATGTGGTAGATGTTGTCTTATGCATTCTGTGATGGGGAGTACCTCCTTGCTTTCAACCCATTAAGTACCAGGGATACCTCCTTAGTTGTAACAACCAAAAACTTCTCCAGACATTACCGAGTGTCCCCTAGGGGCACAATTATCCATGTTAATAACCACTGGACAGGAGCATGAGACATGGAAACATCTCAACAGAATCCAATCAAAACTAACTCGTACTGGGTTCATAGCTTGGGCATATCACTTAACCCTTCAGAGGTCCATTTCTGCAAATGTAGAACAAATTCCTACTAATATAATCTCATGGAATGTTAACATGTAAAAATCAAATGACACAATCCATGTAATAGTCAAATCTCAGCCTGTGCTGGATAAAGAAATCTAAATACACTTATAATTACCAAATGTTTGATAAACTAAGGTGAACTTGACAGCTCTTTTCTAGAGAGATTTTTGTCATAGCACATATGAGTGCATAAAGAGTCAGAGAGCAACAGAGAGACAGAAAGTTGAGAAATCACCCCCCAGTGGGGATGGCAATGCCACAATCCCTTCTCCTCTCTTCTTTCAGAATTTTGGGCATCCACACACACGCACCCAGCATGAGTTTTAAGCTACTGGGTCTGGGACTTTTGAGTTCACGGTCAGCTCTGTGGGAGTTCAGTGATGTAACCATTATGCCATCTGCTGGTACTATGATAGCTCTTTTTTAAAATAATTTTTATTAATTTTTATTTTAATGAAGCAAAAGGTCCAGAACCTTTTATTTCCAACAGAGAACTTTACATGTTAAAAGTTTATTCTCTTTGCCCCTCCCACCCACCATCACCACTCTCTCTCTACCACCCAATTCCCTCCCCTACAGTTCTGTTATCTATACTTATCTTCTTTACTATCATATCTTTGGAACTATTGTTTGATGCAAAGTGACAATTATAGAGGACTTAATGATAATGACAAATGGAAAGATCTGAAGATACAACTCTTGTGTTACAAGTTTGACAATTTTTATGTATTGTTTTAATTTTCAGTTTTATAAAGCAAAATATACAGAACTTTATTTCTTCACAGAGATATGTATATCCCTTGTTTGTTAAATGTTTCTTTCCTTTGCACCTCCCCCTACACTCCCTCATCCATTTTCTACCACTCATTCACCTCCTTTACAGTCTGGTATCTACACTCATCCTCTCTACTATTGTCCATTTGGATCTTTCAATTTCTGACATAGAGTGTAAGCATTCAGTACATATTGAGTGGGGATTTACAGTGTATATCTTTCAAAGTCTGGGTCATTATGCTTCTCATATAAGTCTTCTCTAGACATCCATTTTGCAAATGAACTGAATAGAACATTGTCTACGGAAGACTCACAAGTGGTCAAAAGGCGTATGAAAAAATGTTTAAAGTATCTTGTCATAAGAAAAATAGAAATTAAAACTACAATGAGATACCATTTAAACCCAGTTAGAATGGCTAAGGTCCCAAAACGAAAGAATGACAATTACTGGTGAGGTGTGTTGAAAAGGAAACCCTCCTATGCTGTTGGTGGGAAAGTAAATTAGTACCACCTCTAACATAGAGGTTCCTCAAAAATCTACAAATAGAACTACCATATGACCAAGTATGAAATTTCTATATGTCTCCTCAAAAGCATCACTAATCTAAGTATTATGTGAGCTAAGGTTTAATAGAATAACAAAGATCTCTCCCTTGAGAAAAGAAAGAACAACTGTTTCTCTAAATATATTAAGTACTGTTTCCTGACCACAATTGAATGGTTTGCAGTTCTGAAGAATTTAGCATTTATCTCTTACTTTGGAGAACATTTTAACTTGGGGTTGGGTAAAAGTGGTTTGACCTCTGGAGGAAGGTGAGTTCAAGGAGGAATAATAATGACAGTATTCACCTGACTTCTAACTTGATCTCTTGGGAAAAGAGAGTGATCAGGAAAATATTTCTCCCCATACTAATGTCTCTCAGGGATATCAAGTGCCCAGGAGTTGGAGTCACCAGAGTGAAAAATGCCAAATGAGCTGATATTGGGAGCTGTAAACGTCTCCTTTGCTGTTGTCCTTCTGCAGGTCAGGACATGGTTGACTTTTACTTTGTAGTCTTAAACCTAGCTTTGAAAACAATGCTTCATTCCTTCCTGCTGTCTTGTTGGAGAAGAGTTTTAGTCTCTATAGCCATCTATCCAGGGAGGAATTCAGACACCTGCCGGGGTCTAGCCTCGGCGGGGGTGGGTCGGCTCGACGGAGGCGGCGCAGGTGAACAGGAATAAAAATTAGACTAAGACCTCAGTGCCTTTTTGCATGTTCTTAGCCGGCCACAGCCAGAGTTAGCTCCAGGCTGCAGCGCTAGTGGCTACAAAACACACGTATTTATTGAGGGATCTTACAAGAGTAGGAGGGGTGAGGGGGAAATAAAAGATTTACTCTATGAAACAGAGAATTCAAAGCACAGGAACAATGATCATAAAACATGATGTCTGCCTTGTTTGAACAGGTGAAGCCAAACACAGTTCTCAGGACAAAGGAGTCTATTTGTCTGGTGCATTTTCTTCTTCAGTCTTGATTACCGGACAGGGTCTTTTGAAGAGGGGGCTTGGAGGAAGCTTGGTAATCTCAGTCCCAGACCAGGGTGGTAACATTGCTGGGACCAGGGTGGTAACATTGCTGGTAGCAAAGACCTAGATAGAAATCTTGTCTTGTTAAGTAAAGACACAGTTAAAATATGGACTATGCATACATTACAACAATAGAAAGTGAGTCTATGATCTTATATGGGAAAGGAAGATGATCTTGTAGCTCAGGAGACAACACAGGATGTTTTATTAGCAGTTTTTCATAGTCAACAGCACATAGATAAGAAACTCTTTATAGTTGAAAGCTACCTGTTGCTTTAGATAAGAGCTCCCAGCTAAGTTAATCTTTCTCTGGAGCCCTCAAGTTTGTTTATCCTGTTGTCCCAGCCAGGCCTTTTCCTTTAATAAACCTGCAGGTTTCTGCATTTTATTTGCTGAGTCTGTCAGTTAGTGAGTTCTTTTGTTTTATCTCTGAGTCTCTGTTATGTGGTGAGTGTGCTGACTTTGCCTAGCATGAGTTAGCTTTGGCCTGTAGCTTTAACAAGGGGTATTTACAAAAACTAGCCTTAAACTAACTTAGTCTACATATGCTTCTAATGCTAATTTGGTTTATACTAACTTAATCTATATGTTAATTTTGGCTTAAAAACAGACAGGTGGGGGAGTCTTAAACTTCCTGGTCCTCCTGTCAGTCTTAGGGAACCACATTCTTACAAGGTCACTAATTGGCTTTATTGTAATGGTTGGGGGTGATGTTTTAACCTTATAGGGTACCGTAATAACAGTAAAACTCATGGCAGAGAAATTGAATACCGGCCAGTTCAAGGGCACAAGGGAGAGCTCGTAAACTGGGTCTTGCCTCAGTTTCTTCCCAGTCCAGGCCTTGCCTTAGAATGGGAGGCAGCATCCTTACCAGCTTGTGTTGCCTGCATGGCCCCGTCAGACACCCAAATGGATACCACCTTCTTAGTAACCCAAGCCAGGTGAGTCTGGGAGCCAGCAGGTACTGCAGGAAATGTTCACAGAGGATGGAAGATCAGAATGTTTTTTTTGTTTGTTTGTTTGTTTGTTTTTGAGAGGTTTTCGCTATAGGGCACGTGCGCTTGCCAGACAGAGAGAGACATAGAGACAGAAAGCGAGAAATCACCCCCCAGGGGGGATGGTCACACCACAATCCCTTCTCCTCCATTCTCCTCTCGGGATCTTGGGCACGCACGCACATGCACCCAGAGTGAGTTTTAAGCCACCGGGTCCGGGACACGAACCGCGGTCGACTACGTGGGAGTCCAGCGACATAGCCATTATGCTAACTGCTGGTTCCCGAAGATCAGAATGTTTATGTGAGGTCCCATAGAACCAAAACCAGCAAAGCTCAGAGCCACAAGGTCACTGTGCTTGCTTGCTTGCTTGACTAATTTATTCCCAGTTAATATATTTAATATGTTAAAAAGAGAAGTGTCTGTTAGACTCAGCAAGGCAGGTGAGAATTAACTGATGGAAATAGAAATTGAATTGGAGAAGACCAAAGAAGGAACGGGACGTGTAAAAGGTTTTGATAAAGTTAGGACATTTCCTTGAAAATTTGCAATAAGTGGGTAGGAAAACTGAGTATTTTATTTGAAGGGATGCTCTCTAAAGTGTGGGTATTTTATTTACTTTTTAAGATGGGATATATATGGGCACGTTCCTATATTCAAAATAAAGATCAGACCAATGGATGGGTGTGTGAGTTCAACAGAGAGAAAAAGAGGGGAGAAGGAAAAAGCATCCTTCAATGGGACATTGTCATGCCACAATTCCTTCTCCATTTTTCTGTCCTGCTATGATTTGAAGCATGTACAACCTGCAAGTCTTTCAAGCTTCTGGAGTTGGAATTCAAACTGTAGTCAGCCAAGTGGGATCTGGCTTCCTTAAGCACTTGGCCTATAGGGCTATCCAGAGCCTAAAAAATATTTTTGTGAGTGTTTTGCTATTGGATGCATGCTCTCACCAGAGAGACAGAAAGTGAGAAATCACACTCCCCTCCCCCAGGGGGATGGCCATGCTGTAATGCTATAATACCTTCTCCTCCATTCTCCTCTAGGTAATTTGGGCACACATGCACATGCAGTCAGCCAGATCCAGGACTTGAAATGCAGTCTGCTATGTGGGAGTCCAGCAACATAACCATTATACCATCTGGTAGTCTCCAGAGTCTAAAAATTCTTAATATGACCATCCAAAGTCAGCATGAGGACATCAATGATGAGTACAACAAAGCAGAACTCATCAAGTATTCTCAAGGGGAATTGTGCCTAATTGAGGAATGTTGGTCCAGAATTTGAGCACTGGAAGCTTACTGAGAAAATTTTAATCAAGGCATCCTGTTTTATGTGGCTTAAAATTCTAGGCAGTGTAAAGTCCCATAAAGTAAAACTCTCCTGAGCACCATTTGGTATCACTCCAGGCCTGACAAGGAAGCAAGGCTGGCCTTCTGCATAATTGGTCTTGGCTAGAGCCTCCTCCTGCTGCTGCTACTGCAAGGTCACACGATCCAGGAACTCCTTAGAGATGGACCAAAAAGACCCACCAAATGTTTCAGGTATGCTTATTTCACTATGCCTAACTCCCCTGCACATCAGTCATGCATACAGTCTCTCAGCATAGTTTGATTATCCTATAAAATAAAACTTCTCCCTCCTACCAGGCAGACTGAGGCACCTCTATGTTTTACCCCTGGGCACTTTTTCTCTCAATAAAATTCATTAGGGAGGTTTTTTCTACAGGGTGTGTGCTTACCAGAGAAACAGAGAGAAACTGAGAAATCACACCCCTCCCCCCCCCCCCAGGAGGATAGCCACACTGCAATCCCTTCTCCTCCTGACTTTCCTTTTTCCTTGAGATGACGTCTCTTGAGTCTTCCTCCAACTGTGACAAGTGGGTCACTCTAACCTTTTGAGCCCTACCTTCACAATTAATAGTAAAGTCTTTTTTATTTTATTTTGCTTTGTTTTGTTTGTTAGAGGATATGTGAACTTGCCAGAGAGAGAGATTGAAAGACACACAGAGAGAAGGGGAAATCACCCCTCCCCCCATGGGGAATGGTCGTGCCGTAATCCCTTCTCCTTCATCTCTCTCCTTTCAGAATTTTCAATTAGCAATAATCGCGCCTCGGATAAACCTCATTGGCTACGATACTGCCACTGCACAAAGCTTCTCCTTTCAGAATTTTGAACACGTGCACCAGGAGTGTTTACCAAGCTGCCAGATCTGGAATTCAAATTGCAACGTCAGTCATGTGAGATACAACTACATTAATCAGAAAGCCATGGAACCACCCTGAAGAAGGAAGTTTTCAATAGCAGAACATCACAGGATGGACTTGTGTAAATGTAAATCAGGCTATTTCTTTTTCTTTTTCTTTATTTTTTAATTTGCTGTACCCTTCCATGAGGATGACCACATTGCAATCACTGATACTCCATTCTCCTCTCAGGATTTTAGGCATATTCACACATGTGCCCAGTGAATTTTTCAAGCCATGGGGTCCAGGTCTTGAGCTGAATGTGCAGTTGGCCATGTGGGGTCCAGTCTCCTTAACCACTACGCCATCTGGCTGGTCCAAATTAGGCAGTTTCTATAAGGTGCCAAGTTCACATTATGGTGAATAATATTTCAAAATACTCATAATAATGAAAAAAATGATGATTAGGGGAAACAAGCAGGTGGTGTGGTGATTAAGGAGCAGGACTCCTACATGGCTGACTGTAGTTCAAATCCCAGACCTGGTGGCTTGCTTTCTCACCTTTCTCTCTCTCTCTCTCTCTCTCTCTCTCTCTCTCTCTCTCTCTCTCTCTCTTTCTCTGGTGAGCATATGTTCTCTGTATAAAATTTAAAAATAAAAACAATTTTTTAATATTTATGGTGAGGGAATAAATGATAGCTCTTGACTTGGGATATAGGTATGAAATTCCTAATTGCTCTAGCAAAGGTTTCATGAAGTCAAGAAGTGGAATATTTGTAGTTTTAAGAAATGTACGTCTCCCCATATTCTAAGAAGTTAATAACAATTTTCTGATGTGTATCAAAAGCTACCACAAAGTAATTCTTTGAACAACCCAGGGTCTTCACTAGACTTGGGAGTAAGGTAATTCTAAGGTGGACTAAGGTGTTAGTGAAGTAGGCCAGCAGGACTGCAGCTTTTTTAAATTAACAGAGGCCTCTAACAAGAGAAATGTGACCAAGTTCTGAGTAATGGGGAGATCTGTTTGAGGAATGGTGAGATATTTTTTTATTTTTATAATTTTTAGATTTTGGCCATAGAGCATGTGCACTCACTGGAGAGAGACAGAGGGAAGTGACAGGGGAAGTGAAAGCCACCAGGAGGTCTGGGACTTGAACCACAATGGACAATGTGGGGGTCTAATGCCTTAACAGTAGGTTACATGCTGGTCCTTTATTTTATTTTTATAAATTTTACATTTTACATTTAATCAGTGTACCTCTGTACAGCACACAAAATTATTTTTCTGAGCATGAATAAAGTGTATATTAGTCCAGTCAAGAATATTACCATGTTGATAGTTTTTCATTTTTGTGTCTTTTGAGGACAGATGTCTGATTGCTTGTTCCTGTTTTCCAAAATCCCTTCCATAGGGCATGGGATTAGTCATGCCCACAAACATTAACAAATCAGTTTAATCCATTTAATAACAGGACTCTTCCTACATCCTATCTCTGGCATAGTAACCTTGTGATGAGTGAGTCACACCCACAAGCATTAACAAACCACTTAACTCATTGATAATAGGACTCTTCCAACATCCTATCCTTGGGATAGCATCTTTTGATGTATACAAGGCCCCTTATCTCTGTTACATTGCACTCATTTTTTTTCTTTTTTTTTTTTTTTTTTGGAGAGGTTTTTTGCTATAGGGCACGTATGCTTGCCAGAAAGACAGAGAGAGACAGAGAGATAGAAAGCGAGAAATCACCCCCCAGGGGGGATGACCACACCGCAATCCCTTCTCCATTCTCCTCTTGGGATCTTGGGCACACATGCACACGCACCTGGCGTGAGTTTAAGCCACTGGGTCTGGGACTCAAACTGCGGTCAACTATGTGGGAGTCCCGCGACATAGCCATTACGCTAACTGCTGGTCCCCCACAGTGCACTCATTTGATGATCCCTTCTCAAAACACAGACCTTCCTTTCCAGTCACCAACCTGAGAATTGTAGAACCCACTTACAAGCTACAAGCCCCCTCTTCCAGATGTGACACCTCTTTGGACCAGACCAATGAAAGAACTCTTTTCACAAAATTGCAAACCTCGTCTTTCACTCTCAAAATCAAATAAAAGGAACCCCTGTACCTGGTCATCCTGAAGAAGGCATGTTTGTCTCTTCTCTAGGCCTAGGTCACACATTTTTATGCTTAGTAATAAACCACATGAATTACTATTTTTGCAGAATAGGTTATTTCTGTTGACACTTAGATGCTTTTATTGAAGATGGGGAATATTCACCTATACTCCTTATTGAAAAGAAAGATCCAGACCAAGAGAATGTTTCCTGTTTTTACATTGCAAGCAGAGTTCATGCAACATACATTCCATAGTCCTTTCTTTCACACTCAGATATTCATATAAAAATTAATTATTAATCTAAGGGGATATATTATAGAGTTCTACTTTACAATTACTTCATTATCTGTTAGGCTAAATACACTTGTTGGTTTGTTAGCAATTTACTTTCCTTTGTGCATGCACACACACACACACAGATATCAGGAATGGGTACTTAAAAAAAAATCAGGATAATTACTCAGGATAAAGCAATTGACTCTGATTGATCATAGTGAGGAATGATTTGCACCTACTTGTATCCTGTGCCTACAAATACTGAGAACACTGTCGGACCCGCCAATGGCGAATAGCTCCTGAGTTGGGGGGCAAGGATTAAAGAAAAGACAAGAAGACAGGATAGAAACGGGAGGACTGCCAGTCAATACCGGTCAGCCACGAGTTAACTTTATTGCTCTGCTTTATACAGAAACATTTGGCTTCCTTAACGTGGGACTCAAAAGTCCTTGCTGAGTTTATTAGGTTGTTGTAACAATCCTTTGAACATTCAGCACATAACAGTTCAGACACCCAAGGTTAGGTCCAGACAATAACCTCGGTTTCCATCTAGCGGTCACGTCCTGCACGTTCCTCAAGTCTCCTTCTTGGCTCCCCACATCTCCCCCATTTTTGTTCATAAAAAAAAAAAAAAAAAAAAAAAAAAAAATCCGCCACTTCTGATGGGCAGTAGGCTGTGCCTGTCTTAGGTTGTTCCTGGTAACATTTTGTCTTATCTGTCATTGGGTAATGCATAGTTGTATGCACCCCCTGTCTTAGGTTGAGAAACATCCCAAGGATTTTACCCATCATTGACTACCAGCCTCTGCATCTAATGCCTTGGCTTGAATTTTTAACCGATGGATTTCGGAGTGAACTCCAAGAAAGGAGCGTCCGATTATTTGCACAAGGCAGGGGGCACAACACAGCAACATAAGACCAATACCTGCTGCCATAACGGCAGGCATTAACAACTGCTGCCAAGAGGTCCAGTGTGGTAGACCATACAGTTGTTGCAGCAATTTATTTGCCTCTTGTGCTGCATTAAAGGGAGAGGAACATGCCTTCTCTATCTCTAAGATCTCTCGATGGAGTGTAAGAATGTCCATTGTTTCATTGGCTCCACGCCAGACACCTTGTAAATGTTTTTTGACCTTTTCCCAATCATGTTGGCTTTCATTATAGATTTTAGGGGTGACACAAATCCATTGATACAAAGCATGACATCGGACAGAAGAACGCACATGTAACCCATCTACCCGGTTTCCCAGATGTACAACAGTATCATAAAGAGCATCCAATTTTTGTTGGATATTTTCATCAATAGTTTCTTGAGTATGTAAGGCTATGGAAATATTTTTGGACACATTATCTACAAAACCAGCTGTTTGTACTGTCTGTGTTAAAGCTATGGCAGAGGTGACTGCAGTCACCAAAATGGATATAAATGCAATAATTCCTGTTATTATGAGTCCTACTCCCCCACTTGTGATGTGCTAAGGCATGTTCTAATTCTCGCAAAACTTGCAATCCCTTTTCCTCATACCATTCTTCAGATACATTTACAGGAAGCATAACAAATGAAGGTTGTTCTACTACAAAAACAGAAGAGGTTCCATTGCTAATACAATTGGAAAGTGTACAATTAGAACAATTGACAGTAAATTTGTTAGTGTTTCCATCCCTAAATATTTTTACAGCCCTTTGGAGGAAAATGTAAGGTGGATGGACACAAGCAGCCGCTATTCTTTGTAATGACCCAAACCCCCTTTTCTGAATGTCTCCTTGTTGAAAAATAGGCATAAAATCTCCCATGGCTGCTGCAATTTTTCATAAATATCTTTGATGTATTCCAAGGCTTGAGACTCATGCACCCGCCACTAAGCCATTGCAGGAGTACAAATTCGAGGGCCCCGCCCTGTCTAAGATGTACATGTCCAACCAGTTTTGAATGGGATATTTTAAGGGTGTTTCATTACAACATTCTTTCCATAGTAAAGTCCGATTGTTCAAGCGATCTTCTTTGGCACAAGGGGGAAGATACTGAGGTTGTGTTGCATTAACAGAGCTGTTTTCTGGTTGAGGAGCCATCATGCGGACCGTCTGATTGCCTCCAGAAATAGTTCTCTGTTCCACAGGAACACACCCCTGTAATTTACTTATGGAAAAACAAATTGGCATTCCTTCACTCTGTCCTGTATAATTAAACCCTGACCAACTTTGGATATCACTCTGACCCACATACAGATGTCCCAGAAATCGTGTGTGATTAACTGATATGGGAAAATGATGGCGTTCCCATACCACGGGGTGCAGGAGCGGTGGATTAGGTACATACGCCCAGTAGATTTCTGCCTCAACAAGTGTCACCATCTTCAGGCAGATCCATAGGCACAGCATCCTCCTGGTCTTTTGGGGTGTCCATAAACCACACCAAGCATTCTGGAAGCCAATGAGCTCCATCACTGTACTGTGCAAAAACACAGACATGTCCTCGACCCCATATCAACACAGGGTCGGGCCCATTCCATGATCCCGTTAAAGGATCTTTCCAAATAACTGTGGTATAATGAGATTGAGTTTTGGAATGCCAAAATCGTTCAGCTGCACTAGATCCTTATTTATCCACATTTAAGAAATTAAGTACGAATAAGGCATGTTTTAAATAATTATGTGGTGTCAGGGGATACAACTCCCCCTTTTTAATTTTATGTAAAGCAGCTTTTAAGTATCATGAGCTCTTTCTACAATACCTCGACCTTGGGGATTATAAGGAATGCCAGTCTTGTGGGAAATATAAAATTGTGCACAGAAGTGGGAAAAGCCATTACTAGTATATCCACTGCCATTATCAGTTTTAATGCAACGAGGCAATCCCAAAACAGAGAAGGCCTCCAGGCAATGGGCCACAACATGTTTTGTAGCTTCTCCAGCACAAGCTGAAGCAAAAATAAATCCCAAGAAAGTATCTATTGTCACATGAATGTATTTTAACTTACCAAATTTGGGATAATAAGTAACATCCATTTGCCACAAATGATTTGGAAGAAGGCCTTGAGGGTTTAACCCATAATGAGGAACAGGAAGGAATTCTGGGCAGGTAGAACAGCTTTTAACTATTTGTCCAGTGGCTTCTCGAGAAATACCAAATTGTTTTTGTAAACTGGCATTATTTTGATGATGCAATGCATGAGCCTGTTCAGCTTGTTGTAAGCGAGTGAGTGTGATTAAGTGGGTGCCTCTATCAGGGAGGGCATTGCCCCTGGAAAGTGGACCTGGTAAATTGGCGTGTGCTCAAAGATGTCCAATGAAACAAGGAAGAGTCCTTTGTCAAATACATTGTTGCAGGTTGGAAAGAAGATATTGAATAGTGGATAGTGTGGGATCAAGAAAGGCAACAGTCTCAAGGGACTGGGAAGCTTGAAAAATATAATGACTGTCAGTATATAAATTGAAAGATGCTCTAGGAAAGAGTTGAAATACAGTTATGACCACTTGTAATTCCACCACTTGTGCTGAGGCGGGGGGAAAATGGAGAAAGGTAGTGTGATTATCAATTACATAGGCGGCTCGTCCAGATGAAGAACCGTCAGTAAAAACAACAAGTGCATTTTTTTTTATGGGAGTTGTTTGCAAAATTGTGGGAAATATAAAGGCATGTGACTGTGCAAAGTGGAGCAAATGATGGTTAGGAAGATGATGGACAATTTGTCCTGCAAAATGTGCCAAAGCAAGTGCCCATGAGTCTCAAGTCTGGAGCAGCCAGTCCAATTGTTGGGCAGTGTAAGGGATTCCAAGGTACTGTGGTTCTCGACCAAAATATCTTTTAGATTCTTTTCTAAGTAAGAAAAGGAGAGAAGTTGGGAACCAGCAGTTAGCGTAATGGCTATGTCGCTGGACTCCCACGTAGTCGACCGCGGTTCGCAGGACCCGGTGGCTTACAACTCACGCCGGGTGCGTGTGCGTGCGTGCCCAAGATCCCGAGAGGAGAATGGAGGAGAAGGGATTGCAGCGTGACCATCCCCCCTGGGGGGTGATTTCTCGCTTTCTGTCTCTATTTCTCTCTCTGTCTGTCTGGCGAGCGCACGCGCCCTATAGCGAAAAACCTCTCAAAAAAAAAAAAAAAAAAAAAAAAAAAAAAAAAAAAAAACAAGAAAAGGAGAGAAGCAACTGCATCATAATATGGGGTTAAAACTTTGGCAGGAGACACAGGCAGATGCACCCAAAGCAGGGGGCCATCCTGCCAAAGAACAGCTGTGGGAGAATGCTTAGTATGAAGGACATAGCCAGTCCAAGTCTGGGAATAATCAAGATACTCGACTTGTTGTGTCTGAATAGCACTTTCTACTTTATACAGAGCGACTCGTGTTTCAGGGGACAACTGTCTAGGGGAGGTAGGGTCTGGGTTACCTTTTAAACAATCAAAAAGAGGTTTCAAATCATGGGTGGTAAGGCCTAATTGGGGACGAAGCCAATTAATATCTCCTAACAGTTTTTGAAAATCATTTAGAGTGCAGAGATCATCTTTTCTAATATGAATTTTTTGGGGGACAATGACTCGAGGGTAGAGGGTGTAACCCAGATACTGATAAGGTGAAATTCGTTGAAGCTTTTCTGGGGCTATGTGTAAACCTCTTTCTTCTAAAGCCTTTTGTACTTGTGCATATACTGAAAGTACAGCACCCTCATTATGGTTGGCAACCAAAATATCATCCATATAATGGATGATATATGTTTCAGGGGCAGCTCGCCGTACCTTTTCTAATGCGGCTGCAACAAATTTTTGACATAAAGTAGAGCTATTGGCCATTCCTTGAGGCAATACTTTTAATTGATACCGCTTCATAGGTTCTTTAAAGTTAGTCTGAGGAATGCTAAAAGAAAATCGTTTGCAATCATCAGGGTGAAGTGGAATAGTATTAAAAACAATCTTTAAGATCAATTATAATTTCAAAGGTATCTCTAGGAATGGCACATGGCTTAGGTAAACCTGGTTGCAAGGCTCCCATGAGTTCCATAGTCTCATTGACCTTTCGGAGGTCTTGTAAGAGCCTCCATTTTCCTGATTTCTTTTTTACTACAAAGATGGGTGAATTCCATGGGGAAGTAGATTCAGTTATATGTCCTAAAGTGAGCTGTTCCTGTACTAACTGCTCTGCTGCCACAATTTTTTCTGCACTAAGAGGCCACTGATCCACCCACAAAGGACAGTCAGATTTCCATACTATGAGATCTGCATGGGGTACAGGTTGGTCAGTGTCCTCCATCAAAAATACCCCAACCCAGCATATGGAGACCGTTTTTGTGGACTTAGAGGTTGTAAAGAACCTTGATTTTGAATTCCTAAACCTTGATTTGGGAGTAAGCCTTGTGACAACAATTGATTTGTGACAGTCAGATTAGGACTATACAAGTACACTCCCATGTTAGCCATGACATCTCTGCCCCACAAATTCACAGGCAACCCTGGGACTACATATGGGTGGAATGTTCCTTGATGCCCTTCATTATCCATCCAGGTTAATTCATCTGAACTTTGTTCAGGATTTTGTGTCTGGCCGATGCCTTGCAATTGAGACATAGCAGATGTTTTTGGCCAAGTTGGTGGCCATTGAACAGCTGTAATGACAGAAACATCAGCACATGTCTAAAAGGCCTTGGAATTGTCGCCCATTAATCCATAAATTTAATTCAAGTCTATCTTTACTTATTTCCTAAATCCAGTATGCATCTGAGGAGCCAAATCCCTCAGCACCGCAAATAGCTCTCTTTGATTTATTAGCTATGTTCATTACAGGAATTAACAGAATCTGAGCAATACGTTGACCAGGCTGAAGGACTGAAATTTGGCAAGGAGATGATGTCATAATTTTTATTTCTCCTGTAAAATCTGAATCTATAACTCCTGGGGCAATAATAAGCCCCCGCATTAATGAGCTACTTCTTCCTATGACCAGACCAACAGATCGAGGAGGTAAAGGACCATAGACCCCCATAGGTAAGGCCTGAACTCCCATTTCTGGTGTCAGTACTGTGTAGGTGGAGGAACCAAGGTCCAATCCTGTGCTACCTGGGGTGGCCTGCACGAGATCTTGTATGAACTGTTTACCTGCGGTGGAATGACTTGATTGTTTGTTTGGGTCTGAATGGCCCCATAACATTGTTGAGGGGCCTGGAGCTGGCCCCTTTTCCCATTTCCTGACTGGGATACTATAGGATTTCCTAAATCGTCCCTTTTTGACCAACATTGATAAGCCCAATGTTTTCCCCTCTTACAATTTGGGCATAAGTCTGGCTCTCTCTGGGGTCTCTGCCTTGTAATTGGACATTGTTTTGCCTGGTGACCCATTTGACCACAATTACAACAGCTGCCAGGAGGTCCCTTGACTTTGTTCCTAGGTCCCTTAATCTGTTGGTACAGGATTTCCTTAACTGCTTTACCCTGCAAAGCTGCAGCCATAGCTAGCCCTTGGGTGTTTGATGGGCCAATGTCTGCACACAATCTAATATAATTGGACAGGCCACCTTTCTTTCTAAAAGGACGGATAGCTGCTTGGCAGGCTGAATTAGCATTTTCATAAGCGAGTTGTTTTATCAACAAAAGTCCCGCTTCACTTTCTCCTAACAGTCTTCCTGCAGTCTGTAGTAAACGGGCTACAAAATCCTGAAAAGGCTCATCTGGTCCTTGTCTGATCTTAGATAAGTCCTCTGTCTGTTTTCTGGCAGAGGGTAATTTATTCCATGCTCTCCTAGCCGCGGCACTTGTACATATACGGCTATGTTAAAATTAAGCTGTTGATTAACATCCATATATTGTCCCTCTCCAGTCAACATTTCAAAAGTAATGGGGATATTTTGAGTATGATTTAACTCTGCTGTAGCCTGGCAATGTTTTGTAAATGCATTTTTTCATAACAAATAATCCCCACCTGAGAGGCAGGCTTTAGCTATACCTTTCCAGTACCCAGGAGGAAGAACATCAGTAGCCATGGCTTCCAACATTGCATGTGTGAATGGAGCAGTTGGACCATACTGAGCACAAGCCATTTTCAATTATTTCAATTGCTTAAATGGAATGGGTGTATGAACTCACACCAAATTTCCTTGTTGACCTCTCTGCTCTATATCAGGATACAAGGAAAAACCCCTGACATCTTCCCCATCCTTAAGAGCATGTTGTAAAGATAACTGAAGAGGGGATAAAGAGGCTAAATCTTTTTGAGCCATTGCTACTAAAGGGGGATCTTTAGAATACACCTGGAAGGGGGGCCCAGAGGGTCCAATCCTGCAAGCATAGTTAGAGTGGGGAGATGAACCTTACTAGTCCAGGTAGCCTGATATTTATGAGTTTTTAGATGAAGCCATTGCATTTTATCTAAGATTTGCCTCATTTCTACCTGTAACTGTGCTAATGCAGTTGAGACAGATACAGATGTCTTTTCCTGGGTAACAGCTATAATAGGGTATCTTGCAACATCATATTGAGCTGTGTTTTGTTCAATTTGTTCCAATTCCTCTGGGGAGAGTTCCTCATCCTCCATCTCTGGGGGTGGAGGAAAATCTCCTATTAGCCTCTCCTGCAAGGGAGAAACAGAGTGAGAAATTCCAACAGCCAGGGGAGAGTCTTTATCCATGGCAGAAAGAATCCTCTCTTACTCATGGTGAAAATTCAAAACATCTCTAATTAAAGCCCATAAACTGAAAACATCCACAGGCACCTTTTCTGGGCCATGGGCATCGTAATAATCTTGGAGCTTTTGCCCCACCTTTTTCCAGGTATCTATGTGAACTGTACCTTCCTCAGGAAACCAAGGGCAAACTTCTTCAATAAATTCTAAAAATTTTGAAAGCTGCTGCTGCTGCCCTACTCACAAGCCTCATGCACTTAGCATTTCTTTAAGCATATGTACAACGAGCTGGCGACTATTGCCCTGCCCCATAATTACTCCTGTACTACTCACCACAACACTTCCACTTTTAAGACTAACGCATTCTCCGTTTACTCTTTGCGGTGTCCTTCACCAGTATCCCCAGTACTCAGGTCCCTGTTTGGGCACCACTGAACAGTTCCTGAGTTGGGGGACAAGGATTAAAGAAAAGACAAGATGACAGGATAGAAACGGGAGGATTGCCAGTCAATACCGGTCAGCCACGAGTTAACTTTATTGCTCTGCTTTATACAGAAACATTTGGCTTCCTTAACGTGGGACTCAAAAGTCCTTGCTGAGTTTATTAGGTTGTTGTAACAATCCTTTGAACATTCAGCACATAACAGTTCAGACACCCAAGGTTAGGTCCAGACAATAACCTCGGTTTCCATCTAGCGGTCACGTCCTGCACGTTCCTCAAGTCTCCTTCTTGGCTCCCCACAGAACACATTGAGCCTTTCAAGATAATTTGGTAGTTTTTGCTTGCTTTCTTCCCATAACTAGTTACAGAAATAACGTCCCTTCTTCTCCAGCCTCTGCCTCTCCTGTCATTGACTGTGACAAAAAGCAACTGACGTAGTTAGCTGGGAATACTGGAAGGTTAGACCTGTGTAACACAGGCTAAAGCAAAGTGAATGAGTAATAATAATGGGATTTGCCTGACTTTTAAGCTGGTTTCTTTGGAACAGACCATCTGCAAGGAAAGTTTCCTTTCCACCCAGACCAGTATCCATAGGGAAATCTGCTTAGAGCACAGGATAACAGTCAGGGAAATTAGCTTAATGAGCAGGTAGAGAGAGCTATACATATCTTCTCTGCTCTTTTCCTTCAGAGTGCACAACTTGGGCTAAAAGGAACATGGTTGTTTCTTTTGGATTCTCCAGTCTGGCTCAGGGACTGATGCTTGACTCTTCCTCACTGTCTTATCTAGAACACAGCTTCTCCGTCATAGACCACCTATGGAGAAACTCAGGCTTCCACACAGAGGCCATCCTCTCAGAGAACCCATACAGGTGAGTCTACGAGCATAGCAGACACTGCAGCAGCAGGTCAGAGATGATAGAAGCCCAGAATGATTACCCGAGGTAAACCGAGAGCTGGAGCAGCCTAATCCACATCAGAGAGCTATCTGTGCTTGCTTGCTTAGTCAATGCATTTATTTGTGGTGTTAACAAAGAAGAGAACATTGGAGTAAGGCAAGGGTCATTGTTGACAATGAAATTATGGTAATAAAAGTCCAACTGATGATAATGTAATGTGTTTGGTAATATCTTTGTATTGATATGCAGTATATTTATGCTGGAAAAATTCACTTTGTATGCTGTGAAGATGCACCGTGATTAAATATAAAACAAAGAGAAAAATAAATAAAATTTAAAAAATAATATTAGCATCTTTTTTAAAAAGAAAAAGAACAAAGAATGAAAAGTGTCGAGTACTTCCAGTAAAATTAAGTCCAAGACATTTTGAAAGTAAGAGAAATGGGAAAATGGAGGATTAGGTATATATTGATACAAAATGAAGTGAGTCCATATTATTTTTTTGTTTGTTTTAGGCAGAATATTTTTCTACAGGATTCTTACTCTCACCAAAGAGACAGAGAAGAAAATGAGAAATCACTCCCAAGAGGAAATGGCCACACTCCAATATCTTTTTTTTCTCTTTAAATTTATTTATTTTTTACATTAATTTACTATACATCATTACAGCATACAAATGAATTTTCCATCCAAAATACACTGTGTATTGGCTCAATCAAGCACATCAACATACATGTTTTCAGCAAATTATTTTCCAATTCTTATGTCTTGTATACTTTGTTTTTGCTTTGCCCTCCTTGATTTCTTATCCCTCACACTCTGCCGTGTCCCACCCTCCTCCCACATTGTCTCTGGTATCCATGGTTGTTTTCTATGCCTCCCCCCCCCTCATTTAATTGATTTGCTAATGAACTTAGTTAGTCTAAATATATCTAATAGCTAGCACAGCTGATATATACCTATACATGAACCCAAGTCTGATTTTAGGCATAAACCTCAGTGAGTAGAATGAACATATTATAAAGTAGTACCCAGCTGGGGCTATATAGCTTACTGCAGTCATCAAATATGCATTTTTTTAAAAATTGATACAAACAGTTTTACCTTTTTTTTTTCTCCTGCAACTTTTTTTAAAATTACTTAACACTCATTCCCTGAGCATCATCACAACGTACTAAATGTGGTTTCCCATCTAGAATAAACTGCATAGTGACTTAATCAAGCATGTTATCATCAATAATATTCCATTTCTACTTTTTTATTATTATATATATATTTTTTATCATCATATTCTTCTTTATATTACATTGAATTACATATAACTTTACAGTGTATTACATTGCTTTTTCAAAAGGGAATGCCATGCATGTCAGTCAGTACAGAGACATTAATCTCCCCACTTTAACATTCAATATCTTTTCTATGTTTTCCCCAATCATTATTATTATTATTCTAATTATTTTTTAAAACAGTCAATTGCTATTTCTCATTTTGCTTGTACAAATACTTTGCCTATCATGAAATACTTCTCAGACAAATCCAGTTGAGAATACTATACATGTCAACATCAACAGTTAATAAGACATATCTGTTTCTCACTAATGTCCTGCCTATCTATTGTTCACTTGTTATCTTTCTCTATTCTCTTCTCTTCACTTCCCCCATTCCACACTGTCCTATTCTCGTTAAGTACCTTCACTGCTTTTATGTCCTCCAATTTTTTGCTCTCTATTATAGAGTGCTGATAGTCGGTATATATTGAGTGGATACATACAATATCTTTCTTTCATAGCCTGGCTTACTTCACTCAGCAATAGATCCTCCGTATCTGACCACTTTCTATCAAATTCCAGGGTCTTGTTATTTTTTATGGCTGAGTAGTATTCCATAGAGTATATATACCACACTTTTCCAATCCATTCATCAGTTTGTGGACATTTAGGTTGGTTCCATGTCTTGGCAATTGTGAATAATGCTGCAATAAACATTGATGTGCAAGCACTTTTCTGACTGAGCGTTCTCCTGTCTTTTGGGTAAATACCCAGAAGTGGGATTGCTGGATCAAATGGTAGTTCTATTTGTAGATCTTTGAGGAACCTCCATATTATTCTCCACAGTGGTTGAACTAGTTTACATTCCCACCAACAGTGTAGGAGGGTTCCCTTTTCACCACATCCCCGCCAACACTTATCACTTTTTATATTCTTAATCTTTGCCATTCTGACAAGGGTTAGGTGGTATCTCATTGTAGTTTTTATCTGCATCTCCCTTATGATGAGGGATGTTGAGCATTTTCTCATATGCTTTTTGGCTGTTCGTATGTCTTCCTTAGAGAGACTTTTGTTCAGCTCATTTTCCCATCTTTTAATTGGGTTCATCATTTTTTTTTCGCATAAGGCACTTGAGTTCCCTATGTATTCTGGTTATCAGTCCCTTGTCTGAGGCAAATTTAACAAAAATATTTTCCCATTCTGAGGGTTGTCGGTTCACACTTGTTACTGTGTCCTTTGCTGTGCAGAAATTTCTTAGTCTAATATAGTCCCACTTGTCTATTTTAGGGATTATTGCCTGTGCTTTGGGAGTCTTATTAAGAAGTCTTTGCCTACTCCAATGTCCCCCAGAGTTTCCCCAGCATTTTCCACCAGTAGTTTTATTGTTTGAGGTCTTAGGTTCAGATCTTTGATCCATTTTGAGTTGACTGTTGTTAATGGTGAAAGATGGGGGTTTAGTTTCATCTTTCTGCAGGTGGATACCCAGTTTTTCCAGCACCATTTACTAAAGAGGTTTTCCTTTTCCCAATGGATTGACTGATATCCTTTGTCAAAGATCAGTTGGCTGTAAGCTTTGGGGGTTATTTCTGGGGTCTCTATTCTCTTCCATTGGTCCACTTGTCTGTTTTTATGCCAATACCATGCTGTTTTGATGACCACAGCTTTATAGTATATCTTGGGATCAGGGAGTGATATGCCTCCTACTCCATTCTTCTTGCGCAGGATTGCTTTTGCAATACGAGGTCTTTCATGGTTCCAGACAAATTCTATGATTGCCTTTTCTAGATCTCTGAAGAATATCTCTGGTATTTTGATTGGAATTGCATTAAACATGTAGATTAATTTGGGTAGAATTGCCATTTTGATTATGTTAATTCTTCCAATCCAGGAGCATGGGATGTCCTTCCACATTTTTATGTCACTTTCAATGTCTCTTTTAAGATTTTCGTAGTTTTCTTTATAAAGGTCTTTGACTTTCTTAGTTAGGTTTATCCCTAGGTATCTTATACACCTTGTGGCTACAGTGAAAGGGATTCCTTTCTTCAGCTCTGCTTCGTTCAACTTGTTGTTCATAAATAGAAATGCTATAGATTTTTGGATATTAATTTTGTATCCTGCCACCTTACTGTATTCACTTATTACTTCAAGCAGTTTTTTCATGGATACCTTTGGGTCTTCTAAGTATACCATCATGTCATCTGCAAATAAAGATATTTTCAATTCTTCTTTGCCTATTCGAATGCCTTTAATATTATTCTCTTCTCTGATTGCAATAGCTAAGACTTCCAGTACTATATTAAAGAGCAGTGGAGAAAGTGGGCAGCCTTGCCTAGTACCTGTTTTCAGAGGAAAAGCTTCCAGCTTTTCCCCATTCAGTATAATGTTAGCTGTAGGTTTTTCATAGATTGCTTTTATTGTGTTCAGAAATGACCCTTCTATACCAATCTTACTGAGTGTCTTAATCATAAAAGGACGTTGTATTTTATCAAATGCTTTCTCCGCATCAATTGAGATGATCACATGGTTTTTATCTTTCTTTCTGTTAATGTGGTGTATTACATTTATGGTCTTGCGTATATTAAACCATCCTTGCATCCCTGGTATAAAGCCTACCTGATCGTGATGAATGATCTTTGTTATATGTTGTTGGATACGATATGCAAGTATCTTGTTGAGAATTTTCGCATCTATATTCATCAATGATATCGGTCTGTAGTTTTCCTTTTTTGTCATATCTTTATCTGTTTTGGGGATGAGGATGATGGAGGCTTCATAAAATGAATTTGGAAGGTTTCCTTCCTTTTGAATCTTTAGAAATAATTTTAGTAGGATAGGGGTTAACTCTTCCTTAAAAGTTTTGTAGAATTCACAAGTGAAGCCATCTGGGCCTGGGCTTTTCTTTGTTGGGAGATTATTTATTGCTGATTCAATCTCCTGGCTTGTTATGGGTCTATTCAGGTCCTCTATGTCTTCCTGATGCAATCTTGGTAGATTATATGCATCCAGGAATTTGTCCATCTCCTCCAGGTTATCTTGTTTGTTGGCGTAAAGTTGCTCATAGTATCCTCTAATGATATTTTGTATTTCTGCTATGTCTGTGGTAATATTGCCTGTTTCATCACAGATTTGATTAATCTGGTTTCTTTCTTTCTTCTTCTTAATCAGTCTAGCCAATGGTGTGTCGATCTTGTTAATCTTTTCAAAGAACCAGCTTTTGCTTTCATTTATTTTCTGTATGGTTCGTTTATTTTCTATTTCATTTATTTCTGCTCGAACCTTTATTATTTCTTTTTGCCTGGCATTTTGGGGGTTTGTTTGTTGTTGTTTTTCCAATTCTCTGAGGCATGATGATAAGTTATTTACTTGCCATCTTTCTATCCTTTTCTTATGTGCACTAATTGCTATGAATTTCCCTCTTATGACTGCTTTTGCTGTGTCCCATAGATTCTGGACACTTGTGTACTCATTATCATTAGTTTCCATAAATTTTTTTATTTCAGCCTTAATTTCTTCAGTAGTGAAGAAGTCATTCAGAAGTAGGTTGTTCAGTCTCCATGTGTTCGTGTATCTTCGGGGTTGTGTCTTGAAATTAATCTTGAGTTTAATTCCATCATGGTCAGAGAAGATGCTGGGTACAGTTTCTATGCCTTTGAATCTATAAAGGCTTGATTTGTGTCCTAATATATGATCTATCTTTGTAAAGGTCCCATGTCGGGGTGAGAAAAATGTATATGTTGTGGATGTAGGGTGGAAAGTTCTATAGATATCTGTCAAGCCCATTCCATTTATAGTATCATTTAAGTCCTGTATCTCTCTATTTATTTTCTGTCTAGAAGATCTGTCTATAGGAGATAATGGGGTGTTGAGATCTCCAACAATTATAGCATTTCTCCCTGTTTCTCCTTTTAGCTCCAGCAGTCTTTCCTTCACATATTTAGGTGCACCTGAGTTGGGTGCATAGATATTTATAAGGGTTATGTCTTCTTGCCGGATTACCCCATTTACTATTATATAATGCCCTTCTTTGTCTCTTCTTACAGTCTTTGTCTTGAAATCTATTTTGTCTGAGATCAATATCGCTACTCCAGCCTTTTTTTGATTACCATTTGCATGGAGTATGTTTTTCCAGCCCTTGACTGTTAGTCTATGTATGTCTTTATCCATAAGGTGAGTTTCTTGTAGGCAACAGATAGAGGGTTTCTGTTTTCTTATCCATTCAGCCAGTCTATGTCTCTTAACTGGAGAATTTAATCCATTGTCATTCAATGTAATTATTGATATTTCCATACCTGATCCTATCATTAAGTGAGCCATTATCTTGATTGCTTTTTGTTCTCGTATAACTGTCTCTGATTTTTAGCTTTCCTGGTATAATACTCCCTTCAGAACTTCTTGAAGAGCTGGTCTGAAGTTGGTAAATTCCTTCAAATTTTGTTTATTCGAGAATGTTTTTATCTTTTTTTCCCATATGAAAGATAATTTTGCCGGGTATAGTATTCTTGGTTGAAATTGTTTTTCACTCAACACTTTTACTATGCTTCCCCATTCTTTCCTTTCCTGCATCGTTTCGGCCGAGAGATCCAATGTTAGCCTGATGGGGTGACCTTTGTAAGTAACCTGGCGTTTCCCTCTTGCCAACTTTAGTATCTTGTCTTTATCTGTTGTTTTTGCCAGTCTGGCTATAATGTGCCTTGGAGAAGATCTTCTTGGGTTGATTCTACCCGGGGTCCTATGTATTTCCTGGGTCTGGATACTTGAATGCCTTTCTAGATTTGGAAAGTTTTCTTCCAGGATTTCGTGGAATAAATTATCTAGGCCCTTATTATTTTCTTCCTCTTCTGGAATACCAATTATCCGGATATTGGGGCGCTTAATAGTATCCAATATTCCTCGTATATTATCCTCATTTTTCATGGTTTTCTCAATCTTCTTGATACTTTTTTCTAGGTCAGATGTTTTGTCTTCTACATTGGAGATTCGATCTTCTGCCTGGTCTAACCTACTTTTAATACTTTCAAGGGAGGTTTTGATTTCCTGTATCACATTCTTCAATCCTAAAAGTTCCATCTGGTTCTTGTTTAAGGTATCCATTTCTTCTTTCAAGTCATTGAAGGACTTCCTCATCTCCTGGAGCTCCTTGTCTCTTTTCTCTTCCATCTCAGTTAGTTTGGTCACTACAAATAATCTGAATTCCTTATCAGACATGTCCATGACATCCATTGTATTGACTGTGGGTGGTGTAGCTTTGATGATTTCCCTTGGGGGAGAGGCCTTTTCTTGGTTGCTCATATTTCTTGAGCCTCTGCGATTGTTCCTAGTCATCAGGTAATCTATATGTTTCTTCCTAACTGATTGTTAAAAGTTGTACAGGCTTAGAAAATTGATGATTTCCCTTATGGTTGGCCTACCTGTTGCTCACAATTACCATTAACTGTTGCCACTACCCTGGATGGCCCAAAGTCCTCACTGTCTCTAAGGAGAGGTGAGCCTTCAATTGACTGAATAAGCAACACCCCAAAAGCAAAGAAAAACAGAATGAAAAAAGGAAATCTTCCAGCGCGCATGCGTGCCACGCGTTATTCAAATCACTACAATTCAAAGAGTCCAAAGACTAGTGGGAAAGGGTCAGAAGATGAGTGACAAGACCAGGTTGGTCGGGCCTGCAGCCTGAGTCAGCCTGGAGCCCGGAACTGCTGGCCGGCTTGATCCGGGTTGCTGGTGGGGTGGGGTGGGAGTTCACCTTAAAGTCCCAGACAACCAACCTGGGGTCCAAGGAGGAGAAACGGTGGGGATGCGGGGAGATTCAGAAGGGTTGGGCCTGCAGCCTGAGTCGGCCTGGAGCCCGGAACTGCTGGCCGGCTTGATCCGGGTTGCAGGTGGGGTGGGGTGGGAGTTCGCCTTAAAGTCCCAGACAACCAACCTGGGGTCCAAGGAGGAGAAACGGTGGGGATGCGTGGAGATTCAGAAGGGTTGGGCCTGCAGCCTGAGTCGGGCTGGAGCCCGGAACTGCTGGCCGGCTTGATCCGGGTTGCCGGTGGGGTGGGGTGGGAGTTCGCCTTAAAGTCCCAGAAAACCAACCTGGGGTCCAAGGAGGAGAAACGGTGGGGATGCGGGGAGATTCAGAAGGGTTGGGCCTGCAGCCTGAGTTGGCCTGGAGCCCGGAACTGCTGGCCGGCTTGATCTGGGTTGCGGGTGGGGTCGGGTGGGAGTTCACCTTAAAGTCCCAGACAACCAACCTGGGGTCCAAGGAGGAGAAACGGTGGGGATGCGTGGAGATTCAGAAGGGTTGGGCCTGCAGCCTGAGTCCGCCTCCATTTCTACTTTCATACATATGTATACATATATATATGTTTTTTACCCCATGTTTGACCCTCTGCCCTTTCCCACTCTCTTATTACACTATCTCTGCTATATACAGTTGTCTTCCATTCCTTTTTCTCCAACATTTTGTTGACCACACAATATCATAAGTAATCTAGCTATTTTCAGCAGGTAATTTCAAGAAGAGTAGTTTTGAACTGGTAATGATATTTCCTTGAAACTTAAAGCCTAGAAACAGGTTAGTATTCGGTTCAAATAGTAGGTACATGCACCTATCAACAGCTCAAGACAGGACAAAAATCCATTAAAACCAGAAAACAAAGCTTAGGAGAAAAGCAGCAATAATTAAGTCAAGTCACAGAATGTTGTTTCATCAGTTCAGTCTCATGTACTTAATCTTTCTTCTGTTAAGGTTCGATCTTCCAGATTGAATTCTGGGATATAATATTCATCTCCAAACATTGTCCCTACAATTAAGTTGCCCATTTTCTTAGTTTTTGAACTCTTATTTCTGTGTGTCTGCATTTAATTTTACTGACATAGCATTCCCTTAAGAACTTCTTGGAGATCTGGTCTGGTGCTTGTAAATTCTTTCAGGTTTTGTTTCTCTGGGAAAGCTCGTGTCTTTTCTTCCCAAATGAATGATGACCTTGCTGGGTACAGAATTCTCAGTTAAAATTGCTTTTCCCTTAATACTTTGAATATATTTTCCCATTCTCTCCTCGCTCGCATTGTTTCCGATGAGAGGTCTGCCGTTAGTCTGATGGGATACCCTTTGTAGGTAACTTGCCTTTTTTCTCTTGCCAGTCTTAGTATCTTGTCTTTGTCTGTGGTTTTGGTCAATCTGGCTATAATGTGTCTTGGAGAAGATCTTCTTGGGTTGATTCTATTTGGGGTCCTCTGTATTTCTTGGGACTGAATCTTTGAGTGCCTCTCCAGGTTTGGAAAGTTTTCTTGCAGGATTTCATGGAATAGATTATCAATGCCCTTATGAGTCTATTCACCCTCTGGGATGCCTATTACCCGGATGTTTGGACGTTTAATTGTATCTAGTACTTCTCGCATATTATTCTCAAATTTTGGGGCCATTTTCTCAGTGTTCATGGTGGATTTTTCTAGGCCAGCCATTTTCTCTTCTACATTAGATTCTATTTTCTGTATGATCTAGTCTGCTTTTAATACTTTCAAGGGAGATTTTGACTTCTTGTATTATAGCCTTCATCTCTAAGAGTTCCATCTGATTGTTTTGTAAAGTATGAAATTCCTCTTTTAGATCTTGCATGAATTTCCTCACCTCCTGGAACTCTTCAACTCCTTTCTCCTTACTCTTCAGCAGTTCCTTGTCTCTCTTCTCTTCCATCTCTTTTAGCTTTGCCATTATGAACGTTCTGAATTATTTATCAGACATTTCCATGATTTCCATTGAACTGTGTGTGGATGAAGAGGAGCTATCCGTTTCCCTTGTGGGAGAGGCATTTTCCTGCTTCCCCATGTTTCTTGTGGTCCTGCAGCGATTTCTAGTCATCTGGTGGATGGTCGGTTTCTTCCCAAACTTGGAAGTTCAATCTGAGAGTCGAGGAGTGTGCAGAAAAGGAAGCAGAGAGAGGGAAACAATACCAACAACAGCAAAAAAACAGACAAGAAACAGAGAAAAAGAAGAGAAAAACTCAAATAAATCTAAAAAAGAAAAAATATTCAAAAATTTCAATAAAACGCAAAAATTAGAAAATTAGAAGGGCTGTTCTGGGAAGAGGAGAGGGGATTATTAACAAGATAAAGGCCTGGGAGGGAGGGGCCAAAGGGCCCTGTAAAACGCCTCACCTTAAAAAATTCTAAAAAGCAAAAACTAAAAAGAGAGAGAGAGATAGAGGACAGAGAGGTAGAGAGAGACAAAGACTGATAGAGAGACAGGAGACTTGAAAGGGGTCTTCCTACCATGCGGGTTTTGTATGCTTGAGGCCCAGTTAGCAGTGGGACATCTTCCTTTCTCCCAAAATGGCTAGATCACAGGAGCCATGGAGCTGTCTGTCTCTTGAAGAAGGGCTGTTCTGGGAAGAGAAGAGGGGATTATTAACAAGATAAAGGCCTAGGAGGGAGGGGCCAAAGGGCCCTGTAAAACGTCTCACCTTAAAAAATTCTAAAAAGCAAAAACTAAAAAAAACGACAGAGAGAGAGAGAGAGAGAGAGAGAGGACAGAGACAGAGGTAGAGAGAGACAAAGACTGATAGAGAGACAGGAGACTTGAAAGGAGTCTTCCTACCATGCGGGTTTTGTATGCTGGAGGCCCAGGTAGCAGTGGGACATCTTCCTTTCTCCCAAAATACACACTCCAATATCTTCTCCTCCATTTTACTCTTGAAATTTTGAGCATACATGCTTGCATATGCACCCAGTGTAAGTGTCAAGTCACCAAGTTCCCATATTATTTTTATTTGTGAGGTGGGGTCTATTCTCTTGATAAGAAAGATCCATTTCAGGGGGGGGGTGGTGTTTGCAGATTTTACCTTGTAACAGAAGTTCATGGAACATACATTCCATAAAACCTTCTCACACACTGGATAGTCACATAAAAATACTTAATTAATTATTAGGTGAAAAAGAGCCTATCAAAGAGTTTTAATTTATAATTATTTTATTACCTGTGAGACTGAATACACTTGTAAGTTTGTTAGCTATTTATTTTCTTTTTTTGCAAATTCCCTATGTAATCTTTGCTTTTGACAGTGGGTTCAATGTGATTTATTTCTATTTTTTATTTCATCCATTTGTATAAGATACTGCTGGGGTTTTTTCCCCCATCAGCTTGGCTGCTGTAATTCAGTTCTTTTCTGTATGTATGTATAGAAGAATTTGGGTGTGAATACATGAAAGTTTATGCATTTTGCAGGGCCCAGTCTATTAGTTGATCATATTTTGCTCCACTTCCTGCCCCCTATCATTTGTCTTTGTGTGTGTGTATGTGTGTGTTTGTGTATGTGTGTGTGTTGTTATTGTTGTTTTTGTTTTGTTTTGTTTGTTTTGGAGTAACTTTTGTTATAGGGCATGTGCATTCACCAGAGAGGCATAGAGACAGAAAGTGAGAAATCACCCCCCAGGGGGGATGGCAATGCCACAATCCCTTCTTTATTCTCCTCCTGGGATTTGGGCATGTACCCACACACACACAGACATGAGTTTCAAGCTGCCAAGTCTGGGACTCAAACAGCAGTTGGCTACGTGGAAGTCCAGCAGACCACTACACCACCTGCTGCCCTCCCCCATTAATTTTTTAAATGTAGAAAGTTTTGTGCTTGCTTAGTTCTCATACTGTTTTCATATCTCAGTTATTCCTTATTGTGCCTTTTGGCTTTCTGTGATTAGATTCTTTTCTGTGCCAGGTATGTGAGTTCACCAAAGAGAGATAGGGAGAGACAAAGAGAGATAGAGGGAAAGTGAGGAAGCACCCCCCATTGGGAATGGCCGTGATGCAATCTCTTCTTCATTTTATTCTTGGGATTTGGGGCATGCATGCATATGGGCCTGGTATGAATTTGAAGCTACTGGGTCCAGGACTCGAACCACAGAATTGGCATGTGGAATCCAGCCATCCCCAACTATCATGCCTCTGGCTGGCCCAGTTTTTCAAAACTCACATCACCTTCTCACACTGTTTGCAATGAATTACACTTTACCAGTTCACTGAAGATTAACTTTATCTTCCATAGGTATATTTGAATATGTATATACACATATATGTATATCTTTATGTAAAGTCAAATTCTATCTGTGTAGGGTTGCTTCCTGAATTTTACAAGACTTTTTCTTATATTCTTT
Organism: Tupaia tana; assembly: GCA_026018925.1. Taxonomy (NCBI): domain Eukaryota; kingdom Metazoa; phylum Chordata; class Mammalia; order Scandentia; family Tupaiidae; genus Tupaia; species Tupaia tana. The sequence goes on from JAKSZU010000003.1 coordinate 125,755,756, forward strand.
TATTTCCAAGTCTTGGGCAATTTCATGTTGAATTAACAACCCATGTTTCCTTTTTTTAACTTAAAAATTATTGTTTATTTGGTAGTAATAAATAGCAGAATATACATTTTCAAAAAGATAAACATTTTTTGAAAAAAAGAGTAGTTTCTTTCCACCAAGTACTAATTTATATTTTCATCCTTTTCCATGTTTCTATGTTGTGAGTTCCCTACAGTTTTATCAAAACTGCTTTCTCAGACTCACAAAAGCCTGACTCACTAGCTTATTCTGTCTTTAACCTCATATTCCTAACGCTTTTTTATATTTTTTATTTTTATTATCATCATAATCTTCTTTATATTACATTGGATTACATATAACTTTACAGTGTATTACATTGCTTTTTCAAAAGGGAATGCCATGCATGTCAGTCAATACAGAGACATTAATCTCCCCACTTCATCATTCAATATCTTTTCTATGTTTTTCCCAATTATTATTGTTATTATTCTAATTATTTTTTAAAACAGCCAATCATTATTTCTCATTTTGCTTGTAAAAAGACTTTACCCATCATGAAATACTTCTCAGACAAATCCATTTGAGAATGATATACATGTCATCATCAACAGGTAATAAGCCATATCTGTTTCTCACTAATGTCCTGCCTCTCTATTGTTCTCTTGCTATCTTTCTCTATCCTCTTCTCTTCACCTGCCCCCCATTCCACACTGTTCTATTCTCGTTAAGTACCTTCACTGCTTTTATGTCCTCCAATTTTTCGCTCTCTACCATAGAGTGCAGATAGGCGGTATATATTGAGTGGATACATATAATATCTTTCTTTCATAGCCTGGCTTACTTCACTCAGCAATAGATCTTCCATATCTGACCACTTTCTATCAAATGCCAGGGTCTTGTTATTTTTTATGGCTGAGTAGTATTCCATAGAGTATATATACCACACTTTTCCAATCCATTCATCAGTTTGTGGACATTTAGGTTGGTTCCATGTCTTGGCAATTGTGAATAATGCTGAAACAAACATTGATGTGCAAGCACTTTTCTGACTGAGCGTTCTCCTGTCAACAACCCATGTTGATGTCATTAAATTAATACTATTTGACATGTTTTTTTCCAGTGGTTAGCTTTAAACTCTCAATTTTTTTCAATTTGGTATAGTTGTATTGAAACCACTATCATAAGCCTAATTACTTTCTACTTGTCATTCTTTTTCCATAAGTTTTTAGTTTTTCTTAAAATTTTCTGTCTATATTATGCTATCATTCATATTACTACACTTTATTTGTAATGGCATGAATAGAATCTTATACACATTGTAAATGTTCTTTGTAGTTTTGCTTTTTATCTTAACATTTTAAGTTGAAATGTAATAGTTGCATATTTGGGGATTTTCTGGTCTGCTTCCAATTGACTTAACAGTTTCCTTGCTTATCTCTTCCACTTTTCAACTAACTGTTTTTTTAAAATTGATTTTATAGACAATTTTATTACCTGTAAAAACACAGATTGCCTCCCATATTCATGTATATATGCTAGGAAAAATATGAAAGAACTTCAAAACATTTTTGAAAAATGGAATTAAAATAGGAGTTTATTTTGGTAAAAAAATATTTTGGAATCTGCATAGGTTTTTCTTTCTTTTTCATGATTTGTCTCAAGGTTTTCTCTTATTTTTTATTTCTTGTTCTTTTATACATTCAATCACGTTATTTAGTTTACAAAGTGAATATTCCAACATGTGTACATTTCTCCATAGTCCAGTTGATAATATTATAAAATTATCAGGACCAGCAGTTAACATAATGGCTATGTCGCTGGACTCCCATGTAGTCAACAGCAGTTTGCATCCCAGACCTGGTGGCTTAAAACTCACGCCAGGCGCGTGTGCGTGCATGCCTAAGATCCCGAGAGGAGAGTGGAGGAGAAGGGATTGCAGCATGGCCATCCCCCCTAGGGGGGTGATTTCTCGCTTTCTGTCTCTCTGTCTCTCTCTGCCTGTCTGGCGAGCACACACACCCTATAGCAAAAACCTCTCCAAAAAAAAAAAAAACTTATAAAATTATCTTCAACAGATAATACCACATTTCTTTGTCCCATTAATGCTTTGCCTCTCTATTTTTTCTAAATGTCCTTCCTCAGACTCTGCTCTTTCTAAAACACTGTATCTGATATTCACAACCATTTACTGTGTTTCTATATCCTTTAGTCAATCAGTTTCAGTCATAGAGTGCAGACACTCAACCCCTCATATAAGGGATAAACTATTTTGGAAATGCAATAATACCCAATTATTTTCTTGACTGCAAAATAATGATTGAAACACTCCAACAATGTTGGTAATATCTCTTTGTATGAAAAGTACTCATGTTATTTTTCTCTTTCTTGGTAGTACTATTTACCACATGGAACTAGGGAATGACACACTAATTTCAGAATTTCATCTTCTGGGATTTTCAGAGGAACCTAAATTGCAGCCCTTTGTATTAGGGCTTTTCCTCTCCATGTACCTGATCACTGTGTATGGAAACCTGCTCATTATCCTGGCCACCATCTCAGACTCCCACCTACACACCCCCATGTACTTCTTACTCTCCAACCTGTCCTTTGTAGACATGTTTCACCTCCAACACCGTCCCAAAGATGCTGATGAACATCCAGACACAGAGCAAGTCATCACCTATGCAGGCTGCATCACCCAGATGTTCTTTTTCACACTCTGCAGGGCTGGATGTCTTTCTCCTGATAGTGATGGCCTATGACCGGTATGTGGCCACCTGTCACACCCTGCACTACACAGTCATCATGAACCCGCAACTCTGTGTGTTGATTATTCTGGCATCGTGGATCATGAGTGTCCTGCATTCTTTGTTACATAACTTAATGGCTTCATGGCTGCCCGTCTGTACAGAGTTTAAAATCCCTCAGTTTTTCTGTGAATTTAACCAGGTGGTCCACCTTGGCTGTTCTGATACCTTTCTTAATAACATGGTAATGTATTTTTGTCTGTGCTGCTGGGTGGTGGAATCCTTTCTGATATCCTTTACTCTTCTTCTTCTTTTTTTTTTTTTTTTTTTTTTTGAAGAGGTTTTTCGCTATAGGGCACGTGTGCTCACCAGACAGACAGAGATATAGAGACAGAAAGCGAGAAATCACCCCCAGGGGGGATGGCCACGCCACAATTCCTTCTCCTCCATTCTTCTCTCAGGATCTTGGGAACGCATGCACTCACACCCGGTGTGAGTTTGTTGTTTTTTGTTTTTTGGGGGGTTTTTTTGGCTAAATAAACACTTTAATAAATTAAAAAAAAACCTGGTATTTATAGTTTCTTATCTATATTGAAATAGAAATTGTGGCAATAGAGTTGTCTTTTCTAGGAAAACTGTTAGCATATTTTTATGAACAAAGGGAAAACAATACTACAAACCACTGGGTCCAAGTCTTATGTTGTGTGACTTTCAGAAGATGATGTGTTTGAAAAGTTTTGGCAACATTAAGTCACATTATGAGTAGGTTGAAGAATTCACAAAAAGGTAGAATTCTAGCTTCTCTTTAATCACTGAATTTCGGCGTTTACAAATGATCTTAGAACAATTCAAATAACTAAGGTTTTGGTGGCAAATAGTTCTCATACATGACTATTACATGCTACATTTTTCTGTAAGTAACTATTGGCTGAATCAACAAAAGTCACTGAAACACATTTTTTTTAAAGCTGCAGATCACTGCATTTATATTTACAAAGAGCCATAAGTAAACATGCATTTCTCCTTTACTAGGAGAAAATAAATATGTACTTGGAACATTAAGGCAGTGATGATTCTAAAACACAATGGAATTCTAAGTTAAGGCTTTATGTTTGTTTTGGAATCCACATTCATAGGCAATTGTGACCAAAGCCAACTTTCATCTACTTTGGCGGATGCGGTATTTGTGACCAACAGTTCTGCCTCAGGTGTATAGGACAAGAATTAGTAACACCACTATCAATTTACTTTAATGAATCATTAGTTCCCTTCTAGGTTTTACTTTGAGGATTTAGCCTCTGGCAGAAGTGTGTCCCACAGAAAGAATAGGGTATTTTTTGGTAAACCCAGAAAACATACAGGCTGCATTGACTTACTTGCCTAGAAGGTGGCTAACAAGAATCCAGGATTTCCTAATGCAAAAACTCCAAAGCCCACCTGACTTGGCTCCCATCTTGAAACAAAATGTTCTTGATTATTGATGCAATAGATTTTTAACCATTTTCTTTGAAGAAAACTGTTCTGTTACTCTCTTTAAAGATAATAAAGTGACAAAACGCAGAACATATTTTAGATGCATCTACTCTAACTGCTCACCTTGAGGCACAGATATCCTCGCTAGGCCAATGTCTTTCCTTATTCAAGCAAGAGGTGATGAGTGGGGTAGTCACCAGAAAGTAACTGTTGATTGCACTCTTGCCCTGTCAAGATTAGTAGAAATCTAGGGGTGAGGGAGGTGTCCTTTTCTCTTTCCAGTTTTTCTTCTCTTTGAACATTAGAGTGGAAAGACTCACTTCAGCCTATGGGTGCACTTTGGGAAGCAACTCTGGAGCCCGCTCTGGCCTGCTGTTGAGAGCATGGGCCACACCAGGATGAGCTCAGAGGCAGGATTCTACACCCCATGCACCCAGAGTCTGGGTGACTTACTCATTTAGAAGGATCACTATACTAAATGCTTTCTCTAGTCAGTGATTTTACAACAAACCCCTCATGAGGAAAGTGCTGTCCACTAATGCTGGTATCAACAGCTCACGTAGGGAAGGGATGGCATGGAGCACACATGCAAACTTCTTTAAAAGTTAAAGGTAGCTGTAGTTGTCCTTAGCGTCTTTGAATCAGAAGAGAGACGTCAGAGCAGATGAAGCTGCAGGCAGGAGGAGTCTCAAGCCACAGAAACACTACTGTTGAAATCTGATGGTGGCAGCAGGAAAGAGGAATTTCTAACACACAATATCAAACATATTTTAGGGGCAATTTAAGTATGTTACACTTTAGTTAAAATGTTTTGGATATTTGAAAGGCTTGTACACTAGTTCTTGGTAGGCCTGGCTTCAGCTAAATGGCTATACAGGTTTCACAGCTGTTTTTTAAAGACAGACTAGTTGTGAAAGGGCAAATGTAGGGAACACAAAAACAGTATTTTTAGATCAACATCTGATACTTTATAGTATGTTTACATTTATACACAAGTTTCATGTTTACAAGTACAAAAGGCAAAGAACCAAGAAGAATCTAAGCAACCGCATCATCAACTACATTCAATTAATACTGTTGTCCCTGCTCCCCATTTTGTAAATCCAGAAGGAAATGTAAATGCTGCCCCACACAGACTCACCTTTTAGAAGTTGGATACTGCGTGCAGTTCAGCACAGGTCTGGATTTCTACAGAGCTGAACTGAGACTCCATTGTGTTTCCAGGCCAAGTCGGCCAGCAGAAAGTCATCCATTGCTGTTTGAGTTTCATTGCTGGTGAAGAACAAGCTCCCCAGGGTTTCAAAGCCAGAACTCATGGTCTGTGTTTCTGTACTGTTGAGCTGAACTTTGCTTTCCAGAGCAGGTATGTTTTTAGCAGCAGTGATTCCGTCGGTTTGGGTCTCTGTGTCAGATGAGTCAGTACTCATGGAGAAGCTGGAGTGTTTCAGGATACTCCCCAGAGGCAGATGAGGGCTACTGTCTAAAAAGAAGTTTAAGTCTGTCTGTGTCTGCATATCAAACATCTCAAAACCTAAAAAGTTCGAATTTCCCCGACACCCGTAGGACTGAGCAGAGGTGTCTGCAAGGAGAAAGTCAGTTTGAGTCTCTATGTCCAGTGATTCTAAGACAGGCTCAGTGTTCATGGTGCTAAGTTCACTCTCTTCAGTTTGAGTCTGGATATTTGAGGATGAAAAGAACTCTTCAATATCAAAATCTATTCCAGGATTCTGGGCTGGGCCAGATGGAAGCTGGGTGTCAGGTCCAGGATTTGTATCAGATAAAAGACTATGATTATCTAATGTCTGACCAGGCAGATTACTTGACAAGATGTTTTCTAAATCGCTCAGTAAATCTATGGTTTGGGTCTGATTATCTGTCATGTTCTGTGAAGGAAGCATGCTATTTGGCGCACTGAAATTTATAATTGGTGCAGATTTCTCAATGTCTTGATGTAACACCTTAGGGTCATTGGGAGGTAACAAACCATGAGTTACCGTCTCTGCTACTAAACTATTGCTTGTAATATTCTCTGTGGGAACACTATATGATGAATGGACACTCTCAAAAATGTCACCACACACCCCGGCCTGGTCCATCTGGGCACGGCTGTCTGTTAGAGTCTGCATCCCAGTGATCTGTGTTTCTCTGGAGATCCCACCTGACTGGAAACAAGGGGCTACAAGTACATCAGTCTGAGAAGCTATGGATGAAGTTACCTTGGAGCTGGGCAAAAACATCTGGGTGTGTACACTAATGGGGAGGGACACTTGAGAGTCAAATGACAGGTCAGTCTGAGAGGAATCAGAGCCAACCCATGGCACAGAGGGGGTAAAGTTCTGAGAGGCGTAAGACAGATCTGTCTGCACGTTGATGGAAGAAATGCTGTTCTTCTGACATATGTTCCCAATTTCTGGTAAAGGATGAGATGGAGTTTTACCCAAGTTCACTTGAACACCCATGCTGACTGGCTCCACAGCAACAGGGTTTATAATTTTTGAGAGAGAAAGGCTCTCCTTAGGGGGGCAAGCCTCGGAATCTAGGCCAAGGATCAAAGTTCCTACTGACAGGGGCAATAAGTGCAGGGCACCTGTGGCAGAGCCCTGATCAACACCTAGCACCACAGGCTGGGCCGGGGAGTCAGCTGTAGGCACAAAGACAGGCACCAGAGAAAACTGCATAATGAGTAGCTTAACCAGAGCCACTTTGGGCTTTGGTAAAAGAAACTTCTGAGGGTACCTTGGAGGTGGTGTATGAGTTGGCTTTCTGACATTAGAGCCACAAGAGTCTTCGAAAGAAGCTACTAGCTTGATTTCCGAAGTTCCCAGCTCCTGGGTATCTGCTCTAGGGGCTGGCTGGTGGCTCAATGATTCAATGGTCTTACTAGATAACTTCTGGTTTTGCAGGCAGTTTTCCATTTTCCTTTTTTTATTAGGTGGATCCCTAAGCTCTGTGGGGATCTCGTGGCCCGTTCGGTAGATGTGAGACTGCAGTGCCATCCTGCTGGCATAGGGACAGCCACACGTGCACTGGAAGGTCTTGCCGCAGTCCTCTGCGTGCCTCTGCAGGTCCCACTCCGTGCTGTACGAGTTGCTGCACTTGCTGCATTTATGCTTATTCTCAGCGTGCATTTTCATCAAGTGCTGTTTTACAAGAGAAAATTGAGAAAATGGTCTGTCAGGGCCCCTAGGACATCCTTCAATTGGACAACAGTAGAATTTCGGTACAGTCTTCAAATCTTTTCTTATTGTTGGATTGACTTTGCCATCCTGCAAGCGGTGGCTCTTGACCAGGTGCATGTTGAGCGCGGGGCTGTTGGGCAGGATCTTGCCCCAGCTGCGCACGGTGCACAGGATGTTGGTCCGCACCGCCCAGGACAAATCGCTCACCGAGGGCTGAATCAGCTACCGGGCCGGCGGCGCTGGGGCCAGGGGCTGCTGCCTGGCCGCTGCAGGTCGCGGCAGGCTACCCCTCAGCCGGGGTCTCGGGGGTCCCCACGGGCCGAGGCGGCGGCAGCTCCCCTCGCGGCCACTGGGACAGCCTCAGTGATGAACACTGTGGTCACACCCATGCTGAACCCCTTCATCTACAGTCTGAGGAATAAAGACATAAAAAGGACTCTGCAACCATTATTCACAGGAAAGCAATAAACAGGCCATTTTTCAAGAGTACATAGGATTGAAGGGATAAAATCCTCAAACTCAGGAATTATGACTCTTTATTCCGATTGTAGAAGTAGGATTTCATCCACCTCTTTAGTTTCAATCTATTTGATCTCAGATTCATATACAATTTAAGTTGTTCTTTAGTGAAGCTTTCTGCTCTCCCTTAATCCAACAGTTTTTCCCTTTATCATTTATCTACTTCCCCATATGTTTTCCCAAACTAAGATCAGTGACAATTTGGGGGTTCCCATTTTTTTTTTCGTAAAAATTGAGTATCCCTTATCTAAAAATCCAAAATCCAAAATGTTCCAAATTCTAAAACTTTCTGTGTAAAGGTAGAAAATTTCATACTTGACCTCATGTGATAGGTCACGATCAAAATGCTGCAATGCAAGAAGATTGTATAAAATTACTTTCAGGCTATGTGTATGAGCTGTATATGAAACACCAATGAATCTTTTGTTTAGACTTGAGTCTCATCTCAAAGACCTATCATTGTGCAATGTTAATGTTCATAAATTGGGAAGAAAGATGAAATCTGAAACAGTTCTGTTCTGAATAATTTTGGAGAAGAGGAACTTAATGCTTGTTATGGTGTATTTATTATTTATTAAATTATACTGGGTGGGACCAGCAGATGGTGTAGTGGTTACATCATTGGACTTCCACATAGTCAACAGAAGTTTGAGTCCCATATCCAGCAGTTTAAAACTCACACCAGGTGCATGTGTACACATACCCGAGATTCTAAGGGGAGAATGGAGGAGAAATGACTGTGGCGTGGCCATTCACTCTGGTGGGTGATTTCTCACTTTCTGTCTCTATGTCTCTCTCTGTCTCTCCAGCAAGTGCATGCACCTTAGAGAAAAAAGAAAAAAAAAAACTCTCTAAAAATAAATCATGCTTGGCAGTGATAAGGTCATTAATTTCATTGCACATGAATATCAGGGACCACAGTTTTTGTTTTTATTTGTTTGTGTGTGGTTTTTCTTAGAGGTTTTTGCTATAGGGCACATGTGCTCACCAGAAAGACAGAGAGACAGAAATCAAGAAATCACCCCCAGGGTGGATAGCCATACCACAATCCCTTCTCCTCTATTCTCACAGCATCTTGGGCATGCACGCACACGCACCTTGCATGAGTTTAAGCCACCGGGTTTAGAACTTGAATGACAGTTGACTATGTGGGAGTCCAGCGACATAGCCATTAGGCCATCTGCTAGTCCCAAGGCCACAGATTTTTTTTTGATTTCTTTGTCTATCATTCCCTTCTCTATCACTACCTATATTGGTCCCCCTGATAATGTAGACTTTCACATACTCATGTGTTCTTCAGCTGGTCATGGTATATTACTTTCTTGATTAAAATCTTACCTATTTATTCAGCTCTGTGTCCACAGTGCTTACTACATTCCTTGGGAAAGAGTCTTTTACTCTTTGGAAAAGCTAAAGTTGCTTAACAGAGACCAGCACATGGTATGGTGGCTAAGGCACTGGACTCCCACATGGCCAACTGCAGTTCCAGTCCCAGATCTGCTGGCTTGCTTTCTCACTTTCCCTCTCTCTCTTTCTCTGGTTTAATTTTTTAAAAAATTAAGTTAAATAAGTAATTATTTTTATATGTTGCTAAATAAATACATGTTCCACATGTAGTCTATACAGCAAAATAAATCTACATAAATCAATTGACTTAATGTCAAATAATGTCAGAGATGACCTTTAATATGATGGATTTTCAGCTACCACTTTACATAGAATTACTATGGAAGATTTGCTTTGATGAGGCCTATCCACTCAAGGAAGCACAGATTTGATATCATGATCTATATTAATTCATTGTATTATCTTGCTGTTTCTGCTCTTAATTCCCATGGTTGTCTACATGTGACTCCTCCCATTGTTCTAATAAATATCCTCCCTTTACAAAATTTTGTGATAAGGCTATCAGGTAGCGTGGAGGTTAAGGCAGCTGGATCCCATATGGGTGACTTCATGGGTGACTCACACTCAGCAGTTTCAAATCACTCCTGGTGCATGTATATGTGTGCCCCATATAGTCTAGAATGGAGGAGAAGGGATGGTGTCATGGCCATTCTACCTGCAGGGTGATTTCTCTGTCCCTCTCTCTCTCATCTCCAGTTGAGTGCATGTGCCCTATAGTGAAAAAAACTTTTTGATAAACATTAAATGGAGGCAAATAAACAATCTATGCATTTATACCAGAGTCATTTTCTATGTCTCTTTTATACTCTAAACTTTCCACCATCTTCATGATCAAAGGACAACTCACATGAAAATTTGAAGTCTTCTCATTGGGGATTAAGACATGAATTTTGGAGGGGACAAAGGACTGTCCTTATCTTAATTTGTCTTGAATTCTGAGTAGAAACAACGATCTGAGAGACCACCAAGAAATGTGGTGATATCTCACAATGCCTTTTACAGCTTCTTTTTAAACATTGACTGTGCCTGGTTGCTCACTTTATTTCAACCCAAACATGTCACATGGCCAAGCTCAAAGTCAACCATTTTAGGGATATACACTCCTCCCAGCTAAAGTAGCAATAAAGCATAGAGCTAATGGCAGGGAATCATAATCTTACTAAATAGACTAAGGGAGTGAATAAACAAGTGAAAAATAAAATTGTCTACCCAGGGGATAAACAGACACATAAACAGTCTACTTATCTGTCTATGTTGTATGTTTATGAATGATATGCTATAGGTCTGAAGCAACAAGATAAGAGTTCCTTGAAGAGTTGGAGGAGTTTCTAGACTTGAAGGATTAATTTGATACAACTAGAAATATCAACCTGTGAGATATTTCCAAAAAACATAAGACAATTTAAAAGAGTCTAAAAATTCTTTCTTATTTTTTTAAATTGCCATAGGGTGTATGAGTTCAACAGAAAGAAAGAAAAAGAAGGGAAGAAGGAGAAAGCATCTCCTCAATTTAGACATGGTCATGACACAATTCCTTCTCTACTTTTCCATTGTGCTATGATATGAGGCATACACTCACACACATTCATCATGTTTTTCAAGGTTTTGGAGTTGGAAATCTACCCATAGACATCCTAGATCTGGTTTCCTCAACCACTTAGTCAGAGGGTCATTTAGAGTCTTCCTCAACCACTGAGTCAAAGGGTCATTTAGAGTCTACAGATTCTTCATATGACCATTCAAAGTCAGCATGAGGGCATCAGTGAAGAGTACAACAAAGCATACCTTGTCAAATATTTCCAAGAGCAATTGTGCCTGATTGAAAATGACCAGTCCAAGAACTTGAGGACTGGAAGCTTACTGAGAAAATTGCTAAAAAGGTATCAACCCTTACTTGGCTTAAAATGTTAGGCAGTGTAAGTTTCCATACAATAAAGCTCTCCTGAGCACCATTTGGTGTGCTCCAGGCCTGACAAGGAACCAAGGATGATCTTCTGTATAGTTGGTCTTGGCAAGAGCTCCCACTCCTCGTGCTGCTCCTGCAAGGTCACTGACCAGAAGTAGCAGATAAAGACTCAACGTGAGAACTGGGAGGTATAATTCTCTAGATATGTATCAAAAATACCCACTGAATGTTTCATGTATGCTTATTCCACCATGCCTAACTCCCCTGTACATCAGTTGCACATACATTCTCTCAGAATAGCTTAATTACCCTATAAAAGAAAACTTACCCTCTTGGTGAGAAGACTTAAGCACCTCCATATTCAGACCCCAGGTGCTCAGGTGTTTTCTCTTAATAAACTTTCATTTTTTTTAATCTTGATTTTTGTTTTTAAGAGAGAGATTTTTTTGAGAATGAAAGGTGGGGGAGAGAGAGAGAGGAAAAATATCAAGGAGAAAAATAGAAAAGTGAGACATTTAAGGAACACAGACATGGATGATTGTCTGTTGATAGATAATAACGTGTATGAAATCTTCAATGGGACTGGTGTGAGGTCTTTCCCTAGCACAATTACCATGCATATCAGTCAAGAAAAATACAGTACTATCCACTTCATCATCAGTTTTTCTTATTTTTTTCAGATTTTTGTTATTATTCATTAGTAGTAGTTTTTGTGTTTTTTTTTATTGAGAGGTTTTTGCTATAGGGCGCGTGCATTCGCCAGACAGACAGAGAGAGACAGAAAGCGAGAAATCACCCCCCAGGGAGGATGGCCACGCCGCAATCCCTTCTCCTCCATTCTCCTCTTGGGATCTTGGGCACGCATGCACATGCGCCAGGCGTGAGTTTTTAAGCCACTGGGTCTGGGACTCGAACCGCGATTGGCTACATGGGAGTTCAGTGGCATAGCCATTACGCTAACTGCTGGTCCCATTATTAGTTTTTTAAACATTCAACCCCTATATATCATTTGGCTTGTAAAGAGAATTTACCCAATATGAAATACTTCTCAGACCAGTCCAACTGAGAATACTATACATATTATCATCAACAGATAATAAACCATTTATGTGTCCCACAAATGTCATGCCTATTTTTTCTTCTGCGTTTCTTCTCTATACTCTTCCCTTTTCCCCTGCCGCCATTTAGTGTCTACAACTATTTTCACTGTTCCTATGTCTTCCAATATATAAATTATATATATTTTTTACAAAAGAGATTTTTTTGCTCTAAGTCACATGCACTCACCAGAGAGACAAAGAGAAAGTGAGAAATCACCCCCCATGGGGATGGCCACACTGCAATGCCTTCTCCTCCATTCTCCTCCTGAAACTTTCCTTGTTTTTTTGACGTGATGTCTTCTGAATCTTATGCTGGATGTGACAAGCAGGTCACTCAAACATTCTGAGACCTTCTTCTACAATAAAGAATAAAGCTATTTTTTGTTTAATTTTGTGAGAGGGTATGTCAGTTCTCCAGAGAGAGACTGAAAGTCACAGAGACAATAGGAGAGGAGACATTACCTCCCATTGATAATGGTGATGCCACAATCCCTTCTCCTCCATCTCTCTCTCTCCTTTCAGAATTGTGGACATATGCATCAGGAGTGTATACCAAGCTGCCAGGAGTGGGACTCAAACTATGCAGTCAAACTTGTGAGGTAAGGGTACCTTAACCAGAAAGACATGGAACCAACCTAAATAAGGAAGTTCTTATTAGCAGAACATCACAGAATAGACTTGTGTAAAACTTAAATCAAACTATTTATTTATAATATGCTTTATGGTTTATGGACTCATGGGAGAGAGAGAAAAAAAAAGTGAGAAAGTACCCTTCTGGGGAGATGACCACACTGCAATCACTGCTCCTCCATTTTCTTCTCAGGATTTTGGGCATATATGTACACGTGTCCAGTGAATTTTTTAAGCCACTTGATCTGGGATTGATCTGAATATGCAATTAGCCTTATGGGATCCAGCCTACTTAACCATCATGCCACCTAGCTGGCCCAAATTAGGTAATTTCTATAAGATACAAAGCTCAGGTTATGGTGAATAGAATATTTCAATATAACTGTAATGAAAAAATTATGATGAGGGGGCCAGCAGGTGGCATGGTGTATAAGGCACTGGACTCCAACATGACTGACCTTGGTTTGACTTATGAACCTAGCAGTTTGCTTTCTCACTTTCCCTTTCTGTCTCTCTCTTTCTCTCTGGTGAGCACACATATCCTATAGCAAATTTTAAATAATAATGATTAATAAATTTTTAAAAAAATGTATAATGAGGGAATAAATTATAGTGTTTAACTTGGAATATAGGTATGAAATTCCTAACTGTTTTGGCGAAGGTTTCAAGAAGCTAAGAAGTAGCTTGTAGTTTTAAGAAACATATCTCTTCCCCTTGTTTTAAGAAGAAAATAAAAATTTTCTGGTGTGTATCAGAGGTTACCACAAAGCAATGCTTTGAACACCCCAGGGTCCTCACTAGACTTCAGAGAAAGGTAATTCAAAGGTGGTCTAAGGGGTAGTGAAGCAGGATAGGAGGACTACAGGAATTTTGAAATTGAGAGGCCACTAAGGAGAGCCTTTCCATCCATGCCCTATTGTTAGCTCTCCTCCCAGACTTGTCTTTTGTATCTAAATTCGCTTTCCTTGTTATTATACCTCCCAATTTTTTAGTTTCTGCCATAAAGAGCAGACATTCAATGTATTTTAAATTTTTTATTTATTAATTATCATTATTATTCATACATTCAATTCCTATTCATCATTTAGATTGTAAAGAGACTTTACCAAGCATTATGCACACCTCAGTCCAGCCCAGTTGAGAATACTATACACATCCTCATCAACAAATAATAAACCATATCTGTATCCCACAAGTATCTTACCTCTCTAGTTTTTTCCCAAATTTCCCCTCCTACACTCTTCCCCTCCCACATTCTCTTTCCACTTTATCTCTAGTGTCCGTTACACTTTTTAATGTTTTTAGGATCTCCAGTCTTTCAGTTTCTACCATAGGGTGTGGACAGTCAGTATAAGTTAGGTGGAGACATACAATGTCTCTCCTTCATAGTCTGACTTGCTTCACTCAGCAACAGATCTTCCATATTTGTCCACTTTCTATCAAATTCCAGGGCCTTGATTTTCATGGCTGAATAGTATTCCATGGAGTATATGTGCCATACTTTTTCAGTCCATTCATCTGTGCACATTTGGATTAGTTTCATGTCCTAGCAATCGTGTAATAAATATAGTTGTGCAAGTGCTTTTCTGACTGAGTGTTCTTCTGCCCTTTGGGTAGATACCCAGGAATGGAATTGCTGGCTCATATGGTAGTTCTATTTGAAAGTCTTTGAGGAACCTCCATATTGTTCTCCACAGTGGCTGGACTGATTTACATTCCCAACAGTGTAGAGTCTTCTCCTTTTACCACATCCCCTCCAGCACTTATCATTATTTGTTTTTGTAATCCTTCCAATTTTGACTGGGGATAGGTGGTATCTCATTGCGGTTTTGATCTGCATCTCCCTTACAATAAGGGATGTTGAGCACTTTTTCATATGCTTTTTGCCTGTTTGTATCTCTTCCTTAGAGAGTTGTTTATTTGGCTCATTTTCCCATCTTTTAAACGGGTTAAGCATTTTCTTCTGGGTAAGCTCCTTGAGTTCCCTATGTATTCTGGGTATCAGTCCCTTATCTGAGGCAAAATTTTTAAAAATGCTCTCCCATTCGAAGGGCTGTCTGTCACACTAATTATGATGTCCTTTGCTGTGCAGAAATTTTTTAATCTGATGTAATCCCAACTGTCTATTTTGGGGATTATTACTAGTGCTTTGAGGGTCTTGCTTAAGACATCTTTGCCTACCCCAATGTCTCCCTAGAGTTTCCCCAGTGTAGTTTTACAGTTCGTGTTCTGAGGTTTTGTGTTTTGATCCACTTCGAGTAGATTTTTGTTAATGGTGACAAATAGGGGTTCAGATTCATCTTTCTCCAGGTGGATATCCAGTTTTTCCAGCACCATTTGCTAAAGAGGTTTCCCTTTTCCCACTGGCTTAACCAGTACCCTTTGTCAAAGATGAGTTGGCTGTATGCTTTGAGGTTTATTTCTGGGATTTCTACTCTGTTCCATTGGTCCTCATGTCTGTTTTTGTGCCAATACCATGCTGTTTGATTGTGACAGCTTTGTAATATATTTTGGGGTCCAGAAGTGAGATGCCACCTACTCCGGTCTTCTTGCACAGGATGGCTTTAGCAAAACAGGATCTTTTATGGTTCCAGACAAATTCTATGATTGTCTTTTCTAGATCTGTGGAGAATGACTCTTGTAATTTTACTAGGATTGCATTAAACATGTAGATCAATTTGGGTAGGATTGCCATTTTTATTATATTGATTTTGCCAACCCGGGAACATGGGATGTCCTTCCACTTTTTAGTGTTCTTTTCAATTTCCTTTTTAAGATTTTCATAGTTTTCCTAGAAGTCTTTGATTTCCTTGGTTAGTTTTATTCCTAAGTATCTTATTATTCTTGTGAGTATGGTAAATGGAATTACATTCTTCAGTTCTGTCTCTAACTACTTGTTGTTTGTATACAGAAATGCTATAGAGTTTTGTATGTTAATTTTGTATCCTGCCACTTTACTGTATGCATTTATTACTACAAGAAATTTTTTCATGGATACTATTGGGTCTTCTATGTATACAATCATGTCATCTGCAAACAGAGATAATTTCAGCTCTTCCTTCCCTATGGAATGCCTTGTATTTCCTTCTCTCGTCTAATCACATTGGCTAGAACTTCAAGTACTATATTGAATAGGAGTGGAGAAAGTGGGCAGCCTTGTCTTGTACCCATTTTTAGTGGAAAAGGTTTCAGCTTTTCTCCATTCAGTATAACGTCAGCTGTAGGTTTTTCTTTTCTTTTCTTTTTAATCAATGGTTTGAAAATTTTTATTTAACTTCAGCA
Source organism: Tupaia tana (assembly GCA_026018925.1). Lineage (NCBI taxonomy): Eukaryota > Metazoa > Chordata > Mammalia > Scandentia > Tupaiidae > Tupaia > Tupaia tana. The sequence goes on from JAKSZU010000003.1 coordinate 125,771,999, forward strand.
AATATTAGAAATAGAAAAATGAATTCTGCAGAATTTCACAAATAAGTTTTCTAATTTCCACAAACAAATGTTATCATTCAATGGCTAAGCAATTATAATGCTACGAACATTCACCACAATAAATGTGCTGAAATAGAGACATTAAAATATTACTTACAACAGCATTATTACAACATATTTTCTTTAAAATTCCAACATGGATTTTATCACTTAAAAAGATATACAGCATTTCTGTTATATTTGCAAACTTAACCTTATACATCTTTTAAAATTTTGAAAAATTTTAAGCAATCTAAAAAGCACTTAGCAAAGTTGGTAAGTCTACATAATGGAATACTATCCACTCCAGTATAAATTTTCATTTTAGGAGAAGGTGACTGTAAGCACTCATTATCATACAAGATGCATAGACAGTACTGACCTTCGTTCTGAATTGTAACATTACTGCAATTGTGCTCTTCTACAGTTAGGAAAAGCTGCAGAGGTGCAGGAGTGGTAGCAGGGCACTGCACAGGAACACAAGGCTCTGATGACCTATCTTCTTGGAGTCAGTGTGAGGCAAAGTTTCCCTTGATAGTAAACACTTGTACCCTGGGTCGCTAGATTTTTTTTTTATTAATTACTTTATTTATTTTTGTATATACTTTCAATCATATTGTTTGGCTTACAATGAGACCATTTCGATATGTGAACATTTCTCCCCAGACCCGTTGATCGAAATATCTTCAACAGATAACACCAAACTTCCCCATCCCATCAATGCTCTACCTCTGTATCCCTTCTCCAAATGTCTTTCATTGGGCCCCACTCCTCCACATACACCTCATCTGACATTCACACCTATCTCTTGTGTTTGTTCAACTGTTAGTCAATCAGTTTCAGACATAGAATGCAGACAAACGGTATATGTTAAGTGGGGACATACAATGTCTCTCCTTCATAGCCTGGCTTGCCTCACTCAGCAGTACATCTTCCATATTCTTCCACTTTCTGTCAAAAGCCAGGGCTCTGTTGGTTTTTATGGCTGAGTAGTATTCCATAGAGTATATGTGCCACAGTTTTTCAATCCATTCCTCCATACGGGGGCATCTGGGTTGGTTCCATGACTTAGCAATTGTGAATAGTGCCGCAATAAACATCGATGTGCAAGCACTTTTCCAATGAAGGATTCTTCTGTCCTTTGGGTAGATACCGAGGAGTGGGATCTCTGGATCATATGGCAGATCTATCTGTAGATTTTTGAGGAATCTCCAAATTATTCTTCACAGTGGTTGGACCAATCTACATTCCCACCAGCAGTGTAAAAGAGTTCCCCTTTCACCACACCCCCGCCAACACTTATCATTTTTTGTTTTTTTAATATTAGACAATCTGACTGGGGTTAGGTGGTACCTCATTGTTGTTTTTATCTGCATTTCCCTTACGATGAGGGAGGTTGAACATTTTTAAATATGCTTTTGGCCATTCGTATGTCATCTTTAGAGAGTGTTTTCTTCATCTCCTTCTCCCATCTTTTAATAGGGTTGCTCATCTTTTTTCCAAACACCTTTTTTAGTTCCTTGTGTATTCTGGTTATCAGTCCCTTATCTGATGCAACATTTACAAAAATATTTTCCCATTCTGAGGGCTGTCGATTCACACTAACTACTGTGTCTTTGGCCATGCAGAAACTTCTTAGTCTGATGTAATCCCACTTGTCTATTTTGTGGACGATGGACTCTGCTTTGAGGGTCCTCTTTAGGAAGTCTTTCCCTACACCAATGTCTCCCAGAGTTTCCCCAGCATTCTCCAGGAGCAGCTTTATAGTTTGAGGTCTTAGATTTAGATCCTTGATCCACCTTGACTTGATTCTTGTCAAAGGAGAGAGGTAGGGGTTCAGATTCATCTTTCTGCAAGTGGAAGTCCAGTTTCTGCAGCACCACTTGCTGAAGAGGCTTTCATTTTCCCACTGGATTGACTGGTACCCCTTGTCAAAGATCAGTTGACTGTATGTTTGGGCACTTATTTCTGGGGACTCTATTCTGTTCCATTGGTCCACATGTCTGTTTCTGTGCCAATACCATGCTGTCTTTATTACCACAGGTTTGTAATATATTTTTGGATCGGGGATTGAGATGCCACCCACTCCATTCTTCTTGTGTAGAAGTGCTTTGGCAATACGGGGTCTTTTATGATTCCAGACAAATTTTAAGATTGTCTTTTCTAGATCTGTGAAGAATGTGTCAGGTACTTTGATTGGCATTGAATTAAATAGGTAGATTAATTTGGGTAGAATTGCCATTTTGATTATATTAACTCTTCCAATCCATGAACATGGGATGTCCTTCCATTTTTTTGTGTCATTTTCAATTTCTTTTTTTACCTTCTCGTAGTTTTCCTTGTGGAGGTCTTTAACTTCTTTGGTTAGATTTATTCCTAAATATCTTATACTTTTAGTGGCTATGGTAAACGGAATAAGTTTTTTCAGTTCTATCTCAGTCTGCCTGTTATTCGTATATAGAAATGCTATCGATTTCTGTATATTGATTTTATATCCTGCAACTTTACTGAATTCATGTATTACTTCCAGTAGTTTTTCCATGGAGACCATTGGGTCTTCTATGTATACAATCATGTCATCTGCAAATAGAGAGAGTTTCACCTCTTCTTTTCCTATTCTAATGCCCTTTATTTTTTCCTCTTTTCTGATTGCGTTGGCGAGGACTTCCAGTACTATATTGAAAAGGAGAGGAGAAAGTGGGCATCCTTGTCTTGTTCCTGGGTTTAGTGGGAAAGCTTTCAGCTTTTCTCCATTCAGGATGATGTTCGCTATGGGTTTTTCATAGATGGCTTTTATTGTATTGAGAAATGGCCCTTCTATGCCGATTTTGCTAAGAGTCTTGATCATGAAGGGATGTTGTATCTTATCAAATGCTTTTTCTGCGTCAATCGATATGACCATATGGTTATTGTCTTTCTTCCTATTAATATGGTGTATTACATTTATGGTTTTGCGTATGTTGAACCAACCTTGCATTCCTGGAATAAAGCCTACCTGATCATGGTGTATGATCTTCTGTATAAGTTGTTGAATACGATTTGCTAGTATCTTGTTGAGAATCTTTGAGTCTATGTTCATCAGAGATATTGGTCTATAGTTTTCCTTTCTTGTCCTGTCCTTATCTGTTTTGAGGATGAGGGTGACAGAGGCTTCATAGAATGAATTAGGGAGAGATTCACCCTTTTGGATCTTTAGAAATAATTTGAGCAGAATGGGAGTTAACTCTTCTTTGAAAGTTTTGTAGAATTCAGAGGTGAATCCATCGGGGCCAGGGCTTTTCTTTGTTGGGAGGTTACTTACTACTGATTCAATCTCCTGGCTTGTTATGGGCCTATTCAGACTTTCTATTTCTTCCTGGCTCATTATTGGTAGATTATATTTGTCCAGGAATTTGTCCATCTCATCAGATTATCTTGTTTCTTAGCGTATAGATGTTCAAAGTATCCTCTAATGATGTTTTGAATTTCTACTATGTCTGTTGTTATGTTACCAGCCTCATTGCAGATTTGATTCACCTGGTTCCTTTCTCTCTTCTTCTTAATAAGTCTCGCTAGTGGGGTATCAATTTTGTTTATCCTTTCAAAGAACCAGCTTTTGCTTTCACTTACTTTCTGTATAGTACGTTTATTTTCTATTTCATTTATTTCTGCTCGGATCTTTATTATTTCCTTTCTCCTGTAATTTTTTGGATTTTTTTGCTGTTGCTTTTCCAATTCTCTAAGGCTTGATGTTAGGTGATCCATTAGCCTTTTCTCTGTCTTCCTCTTATGTGCACTAATTGCTATGAACTTCCCTCTTATGACTGCTTTGGCAGTGTCCCAAAGATTATGGAAACTTGTATCTTCATTGTCATTGGCTTCCATGAATCTTTTGATTTCGGACTTTATTTCTTCGGTAATAGTGGAGTCATTCAGGAGTAGGTTATTTAGTTTCCATGTTTTTAGGTATTTTTGAGGATTTCTCTTGAAATTAAACTCGAGTTTAATTCCATCATGGTCAGAGAAGATGCTGGAAATAGTTTCTATGCCTCTGAATCTGCAGAGGCTTGCTTTGTGTCCTATGATGTGGTCAATCTTCGAGAAAGTTCCATTTCGGGGTGAGAAAAAACTATATCTTGTGGTTTTTGGGTGGAAAGTTCTATAGAAGTCTGTTAAGTCCAATTGATTTATGGTATCATTTAGGTCCTTGATCTCTCTACCTATTTTTTGCCTAGATGATCTGTCCAGAGGGGATAATGCAGTGTTGAGATCTCCAACAATTAGTGTGTTGCAGTCTATCTCCCCTTTCAGATCTAACAATCTTTCCTTCACATATTTGGGTGCTCCTGTGTTAGGAGCATAGATATTAATAAGCGTTATATCTTCTCGATCTATAGAGCCTTTTACTATGATATAGTGCCCTTCTTTGTCTCTTCGGACACTTTTTGTTTTAAAGCCTATTTTGTCAGAAATTAGTATCGCAACTCCAGCTCTTTTTTGGTTCCCAACTGCATGGAAAACCTTTTTCCAACCCTTCACTTTCAGTCTATGTATGTCTTTTTCCATGAGGTGGGTTTCTTGTAGGCAACAGATAGAGGGTTTCTGTTTTTTTATCCATTCAGCCAGTCTGTGTCTCTTGATTGGAGAATTTAACCCATTAACATTCAATGTTATTATCGATCTTATAGGGTCTGTACCGACATTTAAGTTAGCCATTGTCTTAGTTGCCTGTTATTTCTTTGTTTCTGGCTGTTGCGTCTTTAGTTTTCCTGGAACAGTACTTTCTTCAGGATTTCTTGAAGAGCTGGTCTGCTGTTGGCAAATTCTTTCAGGTTTTGTTTGTCTGAGAAGATTTTAATCTTTTTTTCCCAAATGAAGGATAATCTTGCAGGGTATAATAGTCTTGGTTGAAATTGTTTCTCTCTTAACACTTTCAGTATGTCTTCCCATTCTTTTCTTGCTTGCATTGTTTCTGATGAGAGGTCTGGTGTTAGTCTTATGGGATGGCCTTTGTAAGTTATTTCTCGTTTCTCTCTTGCCAGTTTTAGTATCATGTCTTTTTCTGTGACGTTAGACAGCCTGGCTAAGATGTGCCTTGGGGAAGATCTTCTGGGGTTGATTCTATTTGGGATCCTTTGTATTTCTTGGGTCCGGATGGTTCGGTGCCTCTCTAGGCTTGGGAAATTTTCTTCCAAGATGTCATGGAATAGATTTTCCATTCCGCTATTAGTTTCTTCAACTTCTGGGATGCCGATTATTCTGATATTTGGGCGTCTAATAGAGTCTAGTATTTCTCGTATATTATCCTCATGTTTTTTAGTTATTTTCTCAATCTTTTTGTAGTTTTTTTCTAGATCAGAGGTTTTATCTTCTACATCAGAGATTCGATCTTCAGCATGGTCTAATCGGCTCTTAATACTTTCCAGAGAGTTTTTGATTTCTTGTATTATAGACTTTATCTCTAATAGTTCCACCTGATTCTTTCTCAGAGTATCCATTTCTTCTTTCATATCCTGGAAAGACTTCCTAATTTCCTGTTGTTCGTTGTCTCTTTTTTTTTCCAATTCACAGAATTTGGTCACCATGAATGTTCGGAATTCTGTGTCTGTCATTTGGTAACGTCCTCCATATTTACGAGACATGGAGGGGCATTTTCCTTTGTTGGAGACATATTTTCTTGTTTATTCAGACCTGAGGCTCTTTTTCTACATTTAGCCATTGGAGAATTACTTCCCTTTTAAAGACTTCTTGGGAGAACTTTTGTCCCACGAGAAGTAAGAGTCTTTCCTATTTGATGGGAATAGCTGTTTGTTGAAGTCTCTCTTCTGTTGTTTTTACCAATGAGTTTTCAGGTGCGGAATTCTACAGAAGTGTCTAACAAGCAGAATCTCCTTTTTCAAAGGGGATAAGTACTAGGGAGGATCCCAAATACAATTACCTTCCTAGGATATTTCAGATATATGATTCTAGACCTGTCTAGTCTGTCTGGCACGGTAAAAAATAAGGAGAGGACAATATGCAACGAAAGGAAAGACAACACAGAAAAATAAAGAAAAAGTCGCGCGCCGCGCATTAGCGCGGAGCGCGATTTCGCCAGAGGTTTACAGGACACGAAATTGCCTGCTGGCAGTCCAGGAAAGTCGGGGGGGAGAAGGAGGGCTAGGTGTTAACAAGGGAATGCAGGGGGTCAAGAGAAAAGAAAAAAAAAACCGCCTCAAGGAGATCCTGGCTACCTACCTAGAAGTTGGAGTCTGGAGCCTGGGGGTCTGGAAGTGGGGTGGGGGTCAGAGGTGACCCTCACTCAGTATCCCTTGCTGGCCAGAGGCTTGGAGGACACGCTATTGCCTGCTGGCAGTCCAGGAAAGTCTAGAAGGTGGAGTCTGGGGCCTGGGGGTCTGGAAGTGGGGTGGGGGTCAGAGGTGACCCTCCCTCAGTATCCCTTGCTGGCCAGAGGCTTGCAGGACACGCTATTGCCTGCTGGCAGTCCAGGAAAGTCTAGAAGGTGGAGTCTGGGGCCTGGGGGTCTGGAAGTGGGGTGGGGGGTCAGAGGTGACTCGCTCTCACTATCCCTTGCTGGCCAGAGGTTTGCAGGACACGCTATTGCCTGCTGGCAGTCCAGGAAAGTCGGGGGGGAGTAGGAGGGCTAGGTGTTAACAAGGGAATGCAGGGGGGTCAAGAGAAAAAAAAAAAAAAAAACCGCCTCAAGGAGATCCTGGCTACCTACCTAGAAGGTGGAGTCTGGAGCCTGGGGGTCTGGAAGTGGGGTGGGGGTCAGAGGTGACCCTAACTCAGTATCCCTTGCTGGCCAGAGGCTTGCAGGATACGCTATTGCCTGCTGGCAGTCCAGGAAAGTCTAGAAGGTGGAGTCTGGGGCCTGGGGGTCTGGAAGTGGGGTGGGGGTCAGAGGTGACTCTCCCTCATTATCCCTTGCTGGCCAGAGGTTTGCAGAACACGCTATTGCCTGCTGGCAGTCCAGGAAAGTCTGGGGGGAGAATGAGGGCTAGGTGTTAACAAGGGAATGCAGGGGGTCAAGAGAAAATAAAAAAAAAAAACCGCTTCAAGGAGATCCTGGCTACGTACCTAGAAGGTGGAGTCTGGAGCCTGGGAATCTGGAAGTGGGGTCGGGGCAGAGGTGACCCTCACTCAGTATCCCTTGCTGGCCAGAGGCTTGCAGGACACGCTATTGCCTGCTGGCAGTCCAGGAAAGTCTAGAAGGTGGAGTTTGGGGCCTGGGGGTCTGGAAGTGGGGTGGGGGTCAGAGGTGACCCTCCCTCAGTATGCCTTGCTGGCCAGAGGCTTGCAGGGCACGCTATTCCCTGCTGGCAGTCCAGGAAAGTCTAGAAGATGGAGTCTGGGGCCTGGGGGTCTGGAAGTGGGGTGGAGGTCAGAGGTGACTCTCCCTCAGTATCCTTTGCTTGCCAGATGCTTGCAGGACACGCTATTGCCTGCTGGCAGACCAGGAAAGTCTGGGGGGAAAAGGAGGGCTAGGTGATAACAAGGTAATGCAGGGTGCAGGGGGGTCAAGAGAAAAGAAAAAAAAAAAGACGCCTCAAGGAGATCCTGGCTACCTACCTAGAAGGTGGATTCTGGAGCCTGGGGGACTGGAAGTGGGGTGGGGGTCAGAGGTGACCCTCACTCAGTATGGCTTGCTGACCAGAGGCTTGCAGGACACGCTATTGCCTGCTGGCAGTCCAGGAAAGTCTTGGGGGAGAAGGAGGGCTAGGTGTAAACAAGGGAATGCAGAGGGGTCAAGAGAAAAGAAAAAAAATAACAAAAAACCTCCTCAAGGAGATCCTTGTTACCTACCTAGTAGGTGGAGTCTGGGGCCTGGGAGTCTGGAAGTGGGGTGGGGGTCAGAGGTGACCCTCCCTCAGTATCCCTTGCTGGCCAGAGGCTTGCAGGACACGCTATTGCCTGCTGGCAGTCCAGGAAAATCTGGGGGGAGAAGGAGGGCTAGGTGTTAACAAGGGAATGCAGGGGGTCAAGAGAATAGAAAAAAAAAAAAAAACGCCTCAAGGAGATCCTGACTACCTACCTAGAAGGTGGATTCCGGGGCCTGGGGGTCTGGAAGTGGGGTGGGGGTCACAGGTGAACCCCCCCAATATCCCTTGCTGGCCAGAGGCTTGCAGGACACGCTATTGCCTGCTGGCAGTCCAGGAAAGTCGGGGGGGAGTAGGAGGGCTAGGTGTTAACAAGGGAATGCAGGGGGGTCAAGAGAAAAGAAAAAAAAAAAAAAAAACCGCCTCAAGGAGATCCTGGCTACCTACCTAGAAGGTGGAGTCTGGAGCCTGGGGGTCTGGAAGTGGGGTGGGGGTCAGAGGTGACCCTAACTCAGTATCCCTTGCTGGCCAGAGGCTTGCAGGACACGCTATTGCCTGCTGGCAGTCCAGGAAAGTCTAGAAGGTGGAGTCTGGGGCCTGGGGGTCTGGAAGTGGGGTGGGGGTCAGAGGTGACTCTCCCTCATTATCCCTTGCTGGCCAGAGGTTTGCAGGACACGCTATTGCCTGCTGGCAGTCCAGGAAAGTCTGGGGGGAGAAGGAGGGCTAGGTATTAACAAGGGAATGCAGGGGGGTCAAGAGAAAAGAAAAAAAAAAAAAAAACGTTTCAAGGAGATCCTGGCTACGTACCTAGAAGGTGGAGTCTGGAGCCTGGGAGTCTGGAAGTGGGGTCGGGTCATAGGTGACCCTCACTCAGTATCCCTTGCTGGCCAGAGGCTTGCAGGACACGCTATTGCCTGCTGGCAGTCCAGGAAAGTCTAGAAGTTGGAGTCTGGGGCCTGGGGGTCTGGAAGTAGGGTCGGGGTCAGAGGTGACCCTCCCTCAGTGTGCCTTGCTGGCCAGAGGCTTGCAGGGCACGCTATTCCCTGCTGGCAGTCCAGGAAAGTCTAGAAGGTGGAGTCTGGGGCCTGGGGGTCTGGAAGTGGGGTGGAGGTCAGAGGTGACTCTCCCTCAGTATCCTTTGCTTGCCAGATGCTTGCAGGACACGCTATTGCCTGCTGGCAGTCCAGGAAAGTCTGGGGGGAAAAGGAGGGCTAGGTGTTAACAAGGGAATGCAGGGTGCAGGGGGGTCAAGAGAAAAGAAAAAAAAAAAAAACGCCTCAAGGAAATCCTGGCTACCTACCTAGAAGGTGGAGTCTGGAGCCTGGGGGACTGGAAGTGGGGTGGGGGGTCAGAGGTGACCCTCACTCAGTATCGCTTGCTTACCAGAGGCTTGCAGGACACGCTATTGCCTGCTGGCAGTCCAGGAAAGTCTAGAAGGTGGAGTATAGGACCTGGGGGTCTGGAAGTGGGGTGGGGGGTCAGAGGTGACCCTCCCTCAGTATCCCTTGCTGGCCAGAGGCTTGCAGGACACCGCTATTACCAGCTGGCAGTCCAGGAAAGTCTAGAAGGTGGAGTCTGGGGCCTGACGGTCTGGAAGTGGGGTGGGGGTCAGAGGTGACTCTCCCTCACTATCCCTTGCTGGCCAGAGCTTTGCAGGACACGCTATTGCCTGCTGGAAGTCCAGGAAATTCTGGGGGGAGAAGGAGGGCTAGGTGTTAACAAGGGAATGCAGGGGGGTCAAGAGAAAAGAAAAAAAAAAAAAAAAACCGCCTCAAGGAGATCCTGGCTACCTACCTAGAAGGTGGAGTCTGGAGCCTGGTGGTCTGGAAGTGGGGTGGGGGATTAGAGGTGACCCTCCCTCAGTATCCCGTGCTGGCCAGAGGCTTCCAGGACACGCTATTGCCTGCTGGCCGTCAGGAAATTCTAGAAGGTGGAGTCTGGGGCCTGGGGGTCTGGAAGTGGGGTGGGGGTCAGAGGTGACCCTCCCTCAGTATCCCTTGCTGGCTAGAGGCTTGCAGGACACGCTATTGCCTGCAGTCAGTCCAGGAAATCTGGGGGAGAAGTTGGGGTAGGTGTTAACAAGGGAATGCAGGGGGGTCAAGAGAAAAGAAAAAAAAAAAAAAACCGCCTCAAGGAGATCCTGGCTACCTACCTAGAAGTTGGAGTCTGGAGCCTGGGGGTCTGGAACTGGGGTGGGGGTCAGAGGTGACCCTCACTCAGTATCCCTTGCTGGCCAGAGGCTTGGAGGACACGCTATTGCCTGCTGGCAGTCCAGGAAAGTCTAGAAGGTGGAGTCTGGGGCCTGGGGGTCTGGAAGTGGGGTGGGGGTCAGAGGTGACCCTCCCTCAGTATCTCTTGCTGGCCAGAGGCTTGCAGGACACGGTATTGCCTGCTGGCAGTCCAGGAAAGTCTAGAAGGTGGAGTCTGGGGCCTGGGGGTCTGGAGTGGGGTGGGGGTCAGAGGTGACTCTCTCTCACTATCCCTTGCTGGCCAGAGGTTTGCAGGACACGCTATTGCCTGCTGGCAGTCCAGGAAAGTCGGGGGGGAGTAGGAGGGCTAGGTGTTAACAAGGGAATGCAGGGGGGTCAAGAGAAAAGAAAAAAAAAAAAAAAAAAAAAAAACCGCCTCAAGGAGATCCTGGCTACCTACCTAGAAGGTGGAGTCTGGAGCCTGGGGGTCTGGAAGAGGGGTGGGGGTCAGAGGTGACCCTAACTCAGTATCCCTTGCTGGCCAGAGGCTTGCAGGACACGCTATTGCCTGCTGGCAGTCCAGGAAAGTCTAGAAGGTGGAGTCTGGGGCCTGGGCGTCTGGAAGTGGGGTGGGGGTCAGAGGTGACTCTCTCTCACTATCCCATGCTGGCCAGAGGTTTGCAGGACACGCTATTGCCTGCTGGCCGTCCAGGAAAGTCGGGGGGGAGTAGGAGGGCTAGGTGTTAACAAGGGAATGCAGGGGGGTCAAGAGAAAAGAAAAAAAAAAAAAAAAAACCGCCTCAAGGAGATCCTGGCTACCTACCTAGAAGGTGGAGTCTGGAGCCTGGGGGTCTGGAAGTGGGGTGGGGGGTCAGAGATGACCCTAACTCAGTATCCCTTGCTGGCCAGAGGCTTGCAGGACACGCTATTGCCTGCTGGAAGTCCAGGAAAGTCTAGAAGGTGGAGTCTGGGGCCTGGGGGTCTGGAAGTGGGGTAGGGGTCAGAGGTGACCCTCCCTCATTATCCCTTGCTTGCCAGAGGTTTGCAGGACACGCTATTGCCTGCTGGCAGTCCAGGAAAGTCTGGGGGGAAAAGGAGGGCTAGGTGTTAACAAGGGAATGCAGGGGGGTCAAGAGAAAAGAAAAAAAAAAAAAAAACGCCTCAAGGAGATCCTGGCTACCTACCTAGAAGGTGGAGTCTGGGGCGTGGGGGTCTGGAAGTGGGGTGGGGGTCAGAGGTGACCCTCCCTCAGTATCGCTTGCTGGCCAGAGGCTTACAGGACACGCTATTGCCTGCTGGCAGTCCAGGAAAGTCTAGAAGGTGGAGTCTGGGGCCTGGGGGTCTGTTAGTGGTGTGGGGGTCAGAGGTAACCCTCCCTCAGTATCCCTTGATGGCCAGAGGCTTGCAGGACACGCTATTGCCTGCTGGTAGTCCAGGAAAGTCTAGAAGGTGGAGTCTGGGGCCTGGGGGTCTGAAAGTGGGGTGGGGGTCAGAGGTGACCCTCCCTCAGTATCCATTGCTGGCCAGAGGCTTGCAGGACACGATATTGCCTGCTGGCAGTCCAGGAAAGTCTAGAAGGTGGAGTCTGGGGCCTGGGGGTCTGGAAGTGAGGGGGGGTTCAGAGTTGACTCTCCCTAACTATCCCTTGATGGCCAGAGGCTTGCAGGACACGCTATTGCCTGCTGGCAGTCCAGGAAAGTCTAGAAGGTGGAGTCTTGGGCCTGGGGTTCTGGAAGTGGGGTGGGGGTCAAAGGTGACTCTCCCTCAGTATCCCTTGCTGGCCAGAGGCTTCCAGGACACGCTATTGCCTGCTGGCAGTCCAGGAAAGTCTGGGGGGAGAAGGAGGGCTAGGTGTTAACAAAGAAATGCAGGGGGGTCAAGAGAAAAGAAAAAAAAAAAAAAAAACGCCTCAATGAGATCCTGGCTACCTACCTAGAAGGTGGAGTCTGGGGCCTGGGGGTCTGGAAGTGGGGTGGGGGTCAGAGATGACAGTCCCTCAGTATCCCTTGCTGGCCAGAGGCTTGGAGGACACGCTATTGCCTGTTGGCAGTCCAGGAAAGTCTAGAAGGTGGAGTCTGGGGCCTGGGGGTCTGGAAGTGGGGTGGGGGTCAGAGGTGACCCTCCCTCAGTATCCCTTGCTGGCCAGAGGCTTGCAGGACACGGTATTGCCTGCTGGCAGTCCAGGAAAGTCTAGAAGGTGGAGTCTGGGGCCTGGGGGTCTGGAAGTGGGGTGGGGGTCAGAAGTGACTCTCTCTCACTATCTCTTGCTGGCCAGAGGTTTTGCAGGACACGCTATTGCCTGCTGGCAGTCCAGGAAAGTCGGGGGGGAGTAGGAGGGCTAGGTGATAACAAGGGAATGCAGGGGGGTCAAGAGAAAAGAAAAAAAAAAAAAAACCGCCTCAAGGAGATCCTGGCTACCTACCTAGAAGGTGGAGTCTGGAGCCTGGGGGTCTGGAAGTGGGGTGGGGGTCAGAGGTGACCCTAACTCAGTATCCCTTGCTGGCCAGAGGCTTGCAGGACACGCTATTGCCTGCTGGCAGTCCAGGAAAGTCTAGAAGGTGGGGTCTGGGGCCTGGGCGTCTGGAAGTGGGTTGGGGGTCAGAGCTGACTCTCTCTCACTATCCCTTGCTGGCCAGAGGTTTGCAGGACACGCTATTGCCTGCTGGCAGTCCAGGAAAGTCGGGGGGGGAGTAGGAGGGCTAGGTGTTAACAAGGGAATGCAGGGGGGTCAAGAGAAAAGAAAAAAAAAAAAAAAACCGCCTAAAGGAGATCCTGGCTACCTACCTAGAAGGTGGAGTCTGGAGCCTGGGGGTCTGGAAGTGGGGTGGGGGTCAGAGATGACCCTAACTCAGTATCCCTTGCTGGCCAGAGGCTTGCAGGACACGCTATTGCCTGCTGGCAGTCCAGGAAAGTCTAGAAGGTGGAGTCTGGGGCCTGGGGGTCTGGAAGTGGGGTGGGGGTCAGAGGTGACTCTCCCTCATTATCCCTTGCTGGCCAGAGGTTTGCAGGACACGCTATTGCCTGCTGGCAGTCCAGGAAATTCTGGGGGGAGAAGAAGGGCTAGGTGTTAACAAGGGAATGCAGGGGGGTCAAGAGAAAAGAAAAAAAAAAAAAACCGCTTCAAGGAGATCCTGGCTACGTACCTAGAAGTTGGAGTTTGGAGCCTGGGGGTCTGGAAGAGGGGTGGGGGTCAGAGGTGACCCTCCCGCAGTATCCCTTGCTGGCCAGAGGCTTGAAGGACACGCTATTGCCTGCTGGCAGTCCAGGAAAGTCTGGGGGGAAAAGGAGGGCTAGGTGTTAACAAGGGAATGCAGGGGGGTCAAGAGAAAAGAAAAAAAAAAAAAACCGCCTCAAGGAGATCCTGGCTACCTACCTAGAAGGTGGAGTCTGGGGCGTGGGGGTCTGGAAGTGGGGTGGGGGTCAGAGGTGACCCTCCCTCAGTATCGCTTGCTGGCCAGAGGCTTACAGGACACGCTATTGCCTGCTGGCAGTCCAGGAAAGTCTAGAAGGTGGAGTCTGGGGCCTGGGGGTCTGTTAGTGGTGTGGGGGTCAGAAGCTACCCTCCATCAGTATCCCTTGATGGCCAGAGGCTTGCAGGACACGCTATTGCCTGCTGGTAGTCCAGGAAAGTCTAGAAGGTGGAGTCTGGGGCCTGGGGGTCTGAAAGTGGGGTGGGGGTCAGAGGTGACCCTCCCTCACTATCCATTGCTGGCCAGAGGCTTGCAGGACACGCTATTGCCTGCTGGCAGTCCAGGAAAGTCTAGAAGGTGGAGTCTGGGGCCTGGGGGTCTGGAAGTGAGGGGGGGGTCAGAGTTGACTCTCCCTAACTATCCCTTGATGGCCAGAGGCTTGCAGGACACGCTATTGCCTGCTGGCAGTCCAGGAAAGTCTAGAAGGTGGAGTCTTGGGCCTGGAGTTCTGGAAGTGGGGTGGGGGTCAAAGGTGACTCTCCCTCAGTATCCCTTGCTGGCCAGAGGCTTCCAGGACACGCTATTGCCTGCTGGCAGTCCAGGAAAGTCTGGGGGGAGAAGGAGGGCTAGGTGTTAACAAAGAAATGCAGGGGGGTCAAGAGAAAAGAAAAAAAAAAAAAAAACGCCTCAATGACATCCTGGCTACCTACCTAGAAGGTGGAGTCTGGGGCCTGGGGGTCTGGAAGTGGGGTGGGGGTCAGAGATGACAGTCCCTCAGTATCCCTTGCTGGCCAGAGGCTTGCAGGACACGCTATTGCCTGCTGGCAGTCCAGGAAAGTCTAGAAGGTGGAGTCTGTGGCCTGGGGGTCTGGAAGTGGGGTGGGCGTCAGAGGTGACTCTCCCTCAGTATCCCTTGCTGGCCAGAGGCTTGCAGGACACGCTATTGCCTGCTGGCAGTCCAGGAAATTCTGGGGGGAGAAGCAGGGCTAGGTGTTAACAAGGGAATGCAGGAGGGTCAAGAGAAAAAAAAAAAAAAAAAAAAAAAAAACCTCCTCAAGGAAATCATGGCTACCTACCTAGAAGGTAGAGTCTGGGGCCTGGGGGTCTGGAAGAGGGGTGGGGGTCAGAGGTGACTCTACCTCAGTATCCCTTGCTGGCCAGAGGTTTGCAGGACACGAAATCGCCTGCTGGCAGTCCAGGAAAGTCGGGGGGGAGAAGGAGGGCTAGGTGTTAACAAGGGAATGCAGGGGGTCAAGAGAAAAGAAAAAAAAAAACCGCCTCAAGGAGATCCTGGCTACCTACCTAGAAGTTGGAGTCTGGAGCCTGCGGGTCTGGAAGTGGGGTGGGGGTCAGAGGAGACCCTCACTCAGTATCCCTTGCTGGCCAGAGGCTTGGAGGACACGCTATTGCCTGCTGGCAGTCCAGGAAAGTCTAGAAGGTGGAGTCTGGGGCCTGGGGGTCTGGAAGTGGGGTTGGGGTCAGAGGTGACCCTCCCTCAGTATCCCTTGCTGGCCAGAGGCTTGCAGGACATGCTATTACCGGCTGGCAGTCCAGGAAAGTCTAGAAGGTGGAGTCTGGGGCCTGGGGGTCTGGAAGTGGGGTGGGGGTCAGAGGTGACTCTCCCTCACTATTCCTTGCTGGCCAGAGCTTTGCAGGACACGCTATTGCCAGCTGGCAGTCCAGGAAATTCTGGGGGGAGAAGGAGGGCTAGGTGTTAACAAGGGAATGCAGGGGGGTCAAGAGAAAAGAAAAAAAAAAACCGCCTCAAGGAGATCCTGACTACCTACCTAGAAGGTGGAGTCTGGAGCCTGGTGGTCTGGAAGAAGGGTGGGGATTAGAGGTGACCCTCCCTCAGTATCCCGTGCTGGCCAGAGGCTTCCAGGACACGCTATTGCCTACTGGCAGTCCAGGAAATTCTAGAAGGTGGAGTCTGGGGCCTGGGGGTCTGGAAGTGGGGTGGGGGTCAGAGGTGACCCTCCCTCAGTATCCCTTGTTGGCCAGAGGCTTGCAGGACACGCTATTGCCTGCAGTCAGTCCAGGAAATCTGGGGGAGAAGTTGGGGTAGGTGTTAACAAGGGAATGCAGGGGGGTCAAGAGAAAAGAAAAAAAAAAAAAAACCGCCTCAAGGAGATCCTGGCTACCTATCTAGAAGGTGGAGTCTGGGGCCTGGGGGTCTGGAAGTGGGGTGGGGGTCAGAGGTGACCCTCCCTCAGTATCCCTTGCTGGCCAGAGGCTTGTAGGACACGCTATTGCCTGCTGGCAGTCCAGGAAAGTCTAGAAGGTGGAGTCTGGGACCTGGGGTTCTGGAAGTGGGGTGGGGGTCAGAGGTGACTCTACCTCAGTATCCCTTGCTGGCCAGAGGTTTGCAGGACACGCTATTGCCTGCTGGCAGTCCAGGAAAGTCTTGGGGGAGAAGGAGGACTAGGTGTTAACAAGGGAATGCAGGGGGTCAAGAGAAAAGAAAAAAAAAAAAACCGCCTCAAGGAGATCCTGGCTACCTACCTAGAATGTGGATTCCGGGGCCTGGTTGTCTGGAAGTTGGGTGGGGGTCAGAGGTGAACCCCCCCAATATCCCTTGCTGGCCAGAGGCTTGCAGGACACGCTATGGCCTGCTGGCAGTCCAGGAAAGTCTAGAAGGTGGAGTCTGGGGCCTGGGGGTCTGGAAGTGGTGTGGGGTTTAGAAGTGACCCTCCCTCAGTATCCCTTGTTGGCCAGAGGCTTGCAGGACACGTTATTGCCTGCTGGCAGTCCAGGAAAGTCTAGAAGGTGGAGTCTGGGTCATGGGGATCTGGAAGTGGGGAGGGGGTCAGAGGTGACCCTCCCTCAGTATCCCTTGCTGGCCAGAGGCTTGCAGGACACGCTATTGCCTGCTGACAGTCCAGGAAATTCTAGAAGGTGGAGTCTGGGGCCTGGGGGTATGGAAGTGGGGTGGGGGTCAGAGGTGACCCTCTCTCAGTATCCCTTGCTGGCCAGAGGCTTGCAGGACACGCTAATGCCTGCTGGCAGTCCAGGAAATTCTACAAGGTGGAGTCTGGGGCCTGAGGGTCTGGAAGTGGGGTGGGGGTCAGAGGTGACCCTCCCTCAGTATCCCTTGCTGGCCAGAGACTTACAGGACATACTATTGCCTGCTGTTAATCCAGGAAAGTCTAGAAGTTAGAGTCTGGGGCCTGGGGGTCTGGACGTGGGGTGAGGGTCAGAGGTGACCCTCCCTCAGTATCCATTGCTGGCCAGAGGCATGCAGGACACGCTATTGCCTGCTGGCAGTCCAGGAAAGTCGGGGGGGAGAAGGAGGGCTAGGTGTTAACAAGGGAATGCAGGGGGGTCAAGAGAAAAGAAAAAAAAAAAAAAAAAACCGCCTCAAGGAGATCCTAGCTACCTACCTAGAAGTTGGAGTCTGGAGCCTGGGGGTCTGGAAGTGGGGTGGGGGTCAGAGGTGACCCTCACTCAGTATCCCTTGCTGGCCAGAGGCTTGGAGGACTCGCTATTGCCTGATGGCAGTCCAGGAAAGTCTAGAAGGTGGAGTCTGGGGCCTGGGGGTCTGGAAGTGGGGTGGGGGTCAGAGGTGACCCTCCCTCAGTATCCCTTGCTGGCCAGAGGCTTGCAGGACACGGTATTGCCTGCTGGCAGTCCAGGAAAGTCTAGAAGGTGGAGTCTGGGGCCTGGGGGTCTGGAAGTGGGGTGGGGGTCAGAGGTGACTCTCTCTCACTATCCCTTGCTGGCCAGAGGTTTGCAAGACACGCTATTGCCTGCTGGCAGTCCAGGAAAGTCGGGGGGGAGTAGGAGGGCTAGGTGTTAACAAGGGAATGAAGGGGGGTCAAGAGAAAAGAAAAAAAAAAAAAAAAAAAAAAACCGCCTCAAGGAGATCCTTGCTACCTACCTAGAAGGTGGAGTCTGGAGCCCGGGGGTCTGGAAGTGGGGTGGGGGTCAGAGGTGACCCTCCCTCAGTATCCCTTGCTGGCCAGAGGCTTGAAGGACACGCTATTGCCTGCTTGCAGTCCAGGAAATTCTAGAAGGTGGAGTCTGGGACCTGGGGGTCTGGAAGTGGGGTCGGGGTCAGAGGTGACTCTACCTCAGTATCCCTTGCTGGCCAGAGGGTTGCAGGACACGAAATTGCCGGCTGGCAGTCCAGGAAATTCGGGGGGGAGAAGGAGGGCTAGGTGTTAACAAGGGAATGCAGGGGGTCAAGAGAAAAGAAAAAAAAAACCGCCTCAAGGAGATCCTGGCTACCTACCTAGAAGTTGGAGTCTGGAGCCTGGGGGTCTGGAAGTGGGGTGGGGATCAGAGGTGACCTTCACTCAGTATCCCTTGCTGGCCAGAGGCTTGGAGGACACGCTATTGCCTGCTGGCCGTCCAGGAAAGTCTAGAAGGTGGAGTCTGGGGCCTGGGGGTCTGGAAGTGGGGTGGGGGTCAGAGGTGACTCTACCTCAGTATCCCTTGCTGGCCAGAGGTTTGCAGGACACGAAATTGCCGGCTGGCAGTCCAGGAAAGTCGGGGGGGAGAAGGAGGGCTAGGTGTTAACAAGGGAATGCAGGGGGTCAAGAGAAAAGAAAAAAAAAAACCGCCTCAAGGAGATCCTGGCTACCTACCTAGAAGATGGAGTCTGGAGCCTGGGGGTCTGGAAGTGGGGTGGGGGTCAGAGGTGACCTTCACTCAGTATCCCTTGCTGGCCAGAGGCTTGGAGGACACGCTATTGCCTGCTGGCCGTCCAGGAAAGTCTAGAAGGTGGAGTCTGGGGCCTGGGGGTCTGGAAGTGGGGTGGGGGTCAGAGGTGACCCTCCCTCAGTATCCCTTGATGGCCAGAGGCTTGCAGGACACGCTATTGCCTGCTGGCAGTCCAGGAAAGTCTAGAAGGTGGAGTCTGGGGCCTGGGGGTCTGGAAGTGGGGTGGGGGTCAGAGGTGACCCTCCCTCAGTATCCCTTGCTGGCCAGAGGCTTGTAGGACACGCTATTGCCTGCTGGCAGTCCAGGAAAGTCTAGAAGGTGGAGTCTGGGACCTGGGGGTCTGGAAGTGGGGTGGGGGTCAGAGGTGACTCTACCTCAGTATCCCTTGCTGGCCAGAGGTTTGCAGGACACGCTATTGCCTGCTGGCAGTCCAGGAAAGTCTTGGGGGAGAAGGAGGACTAGGTGTTAACAAGGGAATGCAGGGGGTCAAGAGAAAAGAAAAAAAAAAAAACCGCCTCAAGGAGATCCTGGCTACCTACCTAGAATGTGGATTCCGGGGCCTGGTTGTCTGGAAGTTGGGTGGGGGTCAGAGGTGAACCCCCCCAATATCCCTTGCTGGCCAGAGGCTTGCAGGACACGCTATGGCCTGCTGGCAGTCCAGGAAAGTCTAGAAGGTGGAGTCTGGGGCCTGGGGGTCTGGAAGTGGTGTGGGGTTTAGAAGTGACCCTCCCTCAGTATCTCTTGTTGGCCAGAGGCTTGCAGGACACGTTATTGCCTGCTGGCAGTCCAGGAAAGTCTAGAAGGTGGAGTCTGGGTCATGGGGATCTGGAAGTGGGGAGGGGGTCAGAGGTGACCCTCCCTCAGTCTCCCTTGCTGGCCAGAGGCTTGCAGGACACGCTATTGCCTGCTGACAGTCCAGGAAATTCTAGAAGGTGGAGTCTGGGGCCTGGGGGTATGGAAGTGGGGTGGGGGTCAGAGGTGACCCTCTCTCAGTATCCCTTGCTGGCCAGAGGCTTGCAGGACACGCTAATGCCTGCTGGCAGTCCAGGAAATTCTACAAGGTGGAGTCTGGGGCCTGAGGGTCTGGAAGTGGGGTGGGGGTCAGAGGTGACCCTCCCTCAGTATCCCTTGCTGGCCAGAGACTTACAGGACATACTATTGCCTGCTGTTAATCCAGGAAAGTCTAGAAGTTAGAGTCTGGGGCCTGGGGGTCTGGACGTGGGGTGAGGGTCAGAGGTGACCCTCCCTCAGTATCCATTGCTGGCCAGAGGCATGCAGGAAACGCTATTGCCTGCTGGCAGTCCAGGAAAGTCGGGGGGGAGAAGGAGGGCTAGGTGTTAACAAGGGAATGCAGGGGGGTCAAGAGAAAAGAAAAAAAAAAAAAAAAAACCGCCTCAAGGAGATCCTAGCTACCTACCTAGAAGTTGGAGTCTGGAGCCTGGGGGTCTGGAAGTGGGGTGGGGGTCAGAGGTGACCCTCACTCAGTATCCCTTGCTGGCCAGAGGCTTGGAGGACACGCTATTGCCTGCTGGCAGTCCAGGAAAGTCTAGAAGGTGGAGTCTGGGGCCTGGGGGTCTGGAAGTGGGGTGGGGGTCAGAGGTGACCCTCCCTCAGTATCCCTTGCTGGCCAGAGGCTTGCAGGACACGGTATTGCCTGCTGGCAGTCCAGGAAAGTCTAGAAGGTGGAGTCTGGGGCCTGGGGGTCTGGAAGTGGGGTGGGGGTCAGAGGTGACTCTCTCTCACTATCCCTTGCTGGCCAGAGGTTTGCAAGACACGCTATTGCCTGCTGGCAGTCCAGGAAAGTCGGGGGGGAGTAGGAGGGCTAGGTGTTAACAAGGGAATGCAGGGGGGTCAAGAGAAAAGAAAAAAAAAAAAAAAACCGCCTCAAGGAGATCCTTGCTACCTACCTAGAAGGTGGAGTCTGGAGCCCGGGGGTCTGGAAGTGGGGTGGGGGTCAGAGGTGACCCTCCCTCAGTATCCCTTGCTGGCCAGAGGCTTGAAGGACACGCTATTGCCTGCTTGCAGTCCAGGAAAGTCTAGAAGGTGGAGTCTGGGACCTGGGGGTCTGGAAGTGGGGTGGGGGTCAGAGGTGACTCTACCTCAGTATCCCTTGCTGGCCAGAGGTTTGCAGGACACGAAATTGCCGGCTGGCAGTCCAGGAAATTCGGGGGGGAGAAGGAGGGCTAGGTGTTAACAAGGGAATGCAGGGGGTCAAGAGAAAAGAAAAAAAAAAACCGCCTCAAGGAGATCCTGGCTACCTACCTAGAAGTTGGAGTCTGGAGCCTGGGGGTCTGGAAGTGGGGTGGGGATCAGAGGTGACCTTCACTCAGTATCCCTTGCTGGCCAGAGGCTTGGATGACACGCTATTGCCTGCTGGCCGTCCAGGAAAGTCTAGAAGGTGGAGTCTGGGGCCTGGGGGTCTGGAAGTGGGGTGGGGGTCAGAGGTGACTCTACCTCAGTATCCCTTGCTGGCCAGAGGTTTGCAGGACACGAAATTGCCGGCTGGCAGTCCAGGAAAGTCGGGGGGGAGAAGGAGGGCTAGGTGTTAACAAGGGAATGCAGGGGGTCAAGAGAAAAGAAAAAAAAAAACCGCCTCAAGGAGATCCTGGCTACCTACCTAGAAGATGGAGTCTGGAGCCTGGGGGTCTGGAAGTGGGGTGGGGGTCAGAGGTGACCTTCACTCAGTATCCCTTGCTGGCCAGAGGCTTGGAGGACACGCTATTGCCTGCTGGCCGTCCAGGAAAGTCTAGAAGGTGGAGTCTGGGGCCTGGGGGTCTGGAAGTGGGGTGGGGGTCAGAGGTGACCCTCCCTCAGTATCCCTTGATGGCCAGAGGCTTGCAGGACACGCTATTGCCTGCTGGCAGTCCAGGAAAGTCTAGAAGGTGGAGTCTGGGGCCTGGGGGTCTGGAAGTGGGGTGGGGGTCAGAGGTGACCCTCCCTCAGTATCCCTTGCTGGCCAGAGGCTTGTAGGACACGCTATTGCCTGCTGGCAGTCCAGGAAAGTCTAGAAGGTGGAGTCTGGGACCTGGGGGTCTGGAAGTGGGGTGGGGGTCAGAGGTGACTCTACCTCAGTATCCCTTGCTGGCCAGAGGTTTGCAGGACACGCTATTGCCTGCTGGCAGTCCAGGAAAGTCTTGGGGGAGAAGGAGGACTAGGTGTTAACAAGGGAATGCAGGGGGTCAAGAGAAAAGAAAAAAAAAAAAACCGCCTCAAGGAGATCCTGGCTACCTACCTAGAATGTGGATTCCGGGGCCTGGTTGTCTGGAAGTTGGGTGGGGGTCAGAGGTGAACCCCCCCAATATCCCTTGCTGGCCAGAGGCTTGCAGGACACGCTATGGCCTGCTGGCAGTCCAGGAAAGTCTAGAAGGTGGAGTCTGGGGCCTGGGGGTCTGGAAGTGGTGTGGGGTTTAGAAGTGACCCTCCCTCAGTATCTCTTGTTGGCCAGAGGCTTGCAGGACACGTTATTGCCTGCTGGCAGTCCAGGAAAGTCTAGAAGGTGGAGTCTGGGTCATGGGGATCTGGAAGTGGGGAGGGGGTCAGAGGTGACCCTCCCTCAGTCTCCCTTGCTGGCCAGAGGCTTGCAGGACACGCTATTGCCTGCTGACAGTCCAGGAAATTCTAGAAGGTGGAGTCTGGGGCCTGGGGGTATGGAAGTGGGGTGGGGGTCAGAGGTGACCCTCTCTCAGTATCCCTTGCTGGCCAGAGGCTTGCAGGACACGCTAATGCCTGCTGGCAGTCCAGGAAATTCTACAAGGTGGAGTCTGGGGCCTGAGGGTCTGGAAGTGGGGTGGGGGTCAGAGGTGACCCTCCCTCAGTATCCCTTGCTGGCCAGAGACTTACAGGACATACTATTGCCTGCTGTTAATCCAGGAAAGTCTAGAAGTTAGAGTCTGGGGCCTGGGGGTCTGGACGTGGGGTGAGGGTCAGAGGTGACCCTCCCTCAGTATCCATTGCTGGCCAGAGGCATGCAGGAAACGCTATTGCCTGCTGGCAGTCCAGGAAAGTCGGGGGGGAGAAGGAGGGCTAGGTGTTAACAAGGGAATGCAGGGGGGTCAAGAGAAAAGAAAAAAAAAAAAAAACCGCCTCAAGGAGATCCTAGCTACCTACCTAGAAATTGGAGTCTGGAGCCTGGGGGTCTGGAAGTGGGGTGGGGGTCAGAGGTGACCCTCACTCAGTATCCCTTGCTGGCCAGAGGCTTGGAGGACACGCTATTGCCTGCTGGCAGTCCAGGAAAGTCTAGAAGGTGGAGTCTGGGGCCTGGGGGTCTGGAAGTGGGGTGGGGGTCAGAGGTGACCCTCCCTCAGTATCCCTTGCTGGCCAGAGGCTTGCAGGACACGGTATTGCCTGCTGGCAGTCCAGGAAAGTCTAGAAGGTGGAGTCTGGGGCCTGGGGGTCTGGAAGTGGGGTGGGGGTCAGAGGTGACTCTCTCTCACTATCCCTTGCTGGCCAGAGGTTTGCAAGACACGCTATTGCCTGCTGGCAGTCCAGGAAAGTCGGGGGGGAGTAGGAGGGCTAGGTGTTAACAAGGGAATGCAGGGGGGTCAAGAGAAAAGAAAAAAAAAAAAAAAAACCGCCTCAAGGAGATCCTTGCTACCTACCTAGAAGGTGGAGTCTGGAGCCCGGGGGTCTGGAAGTGGGGTGGGGGTCAGAGGTGACCCTCCCTCAGTATCCCTTGCTGGCCAGAGGCTTGAAGGACACGCTATTGCCTGCTTGCAGTCCAGGAAAGTCTAGAAGGTGGAGTCTGGGACCTGGGGGTCTGGAAGTGGGGTGGGGGTCAGAGGTGACTCTACCTCAGTATCCCTTGCTGGCCAGAGGTTTGCAGGACACGAAATTGCCGGCTGGCAGTCCAGGAAATTCGGGGGGGAGAAGGAGGGCTAGGTGTTAACAAGGGAATGCAGGGGGTCAAGAGAAAAGAAAAAAAAAACCGCCTCAAGGAGATCCTGGCTACCTACCTAGAAGTTGGAGTCTGGAGCCTGGGGGTCTGGAAGTGGGGTGGGGATCAGAGGTGACCTTCACTCAGTATCCCTTGCTGGCCAGAGGCTTGGATGACACGCTATTGCTTGCTGGCCGTCCAGGAAAGTCTAGAAGGTGGAGTCTGGGGCCTGGGGGTCTGGAAGTGGGGTGGGGGTCAGAGGTGACTCTACCTCAGTATCCCTTGCTGGCCAGAGGTTTGCAGGACACGAAATTGCCGGCTGGCAGTCCAGGAAAGTCGGGGGGAGAAGGAGGGCTAGGTGTTAACAAGGGAATGCAGGGGGTCAAGAGAAAAGAAAAAAAAAACCGCCTCAAGGAGATCCTGGCTACCTACCTAGAAGATGGAGTCTGGAGCCTGGGGGTCTGGAAGTGGGGTGGGGGTCAGAGGTGACCTTCACTCAGTATCCCTTGCTGGCCAGAGGCTTGGAGGACACGCTATTGCCTGCTGGCCGTCCAGGAAAGTCTAGAAGGTAGAGTCTGGGGCCTGGGGGTCTGGAAGTGGGGTGGGGGTCAGAGGTGACCCTCCCTCAGTATCCCTTGCTGGCCAGAGGCTTGCAGGACACGCTATTGCCTGCTGGCAGTCCAGGAAAGTCTAGAAGGTGGAGTCTGGGGCCTGGGGGTCTGGAAGTGGGGTGGGGGTCAGAGGTGACTCTCTGTCACTATCCCTTGCTGGCCAGAGGTTTGCAGGACACGCTGTTGCCTGCTGGCAGTCCAGGAAAGTCGGGGGGGAGTAGGAGGGCTAGGTGTTAACAAGGGAATGCAGGGGGGTCAAGTGAAAAGAAAAAAAAAAAAAAAAACCGCCTCAAGGAGATCCTGGCTACCTACCTAGAAGGTGGAGTCTGGAGCCTGGGGGTCTTGAAGTGGGGTGGGGGTCAGAGGTGACCCTAACTCAGTATCCCTTGCTGGCCAGAGGCTTGCAGGACACGCTATTGCCTGCTGGCAGTCCAGGAAAGTCTAGAAGGTGGAGTCTGGGGCCTGGGGGTCTGGAAGTGGGGTGGGGGTCAGAGGTGACTCTCCCTCATTATCCCTTGCTGGCCAGAGGTTTGCAGGACACGCTATTGCCTGCTGGCAGTCCAGGAAATTCTGGGGGGAGAAGGAGGCCTAGGTGTTAACAAGGGAATGCAGGGGGGTCAAGAGAAAAGAAAAAAAAAAAAAACGCTTCAAGGAGATCCTGGCTACGTACCTAGAAGGTGGAGTCTGGAGCCTGGGGGTCTGGAAGAGGGGTGGGGGTCAGAGGTGACCCTCCCTCAGTATCCCTTGCTGGAAGAGGCTTGAAGGACACGCTATTGCCTCCTGGCAGTCCAGGAAAGTCTGGGGGGAAAAGGAGGGCTAGGTGTTAACAAGGGAATGCAGGGTGCAGGGGGGTCAAGAGAAAAGATAAAAAAAAAACGCCTCATGGAGACCCTGGCTACCTACCTAGAAGGTGGAGTCTGGAGACTGGGGGACTGGAAGTGGGGTGGGGGTCAGAGGTGACCCTCACTCAGTATCACTTGCTGACCAGAGGCTTGCAGGACATACTATTGCCTGCTGGCAGTCCAGGAAAGTATAGAAGGTGGAGTCTGGGGCCTGGGGGTCTGGAAGTGGGGTGGGGGTCAGAGGTGACCCTCCCTCAGTATGCCTTGCTGGCCAGAGGCTTGCAGGGCACGCTATTCCCTGCTGGCAGTCCAGGAAAGTCTAGAAGGTGGAGTCTGGGGCATGGGGGTCTGGAAGTGGGGTGGAGGTCAGAGGTGACACTCCCTCAGTATCCTTTGCTTGCCAGATGCTTGCAGGACACGCTATTGCCTGCTGGCAGTCCAGGAAAGTCTGGGGGGAAAAAGAGGGCTAGGTGTTAACAAGGGAATGCAGGGTGCAGGGGGGTCAAGAGAAAAAAAAAAAAAAACGCCTCAAGGAGATCCTGGCTACCTACCTAGAAGGTGGAGTCTGGAACCTGGGGGACTGGAAGTGGGGTGGGGGTCAGAGGTGACCCTCACTCAGTATCGCTTGCTGACCAGAGGCTTGCAGGACACGCTATTGCCTGCTGGCAGTCCAGGAAAATCTACAAGGTGGAGTCTAGGACCTGGGGGTCTGGAAGTGGGGTGGGGGGGTCAGAGGTGACCCTCCCTCAGTATCCCTTGCTGGCCAGAGGCTTGCAGGACACGCTATTTCCGGCTGTCAGTCCAGGAAAGTCTAGAAGGTGGAGTCTGGGGCCTGGGGGTCTGGAAGTGGGGTGGGGGTCAGAGGAGACTCTCCCTCACTATCCCTTGCTGGCCAGAGTTTTGCAGGACACTCTATTGCCTGCTGGCAGTCCAGAAAAGTCTGGCGGGAGAAGGAGGGCTAGGTGTTAACAAGGGAATGCAGGGGGGTCAAGAGAAAAGAAAAAAAAAAAAAAAACCGCATCAAGGAGATCCTGGATACCTACCTAGAAGGTGTAGTCTGGAGCCTGGGCGTCTGGAAGTGGGGTGGGGATCAGAGGTGACTCCGCCTCAGTATCCCTTGCTGGCCAGAGGCTTGCAGGACACGCTATTGCCTGCTGGCATTCCAGGAAATTCTAGAAGGTGGAGTCTGGGTCCTGGGGGTCTAGAAGTGGGGTGGGGGTCAGTGGTGAATCTCCCTCACTATCCCTTGCTGGCCAGCGGTTTGCAGGACACGCTATTGCCTGCTGGCAGTCCAGGAAATTCTGGGGGGAGAAGGAGGGCTAGGTGTTAACAAGGGAATGCAGGGGGGTCAAGAGAAAAGAAAAAAAAAAAAAAAAACGCCTCAAGGAGATCCTGGCTACCTACCTAGAAGGTGGAGTCTGGGGCCTGGGGGCCTGGAAGTGGGGTGGGAGTCAGAGGTGACCCTCCCTCAGTATCGCTTGATGGCCAGAGGCTTACAGGACACGCTATTGCCTGCTGGCAGTCCGAAAAGTCTAGAAGGTGGAGTCTGGGGCCTGGGGGTCTGGAAGTGGGGTGGGGGTCAGAGGTAACCCTCCCTCAGTATCCCTTGATGGCCAGAGGCTTGCAGGACACGCTATTGCCTGCTGGCAGTCCAGGAAAGTCTAGAAGGTGGAGTCTGGGGCCTGGGGGTCTGAAAGTGGGGTGGGGGTCAGAGGTGACCCTCCCTCAGTATCCATTGCTGGCCAGAGGCTTGCAGGACACGCTATTGCCTGCTGGCAGTCCAGGAAATTCTAGAAGGTGGAGTCTGGGGCCTGGGGGTCTGGAAGTGTGGTGGGGATCAGAGTTGACTCTCCCTAACTATCCCTTGATGGCCAGAGGCTTGCAGGACACGCTATTGCCTGCTGGCAGTCCAGGAAAGTCTAGAAGGTGGAGTCTGGGGCCTGGGGGTCTGGAAGAGCGGTGGGGGTCAAAGGTGACTCTCCCTCAGTATCCCTTGCTGGCCAGAGGCTTCCAGGACACGCTATTGCCTGCTGGCAGTCCAGGAAAGTCTGGGGGGAGAAGGAGGGCTAGGTGTTAACAAAGAAATGCAGGGGGATCAAGATAAAAGAAAAAAAAAAAAAAAAACGCCTCAATGAGATCCTGGCTACCTACCTAGAAGGTGGAGTCTGGGGCCTGGGGGTCTGGAAGTGGGGTGGGGGTCAGAGGTGAACCCCCCCAATATCCCTTGCTGGCCAGAGGCTTGTAGGACACGCTATGGCCTGCTGGCAGTCCAGGAAAGTCTAGAAGGTGGAGTCTGGGGCCTGGGGGTCTGGAAGTGGGGTGGGGTCAGAGGTGAATCTCCCTCATTATCCCTTGCTGGCCAGAGGTTTGCAGGACAAACTATTGCCTGCTGGCAGTCCAGGAAAGTCTGGGGGAAAGGGAGGGCTAGGTGTTAACAAGGGAATGCAGGGGGTCAAGAGAAAAGAAAAAAAAAAAACAAACGCCTCAAGGAGATCCTGGCTACCTACCTAGAAGGTGGAGTCTGGAGCCTGGGGGACTGGAAGTGGGGTGGGGGTCAGAGGTGACCCTCACTCTGTATCGCTTGCTGACCAGAGGCTTGCAGGACACGCTATTGCCTGCTGGCAGTCCAGGAAAGTCTAGAAGGTGGAGTCTAGGACCTGGGGGTCTGGAAGTGGGGTGGGGGGTCAGAGGTGACCTTCCCTCAGTATCCCTTGCTGGCCAGAGGCTTGCAGGACACGCTATTTCTGGCTGGCAGTCCAGGAAAGTCTAGAAGGTGGAGTCTGGGGCCTGGGGGTCTGGAAGTGGGGTGGGGGTCAGAGGTGACTCTCCCTCACTATCCCTTGCTGGCCAGAGATTTGCAGGACACTCTATTGCCTGCTGGCAGTCCAGGAAAGTCTGGCGGGAGAAGGAGGGCTAGGTGTTAACAAGGGAATGCAGGGGGGTCAAGAGAAAAGAAAAAAAAAAAAAAACCGCATCAAGGAGATCCTGGCTACCTACCTAGAATGTGGAGTCTGGAGCCTGGGCGTCTGGAAGTGGGGTGGGGGTCAGAGGTGACTCTCCCTCAGTATCCCTTGCTGGCCAGAGGCTTGCAGGACACGCTATTGCCTGCTGGCAGTCCAGGAAAGTCTAGAAGGTGGAGTCTGGGTCCTGGGGGTCTGGAACTGGGGTGGGGGTCAGTGGTGAATCTCCCTCACTATCCCTTGCTGGCCAGAGCTTTGCAGGACACGCTATTGCCTGCTGGCAGTCCAGTTAATTCTGGGGGGAGAAGGAGGGCTAGGTGTTAACAAGGGAATGCAGGGGGGTCAAGAGAAAAGAAAAAAAAAAAAAACCGCCTCAAGGAGATCCTGGCTACCTACCTAGAAGGTGGAGTCTGGAGCTGGTGGTCTGGAAGTGGGGTGGGGATCAGAGGTGACCCTCCCTCAGTATCCCGTGCTGGCCAGAGGCTTCCAGGACACGCTATTGCCTGCTGGCAGTCCAGGAAATTCTAGAAGGTGGAGTCTGTGGCCTGGGGGTCTGGAAGTGGGGTGCGGGTCAGAGGTGACCCTCCCTCAGTATCCCTTGCTGGCCAGAGGCTTGCAGGACACGCTATTGCCTGCAGTCAGTCCCGGAAATCTGGGGGAGAAGTTGGGGTAGGTGTTAACAAGGGAATGTAGGGGGGTCAAAAGAAAAGGAAAAAATAAAAAACCGCCTCAAGGAGATCCTGGCTACCTACCTAGAAGGTGGAGTCTGGGGCCTGGGGGTCTGGAAGTGGGGTGGGGTCAGAGGTGACCCTCCCTCAGTATCCCTTGCTGGCCAGAAGCTTACAGGACACGCTATTGCCTGCTGGCAGTCCAGGAAATTCTAGAAGGTGGAGTCTGGGGCCTGGGGGTTTGGAAGTGGTGTGGGGGTCAGAGGTAACCCTCCCTCAGTATCCCTTGATGGCCAGAGGCTTGCAGGACACGCTATTGCCTGCTGGCAGTCCAGGAAAGTCTAGAAGGTGGAGTCTGGGGCCTGGGTGTCTGGAAGTGGGGTGGGGGTCAGAGTTGACTCTCCCTAACTATTCCTTGCTGGCCAGAGGCTTGCAGGACACGCTATTGCCTGCTGGCAGTCCAGGAAAGTCTAGAAGGTGGAGTCTTGGGCCTGGGGGTCTGGAAGTGGGGTGGGGGTCAAAGGTGACACTCCCTCAGTATCCCTTGCTGGCCAGAGGCTTCCAGGACACGCTATTGGCTGCTGGCAGTCCAGGAAAGTCTGGGGGGAGAAGGAGGGCTAGGTGTTAACAAAGAAATGCAGGGGTGTCAAGAGAAAAAAAAAAAAAAAAAAAAACGCCTCAATGAGATCCTTGCTACCTACCTAGAAGGTGGAGTCTGGGGCCTGGGGGTTTGGAAGTGGGGTGGGGGTCAGAGATGACAGTCCCTCAGTATCCCTTGCTGGCCAGAGGCTTGCAGGACACGCTATTGCCTGCTGGCAGTCCAGGCAAGTCTAGAAGGTGGAGTCTGTGGCCTGGGGGTCTGGAAGTGGGGTGGGCGTCAGAGGTGACACTCCCTCAGTATCCCTTGCTGGCCAGAGGCTTGCAGGACACGCTATTGCCTGGTGGCAGTCCAGGAAATTCTGGGGGGAGAAGCAGGGCTAGGTGTTAACAAGGGAATGCAGGGGGGTCAAGAGAAAAGAAAAAAAAATAAAAAAAACCTCCTCACGGAGATCATGGCTACCTACCTAGAAGGTGGAGTTTGGGGCCTGGGGGTCTGGAAGTGGGGTGGGGGTCAGAGGTGACCCTCCCTCAGTATCCCTTGCTGGCCAGAGGCTTGAAGGACACGCTATTGCCTGCTGGCAGTCCAGGAAAGTCTAGAAGGTGGAGTCTGGGAAGTGGAGGTCTGGAAGTGGGGTGGGGGTCAGAGGTGACTCTACCTCAGTATCCCTTGCTGGCCAGAGGTTTGCAGAACACGCTATTGCCTTCTGGCAGTCCAGGAAATTCTGGGGGGAGAAGGAGGGCTAGGTGTTAACAAGGGAATGCAGGGGGGTAAAGAGAAAAGAAAAAAAAAAAAAAACCGCCTCAAGGAGAACCTGGCTACCTACCTAGAAGGTTGAGTCTGGAGCCTGGGGTTCTGGAAGAGGGGTGGGGGTCAGAGGTGACCCTCCCTCAGTATCCCTTGCTGGCCAGAGGCAGCTGGACTCGCTATTGCCTGCTGGCAGTCCAGGAAAGTCTAGAAGGTGGAGTCTGGGGCCTGGGGGTCTGGAAGTGGGGTGGGGGTCAGAGGTGACTCTCCCTCAGTATCCCTTGCTGGCCCGAGGCTTGCAGGACACGCTATTGCCTGCTGTCCGTCCAGGAAAGTCTAGACGGTGGATACTGGGGCTTGGGGGTCTGGAAGTGGGGTGGGGGTCAGAGGTGACTCTCCTTCTGTATCCCTTGCTGGCCAGAGGCTTGCAGGACACGCTATTGCCTGCTGGCAGTCCAGGAAATTCTGGGGGGAGAAGGAGGGCTAGGTGTAAACAAGGGAATGCAGGGGGGTCAAGAGAAAAGAAAAAAAATAACAAAAAACCTCCTCAAGGAGATCCTTGCTACCTACCTAGAAGGTGGAGTCTGGGGCCTGGGAGTCTGGAAGTGGGGTGGGGGTCAGAGGTGACCCTCCCTCAGTATCCCTTGCTGGCCAGAGGCTTGCAGGATATGCTATTGCCTGCTGTCAGTCCAGAAAAGTCTAGAAGGTGGAGTCGGGGGCCTGGGGGTCTGGAGGTGGGGTTGGGGTCAGAGGTGACTCTCCCTCACTATCCCTTGCTGGCCAGAGGCTTGCAGGACACGCTATTGCCTGCTGGCAGTCCAGGAAAGTCTAGAAGGTGGACTCTGGGGCCTGGGGGTATGGAAGTGGGGTGGGGGTCAGAGGTGACCCTCTCTCAGTATCCCTTGCTGGCCAGAGGCTTGCAGGACATGCTAATGCCTGCTGGCAGTCCAGGAAATTCTACAAGGTGGAGTCTGGGGCCTGAGGGTCTGGAAGTGGGGTGGGGGTCAGAGGTGACCCTCCCTCAGTATCCCTTGCTGGCCAGAGGCTTACAGGACATACTATTTCCTGCTGTCAATCCAGGAAAGTCTAGAAGTTAGAGTCTGGGGCCTGGGGGTCTGGATGTGGTGTGAGGGTCAGAGGTGACCCTCCCTCAGTATCCATTGCTGGCCAGAGGCATGCAGGACACGCTATTGCCTGCTGGCAGTCCAGGAAAGTCTAGAAGGTGGAGTCTGGGGCCTGAGGGTCTGGGAGTGGGGTGGGGGTCAGAGGTGACCCTCCCTCAGTATCGCTTGCTGGCCAGAGGCTTGCAGGACACGCTATTGCCTGCTGGCAGTCCAGGAAGGTCTAGAAGGTGGAGTCTGGGGCCTGGGGGGTCTGGAAGTGAGGTGGGGTCAGAGGTGACCCTCCCTCAGTATCCCTTGCTGGCCAGAGGTCTTGCAGGACACACTATTGCCTGCTGGCAGTCCAGGAAGGTCTAGGGAAGGTGGAGTCTGGGGCCTGGGGGTCTGGAAAGTGAGGTGGGGGTCAGAGGGGACCCTCCCTCAGTATCCTTCCTGGCCAGAGGCTTGCAGGACACGCTATTGCCTGCTGGAGTCCTGGCTAAGGTCTAGAAGGTGGAGTCTGGGGCCTGGGGGACTGGAAGTGAGGTGGGGGTCAGAGGTGACCCTCCCTCAGTATCCCTTGCTGGCCAGAGGCTTGCAGGACACGCTATTTCCTGCTGGCAGTCCAGGAAGGTCTAGAAGGTGGAGTCTGGGGCCTGGGGGTCTGGAAGTGAGGTGGGGGTCAGAGGTGACCCTCCCTCAGTATCCCTTGCTGGCCAGAGGCTTGCAGGACACTCTATTGCCTGCTGGCAGTCCAGGAAAGTCTAGAAGCGTGGAGTCTGGGGCCTGGGTGTTAACTGGGAATGCAGGGGGGGTCAGAGGTGACCCTCCCTCAAATCCGCCTGGCCAGAGTCTTGAGGACACGCTATTGCCCTGCTGGCACCTAAGGTTTAGAAGGTGGAGTCTGGAGCCTGGGCGTCTGGAAGTGAGGTGGGGGGGTCAGAGGTGACCCTCCCTCAGTATCCCTTGCTGGCCAGAGGCTTGCAGGACACGCTATTACCTGCTGGCAGTCCAGGAAAGTCTAGAAGGTGTAGTCTGGGTCCTGGGGGTCTGGAAGTGAGGTGGGGGTCAGAGGTGACCCTCCCTCAGTATCCCTTGCTGGCCAGAGGCTTTGCAGGACACGCTATTGCCTGCTGGCAGTCCAGGAAGGTCTCGGGGAGAAGGAGGGCTAGGTGTTAACAAGGGAATGCAGGGGGGTCAAGAGAAAAGAAAAAAAAAAAACCGCCTCAAGGAGATCCTGGCTACCAACCTAGAAGGTGGAGTCTGGGGCCTGGGGGTCTGGAAGTGAGGTGGGGGTCAGAGGTGACCCTCCCTCAGTATCCCGTGCTGGCCAGAGGCTTCCAGGACACGCTATTGCCTGCTGGCAGTCCAGGAAGGTCTAGAAGTTGGAGTCTGGGGCCTGGGGGTCTGGAAGTGAGGTGGGGGTCAGAGGTGACCCTCCCTCAGTATCCCTTGCTGGCCAGAGGCTTGCAGGACACGCTATTGCCTGCTGGCAGTCCCGGAAGGTCTAGAAGGGAGAGTCTGGGGTGGGGGGTCTGGGAATGAGGGGGGGTCAGAGGTGACCCTCCCTCAAAATCCCGCTGGCCAGAGGCTTAAGGACACGATTGCCTGCTAGTCCAGGAAGGTCTAGAAGGTGGAGTCTGGGGCCTGGGGGTCTGGAAGTGAGGTGGGGGTCAGAGGTGACCCTCCCCTCAGTATCCCTTGCTGGCCAGAGGCTTACAGGACACGCTATTGCCTGCTGGCAGTCCAGGAAGGTCTAGAAGGTGGAGTCTGGGGCCTGGGGGTCTGGAAGTGGTGTGGGGGTTAGAGGGTGACCCTCCCTCAGTATCCCTTGCTGGCCAGAGGCTTGCAGGACACGCTATTGCCTGCTGGCAGTCCAGGAAAGTCTAGAAGGTGGAGTCTGGGGCCTGGGGATCTGGAAGTGAGGGAGGGGGTCAGAGGTGACCCTCCCTCAGTATCCCTTGCTGGCCAGAGGCTTGCAGGACACGCTATTGCCTGCTGGCAGTCCAGGAAATTCTAGAAGGTGGAGTCTGGGGCCTGGGGGTATGGAAGTGAGGTGGGGGTCAGAGGTGACCCTCTCTCAGTATCCCTTGCTGGCCAGAGGCTTGCAGGACACGCTAATGCCTGCTGGCAGTCCAGGAAATTCTACAAGGTGGAGTCTGGGGCCTGAGGGTCTGGAAGTGGGGTGGGGGTCAGAGGTGACCCTCCCTCAGTATCCCTTGCTGGCCAGAGACTTACAGGACATACTATTGCCTGCTGTTAATCCAGGAAAGTCTAGAAGTTAGAGTCTGGGGCCTGGGGGTCTGGACGTGGGGTGAGGGTCAGAGGTGACCCTCCCTCAGTATCCATTGCTGGCCAGAGGCATGCAGGACACGCTATTGCCTGCTGGCAGTCCAGGAAAGTCGGGGGGGAGAAGGAGGGCTAGGTGTTAACAAGGGAATGCAGGGGGGTCAAGAGAAAAGAAAAAAAAAAAAAACCGCCTCAAGGAGATCCTAGCTACCTACCTAGAAGTTGGAGTCTGGAGCCTGGGGGTCTGGAAGTGGGGTGGGGGTCAGAGGTGACCCTCTCTCAGTATCCCTTGCTGGCCAGAGGCTTGGAGGACACGCTATTGCCTGCTGGCAGTCCAGGAAAGTCTAGAAGGTGGAGTCTGGGGCCTGGGGGTCTGGAAGTGGGGTGGGGGTCAGAGGTGACCCTCCCTCAGTATCCCTTGCTGGCCAGAGGCTTGCAGGACACGGTATTGCCTGCTGGCAGTGCAGGAAAGTCTAGAAGGTGGAGTCTGGGGCCTGGGGGTCTGGAAGTGGGGTGGGGGGTCAGAGGTGACTCTCTCTCACTATCCCTTGCTGGCCAGAGGTTTTCAAGACACGCTATTGCCTGCTGGCAGTCCAGGAAAGTCGGGGGGGAGTAGGAGGGCTAGGTGTTAACAAGGGAATGCAGGGGGGTCAAGAGAAAAGAAAAAAAAAAAAAAAAAAACCGCCTCAAGGAGATCCTTGCTACCTACCTAGAAGGTGGAGTCTGGAGCCCGGGGGTCTGGAAGTGGGGTGGGGGTCAGAGGTGACCCTCCCTCAGTATCCCTTGCTGGCCAGAGGCTTGAAGGACACGCTATTGCCTGCTTGCAGTCCAGGAAATTCTAGAAGGTGGAGTCTGGGACCTGGGGGTCTGGAAGTGGGGTGGGGGTCAGAGGTGACTCTACCTCAGTATCCCTTGCTGGCCAGAGGTTTGCAGGACACGAAATTGCCGGCTGGCAGTCCAGGGGGGGGAGAAGGAGGGCTAGGTGTTAACAAGGGAATGCAGGGGGTCAAGAGAAAAGAAAAAAAAAACCGCCTCAAGGAGATCCTGGCTACCTACCTAGAAGTTGGAGTCTGGAGCCTGGGGGTCTGGAAGTGGGGTGGGGATCAGAGGTGACCTTCACTCAGTATCCCTTGCTGGCCAGAGGCTTGGAGGACACGCTATTGCCTGCTGGCCGTCCAGGAAAGTCTAGAAGGTGGAGTCTGGGGCCTGGGGGTCTGGAAGTGGGGGTGGGGGTCAGAGGTGACTCTACCTCAGTATCCCTTGCTGGCCAGAGGTTTGCAGGACACGAAATTGCCGGCTGGCAGTCCAGGAAAGTCGGGGGGGAGAAGGAGGGATAGGTGTTAACAAGGGAATGCAGGGGGTCAAGAGAAAAGAAAAAAAAAACCGCCTCAAGGAGATCCTGGCTTCCTACCTAGAAGATGGAGTCTGGAGCCTGGGGGTCTGGAAGTGGGGTGGGGGTCAGAGGTGACCTTCACTCAGTATCCCTTGCTGGCCAGAGGCTTGGAGGACACGCTATTGCCTGCTGGCCGTCCAGGAAAGTCTAGAAGGTGGAGTCCGGGGCCTGGGGGTCTGGAAGTGGGGTGGGGGTCAGAGGTGACCCTCCCTCAGTATCCCTTGCTGGCCAGAGGCTTTCAGGACACGCTATTGCTTGCTGGCAGTCCAGGAAAGTCTAGAAGGTGGAGTCTGGGGCCTGGGGGTCTGGAAGTGGGGTGGGGGTCAGAGGTGACTCTCTCTCACTATCCCTTGCTGGCCAGAGGTTTGCAGGACACGCTGTTGCCTGCTGGCAGTCCAGGAAAGTCGGGGGGGGAGTAGGAGGGCTAGGTGTTAACAAGGGAATGCAGGGGGGTCAAGTGAAAAGAAAAAAAAAAAAAAACCGCCTCAAGGAGATCCTGGCTACCTACCTAGAAGGTGGAGTCTGGAGCCTGGGGGTCTGGAAGTGGGGTGGGGGTCAGAGGTGACCCTAACTCAGTATCCCTTGCTGGCCAGAGGCTTGCAGGACACGCTATTGCCTGCTGGCAGTCCAGGAAAGTCTAGAAGGTGGAGTCTGGGGCCTGGGGTTCTGGAAGTGGGGTGGGGGTCAGAGGTGACTCTCCCTCATTATCCCTTGCTGGCCAGAGGTTTGCAGGACACGCTATTGCCTGCTGGCAGTCCAGGAAATTCTGGGGGGAGAAGGAGGGCTAGGTGTTAACAAGGGAATGCAGGGGGGTCAAGAGAAAAGAAAAAAAAAAAAAAAACGCTTCAAGGAGATCCTGGCTACGTACCTAGAAGGTGGAGTCTGGAGCCTGGGGGTCTGGAACAGGGGTGGGGGTCAGAGGTGACCCTCCCTCAGTATCCCTTGCTGGAAGAGGCTTGAAGGACACGCTATTGCCTCCTGGCAGTCCAGGAAAGTCTGGGGGGAAAAGGAGGGCTAGGTGTTAACAAGGGAATGCAGGGTGCAGGGGGGTCAAGAGAAAAGATAAAAAAAAACGCCTCAAGGAGATCCTGGCTACCTACCTAGAAGGTGGAATCTGGAGCCTGGGGGACTGGAAGTGGGGTGGGGGTCAGAGGTGACCCTCACTCAGTATCGCTTGCTGACCAGAGGCTTGCAGGACATACTATTGCCTGCTGGCAGTCCAGGAAAGTATAGAAGGTGGAGTCTGGGGCCTGGGGGTCTGGAAGTGGGGTGGGGGTCAGAGGTGACCCTCCCTCAGTATGCCTTGCTGGCCAGAGGCTTGCAGGGCACGCTATTCCCTGCTGGCAGTCCAGGAAAGTCTAGAAGGTGGAGTCTGGGGCATGGGGGTCTGGAAGTGGGGTGGAGGTCAGAGGTGACACTCCCTCAGTATCCTTTGCTTGCCAGATGCTTGCAGGACACGCTATTGCCTGCTGGCAGTCCAGGAAAGTCTGGGGGGAAAAAGAGGGCTAGGTGTTAACAAGGGAATGCAGGGTGCAGGGGGGTCAAGAGAAAAAAAAAAAAAAACGCCTCAAGGAGATCCTGGCTACCTACCTAGAAGGTGGAGTCTGGAACCTGGGGGACTGGAAGTGGGGTGGGGGTCAGAGGTGACCCTCACTCAGTATCGCTTGCTGACCAGAGGCTTGCAGGACACGCTATTGCCTGCTGGCAGTCCAGGAAAATCTACAAGGTGGAGTCTAGGACCTGGGGGTCTGGAAGTGGGGTGGGGGGTCAGAGGTGACCCTCCCTCAGTATCCCTTGCTGGCCAGAGGCTTGCAGGACACGCTATTTCCGGCTGTCAGTCCAGGAAAGTCTAGAAGGTGGAGTCTGGGGCCTGGGGGTCTGGAAGTGGGGGTGGGGGTCAGAGGAGACTCTCCCTCACTATCCCTTGCTGGCCAGAGTTTTGCAGGACACTCTATTGCCTGCTGGCAGTCCAGAAAAGTCTGGCGGGAGAAGGAGGGCTAGGTGTTAACAAGGGAATGCAGGGGGGTCAAGAGAAAAGAAAAAAAAAAAAAAAACCGCATCAAGGAGATCCTGGATACCTACCTAGAAGGTGTAGTCTGGAGCCTGGGCGTCTGGAAGTGGGGTGGGGATCAGAGGTGACTCCGCCTCAGTATCCCTTGCTGGCCAGAGGCTTGCAGGACACGCTATTGCCTGCTGGCATTCCAGGAAATTCTAGAAGGTGGAGTCTGGGTCCTGGGGGTCTAGAAGTGGGGTGGGGGTCAGTGGTGAATCTCCCTCACTATCCCTTGCTGGCCAGAGGTTTGCAGGACACGCTATTGCCTGCTGGCAGTCCAGGAAATTCTGGGGGGAGAAGGAGAACTAGGTGTTAACAAGGGAATGCAGGGGGGTCAAGAGAAAAGAAAAAAAAAAAAAACCGCCTCAAGGAGATCCTGGCTACCTACCTAGAAGGTGGAGTCTGGGGCCTGGGGGCCTGGAAGTGGGGTGGGGGTCAGAGGTGACCCTCCCTCAGTATCGCTTGATGGCCAGAGGCTTACAGGACACGCTATTGCCTGCTGGCAGTCCAGGAAAGTCTAGAAGGTGGAGTCTGGGGCCTGGGGGTCTGGAAGTGGGGTGGGGGTCAGAGGTAACCCTCCCTCAGTATCCCTTGATGGCCAGAGGCTTGCAGGACACGCTATTGCCTGCTGGCAGTCCAGGAAAGTCTAGAAGGTGGAGTCTGGGGCCTGGGGGTCTGAAAGTGGGGTGGGGGTCAGAGGTGACCCTCCCTCAGTATCCATTGCTGGCCAGAGGCTTGCAGGACACGCTATTGCCTGCTGGCAGTCCAGGAAATTCTAGAAGGTGGAGTCTGGGGCCTGGGGGTCTGGAAGTGTGGTGGGGATCAGAGTTGACTCTCCCTAACTATCCCTTGATGGCCAGAGGCTTGCAGGACACGCTATTGCCTGCTGGCAGTCCAGGAAAGTCTAGAAGGTGGAGTCTGGGGCCTGGGGGTCTGGAAGAGCGGTGGGGGTCAAAGGTGACTCTCCCTCAGTATCCCTTGCTGGCCAGAGGCTTCCAGGACACGCTATTGCCTGCTGGCAGTCCAGGAAAGTCTGGGGGGAGAAGGAGGGCTAGGTGTTAACAAAGAAATGCAGGGGGATCAAGATAAAAGAAAAAAAAAAATAAAAACGCCTCAATGAGATCCTGGCTACCTACCTAGAAGGTGGAGTCTGGGGCCTGGGGGTCTGGAAGTGGGGTGGGGGTCAGAGATGACAGTCCCTCAGTATCCCTTCCTGGCCAGAGGCTTGCAGGACCCGCTATTGCCTGCTGGAAGTCCAGGAAAGTCTAGAAGGTGGAGTCTGTGGCCTGGGGGTCTGGAAGTGGGGGTGGGCGTCAGAGGTGACTCTCCCTCAGTATCCCTTGCTGGCCAGAGGCTTGCAGGACACGCTATTGCCTGCTGGCAGTCCAGGAAATTCTGGGGGGAGGAGCAGGGCTAGGTGTTAACAAGGGAATGCAGGGGGGTCAAGAGAAAAGAAAAAAAAAAAAAAAACCTCCTCAAGGAGATCATGGCTACCTACCTAGAAGGTAGAGTCTGGGGCCTGGGGGTCTGGAAGTGGGGTGGGGGTCAGAGGTGACCCTCCCTCAGTATCCCTTGCTGGCCAGAGGCTTGAAGGACACGCTATTGCCTGCTGGCAGCCCAGGAAAGTTTAGAAGGTGGAGTCTGGGACCTGGGGGTCTGGAAGTGGGGTGGGGGTCAGAGGTGACTCTACCTCAGTATCCCTTGCTGGCCAGAGGTTTGCAGAACACGCTATTGCCTTCTGGCAGTCCAGGAAATTCTGGGGGGAGAAGGAGGGCTAGGTGTTAACAAGGGAATGCAGGGGGGTAAAGAGAAGAGAAAAGAAAAAAAAAAAAAACGCCTCAAGGAGATCCTGGCTACCTACCTAGAAGTTTGAGTCTGGAGCCTGGGGGTCTGGAAGAGGGGTGGGGGTCAGAGGTGACCCTCCCTCAGTATCCCTTGCTGGCCAGAGGCTTGCTGGACTCGCTATTGCCTGCTGGCAGTCCAGGAAAGTCTAGAAGTTGGAGTCTGGGGCCTGGGGGTCTGGAAGTGGGGTGGGGGGTCAGAGGTGACCCTCCCTCAGTATCCCTTGCTGGCCAGAGGCTTGCAGGACACGCTATTTCCGGCTGGCAGTCCAGGAAAGTCTAGAAGGTGGAGTCTGGGGCCTGGGGGTCTAGAAGTGGGGTGGGGGTCAGAAGTGACTCTCCCTCACTATCCCTTGCTGGCCAGAGGTTTGCAGGACACTCTATTGCCTGCTGGCAGTCCAGAAAAGTCTGGCGGAAGAAGGAGGCCTAGGTGTTAACAAGGGAATGCAGGGGGGTCAAGAGAAAAGAAAAAAAAAAAAAAACCGCTTCAAGGAGATCCTGGCTACCTACCTAGAAGGTGGAGTCTGGAGCCTGGGCGTCTGGAAGTGGGGTGGGGGACAGAGGTGACTCTGCCTCAGTATCCCTTGCTGGCCAGAGGCTTGCATGACACGCTATTGCCTGCTGGCAGTCCAGGAAAGTCTAGAAGGTGGAGTCTGGGTCCTGGGGGTCTGGAAGTGGGGTGGGGGTCAGTGGTGAATCTCCCTCACTATCCCTTGCTGGCCAGAGCTTTGCAGGACACGCTATTGCCTGCTAGCAGTCCAGGAAATTCTGGGGGGAGAAGGAGGGCTAGGTGTTAACAAGGGAATGCAGGGGGGTCAAGAGAAAAGAAAAAAAAAACCGCCTCAAGGAGATCCTGGCTACCTACCTAGAAGGTGGAGTCTGGAGCCTGGTGGTCTGGAAGTGGGCTGGGGATCAGAGGTGACCCTCCCTCAGTATCCCGTGCTGGCCAGAGGCTTCCAGGACACGCTATTGCCTGCTGGCAGTACAGGGAATTCTAGAAGGTGGAGTCTGGGGCCTGGGGGTCTGGAAGTGGGGTGGGGTCAGAGGTGACCCTCCCTCAGTATCCCTTGCTGGCCAGAGGCTTGCAGGACACGCTATTGCCTGCAGTCAGTCCAGGAAATCTGGGGGAGAAGTTGGGGTAGGTGTTAACAAGGGAATGCAGGGGGGTCAAGAGAAAATAGGAAAAAAGAATAAACCGCCTCAAGGAGATACTGGCTACCTACCTAGGAGGTGGAGTCTGGGGCCTGGGGGTCTGGAAGTGGGGTGGGGGTCAGAGGTGACCCTCCCTCAGTATCGCTTGCTGGCCAGAGGCTTACAGGACACGCTATTGCCTGCTGGCAGTCCAGGAAAGTCTAGAAGGTGGAGTCTGGGGCCTGGGGGTCTGGAGGTGGTGTGGGGGTCAGAGGTAACCCTCCCTCAGTATCCCTTGATGGCCAGAGGCTTGCAGGACACGCTATTGCCTGCTGGTAGTCCAGGAAAGTATAGAAGGTGGAGTCTGGGGCCTGGGGGTCTGAAAGTGGGGTGGGGGACAGAGGTGACCCTCCCTCAGTATCCATTGCTGGCCAGAGGCTTGCAGGACACGCTATTGCCTGCTGGCAGTCCAGGAAAGTCTAGAAGGTGGAGTCTGGGGCCTGGGGGTCTGGAAGTGGGGTGGGGTTCAGAGTTGACTCTCCCTCAGTATCCCTTGCTGGCCAGAGGCTTGCAGGACACGCTATTGCCTGCTGGCAGTCCAGGAAAGTCTAGAAGGTGGAGTCTTGGGCCTGGAAGTCTGGAAGTGGGGTGGGGGTCAAAGGTGACTCTCCCTCATTATCCCTTGCTGGCCAGAGGCTTCCAGGACACGCTATTGCCTGCCGGCAGTCCAAGAAAGTCTGGGGGGAGAAGGAGGGCTAGGTGTTAACAAAGAAATGCAGGGGCATCAAGAGAAAAGAAAAAAAAAAAAAAAAAAAAACGCCTCAGTGAGATCCTGGCTACCTACCTAGAAGGTGGAGTATGGGGCCTGGGGGTCTGGAAGTGGGGTGGGGGTCACAGATGACAGTCCCTCAGTATCCCTTGCTGGCCAGAGGCTTGCAGGACACGCTATTGCCTGCTGGCAGTCCAGGAAAGTCTAGAAGGTGGAGTCTGTGGCCTGGGGGTCTGGAAGTGGGGTGGGAGTCAGAGGTGACTCTCCCTCAGTATCCCTTGCTGGCCAGAGGCTTGCAGGACACGCTATTGCCTGCTGGCAGTCCAGGAAATTCTGGGGAGAGAAGCAGGGCTAGGTGTTAACAAGGGAATGCAGGGGGGTCAAGAGAAAAGAAAAAAAAATAAAAAAAACCTCCTCAAGGAGATCATGGGTACCTACCTAGAAGGTGGAGTGTGGGGCCTGGGGGTCTGGAAGTGGGGTGGGGGTCAGAGGTGACCCTCCCTCAGTATCCCTTGCTGGCCAGAGGCTTGAAGGACACGCTATTGCCTGCTGGCAGTCCAGGAAAGTCTAGAAGGTGGATTCTGGGACCTGGGGGTCTGGAAGTGGGGTGGGGGTCAGAGGTGACTATACCACAGTATCCGTTGCTGGCCAGAGGTTTTCAGAACACGCTATTGCCTTCTGGCAGTCCAGGAAATTCTGGGGGGAGAAGGAGGGCTAGGTGTTAACAAGGGAATGCAGGGGGGTAAAGAGAAAAGAAAAAAAAAACCGCCTCAAGGAGATCCTGGCTACCTACCTAGAAGGTTGAGTCTGGAGCCTGGGGGTCTGGAAGAGGGGTGGGGTCAGAGGTGACCCTCCCTCAGTATCCCTTGCTGGCCAGAGTCTTGCTGGACTCGCTATTGCCTGCTGGCAGTCCAGGAAAGTCTAGAAGGTGGAGTCTGGGGCCTGGGGGTCTGGAAGTGGGGTGGGGGTCAGAGGTGACTCTCCCTCACTATCCCTTGCTTGCCAGAGGTTTGCAGGACACGCTATTGCCTGCTGGCAATCCAGGAAAATCTGGGTGGAGAAGGAGGGCTAGGTGTAAACAAGGGAATGCAGGGGG
Organism: Tupaia tana; assembly: GCA_026018925.1. Taxonomy (NCBI): domain Eukaryota; kingdom Metazoa; phylum Chordata; class Mammalia; order Scandentia; family Tupaiidae; genus Tupaia; species Tupaia tana. The sequence goes on from JAKSZU010000003.1 coordinate 125,813,069, forward strand.
GTCAAGAGAAAAGAAAAAAAATAACAAAAAACCTTCTCAAGGAGATCCTTGCTACCTACCTAGAAGGTGGAGTCTGGGGCCTGGGAGTCTGGAAGTGGGGTGGGGGTCAGAGGTTACCCTCCCTCAGTATCCCGTGCTGGCCAGAGTCTTGCAGGACACGCTATTGCCTGCTGTCAGTCCAGAAAAGTCTAGAAGGTGGAGTCGGGGGCCTGGGGGTCTGGAGGTGGGGTTGGGGTCAGAGGTGACTCTCCCTCACTATCCCTTGCTGGCCAGAGGCTTGCAGGACACGCTATTGCCTGCTGGCAGTCCAGGAAATTCTGGGGGGAGAAGGAGGGATAGGTGTTAACGAGGGAATGCAGGGGGTCAAGAGAAAAGAAAAAAAAAAAAAACCGCCTCAAGGAGATCCTGGCTACCTACCTAGAAGGTGGATTCCGTGGCCTGGGAGTCTGGAAGTGGGGTGGGGGTTAGAGGTGAACCCCCCCAATATCCCTTGCTGGCCAGAGGCTTGCAGGACACGCTATGGCCTGCTGGCAGTCCAGGAAAGTCTAGAAGGTGGAGTCTGGGGCCTGGAGGTCTGGAAGTGGGGTGGGGTTTAGAAGTGATCCTCCCTCAGTATCCCTTGCTGGCCAGAGGCTTGCAGGACACGTTATTGGCTGCTGACAGTCCAGGAAAGTCTAGAAGGTGGAGTCTGGGGCCTGGGGATCTGGAAGTGGGGAGGGGGTCAGAGGTGACCCTCCCTCAGTATCCCTTGCTGGCCAGAGGCTTGCAGGACACGCTATTGCCTGCTGGCAGTCCAGGAAAGTCTAGAAGGTGGACTCTGGGGCCTGGGGGTATGGAAGTGGGGTGGGGGTCAGAGGTGACCCTCTCTCAGTATCCCTTGCTGGCCAGAGGCTTGCAGGACATGCTAATGCCTGCTGGCAGTCCAGGAAATTCTACAAGGTGGAGTCTGGTGCCTGAGGGTCTGGAAGTGTGGTGGGGGTCAGAGGTGACCCTCCCTCAGTATCCCTTGCTGGCCAGAGGTTTACAGGACATACTATTTCCTGCTGTCAATCCAGGAAAGTCTAGAAGTTAGAGTCTGGGGCCTGGGGGTCTGGATGTGGCGTGAGGGTCAGAGGTGACCCTCCCTCAGTATCCATTGCTGGCCAGAGGCATGCAGGACACGCTATTGCCTGCTGGCAGTCCAGGAAAGTATAGAAGGTGGAGTCTGGGGCCTGGGGGTCTGGGAGTGGGGTGGGGGTAAGAGGTGACACTCCCTCAGTATTCCTTGCTGGCCAGAGGCTTGCTGGACACGCTATTGCCTGCTGGCAGTCCAGGAAAGTCTAGAAGTTGGAGTCTGGGTACTGGGGGTCTGGAAGTTGGCTGGGGGTCAGAGGTGATTCTCCCTAACTATCCCTTGCTGGCCAGAGGCTTGCAGGACACGCTATTGCCTGCTGGCAGTCCAGGAAAATCTAGAAGGTGGAGTCTGGTGCCTGGGGGTCTGGAAGTGCGGTGGGGGTCAGATTTGACACTCCCTCAGTATCCCTTGCAGTCCAGAGGCTTGAAGGACACGCTATTGCCTGATGGCAGTCCAGGAAAGTCTGGGGGGAGAAGGAGGTCTAGGTGTTAACAAGGGAATGCAGGGGGGTCAAGACAAAGGAAAAAAAAAAAAAAAATAAAAAACCGCCTCAAGGAGATCCTGGCTACCTACCTAGAATGTGGAGTCTCGGGCCTGGGTGTCTGGAAGTGGGGTGGGGGTCAGAGGTAACCCTCCCTCAGTATCCCTTGCTGGCCAGAGGCTTGCAGGACACGCTATTGCCTGCTGTCAGTCCAGGAAATTCTAGAAGGTGGAGTCTGGGACCTGGGGGTCTGGAAGTGGGGTGGGGGTCAGAGGTGACTCTACCTCAGTATCCCTTGCTGGCCAGAGGTTTGCAGGACACGCTATTGCCTTCTGGCAGTCCAGGAAATTCTGGGGGGAGAAGGAGTGCTAGGTGTTAACAAGGGAATGCAGGGGGGTAAAGAGAAAACAAAACAAAAAAAAAAAACGCCTCAAGGAGATCCTGGCTACCTACCTAGAAGGTGGAGTCTGGAGCCTGGGGGTCTGGAAGAGGGGTGGGGGTCAGAGGTGACCCTCCCTCAGTATCCCTTGCTGGCCAGAGGCTTGCTGGACTCGCTATTGCCTGCTGGCAGTCCAGGAGAGTCTAGAAGGTGGAGTCTGGGGCCTGGGGGTTTGGAAGTGGGGTGGGGGTCAGAGGTGAATCTCCCTCAGTATCCCTTGCTGGCCAGAGGCTTGCAGGACACGCTATTGCCTGCTGGCAGTCCAGGAAAGTCTGGGGGTAGAAGGAGGGCTAGGTGTAAACAAGGGAATGCAGGGGGGTCAAGAGAAAAGAAAAAAATAACAAAAAACCTCCTCAAGGAGATCCTTGCTACCTACCTAGAAGGTGGAGTCTGGGGCCTGGGAATCTGGAAGTGGGGTGTGGGTCAGAGGTGACCCTCCCTCAGTATCCCTTTCTGGTCAGAGGCTTGCAGGACACGCTATTGCCTGCTGTCTGTCCAGAAAAGTCTAGAAGGTGGAGTCTGGGGCCTGGGGGACTGGAGGTGGGGTGGGGGTCAGAGGTGACTCTCCCTCAGTATCCCTTGCTGGCCAGAGGCTTGCAGGACACGCTATTGCCTGCTGGCAGTCCAGGAAATTCTGGGGGTGAAGTAGGGCTAGGTGTTAACAAGGGAATGCAGGGGGTCAAGAGAAAAGAAAATAAAAAAAAAACCGCCTCAAGGAGATCCTGGCTACCTACCTAGAAGGTGGATTCCGGGGCCTGGGGGTCTGGAAGTGGGGTGGGGGTCAGAGGTGAACCCCCCCAATATCCCTTGCTGGCCAGAGGCTTGTAGGACACGCTAGGGCCTGCTGGCAGTCCAGGAAAGTCTAGAAGGTGGAGTCTGGGGCCTGGGGGTCTGGAAGTGGGGTGGGGTCAGAGGTGAATCTCCCTCATTATTCCTTGCTGGCCAGAGGTTTGCAGGACACACTATTGCCTGCTGGCAGTCCAGGAAAGTCTGGGGGAAAGGGAGGGCTAGGTGTTAACAAGGGAATGCAGGGGGTCAAGAGAAAAGAAAAAAAAAAAAAAAAAAAAAAAAACGCCTCAAGGAGATCCTGGCTACCTACCTAGAAGGTGGAGTCTGGAGCCTGGGGGACTGGAAGTGGGGTGGGGGTCAGTGGTGACCCTCACTCTGTATCGCTTGCTGACCAGAGGCTTGCAGGACACGCTATTGCCTGCTGGCAGTCCAGGAAAGTCTAGAAGGTGGAGTCTAGGACCTGGGGGTCTGGAAGTGGGGTGGGGGGTCAGAGGTGACCCTCCCTCAGTATCCCTTGCTGGCCAGAGGCTTGCAGGACACGCTATTTCTGGCTGGCAGTCCAGGAAAGTCTAGAAGGTGGAGTCTGGGGCCTGGGGGTCTGGAAGTGGGGTGGGGGTCAGAGGTGACTCTCCCTCACTATCCCTTGCTGGCCAGAGGTTTGCAGGACACTCTATTGCCTGCTGGCAGTCCAGGAAAGTCTGGCGGGAGAAGGAGGGCTAGGTGTTAACAAGGGAATGCAGGGGGGTCAAGAGAAAAGAAAAAAAAAAAAAACCGCATCAAGGAGATCCTGGCTACCTACCTAGAATGTGGAGTCTGGAGCCTGGGCGTCTGGAAGTGGGGTGGGGGTCAGAGGTGACTCTCCCTCAGTATCCCTTGCTGGCCAGAGGCTTGCAGGACACGCTATTGCCTGCTGGCAGTCCAGGAAAGTCTAGAAGGTGGAGTCTGGGTCCTGGGGGTCTGGAAGTGGGGTGGGGGTCAGTGGTGAATCTCCCTCACTATCCCTTGCTGGCCAGAGCTTTGCAGGACACGCTATTGCCTGCTGGCAGTCCAGGAAATTCTGGGGGGAGAAGGAGGGCTAGGTGTTAACAAGGGAATGCAGGGGGGTCAAGAGAAAAGAAAAAAAAAAAAACCGCCTCAAGGAGATCCTGGCTACCTACCTAGAAGTTGGAGTCTAGAGCCTGGTGGTCTGGAAGTGGGGTGGGGATCAGAGGTGACCCTCCCTCAGTATCCCGTGCTGGCCAGAGGCTTCCAGGACACGCTATTGCCTGCTGGCAGTCCAGGAAATTCTAGAAGGTAGAGTCTGTGGCCTGGGGGTCTGGAAGTGGGGTGCGGGTCAGAGGTGACCCTCCCTCAGTATCCCTTGCTGGCCAGAGGCTTGCAGGACACGCTATTGCCTGCAGTCAGTCCCGGAAATCTGGGGGAGAAGTTGGGGTAGGTGTTAACAAGGGAATGCAGGGGGGTCAAAAGAAAAGGAAAAAATAAAAAACCGCCTCAAGGAGATCCTGGCTACCTACCTAGAAGGTGGAGTCTGGGGCCTGGGGGTCTGGAAGTGGGGTGGGGTCAGAGGTGACCCTCCCTCAGTATCCCTTGCTGGCCAGAAGCTTACAGGACACGCTATTGCCTGCTGGCAGTCCAGGAAATTCTAGAAGGTGGAGTCTGGGGCCTGGGGGTTTGGAAGTGGTGTGGGGGTCAGAGGTAACCCTCCCTCAGTATCCCTTGATGGCCAGAGGCTTGCAGGACACGCTATTGCCTGCTGGTAGTCCAGGAAAGTCTAGAAGGTGGAGTCTGGTGCCTGGGGGTCTGAAAGTAGGGTGGGGGTCAGAGGTGACCCTGCCTCAGTATCCATTGCTGGCCAGAGGCTTGCAGGACACGCTATTGCCTGCTGGCAGTCCAGGAAAGTCTAGAAGGTGGAGTCTGGGGCCTGGGTGTCTGGAAGTGGGGTGGGGGTCAGAGTTGACTCTCCCTAACTATTCCTTGCTGGCCAGAGGCTTGCAGGACACGCTATTGCCTGCTGGCAGTCCAGGAAATTCTAGAAGGTGGAGTCTTGGGCCTGGGGGTCTGGAAGTGGGGTGGGGGTCAAAGTGACACTCCCTCAGTATCCCTTGCTGGCCAGAGGCTTCCAGGACACGCTATTGGCTGCTGGCAGTCCAGGAAAGTCTGGGGGGAGAAGGAGGGCTAGGTGTTAACAAAGAAATGCAGGGGTGTCAAGAGAAAAAAAAAAAAAAAAAAAAACGCCTCAATGAGATCCTTGCTACCTACCTAGAAGGTGGAGTCTGGGGCCTGGGGGTTTGGAAGTGGGGTGGGGGTCAGAGATGACAGTCCCTCAGTATCCCTTGATGGCCAGAGGCTTGCAGGACACGCTATTGCCTGCTGGCAGTCCAGGAAAGTCTAGAAGGTGGAGTCTGTGGCCTGGGGGTCTGGAAGTGGGGTGGGCGTCAGAGGTGACACTCCCTCAGTATCCCTTGCTGGCCAGAGGCTTGCAGGACACGCTATTGCCTGGTGGCAGTCCAGGAAATTCTGGGGGGAGAAGCAGGGCTAGGTGTTAACAAGGGAATGCAGGGGGGTCAAGAGAAAAGAAAAAAAAATAAAAAAAACCTCCTCACGGATATCATGGCTACCTACCTAGAAGGTGGAGTTTGGGGCCTGGGGGTCTGGAAGTGGGGTGGGGGTCAGAGGTGACCCTCCCTCAGTATCCCTTGCTGGCCAGAGGCTTGAAGGACACGCTATTGCCTGCTGGCAGTCCAGGAAAGTCTAGAAGGTGGAGTCTGGGACCTGGAGGTCTGGAAGTGTGGTGGGGGTCAGAGGTGACCCTCCCTCAGTATCCCTTGCTGGCCAGAGGTTTACAGGACATACTATTTCCTGCTGTCAATCCAGGAAAGTCTAGAAGTTAGAGTCTGGGGCCTGGGGGTCTGGATGTGGCGTGAGGGTCAGAGGTGACCCTCCCTCAGTATCCATTGCTGGCCAGAGGCATGCAGGACACGCTATTGCCTGCTGGCAGTCCAGGAAAGTATAGAAGGTGGAGTCTGGGGCCTGGGGGTCTGGGAGTGGGGTGGGGGTAAGAGGTGACACTCCCTCAGTATTCCTTGCTGGCCAGAGGCTTGCTGGACACGCTATTGCCTGCTGGCAGTCCAGGAAAGTCTAGAAGTTGGAGTCTGGGTACTGGGGGTCTGGAAGTTGGCTGGGGGTCAGAGGTGATTCTCCCTAACTATCCCTTGCTGGCCAGAGGCTTGCAGGACACGCTATTGCCTGCTGGCAGTCCAGGAAAATCTAGAAGGTGGAGTCTGGTGCCTGGGGGTCTGGAAGTGCGGTGGGGGTCAGATTTGACACTCCCTCAGTATCCCTTGCAGTCCAGAGGCTTGAAGGACACGCTATTGCCTGATGGCAGTCCAGGAAAGTCTGGGGGGAGAAGGAGGTCTAGGTGTTAACAAGGGAATGCAGGGGGGTCAAGACAAAGGAAAAAAAAAAAAAAAAAAAAAAAAACCGCCTCAAGGAGATCCTGGCTACCTACCTAGAATGTGGAGTCTCGGGCCTGGGTGTCTGGAAGTGGGGTGGGGGTCAGAGGTAACCCTCCCTCAGTATCCCTTGCTGGCCAGAGGCTTGCAGGACACGCTATTGCCTGCTGTCAGTCCAGGAAATTCTAGAAGGTGGAGTCTGGGACCTGGGGGTCTGGAAGTGGGGTGGGGGTCAGAGGTGACTCTACCTCAGTATCCCTTGCTGGCCAGAGGTTTGCAGGACACGCTATTGCCTTCTGGCAGTCCAGGAAATTCTGGGGGGAGAAGGAGGGCTAGGTGTTAACAAGGGAATGCAGGGGGGTAAAGAGAAAACAAAACAAAAAAAAAAACGCCTCAAGGAGATCCTGGCTACCTACCTAGAAGGTGGAGTCTGGAGCCTGGGGGTCTGGAAGAGGGGTGGGGGTCAGAGGTGACCCTCCCTCAGTATCCCTTGCTGGCCAGAGGCTTGCTGGACTCGCTATTGCCTGCTGGCAGTCCAGGAGAGTCTAGAAGGTGGAGTCTGGGGCCTGGGGGTTTGGAAGTGGGGTGGGGGTCAGAGGTGAATCTCCCTCAGTATCCCTTGCTGGCCAGAGGCTTGCAGGACACGCTATTGCCTGCTGGCAGTCCAGGAAAGTCTGGGGGTAGAAGGAGGGCTAGGTGTAAACAAGGGAATGCAGGGGGGTCAAGAGAAAAGAAAAAAATAACAAAAAACCTCCTCAAGGAGATCCTTGCTACCTACCTAGAAGGTGGAGTCTGGGGCCTGGGAATCTGGAAGTGGGGTGTGGGTCAGAGGTGACCCTCCCTCAGTATCCCTTTCTGGTCAGAGGCTTGCAGGACACGCTATTGCCTGCTGTCTGTCCAGAAAAGTCTAGAAGGTGGAGTCTGGGGCCTGGGGGACTGGAGGTGGGGTGGGGGTCAGAGGTGACTCTCCCTCAGTATCCCTTGCTGGCCAGAGGCTTGCAGGACACGCTATTGCCTGCTGGCAGTCCAGGAAATTCTGGGGGTGAAGGAGGGCTAGGTGTAACAAGGGAATGCAGGGGGTCAAGAGAAAAGAAAATAAAAAAAAACCGCCTCAAGGAGATCCTGGCTACCTACCTAGAAGGTGGATTCCGGGGCCTGGGGGTCTGGAAGTGGGGTGGGGGTCAGAGGTGAACCCCCCCAATATCCCTTGCTGGCCAGAGGCTTGTAGGACACGCTAGGGCCTGCTGGCAGTCCAGGAAAGTCTAGAAGGTGGAGTCTGGGGCCTGGGGGTCTGGAAGTGGGGTGGGGTCAGAGGTGAATCTCCCTCATTATTCCTTGCTGGCCAGAGGTTTGCAGGACACACTATTGCCTGCTGGCAGTCCAGGAAAGTCTGGGGGAAAGGGAGGGCTAGGTGTTAACAAGGGAATGCAGGGGGTCAAGAGAAAAGAAAAAAAAAAAAAAAAAAAAACGCCTCAAGGAGATCCTGGCTACCTACCTAGAAGGTGGAGTCTGGAGCCTGGGGGACTGGAAGTGGGGTGGGGGTCAGTGGTGACCCTCACTCTGTATCGCTTGCTGACCAGAGGCTTGCAGGACACGCTATTGCCTGCTGGCAGTCCAGGAAAGTCTAGAAGGTGGAGTCTAGGACCTGGGGGTCTGGAAGTGGGGTGGGGGGTCAGAGGTGACCCTCCCTCAGTATCCCTTGCTGGCCAGAGGCTTGCAGGACACGCTATTTCTGGCTGGCAGTCCAGGAAAGTGTAGAAGGTGGAGTCTGGGGCCTGGGGGTCTGGAAGTGGGGTGGGGGTCAGAGGTGACTCTCCCTCACTATCCCTTGCTGGCCAGAGGTTTGCAGGACACTCTATTGCCTGCTGGCAGTCCAGGAAAGTCTGGCGGGAGAAGGAGGGCTAGGTGTTAACAAGGGAATGCAGGGGGGTCAAGAGAAAAGAAAAAAAAAAAAAACCGCATCAAGGAGATCCTGGCTACCTACCTAGAATGTGGAGTCTGGAGCCTGGGCGTCTGGAAGTGGGGTGGGGGTCAGAGGTGACTCTCCCTCAGTATCCCTTGCTGGCCAGAGGCTTGCAGGACACGCTATTGCCTGCTGGCAGTCCAGGAAAGTCTAGAAGGTGGAGTCTGGGTCCTGGGGGTCTGGAAGTGGGGTGGGGGTCAGTGGTGAATCTCCCTCACTATCCCTTGCTGGCCAGAGCTTTGCAGGACACGCTATTGCCTGCTGGCAGTCCAGGAAATTCTGGGGGGAGAAGGAGGGCTAGGTGTTAACAAGGGAATGCAGGGGGGTCAAGAGAAAAGAAAAAAAAAAAAACCGCCTCAAGGAGATCCTGGCTACCTACCTAGAAGTTGGAGTCTAGAGCCTGGTGGTCTGGAAGTGGGGTGGGGATCAGAGGTGACCCTCCCTCAGTATCCCATGCTGGCCAGAGGCTTCCAGGACACGCTATTGCCTGCTGGCAGTCCAGGAAATTCTAGAAGGTAGAGTCTGTGGCCTGGGGGTCTGGAAGTGGGGTGCGGGTCAGAGGTGACCCTCCCTCAGTATCCCTTGCTGGCCAGAGGCTTGCAGGACACGCTATTGCCTGCAGTCAGTCCCGGAAATCTGGGGGAGAAGTTGGGGTAGGTGTTAACAAGGGAATGCAGGGGGGTCAAAAGAAAAGGAAAAAATAAAAAACCGCCTCAAGGAGATCCTGGCTACCTACCTAGAAGGTGGAGTCTGGGGCCTGGGGGTCTGGAAGTGGGGTGGGGTCAGAGGTGACCCTCCCTCAGTATCCCTTGCTGGCCAGAAGCTTACAGGACACGCTATTGCCTGCTGGCAGTCCAGGAAATTCTAGAAGGTGGAGTCTGGGGCCTGGGGGTTTGGAAGTGGTGTGGGGGTCAGAGGTAACCCTCCCTCAGTATCCCTTGATGGCCAGAGGCTTGCAGGACACGCTATTGCCTGCTGGTAGTCCAGGAAAGTCTAGAAGGTGGAGTCTGGTGCCTGGGGGTCTGAAAGTAGGGTGGGGGTCAGAGGTGACCCTGCCTCAGTATCCATTGCTGGCCAGAGGCTTGCAGGACACGCTATTGCCTGCTGGCAGTCCAGGAAAGTCTAGAAGGTGGAGTCTGGGGCCTGGGTGTCTGGAAGTGGGGTGGGGGTCAGAGTTGACTCTCCCTAACTATTCCTTGCTGGCCAGAGGCTTGCAGGACACGCTATTGCCTGCTGGCAGTCCAGGAAATTCTAGAAGGTGGAGTCTTGGGCCTGGGGGTCTGGAAGTGGGGTGGGGGTCAAAGGTGACACTCCCTCAGTATCCCTTGCTGGCCAGAGGCTTCCAGGACACGCTATTGGCTGCTGGCAGTCCAGGAAAGTCTGGGGGGAGAAGGAGGGCTAGGTGTTAACAAAGAAATGCAGGGGTGTCAAGAGAAAAAAAAAAAAAAAAAAAAAAACGCCTCAATGAGATCCTTGCTACCTACCTAGAAGGTGGAGTCTGGGGCCTGGGGGTTTGGAAGTGGGGTGGGGGTCAGAGATGACAGTCCCTCAGTATCCCTTGATGGCCAGAGGCTTGCAGGACACGCTATTGCCTGCTGGCAGTCCAGGAAAGTCTAGAAGGTGGAGTCTGTGGCCTGGGGGTCTGGAAGTGGGGTGGGCGTCAGAGGTGACACTCCCTCAGTATCCCTTGCTGGCCAGAGGCTTGCAGGACACGCTATTGCCTGGTGGCAGTCCAGGAAATTCTGGGGGGAGAAGCAGGGCTAGGTGTTAACAAGGGAATGCAGGGGGGTCAAGAGAAAAGAAAAAAAAATAAAAAAAACCTCCTCACGGATATCATGGCTACCTACCTAGAAGGTGGAGTTTGGGGCCTGGGGGTCTGGAAGTGGGGTGGGGGTCAGAGGTGACCCTCCCTCAGTATCCCTTGCTGGCCAGAGGCTTGAAGGACACGCTATTGCCTGCTGGCAGTCCAGGAAAGTCTAGAAGGTGGAGTCTGGGACCTGGAGGTCTGGAAGTGGGGTGGGGGTCAGAGGTGACTCTACCTCAGTATCCCTTGCTGGCCAGAGGTTTGCAGAACACGCTATTGCCTTCTGGCAGTCCAGGAAATTCTGGGGGGAGAAGGAGGGCTAGGTGTTAACAAGGGAATGCAGGGGGGTAAAGAGAAAAGAAAAAAAAAAAAACCGCCTCAAGGAGATCCTGGCTACCTACCTAGAAGGTTGAGTCTGGAGCCTGGGGTTCTGGAAGAGGGGTGGGGGTCAGAGGTGACCCTCCCTCAGTATCCCTTGCTGGCCAGAGGCAGCTGGACTCGCTATTGCCTGCTGGCAGTCCAGGAAAGTCTAGAAGGTGGAGTCTGGGGCCTGGGGGTCTGGAAGTGGGGTGGGGGTCAGAGGTGACTCTCCCTCAGTATCCCTTGCTGGCCCGAGGCTTGCAGGACACGCTATTGCCTGCTGTCCGTCCAGGAAAGTCTAGACGGTGGATACTGGGGCTTGGGGGTCTGGAAGTGGGGTGGGGGTCAGAGGTGACTCTCCTTCTGTATCCCTTGCTGGCCAGAGGCTTGCAGGACACGCTATTGCCTGCTGGCAGTCCAGGAAATTCTGGGGGGAGAAGGAGGGCTAGGTGTAAACAAGGGAATGCAGGGGGGTCAAGAGAAAAGAAAAAAAATAACAAAAAACCTCCTCAAGGAGATCCTTGCTACCTACCTAGAAGGTGGAGTCTGGGGCCTGGGAGTCTGGAAGTGGGGTGGGGGTCAGAGGTGACCCTCCCTCAGTATCCCTTGCTGGCCAGAGGCTTGCAGGATATGCTATTGCCTGCTGTCAGTCCAGAAAAGTCTAGAAGGTGGAGTCGGGGGCCTGGGGGTCTGGAGGTGGGGTTGGGGTCAGAGGTGACTCTCCCTCACTATCCCTTGCTGGCCAGAGGCTTGCAGGACACGCTATTGCCTGCTGGCAGTCCAGGAAATTCTGGGGGGAGAAGGAGGGATAGGTGTTAACGAGGGAATGCAGGGGGTCAAGAGAAAAGAAAAAAAAAAAAAACCGCCTCAAGGAGATCCTGGATACCTACCTAGAAGGTGGATTCCGTGGCCTGGGGGTCTGGAAGTGGGGTGGGGGTCAGGGGTGAACCCCCCCAATATCCCTTGCTGGCCAGAGGCTTGCAGGACACGCTATGGCCTGCTGGCAGTCCAGGAAAGTCTAGAAGGTGGAGTCTGGGGCCTGGGGGTCTGGAAGTGGGGTGGGGTTTAGAAGTGATCCTCCCTCAGTATCCCTTGCTGGCCAGAGGCTTGCAGGACACGTTATTGTCTGCTGACAGTCCAGGAAAGTCTAGAAGGTGGAGTCTGGGGCCTGGGGATCTGGAAGTGGGGAGGGGGTCAGAGGTGACCCTCCCTCAGTATCCCTTGCTGGCCAGAGGCTTGCAGGACACGCTATTGCCTGCTGGCAGTCCAGGAAATTCTAGAAGGTGGAGTCTGGGGCCTGGGGGTTTGGAAGTGGTGTGGGGGTCAGAGGTAACCCTCCCTCAGTATCCCTTGATGGCCAGAGGCTTGCAGGACACGCTATTGCCTGCTGGTAGTCCAGGAAAGTCTAGAAGGTGGAGTCTGGTGCCTGGGGGTCTGAAAGTAGGGTGGGGGTCAGAGGTGACCCTGCCTCAGTATCCATTGCTGGCCAGAGGCTTGCAGGACACGCTATTGCCTGCTGGCAGTCCAGGAAAGTCTAGAAGGTGGAGTCTGGGGCCTGGGTGTCTGGAAGTGGGGTGGGGGTCAGAGTTGACTCTCCCTAACTATTCCTTGCTGGCCAGAGGCTTGCAGGACACGCTATTGCCTGCTGGCAGTCCAGGAAATTCTAGAAGGTGGAGTCTTGGGCCTGGGGGTCTGGAAGTGGGGTGGGGGTCAAAGGTGACACTCCCTCAGTATCCCTTGCTGGCCAGAGGCTTCCAGGACACGCTATTGGCTGCTGGCAGTCCAGGAAAGTCTGGGGGGAGAAGGAGGGCTAGGTGTTAACAAAGAAATGCAGGGGTGTCAAGAGAAAAAAAAAAAAAAAAAAAACGCCTCAATGAGATCCTTGCTACCTACCTAGAAGGTGGAGTCTGGGGCCTGGGGGTTTGGAAGTGGGGTGGGGGTCAGAGATGACAGTCCCTCAGTATCCCTTGATGGCCAGAGGCTTGCAGGACACGCTATTGCCTGCTGGCAGTCCAGGAAAGTCTAGAAGGTGGAGTCTGTGGCCTGGGGGTCTGGAAGTGGGGTGGGCGTCAGAGGTGACACTCCCTCAGTATCCCTTGCTGGCCAGAGGCTTGCAGGACACGCTATTGCCTGGTGGCAGTCCAGGAAATTCTGGGGGGAGAAGCAGGGCTAGGTGTTAACAAGGGAATGCAGGGGGGTCAAGAGAAAAGAAAAAAAAATAAAAAAAACCTCCTCACGGATATCATGGCTACCTACCTAGAAGGTGGAGTTTGGGGCCTGGGGGTCTGGAAGTGGGGTGGGGGTCAGAGGTGACCCTCCCTCAGTATCCCTTGCTGGCCAGAGGCTTGAAGGACACGCTATTGCCTGCTGGCAGTCCAGGAAAGTCTAGAAGGTGGAGTCTGGGACCTGGAGGTCTGGAAGTGGGGTGGGGGTCAGAGGTGACTCTACCTCAGTATCCCTTGCTGGCCAGAGGTTTGCAGAACACGCTATTGCCTTCTGGCAGTCCAGGAAATTCTGGGGGGAGAAGGAGGGCTAGGTGTTAACAAGGGAATGCAGGGGGGTAAAGAGAAAAGAAAAAAAAAAAAAAACCGCCTCAAGGAGATCCTGGCTACCTACCTAGAAGGTTGAGTCTGGAGCCTGGGGTTCTGGAAGAGGGGTGGGGGTCAGAGGTGACCCTCCCTCAGTATCCCTTGCTGGCCAGAGGCAGCTGGACTCGCTATTGCCTGCTGGCAGTCCAGGAAAGTCTAGAAGGTGGAGTCTGGGGCCTGGGGGTCTGGAAGTGGGGTGGGGGTCAGAGGTGACTCTCCCTCAGTATCCCTTGCTGGCCCGAGGCTTGCAGGACACGCTATTGCCTGCTGTCCGTCCAGGAAAGTCTAGACGGTGGATACTGGGGCTTGGGGGTCTGGAAGTGGGGTGGGGGTCAGAGGTGACTCTCCTTCTGTATCCCTTGCTGGCCAGAGGCTTGCAGGACACGCTATTGCCTGCTGGCAGTCCAGGAAATTCTGGGGGGAGAAGGAGGGCTAGGTGTAAACAAGGGAATGCAGGGGGGTCAAGAGAAAAGAAAAAAAATAACAAAAAACCTCCTCAAGGAGATCCTTGCTACCTACCTAGAAGGTGGAGTCTGGGGCCTGGGAGTCTGGAAGTGGGGTGGGGGTCAGAGGTGACCCTCCCTCAGTATCCCTTGCTGGCCAGAGGCTTGCAGGATATGCTATTGCCTGCTGTCAGTCCAGAAAAGTCTAGAAGGTGGAGTCGGGGGCCTGGGGGTCTGGAGGTGGGGTTGGGGTCAGAGGTGACTCTCCCTCACTATCCCTTGCTGGCCAGAGGCTTGCAGGACACGCTATTGCCTGCTGGCAGTCCAGGAAATTCTGGGGGGAGAAGGAGGGATAGGTGTTAACGAGGGAATGCAGGGGGTCAAGAGAAAAGAAAAAAAAAAACCGCCTCAAGGAGATCCTGGATACCTACCTAGAAGGTGGATTCCGTGGCCTGGGGGTCTGGAAGTGGGGTGGGGGGTCAGGGGTGAACCCCCCCAATATCCCTTGCTGGCCAGAGGCTTGCAGGACACGCTATGGCCTGCTGGCAGTCCAGGAAAGTCTAGAAGGTGGAGTCTGGGGCCTGGGGGTCTGGAAGTGGGGTGGGGTTTAGAAGTGATCCTCCCTCAGTATCCCTTGCTGGCCAGAGGCTTGCAGGACACGTTATTGTCTGCTGACAGTCCAGGAAAGTCTAGAAGGTGGAGTCTGGGGCCTGGGGATCTGGAAGTGGGGAGGGGGTCAGAGGTGACCCTCCCTCAGTATCCCTTGCTGGCCAGAGGCTTGCAGGACACGCTATTGCCTGCTGGCAGTCCAGGAAAGTCTAGAAGGTGGACTCTGGGGCCTGGGGGTATGGAAGTGGGGTGGGGTTCAGAGGTGACCCTCTCTCAGTATCCCTTGCTGGCCAGAGGCTTGCAGGACATGCTAATGCCTGCTGGCAGTCCAGGAAATTCTACAAGGTGGAGTCTGGGGCCTGAGGGTCTGGAAGTGGGGTGGGGGTCAGAGGTGACCCTCCCTCAGTATCCCTTGCTGGCCAGAGGCTTATAGGACATACTATTTCCTGCTGTCAATCCAGGAAAGTCTAGAAGTTAGAGTCTGGGGCCTGGGGGTCTGGATGTGGTGTGAGGGTCAGAGGTGACCCTCCCTCAGTATCCATTGCTGGCCAGAGGCATGCAGGACACGCTATTGCCTGTTGGCAGTCCAGGAAAGTCTAAAAGGTGGAGTCTGGGGCCTGGGGGTCTGGGAGTGGCGTGGGGGTCAGAGGTGACCCTCCCTCAGTATCCCTTGCTGGCCAGAGGCTTGCAGGACACGCTATTGCCTGCTGGCAGTCCAGGAAATTCTAGAAGGTGGAGTCTGGGGCCTGGGGGTCTGGAAGTGGGGTGGGGTCAGAGGTGAATCTCCCTCATTATCCCTTGCTGGCCAGAGGTTTGCAGGACACACTATTGCCTGCTGGCAGTCCAGGAAATTCTGGGGGAAAGGGAGGGCTAGGTGTTAAAAAGGGAATGCAGGGTGCAGTGGGGTCATGAGAAAAGAAAAAAAAAAAAAAAACGCCTCAAGGAGATCCTGGCTACATACCTAGAAGGTGGAGTCTGGAGCCTGGGGGACTGGAAGTGGGGTGGGGGGTCAGAGGTGACCCTCCCTCAGTATCCCTTGCTGGCCAGAGGCTTGCAGGACACGCTATTTCCGGCTGGCAGTCCAGGAAAGTCTAGAAGGTGGAGTCTGGGGCCTGGGGGTCTGGAAGTGGGGTGGGGGTCAGAGGTGACTCTCCCTCACTATCCCTTGCTGGCCAGAGGTTTGCAGGACACTCTATTGCCTGCTGGCAGTCCAGGAAAGTCTGGCGGGAGAAGGAGGGCTAGGTGTTAACAAGGGAATGCAGGGGGGTCAAGAGAAAAGAAAAAAAAAAAAACCGCCTCAAGGAGATCCTGGCTACCTACCTAGAATGTGGAGTCTGGAGCCTGGGCGTCTGGAAGTGGGGTGGGGGTCAGAGGTGACTCTCCCTCAGTATCCCTTGCTGGCCAGAGGCTTGCAGGACACGCTATTACCTGCTGACAGTCCAGGAAAGTCTAGAAGGTGTAGTCTGGGTCCTGGGGGTCTGGAAGTGGGGTGGGGGTCAGTGGTGAATCTCCCTCACTATCCCTTGCTGGCCAGAGCTTTGCAGGACACGCTATTGCCTGCTGGCAGTCCAGGAAATTCTGGGGGGAGAAGGAGGGCTAGGTGTTAACAAGGGAATGCAGGGGGGGTCAAGAGAAAAGAAAAAAAAAAAAACCGCCTCAAGGAGATCCTGGCTACCAACCTAGAAGGTGGAGTCTGGAGCCTGGTGGTCTGGAAGTGGGGTGGGGATCAGAGGTGACCCTCCCTCAGTATCCCGTGCTGGCCAGAGGCTTCCAGGACACGCTATTGCCTGCTGGCAGTCCAGGAAATTCTAGAAGGTGGAGTCTGTGGCCTGGGGGTCTGGAAGTGGGGTGCGGGTCAGAGGTGACCCTCCCTCAGTATCCCTTGCTGGCCAGAGGCTTGCAGGACACGCTATTGCCTGCAGTCAGTCCAGGAAATCTGGGGGAGAAGTTGGGGTAGGTGTTAACAAGGGAATGCAGGGGGGTCAAAAGAAAAGAAAAAAAAAAAAAAAAAAACGCCTTAAGGAGATCCTGGCTACCTACCTAGAAGGTGGAGTCTGGGGCCTGGGGGTCTGGAAGTGGGGTGGGGGTCAGAGGTGACCCTCCCTCAGTATCCCTTGCTGGCCAGAGGCTTACAGGACACGCTATTGCCTGCTGGCAGTCCAGGAAAGTCTAGAAGGTGGAGTCTGGGGCCTGGGGGTCTGGAAGTGGTGTGGGGGTCAGAGGTAACCCTCCCTCAGTATCCCTTGATGGCCAGAGGCTTGCAGGACACGCTATTGCCTGCTGGTAGTCCAGGAAAGTCTAGAAGGTGGAGTCTGGTGCCTGGGGGTCTGAAAGAGGGGTGGGGGTCAGAGGTGACCCTCCCTCAGTATCCATTGCTGGCCAGAGGCTTGCAGGACACGCTATTGCCTGCTGGCAGTCCAGGAAAGTCTAGAAGGTGGAGTCTGGGGCCTGGGGGGTCTGGAAGTGGGGTGGGGGGTCAGAGTTGACTCTCCCTAACTATACCTTGATGGCCAGAGGCTTGCAGGACACGCTATTGCCTGCTGGCAGTCCAGGAAAGTCTAGAAGGTGGAGTCTTGGGCCTGGGGGTCTGGAAGTGGGGTGGGGGTCAAAGGTGACTCTCCCTCAGTATCCCTTGCTGGCCAGAGGCTTCCAGGACACGCTATTGCCTGCTGGCAGTCCAGGAAAGTCTGGGGGGAGAAGGAGGGCTAGGTGTTAACAAAGAAATGCAGGGGTGTCAAGAGAAAAAAAAAAAAAAAAAAACGCCTCAATGAGATCCTTGCTACCTACCTAGAAGGTGGAGTCTGGGGCCTGGGGGTTTGGAAGTGGGGTGGGGGTCAGAGATGACAGTCCCTCAGTATCCCTTGCTGGCCAGAGGCTTGCAGGACACGCTATTGCCTGCTGGCAGTCCAGGAAAGTCTAGAAGGTGGAGTCTGGGGCCTGGGGGTCTGGAAGTGGGGTGGGGGTCAGAGGTGACTCTCCCTCAGTATCCCTTGTTGGCCAGAGGCTTGCAGGACACGCTATTGCCTGCTGTCAGTCCAGGAAAGTCTAGAAGGTGGAGACTGGGGCTTGGGGGGTCTGGAAGATGGGTGGGGGTCAGAGGTGACTCTCCTTCTGTATCCCTTGCTGGCCAGAGGCTTGCAGGACACGCTATTGCCTGTTGGCAGTCCAGGAAAGTCTGGGGGGAGAAGGAGGGCTAGGTGTAAACAAGGGAATGCAGGGGGGTCAAAAGAAAAGAAAAAAAATAACAAAAAACCTCCTCAAGGAGATCCTTGCTACCTACCTAGAAGGTGGAGTCTGGGACCTGGGAGTCTGGAAGTGGGGTGGGGGGTCAGAGGTGACCCTCCCTCAGTATCCCTTGCTTGCCAGAGGCTTGCAGGACACGCTATTGCCTGCTGGCAGTCCAGGAAATTCTAGAAGGTGGAGTCTGGGGCCTGGGTGTCTGGAAGTGGGGTGGTGGTCAGAGGTGACCCTCCCTCAGTATCCCTTGCTGGCCAGAGGCTTGCAGGACATACTATTGCCTGCTGGCAGTCCAGGAAATTCTAGAAGGTAGAGTCTGGGGCCTGGGGGTCTGGACGTGGGGGTGGGGGTCAGAGGTGACCCTCCCTCAGTATCCATTGCTGTCCAGAGGCATGCAGGACACGCTATTGCCTGCTGGCAGTCCAGGAAAGTCTAGAAGGTGGAGTCTGGGGCCTGGGGTCTGCAAGTGGGGTGGGGTCAGAGGTGACCCTCCCTCAATATCCCTTGCTGGCCAGAGGCTTGCAGGACCCGCTATTGCCTGCTGGCAGTCCAGGAAAGTCTAGAAGGTGGAGTCTGGGGGCCGGGGGGTCTGGAAGTGGGGTGGGGGTCAGAGGTGACCCTCCCTCAGTATCCCTTGCTGGCCAGAGCCTTGCAGGACACCGTATTGCCTGCTGGCAGTCCAGGAAAGTCTAGAAGGTGGAGTCTGGGGCCTGGGGGTCGGGAAGTGGGGTGGGGGTCAGAGGTGACTCTCCCTAACTATCCCTTGCTGGCCAGAGGCTTAAAGGACACGCTATTGCCTGCTGGCAGTCCAGGAAAGTCTGGGGGGAGAAGGAGGACTATGTGTTAACAAGGGAATGCAGGGGGGTCAAGAGAAAAGAAAAAAAAAAAAAAAAAAAAACACAACCGCTTCAAGGAGATCCTGGCTACCTACCTAGAAGGTGGAGTCTGGGGCCTGGGGGTCTGGAAGTGGGGTGGGGGTCAGAGGTGACTCTCCCTCAGTATCCCTTGCTGGCCAGAGGCTTGGAGGACACTCTATTGCCTGCTGGCAGTCCAAGAATGTCTGGGAGGAGAAGGAAGGCTAGGTGTTAACAAGGGAATGCAGGTCGGTCAAGAGAAAAGAAAAAAAAAAAAAACGCCTGAAGGAAATCCCGGCTACCTACCTAGTAGGTGGAGTCTGGGGCCTGGGGGTCTGGAAGTGGGGTGGGGGTCAGAGGTGACCCTCCCTCAGTATCCCTTGCTGGCCAGAGGCTTGCCGGACACGCTATTGCCTGCTGGCAGTCCAGGAAAGTCTAGAAGGTGGAGTCTGTGGCCTGGGGGTCTGGAAGTGGGGTGGGGGTCAGAGGTGACCCTCCCTCAGTATCCCTTGCTTGCAAGAGGCTTGCAGGACACGCTATTGCCTGCTGGCAGTCCAGGAAAGTCTAGAAGGTGGAGTCTGGGGCCTGGGGGTCTAGAAGTGGGGTGGGGCTCAGAGGTGACCCTCCCTCAGTATCCCTTGTTGGCCAGAGGCTTGCAGGACACACTATTTCCTGCTGGCAGTCCAGGAAAGGCTAGAAGGTGGAGTCTGGGGCCTGGGTGTCTGAAAGAGGGGTGGGTGTCAGAGGTGACCCTCCCTCAGTATCCCTTGCTGGCCAGAGGCTTGCAGGACACGCTATTGCCTGCTGGCAGTCCAGGAAAGTCTGGGGGGAGAAGGAGGGCTAGGTGTTATCAAGGGAATGCAGGGGGGTCAAGAGAAAAGAAAAAAAGGAGAAAAACAAAACCGCCTCAAGGAGATCCTGGCTACCTACCTAGAAGGTGGAGTCTGGGGCCTGGGTTTCTGGAAGTGGGGTGGGGGTCAGAGGTGACCCTCCCTCAGTATCCCTTGCTGGCCAGAGTCTTGCAGGACACGCTATGGCCTGCTGGCAGTCCAGGAAAGTCTAGAAGGTGGAGTCTGGGTCCTGGAGGTCTGGAAGTGGGGTGGGGGACAGAGGTGACTCTCCCTCAGTATCCCTTGCTGGCCAGAGGCTTGCAGGACACGCTATTGCCTGCTGGCAGTCCAGGAAAGTCTAGGGGAAGAATGAGGGCTAGGTGTTAACAAGGGAATGCAGCGGGGTCAAGAGAAAAGAAAAAAATAAATAAATAAAACCGCCTCAAGGATATCCTGGCTACCTACCTAGAAGGTGGAGTCTGGGGCCTGGGGGTCTGGCAGTGGGGTGGGGGTCAGAGGTGACCCTCACTCAGTATCCCTTGCTGGCCAGTGGCTTGCAGGACACGCTATTGCCTGCTGGCAGTCCAGGAAATTCTAGAAGGCGGAGTCTGGGGCCTGGGGGTCTGGAAGTGGGGTGGGGGTCAGAGGTGACCCTCCCTCAGTATCCCTTGCTGGCCAGAGGCTTGCAGGACACGCTATTGCCTGCTAGCTGTCCAGGAAAGTCTGGGGGGAGAAGGAGGGCTAGGTGTTAACAAGGGAATGCAGGGGGGTCAAGAGAAAAGAAAAAATAAAAAACAAAACCGCCTCAAGGAGATCCTGGCTACTTACCTAGAAGGTGGAGTCTGGGGCCTGGGGGTCTTGAAGTGGGGTGGGGGTCAGAGGTGACCCTCCCTCAGCATTCCTTGCTGGCCAGAGGCTTGCCGGACACGCTATTGCCTGCTGGCTGTCCAGGAAAGTCTAGAAGTTGGAGTCTGGGGCCTGGGGGTCTGGAAGTGGGGTAGGGGTCAGAGGTGACCCTCCCTCAGTATCCCTTGCTTGCCAGAGGCTTGCAGGACACGCTATTGCCTGCTGGCAGTCCAGGAAAGTCTAGAAGGTGGAGTCTGGGGCCTGGGGGTCTGGAAGTGGGGTAGGGGTCAGCGGTGACCCTCCCTCAGTATCCCTTGCTTGCCAGAGGATTGCAGGACACGCTATTGCCTGCTGGCAGTCCAGTAAAGTCTAGAAGGTGGAGTCTGTGGCCTGGGGGTCTGGAAGTGTGGTGGGGCTCAGAGGTGACCCTCCCTCAGTATCCCTTGCTGGCCAGAGGCTTGCAGGACAAGCTATTGCCTGCTGGCAGTCCAAGAACGTCCAGGAGTAGAAGGAGGGCTAGGTGTTAACAAGGGAATGCAGGTCGGTCAAGAGAAAAGAAAAAAAAAAAAAAAAAAAAAAAAAAAAAAAAAACGCCTGAAGGAGATCCCGGCTACCTACCTAGAAGGTAGAGTCTGGGGCCTGGGGGTCTGGAAGTGGGGTGGGCGTCAGAGGTGACCCTCCCTCAGTATTCCTTGCTGGCCAGAGGCTTGCCGGACACGCTATTGCCTGCTGGCAGTCCAGGAAAGTCTACAAGGTGGAGTCTGGGGCCTGGGGGTCTGGAAGTGGGGTGGGGGTCAGAGGTGACCCTCCCTCAGTATCCCTTGCTTGCCAGAGGCTTGCAGGACACGCTATTGCCTGCTGGCAGTCCAGGAAAGTCTAGAAGGTGGAGTCTGGGGCCTGGGGGTCTGGAAGTGGGGTGGGGCTCAGACGTGACCCTCCCTCAGTATCCCTTGTTGGCCAGAGGCTTGCAGGACACACTATTGCCTGCTGGCAGTCCAGGAAAGGCTAGAAGGTGGAGCCTGGGGCCTGGGGGTCTGAAAGAGGGGTGGGGGTCAGAGGTGACCCTCCCTCAGTATCCCTTGCTGGCCAGAGACTTGCAGGACACGCTATTGCCTGCTGGCAGTCCAGGAAACTCTGGGGGGAGAAGGTGGGCTAGGTGTTATCAAGGGAATGCAGGGGGGTCAAGAGAAAAGAAAAAAAGGAAAAAAACAAAACCGCCTCAAGGAGATCCTGGCTACCTACCTAGAAGGTGGAGTCTGGGGACTGGGGTTCTGGAAGTGGGGTGGGGGTCAGAGGTGACCCTCCCTCAGTATCCCTTGCTGGCCAGAGGCTTGCAGGACACGCTATTGCCTGCTGGCCGTCCAGGAAATTCTAGAAGGTGGAGTCTGGGGCCTGGGGGTCTGGAAGTGGGGTGGGGGTCAGAGGTGACTCTCCCTCAGTATCCCTTGCTGGCCAGAGGCTTGCAGGACACGCTATTGCCTGCTAGCTGTCCAGGAAAGTCTGGGGGGAGAAGGAGGGCTAGGTGTTAACAAGGGAATGCAGGGGGGTCAAGAGAAAAGAAAAAAATAAAAAACAAAATCGCCTCAAGGAGATCCTGGCTACCTACCTAGAAGGTGGAGTCTGGGGCCTGGGGGTCTTGAAGTGGGGTGGGGGTCAGAGGTGACCCTCCCTCACCATTCCTTGCTGGCCAGATGCTTGCCGGACACGCTATTGCCTGCTGGCAGTCCAGGAAAGTGTAGAAGGTGGAGTCTGGGGCCTGGGGGTCTGGAAGTGGGGTAGGGGTCAGAGGTGACCCTCCCTCAGTATCCCTTGCTTGCCAGAGGCTTGCAGGACACGCTATTGCCTGCTGGCAGTCCAGGAAAGTCTAGAAGGTGGAGTCTGGGGCCTGGGGGTCTGGAAGTGGGGTGGGGCTCAGAGGTGACCCTCCCTCAGTATCCCTTGCTGGCCAGAGGCTTGCAGGACACACTATTGCCTGCTGGAAGTCCAGAAAAGGCTAGAAGGTGGAGTCTGGGTCCTGGGGGTCTGAAAGAGTGGTGGGGGTCAGAGGTGACCCTCCCTCAGTATCCCTTGCTGGCCAGAGGCTTGCAGGACACGCTATTGCCTGCTGGCAGTCCAGGAAAGTCTGGGGGGAGAAGGAGGGATAGGTGTTAACAAGGGAATGCAGGGGGGTCAAGAGAAAAGAAAAAAAGGAAAAAAACAAAACCGCCTCAAGGAGATCCTGGCTACCTACCTAGAAGGTGGAGTCTGGGGCAAGGGGGTCTGGAAGTGGGGTGGGGGTCAGAGGTGACCCTCCCTCAGTATCCCTTGCTGGCCAGAGGCTTGCAGGACACGCTATTGCCTGCTGGCAGTCCAGGAAAGTCTAGAAGGTGCAGTCTGGGGCCTGGGGGTCTGGAAGAGGGGTGGCGGTCAGAGGTGAAACTCCCTCAGTATCCCTTGCTGGCCAGAGGCTTGCAGGAAACGCTATTGCCTGCTGGCAGTCCAGGAAAGTCTAGAAGGTGGAGTCTGGGGCCTGAGGGTCTGGAAGTGGTGTGCGGGTCAGAGGTGACACTCCCTCAGTATCCCTGGCTGGCCAGAGGCTTGCAGGACACTCTATTGCCTGCTGGCTGTCCAGGAAAGTCTAGAAGGTGGACTCTGGGGCCTGGGTGTCTGGAAGTGTGATGGGGGACAGAGGTGACCCTCCCTCATTATCCCTTGCTGGCCAGAGAGTTGCAGGACACGCTATTGCCTGCTGGAAGTCCAGGAAAGGCTAGAAGGTGGAGTCTGGGGCCTGGGGGTCTGAAAGAGTGGTGGGGGTCAGAGGTGACCCTCCCTCAGTATCCCTTGCTGGCCAGAGGCTTGCAGGACTCGCTATTGCCTGCTGGCAGTCCAGGAAAGTCTGGAGGGAGAAGGAGGGCTAGGTGTTAACAAGGGAATGCAGGGGGGTCAAGAGAATAGAAAAAAAGGAAAAAAACAAAACCGCCTCAAGGAGATCCTGGCTACCTACCTAGAAGGTGGAGTCTGGGGCCTGGGCGTCTGGAAGTGGGGTGGGGGTCAGAGGTGACCCTCCCTCAGTATCCCTTGCTGGCCAGAGCCTTGCAGGACACGCTATTGCCTGCTGGCAGTCCAGGAAAATCTAGAAGGTGGAGTCTGGAGCCTGGGGGTCTGGAAGAGCGGTGGCGGTCAGAGGTGAAACTCCCTCAGTATCCCTTGCTGGCCAGAGGCTTGCAGGACACGCTATTGCCTGCTGGCAGTCCAGGAAAGTCTAGAAGGTGGAGTCTGGGGCCTGGGGGTCTGGAAGTGGTGTGGGGGTCAGAGGTGACACTCCCTCAGTATCCCTGGCTGGCCAGAGGCTTACAGGACACGCTATTGCCTGCTGGCAGTCCAGGAAAGTCTAGAAATTGGAGTCTGGGGCCTGGGGGTCTGGAAATGGGGTGGGGGTCAGAGGTGACCCTCCCTCAGTATCCCTCTCTGGCCAGAGTCTCGGAGGACACGCTATTGCCTGCTGGCAGTCCAGGAAAGTCTAGAAGGTGGAGTCTGGGGCCTGGGGGTCTGGAAGGGTGGTGGGGTCAGAGGTGACCCTCCCTCAGTATCCCTTGCTGGCCAGAGGCTTGCAGGAAACGCTATTGCCTGCTGGCTGTCCAGGAAAGTCTGGGGGGAGAAGGAGGGCTAGGTGTAAACAAGGGAAT
The DNA here is from genome assembly GCA_026018925.1 of Tupaia tana. NCBI lineage: Eukaryota > Metazoa > Chordata > Mammalia > Scandentia > Tupaiidae > Tupaia > Tupaia tana. The sequence goes on from JAKSZU010000003.1 coordinate 125,836,543, forward strand.
GCAGAGGGGTCAAGAGAAAAGAAAAAAAAAAAAAAAACCGCCTCAAGGAGATCCTGGCTACCTACGTAGAAGGTGGAGTCTGGAGCCTGGGAGTCTGGAAGAGGGGTGGGGGTCAGAGGTGACCCTCCCTAAGTATCCCTTGCTGGCCAGAGGCTTGCTGGACTCGCTATTGCCTGCTGGCAGTCCAGGAAAGTCTAGAAGGAGGAGTGTGGGGCCTGGGGTTCTGGAAGTGGGGTGGGGGTCAGAGGTGACTCTCCCTCAGTATCCCTTCCTGGCCCGAGGCTTGCAGGACACGCTATTGCCTCCTGGCAGTCCAGGAAAGTCTAGAAGGTGGAGTCTGGGGCTTGGGCGTCTGGAAGTGGGGTGGGGGTCAGAGGTGACTCTCCTTCTGTATCCCTTGCTGGCCAGAGGCTTGCAGGACACGCTATTTCCTGCTGGCAGTCCAGGAAAGTCTGGGGGGGAGAAGGAGGGCTAGGTGTAAACAAGGGAATGCAGGGGGGTCAAGAGAAAAGAAAAAAAAAAAAACCTCCTCAAGGAGATCCTTGCTACCTACCTAGAAGGTGGAGTCTGGGGACTGGCGGTCTGGAAGTGGGGTGGGGGTCAGAGGTGACCCTCCCTCAGTATCCCTTGCTGGCCAGAGGCTTGCAGGACACGCTATTGCCTGCTGTCAGTCCAGAAAAGTCTAGAAGGTGGAGTCTGGGGCCTGGGTGTCTGGAGGTGGGGTGGGGGTCAGAGGTGACTCTCCCTCAGTATCCCTTGCTGGCCAGAGGCTTGCAGGACACGCTCTTGCCTGCTGGCAGTCCAGGAAAGTCTGGGGGGATAAGGAGGGCTAGGTGTTAACAAGGGAATGCAGGGGGGTCAAGAGAAAAGAAAAAAAAAAAAAACCGCCTCAAGGAGATTCTGGCTACCTACCTAGAAGTTGGAGTCTGGAGCCTGGGGGTCTAGACGTGCGGTGGGGGTCAGAGGTCACCCTCCCTCAGTATCCCTTGCTGGCCAGAGGCTTTCAGGACATGCTATTGCCTGCTGGCAGTCCAGGAAAGTCTAGGAGGTGGAGTCTGGGGCCTGGCGGTCTGGAAGTGGGGAGGGGGTCAGAGGTGACCCTCCCTCAGTATCCCTTGCTGGCCAGAGGCTTGCAGGATACGCTATTGCCTGCTGGCAGTCCAGGAAAGTCTAGAAGGTGGAGTCCGGGGCCTGGGGGTATGGAAGTGGGGTGGGGGTCAGAGGTGACCCTCTCTCAGTATCCCTTGCTGGCCAGAGGCTTGCAGGACACGCTAATGCCTGCTGGCAGTCCAGGAAATTCTACAAGGTGAAGTCTGGGGCCTGAGGGTCTGGAAGTGGGGTGGGGGTCTGAGGTGACCCTCCCTCAGTATCCCTTGCTGGCCAGAGGCTTGCAGGACATACTATTGCCTGCTGGCAATACAGGAAAGTCTAGAAGTTAGAGTCTGGGGCCTGGGGGTCTGGAAGTGGGGTGGGGTTCAGAGGTGACCCTCCCTCAGTATCCATTGCTGGCCAGAGGCATGCAGGACACGCTATTGCCTGCTGGCAGTCCAGGAAAATCTAGAAGGTGCAGTCTGGGGCCTCGGGCTCTGGAAGTGGGGTGGGGGTCAGAGTTGACCCTCGCTCAGTATCCCTTGCTGGACAGAGGCTTCCAGGACACGCTATTGCCTGCTGGCAGTCCAGGAAAGTCTAGAAGGTGGAGTCTGGGGCCTGGGGGTCTGGAATTGGGGTGGGGGTCAGAGGTGACCCTCCCTCAGTATCCCTTGCAGGCCAGAGGCTTGCAAGACACGGTATTGCATGCTGGCAGTCCAGGAAAGTCTAGAAGGTGGAGTCTGGGTACTGGGGGTCTGGAAGTGGGGTGGTGGTCAGAGGCGACTCTCCCTAACTATCCCTTGCTGGCCAGAGGCTTGCAGGACACGCTATTGCCTGCTGGCAGTCCAGGAAAATCTAGAAGTTGGAGTCTGGGGCCTGGGGGTCTGGAAGTGGGGTGGGGGTCAGAGGTGACCCTCCCTCAGTATCCCTTGCTGGCCAGAGGCTTGCAGGACACGCTATTGCCTGCTGGTAGTCCAGGAAAGTCTTGTAGGTGGAGTCTGGGGCCTGGGGGTCTGGAAGTGGGGTGGTGGTCAGAGGTGACTCTCCCACAGTATCCCTTGCTGGCCAGAGGCTTGCAGGACACGCTATTGCCTGCTGGCAGTCCAGGAAATTCTGAGGGGAGAAGGAGAGCTAGGTGTTAACAAGGGAATGCAGGGGGTCAAGAGAAAAGAAAAAAAAAAAAAAAAAAACCGCCTCAAGGGGATCCTGGCTACCTACCTAGAAGGTGGAGTCTGGGTCCTGGGGATCTGGAAGTGGGGTGGGGGTCAGAGGTGACCCTCCCTCAGTATCCCTTGCTGGCCAGAGGCTTTCAGGACACGCTATTGCCTGCTGGCAGTCCAGGAAAGTCTAGAAGGTGGAGTCTGGGGCCTGGGGATCTGGAAGTGGGGTGGGGGAAAGAGGTGACCCTCCCTCAGTATCCCTTGCTGGCCAGAGGCTTGCAGGAGACGCTATTGCCTGCTGGCAGTCCTGGAAAGTCTAGAAGGTGGAGTCTGGGGCCTGGGGGTCTGGAAGTGAGGTGGGGGTCAGAGGTGACCGTCCCTCAGTATCCCTTGCTGGCCAGAAGCTTGCAGGACACGCTAATGCCTGCTGGCAATCCAGGAAATTCTACAAGGTGGAGTCTGGGGCCTGAGTGTCTGGAAGTGGGGTGGGAATCAGAGGTGACCCTCCCTCAGTATCCCTTGCTGGCCAGAGGCTTGCAGGACATACTATTGCCTGCTGGCAGTCCAGGAAAGTCTAGAAGGTAGAGTCTGGGGCCTGGGGGTCTGGACGTGGGGTGGGGGTCAGAGGTGACCCTCCCTCAGTATCCATTGCTGTCCATAGGCATGCAGGACACGCTATTGCCTGCTGGCAGTCCAGGAAAGTCTAGAAGGTGGAGTCTGGGGCCTGGGTTCTGCAAGTGGTGTGGGGGTCAGAGGTGACCCTCCCTCAATATCCCTTGCTGGCCAGAGGCTTGCAGGACCCGCTATTGCCTGCTGGCAGTCCAGGAAAGTCTAGAAGGTGGAGTCTGGGGCCTGGGGGTCTGGAAGTGGGGTGGGGGTCAGAGGGACCCTCCCTCAGTATCCCTTGCTGGCCAGAGGCTTGCAGGACACGGTATTGCATGCTGGCAGTCCTGGAAAGTCTAGAAGGTGGAGTCTGGATCCTGGGGGTCTGGAAATGTGTTGGGGTTCAGAGGTGACCCTCCCTCAGTATCCCTTGCTGGCCAGAGGCTTGCAGGACATACTATTGCCTGCTGGCACTCCAAGAAAGTCTAGAAGGTAGAGTCTGGGGCCTGAGGGTCTGGAAGTGGGGTGGGGGTCATAGGTGACAATCCCTCAGTATCCATTGATGGCCAGAGGCATGCAGGACAAGCTATTGCCTGGTGGCAGTCCAGGAAATTCTAGAAGGTGGAGTCTGGGGCGTGGGGCTCTGCAAGTGGGGTGGGGGTCAGAGGTGACCCTCCCTCAGTATCCCTTGCTGGCCAGAGGCTTGCAGGACACGCTATTGCCTGCTGGCAGTCCAGGAAAGTCTAGAAGGTGGAGTCTGGGGCCTTGGGGTCTGGAAGTGGGGTGGGGGTCAGAGGTGACTCTCCCTCAGTATCCCTTGCTGGCCAGAGGCTTGCAGGACACGCTATTGCCTGCTGGCTGTCCAGGAAATTCTGGGGGGGGAAGGAGGGCTAGGTGTTAACAAGGGAATGCAGGAGGGTCAAGAGAAAAGAAAAAAAAAAAATAACCGCCTCAAGGAGATCCTGGCTAAATACCTAGAAGGTGGAGTCTGGGGCTTGGGGGTCTGGAAGTGGGGTGGTGGTCAGAGGTGACCCTCACTCAGTATCCCTTGCTGGCCAGAGGCTTGCAGGACACGCTATTGCCTGCTGGCAGTCCAGGGAAGTCTAGAAGGTGGAGTCTGAGGCCTGGTGGTCTGGAAGTGGGGTGGGGGTCAGAGGTGACCCTCCCTCAGTATCCCTTGCTGGCCAGAGTCTTGTAGGATATGCTATTGCCTGCTAGCAGTCCAGGAAAGTCTAGAAGGTGGAGTCTGGGGCCTGGGGGTCTGGAAGTGTGCTGGGGTTCTTAGGTGAACTTCCCTCATTATCCCTTGCTGGCAAGAGGCTTGGAGGACACGCTATTTCCTGCTGGCAGTCCAGGAAAGTCTGGAAGTTGGAGTCTGTGGCCTGGGGATCTGCAAGTGGGGTGGGGGTCAGAGGTGACCCTCCCTCAGTATCCCTTGCTGGCCAGAGGCTTGCAGGACACGCTATTGCCTGCTGGCAGTCCAGGAAATTCTACAAGGTGGAGTCTGGAGCCTGAGGGTCTGGAAGTGGGGTGGGGGTCAGAGGTGACCCTCCCTCAGTATCCCTTGCTGGCCAGAGGCTTGCAGGACATACTATTGCCTGCTGGCAGTCCAGGAAAGTATACAAGGTAGAGTCTGGGTCCTGGGGGTCTGGAAGTGGGGTGGGGATCAGAGGTGACCCTCTCTCAGTATCCATTGCTGGCCAGAGGCATGCAGGACACGCTATTGCCTGCTGGCTGTCCAGGAAATTCTACAAGGTGGAGTCTGGGGCCTGAGGGTCTGGAAGTGGGGTGGGGGTCAGAAGTGACCTTCCCTCAGTATCCCTTGCTGGCCAGAGGCTTGCAGGACATACTATTGCCTGCTGGCAGTCCAGGAAAGTCTAGAAGATAGAGTCTGGGGCCTGGGGGTCTGGAAGTGGGGTGAGGGTCAGAGGTGACCCTAACTCAGTATCCATTGCTTCCCAGAGGCATGCAGGATACGCTATTGCCTGCTGGCAGTACAGGAAATTCTAGAAGGTGGAGTCTGGGGCCTGGGGGTCTGGAAGTGGGGTGGGGCTCAGACGTGACCCTCCCTCAGTATCCCTTGTTGGCCAGAGGCTTGCAGGACACACTATTGCCTGCTGGCAGTCCAGGAAAGGCTAGAAGGTGGAGTCTGGGGCCTGGGGGTCTGAAAGAGGGGTGGGGGTCAGAGGTGACCCTCTCTCAGTATCCCTTGCTGGCCAGAGACTTGCAGGACACGCTATTGCCTGCTGGCAGTCCAGGAAATTCTGGGGGGAGAAGGAGGGCTAGGTGTTATCAAGGGAATGCAGGGGGGTCAAGAGAAAAGAAAAAAAGGAAAAAAACAAAACCGCCTCAAGGAGATCCTGGCTACCTACCTAGAAGGTGGAGTCTGGGGCCTGGGGTTCTGGAAGTGGGGTGGGGGTCAGAGGTGACCCTCCCTCATTATCCCTTGCTGGCCAGAGTCTTGCAGGACACGCTATTGCCTGCTGGCAGTCCAGGAAAGTCTAGAAGGTGGAGTCTGGGTCCTGGAGGTCTGGAAGTGGGGTGGGGGACAGAGGTGACTCTCCCTCAGTATCCCTTGCTGGCCAGAGGCTTGCAGGACACGCTATTGCCTGCTGGCAGTCCAGGAAAGTCTAGGGGAAGAATGAGGGCTAGGTGTTAACAAGGGAATGCAGCGGGGTCAAGAGAAAAGAAAAAAATAAATAAATAAAACCGCCTCAAGGATATCCTGGCTACCTACCTAGAAAGTGGATTCTGGGGCCTGGGGGTCTGGAAGTGGGGTGGGGGTCAGAGGTGACCCTCCCTCAGTATCCCTTGCTGGCCAGAGGCTTGCAGGACACGCTATTGCCTGCTGGCAGTCCAGGAAATTCTACAAGGTGGAGTCTGGGGCCTGGGGGTCTGGAAGTGGGGTGGGGGTCAGAGGTGACTCTCCCTCAGTATCCCTTGCTGGCCAGAGGCTTGCAGGACACGCTATTGCCTGCAAGCTGTCCAGGAAAGTCTGGGGGGAGAAGGAGGGCTAGGTGTTAACAAGGGAATGCAGGGGGGTCAAGAGAAAAGAAAAAATAAAAAACAAAACCGCCTCAAGGAGATCCTGGCTACCTACCTAGAAGGTGGAGTCTGGGGCCTGGGGGTCTTGAAGTAGGGTGGGGGTCAGAGGTGACCCTCCCTCAGCATTCCTTGCTTGCCAGAGGCTTGCCGGACACGCTATTGCCTGCTGGCAGTCCAGGAAAGTCTAGAAGGTGGAGTCTGGGGCCTGGGGGTCTGGAAGTGGGGTAGGGGTCAGAGGTGACCCTCCCTCAGTATCCCTTGCTTGCCAGAGGCTTGCAGGACACGCTATTGCCTGCTGTTAGTCCAGTAAAGTCTAGAAGGTGGAGTCTGGGGCCTGGGGGTCTGGAAGTGTGGTGGGGCTAAGAGGTGACCCTCCCTCAGTATCCCTTGCTGGCCAGAGGCTTGCAGGACACACTATTGCCTGCTGGAAGTCCAGGAAAGGCTAGAAGGTGGAGTCTGGGGCCTGGGGGTCTGAAAGAGTGGTGGGGGTCAGAGGTGACCCTCCCTCAGTATCCCTTGCTGGCCAGAGGCTTGCAGGACACGCTATTGCCTGCTGGCAGTCCAGGAAAGTCTGGGGGGAGAAGGAGGGCTAGGTGTTAACAAGGGAATGCAGGGGGGTCAAGAGAAAAGGAAAAAAACAAAACCGCCTCAAGGAGATCCTGGCTACCTACCTAGAAGGTGGAGTCTGGGGCCTGGGGTTCTGGAAGTGGGGTGGGGGTCAGAGGTGACCCTTCCTCAGTAGCCCTTGCTGGCCAGAGTCTTGCAGGACACGCTATTGCCTGCTGGCAGTCCAGGAAAGTCTAGAAGGTGGAGTCTGGGTCCTGGAGGTCTGGAAGTGGGGTGGGGGACAGAGGTGACTCTCCCTCAGTATCCCTTGCTGGCCAGAGGCTTGCAGGACACGCTATTGCCTGCTGGCAGTCCAGGAAAGTCTAGGGGAAGAATGAGGGCTAGGTGTTAACAAGGGAATGCAGCGGGGTCAAGAGAAAAGAAAAAAATAAATAAATAAAACCGCCTCAAGGATATCCTGGCTACCTACCTAGAAGGTGGAGTCTGGGGCCTGGGGGTCTGGAAGTGGGGTGGGGGTCAGAGGTGACCCTCACTCTGTATCCCTTGCTGGCCAGAGGCTTGCAGGACACGCTATTGCCTGCTGGCCGTCCAGGAAATTCTAGAAGGTGGAGTCTGGGGCCTGGGGGTCTGGAAGTGGGGTGGGGGTCAGAGGTGACTCTCCCTCAGTATCCCTTGCTGGCCAGAGGCTTGCAGGACATGCTATTGCCTGCTAGCTGTCCAGGAAAGTCTGGGGGGAGAAGGAGGGCTAGGTGTTAACAAGGGAATGCAGGGGGGTCAAGAGAAAAGAAAAAAATAAAAAACAAAATCGCCTCAAGGAGATCCTGGCTACCTACCTAGAAGGTGGAGTCTGGGGCCTGGGGGTCTTGAAGTGGGGTGGGGGTCAGAGGTGACCCTCCCTCAGCATTCCTTGCTGGCCAGATGCTTGCCGGACACGCTATTGCCTGCTGGCAGTCCAGGAAAGTCTAGAAGGTGGAGTCTGGGGCCTGGGGGTCTGGAAGTGGGGTAGGGGTCAGAGGTGACCCTCCCTCAGTATCCCTTGCTTGCCAGAGGCTTGCAGGACACGCTATTGCCTGCTGGCAGTCCAGTAAAGTCTAGAAGGTGGAGTCTGGGGCCTGGGGGTCTGGAAGTGGGGTGGGGCTCAGAGGTGACCCTCCCTCAGTATCCCTTGCTGGCCAGAGGCTTACAGGACACACTATTACCTGCTGGAAGTCCAGGAAAGGCTAGAAGGTGGAGTCTGGGTCCTGGGGATCTGAAAGAGTGGTGGGGGTCAGAGGTGACCCTCCCTCAGTATCCCTTGCTGGCCAGAGGCTTGCAGGACACGCTATTGCCTGCTGGCAGTCCAGGAAAGTCTGGGGGGAGAAGGAGGGATAGGTGTTAAAAAGGGAATGCAGGGGGGTCAAGAGAAAAGAAAAAAAGGAAAAAAACAAAACCGCCTCAAGGAGATCCTGGCTACCTACCTAGAAGGTGGAGTCTGGGGCCTGGGGGTCTGGAAGTGGGGTGGGGGTCAGAGGTGACCCTCCCTCAGTATCCCTTGCTGTCCAGAGGCTTGCAGGACACGCTATTGCCTGCTGGCAGTCCAGGAAAGTCTAGAAGGTGGAGTCTGGGGCCTGGGGGTCTGGAAGAGGGGTGGCGGTCAGAGGTGAAACTCCCTCAGTATCCCTTGCTGGCCAGAGGCTTGCAGGACACGCTATTGCCTGCTGGCAGTCCAGGAAAGTCTAGAAGGTGGAGTCTGGGGCCTGGGGGTCTGGAAGTGGTGTGCGGGTCAGAGGTGACACTCCCTCAGTATCCCTGGCTGCCCAGAGGCTTGCAGGACACGCTATTGCCTGCTGGCTGTCCAGGAAAGTCTAGAAGGTGGACTCTGGGGCCTGGGTGTCTGGAAGTGTGATGGGGGACAGAGGTGACCCTCCCTCATTATCCCTTGCTGGCCAGAGGGTTGCAGGACACGCTATTGCCTGCTGGAAGTCCAGGAAAGGCTAGAAGGAGGAGTCTGGGGCCTGGGGGTCTGAAAGAGTGGTGGGGGTCAGAGGTGACCCTCCCTCAGTATCCCTTGCTGGCCAGAGGCTTGCAGGACTCGCTATTGCCTGCTGGCAGTCCAGGAAAGTCTGGAGGGAGAAGGAGGGCTAGGTGTTAACAAGGGAATGCAGGGGGGTCAAGAGAAAAGAAAAAAAGGAAAAAAACAAAACCGCCTCAAGGAGATCCTGGCTACCTACCTAGAAGGTGGAGTCTGGGGCCTGGGCGTCTGGAAGTGGGGTGGGGGTCAGAGGTGACCCTCCCTCAGTATCCCTTGCTGGCCAGAGGCTTGCAGGACACGCTATTGCCTGCTGGCAGTCCAGGAAAGTCTAGAAGGTGGAGTCTGGGGCCTGGGGGTCTGGAAGAGCGGTGGCGGTCAGAGGTGAAACTCCCTCAGTATCCCTTGCTGGCCAGAGGCTTGCAGGACACGCTATTGCCTGCTGGCAGTCCAGGAAAGTCTAGAAGGTGGAGTCTGGGGGCTGGGGGTCTGGAAGTGGTGTGGGGGTCAGAGGTGACACTCCCTCAGTATCCCTGGCTGGCCAGAGGCTTACAGGACACGCTATTGCCTGCTGGCAGTCCAGGAAAGTCTAGAAATTGGAGTCTGGGGCCTGGGGGTCTGGAAATGGGGTGGGGGTCAGAGGTGACCCTCCCTCAGTATCCCTCTCTGGCCAGAGTCTCGGAGGACACGCTATTGCCTGCTGGCAGTCCAGGAAAGTCTAGAAGGTGGAGTCTGGGGCCTGGGGGTCTGGAAGTGGGGTGGGGTCAGAGGTGACCCTCCCTCAGTATCCCTTGCTGGCCAGAGGATTGCAGGACATGCTATTGCCTGCTGGCTGTCCAGGAAAGTCTGGGGGGAGAAGGAGGGCTAGGTGGAAACAAGGGAATGCAGAGGGGTCAAGAGAAAAGAAAAAAAAAAAAAAACCGCCTCAAGGAGATCCTGGCTACCTACCTAGAAGGTGGAGTCTGGAGCCTGGGAGTCTGGAAGAGGGGTGGGGGTCAGAGGTGACCCTCCCTCAGTATCCCTTGCTGGCCAGAGGCTTGCTGGACTCGCTATTGCCTGCTGGCAGTCCAGGAAAGTCTAGAAGGTGGAGTCTGGGGCCTGGGGTTCTGGAAGTGGGGTGGGGGTCAGAGGTGACTCTCCCTCAGTATCCCTTCCTGGCCCGAGGCTTGCAGGACACGCTATTGCCTCCTGGCAGTCCAGGAAAGTCTAGAAGGTGGAGTCTGGGGCTTGGGGGTCTGGAAGTGGTGTGGGGGTCAGAGGTGACTCTCCTTCTGTATCCCTTGCTGGCCAGAGGCTTGCAGGACACGCTATTTCCTGCTGGCAGTCCAGGAAAGTCTGGGGGGAGAAGGAGGGCTAGGTGTAAACAAGGGAATGCAGGGGGGTCAAGAGAAAAGAAAAAAAAAAAAAAAACCTCCTCAAGGAGATCCTTGCTAACTACCTAGAAGGTGGAGTCTGGGGCCTGGTGGTCTGGAAGTGGGGTGGGGGTCAGAGGTGACCCTCCCTCAGTATCCCTTGCTGGCCAGAGGCTTGCAGGACACGCTATTGCCTGCTGTCAGTCCAGAAAAGTCTAGAAGGTGGAGTCTGGGGCGTGGGTGTCTGGAGGTGGGGTGGGGGTCAGAGGTGACTCTCCCTCAGTATCCCTTGCTGGCCAGAGGCTTGCAGGGCACGCTATTGCCTGCTGGCAGTCCAGGAAATTCTGGGGGGAGAAGGAGGGCTAGGTGTTAATAAGGGAATGCAGGGGGGTCAAGAGAAAAGAAAAAAAAAAAAACCGCCTAAAGGAGATCCTGACTACCTACCTAGAAGGTGGAGTCTGGAGCCTGGGGGTCTAGACGTGCGGTGTGGGTCAGAGGTCACCCTCCCTCAGTATCCCTTGCTGGCCAGAGGCTTTCAGGACATGCTATTGCCTGCTGGCAGTCCAGGAAAGTCTAGGAGGTGGAGTCTGGGGCCTGGGGGTCTGGAAGTGGGGAGGGGGTCAGAGGTGACGCTCCCTCAGTATCCCTTGCTGGCCAGAGTCTTGCAGGATACGCTATTGCCTGCTGGCAGTCCAGGAAAGTCTAGAAGGTGGAGTCCGGGGCCTGGGGGTATGGAAGTGGGGTGGGGGTCAGAGGTGACCCTCTCTCAGTATCCCTTGCTGGCCAGAGGCTTGCAGGACACGCTAATGTCTGCTGGCAGTCCAGGAAATTCTACAAGGTGAAGTCTGGGGCCTGAGGGTCTGGAAGTGGGGTGGGGGTCTGAGGTGACCCTCCCTCAGTATCCCTTGCTGGCCAGAGGCTTGCAGGACATACTATTGCCTGCTGGCAATACAGGAAAGTCTAGAAGTTAGAGTCTGGGGCCTGGGGGTCTGGAAGTGGGGTGGGGGTCAGAGGTGACCCTCCCTCAGTATCCATTGCTGGCCAGAGGCATGCAGGACACGCTATTGCCTGCTGGCAGTCCAGGAAAATGTAGAAGGTGCAGTCTGGGGCCTCGGGCTCTGGAAGTGGGGTGGGGGTCAGAGTTGACCCTCGCTCAGTATCCCTTGCTTGACAGAGGCTTCCAGGACACGCTATTGCCTGCTGGCAGTCCAGGAAAGTCTAGAAGGTGGAGTCTGGGGCCTGGGGGTCTGGAATTGGGGTGGGGGTCAGAGGTGACCCTCCCTCAGTATCCCTTGCAGGCCAGAGGCTTGCAAGACACGGTATTGCATGCTGGCAGTCCAGGAAAGTCTAGAAGGTGGAGTCTGGGTACTGGGGGTCTGGAAGTGGGGTGGTGGTCAGAGGCGACTCTCCCTAACTATCCCTTGCTGGCCAGAGGCTTGCAGGACACGCTATTGCCTGCTGGCAGTCCAGGAAAATCTAGAAGTTGGAGTCTGGGGCCTGGGGGTCTGGAAGTGGGGTGGGGGTCAGAGGTGACCCTCCCTCAGTATCCCTTGCTGGCCAGAGGCTTGCAGGACACACTATTGCCTGCTGGAAGTCCAGGAAAGTCTTGTAGGTGGAGTCTGGGGCCTGGGGGTCTGGAAGTGGGGTGGTGGTCAGAGGTGACTCACCCACAGTATCCCTTGCTGGCCAGATGCTTGCAGGACACGCTATTGCCTGCTGGCAGTCCAGGAAATTCTGAGGGGAGAAGGAGAGATAGGTGTTAACAAGGGAATGCAGGGGGTCAAGAGAAAAGAAAAAAAAAAAAAAAAACCGCCTCAAGGAGATCCTGGCTACCTACCTAGAAGGTGGAGTCTGGGTCCTGGGGATCTGGAAGTGGGGTGGGGGTCAGAGGTGACCCTCCCTCAGTATCCCTTGCTGGCCAGAGGCTTGCAGGACACGCTATTGCCTGCTGGCAGTCCAGGAAAGTCTAGAAGGTGGAGTCTGGGGCCTGGGGGTCTGGAAGTGGGGTGGGGTCAGAGGTGACCGTCCCTCAGTATCCCTTGCTGGCCAGAAGCTTGCAGGACACGCTAATGCCTGCTGGCAATCCAGGAAATTCTACAAGGTGTAGTCTGGGGCCTGAGTGTCTGGAAGTGGGGTGGGAATCAGAGGTGACCCTCCCTCAGTATCCCTTGCTGGCCAGAGGCTTGCAGGACATACTATTGCCTGCTGGCAGTCCAGGAAAGTCTAGAAGGTAGAGTCTGGGGCCTGGGGGTCTGGACGTGGGGTGGGGGTCAGAGGTGACCCTCCCTCAGTATCCATTGCTGTCCATAGGTATGCAGGACACGCTATTGCCTGCTGGCAGTCCAGGAAAGTCTAGAAGGTGGAGTCTGGGGCCTGGGTTCTGCAAGTGGTGTGGGGGTCAGAGGTGACCCTCCCTCAATATCCCTTGCTGGCCAGAGGCTTGCAGGACCCGCTATTGCCTGCTGGCAGTCCAGGAAAGTCTAGAAGGTGGAGTCTGGGGCCTGGGGGTCTGGAAGTGGGGTGGGGGTCAGAGGGACCCTCCCTCAGTATCCCTTGCTGGCCAGAGGCTTGCAGGACACGGTATTGCATGCTGGCAGTCCTGGAAAGTCTAGAAGGTGGAGTCTGGATCCTGGGGGTCTGGAAATGTGTTGGGGTTCAGACGTGACCATCCCTCAGTATCCCTTGCTGGCCAGAGGCTTGCAGGACATACTATTGCCTGCTGGCACTCCAGGAAAGTCTAGAAGGTAGAGTCTGGGGCCTGAGGGTCTGGAAGTGGGGTGGGGGTCATAGGTGACAATCCCTCAGTATCCATTGATGGCCAGAGGCATGCAGGACACGCTATTGCCTGGTGGCAGTCCAGGAAAGTCTAGAAGGTGGAGTCTGGGGCGTGGGGCTCTGCAAGTGGGGTGGGGGTCAGAGGTGACCCTCCCTCAGTATCCCTTGCAGGCCAGAGGCTTGCAGGACACGCTATTGCCTGCTGGCAGTCCAGGAAAGTCTAGAAGGTGGAGTCTGGGGCCGTGGGGTCTGGAAGTGGGGTGGGGGTCAGAGGTGACTCTCCCTCAGTATCCCTTGCTGGCCAGAGGCTTGCAGGACACGCTATTGCCTGCTGGCTGTCCAGGAAATTCTGGGGGGGGAAGGAGGGCTAGGTGTTAACAAGGGAATGCAGGAGGGTCAAGAGAAAAGAAAAAAAAAATAACCGCCTCAAGGAGATCCTGGCTAAATACCTAGAAGGTGGAGTCTGGGGCTTGGGGGTCTGGAAGTGGGGTGGTGGTCAGAGGTGACCCTCACTCAGTATCCCTTGCTGGCCAGAGGCTTGCAGGACACGCTATTGCCTGCTGGCAGTCCAGGGAAGTCTAGAAGGTGGAGTCTGAGGCCTGGTGGTCTGGAAGTGGGGTGGGGGTCAGAGGTGACCCTCCCTCAGTATCCCTTGCTGGCCAGAGGCTTGTAGGATATGCTATTGCCTGCTAGCAGTCCAGGAAAGTCTAGAAGGTGGAGTCTGGGGCCTGGGGGTCTGGAAGTGTGGTGGGGTTCTTAGGTGAACTTCCCTCAGTATCCCTTGCTGGCAAGAGGCTTGGAGGACACGCTATTTCCTGCTGGCAGTCCAGGAAAGTCTGGAAGTTGGAGTCTGTGGCCTGGGGATCTGCAAGTGGGGTGGGGGTCAGAGGTGACCCTCCCTCAGTATCCCTTGCTGGCCAGAGGCTTGCAGGACACGCTATTGCCTGCTGGCAGTCCAGGAAAATCTAGAAGGTGGAGTCTGGGGCCTGTGGGTCTGGATGTGGGGTGGGGGTCAGAGGTGACCCTCCCTCAGTATCCCTTGCTGGCCAGAGGCTTGTAGGACACGCTATTGCCTGCTGGCAGTCCAGGAAATTCTACAAGGTGGAGTCTGGAGCCTGAGGGTCTGGAAGTGGGGTGGGGGGTCAGAGGTGACCCTCCCTCAGTATCCCTTGCTGGGCAGAGGCTTGCAGGACATACTATTGCCTGCTGGCAGTCCAGGAAAGTCTACAAGGTAGAGTCTGGGTCCTGGGGGTCTGGAAGTGGGGTGGGGATCAGAGGTGACCCTCTCTCAGTATCCATTGCTGGCCAGAGGCATGCAGGACACGCTATTGCCTGCTGGCTGTCCAGGAAATTCTACAAGGTGGAGTCTGGGGCCTGAGGGTCTGGAAGTGGGGTGGGGGTCAGAGGTGACCTTCCCTCAGTATCCCTTGCTGGCCAGAGGCTTGCAGGACATACTATTGCCTGCTGGCAGTCCAGGAAAGTCTAGAAGATAGAGTCTGGGGCCTGGGGGTCTGGAAGTGGGGTGGGGGTCAGAGGTGACCCTAACTCAGTATCCATTGCTTCCCAGAGGCATGCAGGATACGCTATTGCCTGCTGGCAGTACAAGAAATTCTAGAAGGTGGAGTCTGGGGCCTGGGGGGTCTGGAAGTGGGGTGGGGGTCAGAAGTGACCCTCCCTCAGTATCCCTTGCTGGCCAGAGGCTTGCAGGACACGCTATTTCCTGCTGGCAGACCAGGAAAATCTAGAAGGTGGAGTCTGGGGCCTGGGGGTCTGCAAGTGGTGTGGGGGTCAGAGGTGACCCTCCCTCAATATCCCTTGCTGGCCAGAGGCTTGCAGGACCCGCTATTGCCTGCTGGCATTCCAGGAAAGTCTAGAAGGTGGAGTCTGGGGCCTGGGGGTCTGGAAGTGGGGTGGGGGTCAGAGGTGACCCTCCCTCAGTATCCCTTGCTGGCCAGAGGCTTGCAGGACACGTTATTGCCTGCTGGCAGTCCAGGAAATTCTAGAAGGTGGAGTCTGGGGCCTCGAGGTCTGGAAGTGGGGTGGGGGTCAGAGGTGACTCTCCCTCAGTATCCCTTGCTGGCCAGAGGCTTGCAGGACACGCTATTGCCTGCTGGCTGTCCAGGAAATTCTGTGGGGGGAAGGAGGGCTAGGTGTTAACAAGGGAATGCAGGAGGGTCAAGAGAAAAGAAAAAAAAAATAACCGCCTCAAGGAGATCCTGGCTAAATACCTAGAAGGTGGAGTCTGGGGCTTGGGGGTCTGGATGTGGGGTGGTGGTCAGAGGTGACCCTCACTCAGTATCCCTTGCTGGCCAGAGGCTTGCAGGACACGCTATTGCCTGCTGGCAGTCCAGGGAAGTCTAGAAGGTGGAATCTGAGGCTTGGTGGTCTGGAAGTGGGGTGGGGTTCAGAGGTGACCCTCCCTCAGTATCCCTTGCTGGCCAGAGGCTTGTAGGATATGCTATTGCCTGCTAGCAGTCCAGGAAAATCTAGAAGGTGGAGTCTGGGGCCTGGGGGTCTGGAAGTGTGGTGGGGTTCAGAGGTGAACTTCCCTCAGTATCCCTTGCTGGCAAGAGGCTTGGAGGACACGCTATTTCCTGCTGGCAGTCCAGGAAAGTCTGGAAGTTGGAGTCTGTGGCCTGGCGATCTGGAAGTGGGGTGGGTGTCAGAGGTGAGCCTCCCTCAGTATCCCTTGCTGGCCAGAGGCTTGCAGGACACGCTATTGCCTGCTGGCAGTCCAGGAAAATCTAGAAGGTGGAGTCTGGGGCCTGTGGGTCTGAATGTGGGATGGGGGTCAGAGGTCACCCCTCCCTCAGTATCCCTTGCTGGCCAGAGGCTTGTAGGACACGGTATTGCCTGCTGGCAGTCCAGGAAATTCTACAAGGTGGAGTCTGGGGCCTGAGGGTCTGGAAGTGGGGTGGGGGTCAGAGGTGACCCTCTCTCAGTATCCCTTGCTGGCCAGAGGCTTGCAGGACATACTATTGCCTGCTGGCAGTCCACGAAAGTCTACAAGGTAGAGTCTGGGTCCTGGGGGTCTGGAAGTGGGGTGGGGGTCAGAGGTGACCCTCTCTCAGTATCCATTGCTGGCCAGAGGCATGCAGGACACGCTATTGCCTGCTGGCTGTCCAGGAAATTCTACAAGGTGGAGTCTGGGGCCTGAGGGACTGGAAGTGGGGTGGGGGTCAGAGGTGACCTTCCCTCAGTATCCCTTGCTGGCCAGAGGCTTGCAGGACATACTATTGCCTGCTGGCAGTCCAGGAAAGTCTAGAAGGTAGAGTCTGGGGCCTGGGGGTCTGGAAGTGGGGTGGGGGTCAGAGGTGACCCTCCCTCAGTATCCATTGCTTCCCAGAGGCATGCAGGATACGCTATTGCCTGCTGGCAGTACAGGAAATTCTAGAAGGTGGAGTCTGGGGCCTGGGGGTCTGGAAGTGGGGTGGGGGTCAGAGGTGACCCTCCCTCAGTATCCCTTGCTGGCCAGAGGCTTGCAGGACACGCTATTTCCTGCTGGCAGACCAGGAAACTCTAGAAGGTGGAGTCTGGGGCCTGGGGGTCTGCAAGTGGTGTGGGGGTCAGAGGTAACCCTCCCTCAATATCCCTTGCTGGCCAGAGGCTTGCAGGACCCGCTATTGCCTGCTGGAAGTCCAGGAAAGTCTAGAAGGTGGAGTCTGGGGCCTGGGGGTCTGGAAGTGGGGTGGGGGGTCAGAGGTGACCCTCCCTCAGTATCCCTTGCTGGCCAGAGGCTTGCAGGACACGGTATTGCCTACTGGCAGTCCAGGAAAGTCTAGAAGATGGAGTCTGGGGCCTGGGGTTCTGGAAGTGGGGTGGGGGGTCAGAGGTGACTCTCCCTCAGTATCCCTTGCTGGCCAGAGGCTTGCAGGACATACTATTGCCTGCTGGCAATACAGGAAAGTCTAGAAGTTAGAGTCTAGGGCCTAGGGGTCTGGAAGTGGGGTGGGGGTCAGAGGTGACCCTCCCTCAGTATCCATTGCTGGCCAGAGGCATGCAGGACACGCTATTGCCTGCTGGCAGTCCAGGAAAGTCTATAAGGTGGAGTCTGGGGCCTGGGGGGTCTGGAAGTGGGGTGGGGGTCAGAGGGACCCTCCCTCAGTATCCCTTGCTGGACAGAGGCTTGCAGGACACGCTATTGCATGCTGGCAGTCCTGGAAAGTCTAGAAGGTGGAGTCTGGATCCTGGGGGTCTGGAAATGTGTTGGGGTTCAGAGGTGACCCTCCCTCAGTATCCCTTGCTGGCCAGAGGCTTGCAGGACATACTATTGCCTGCTGGCATTCCAGGAAAGTCTAGAAGGTAGAGTCTGGGGCCTGAGGGTCTGGAAGTGGGGTGGGGGTCATAGGTGACAATCCCTCAGTATCCATTGATGGCCAGAGGCATGCAGGACACGCTATTGCCTGGTGGCAGTCCAGGAAAGTCTAGAAGGTGGAGTCTGGGGGCGTGGGGCTCTGCAAGTGGGGTGGGGGTCAGAGGTGACCCTCCCTCAGTATCCCTTGCTGGCCAGAGGCTTGCAGGAGACGCTATTGCCTGCTGGCAGTCCAGGAAAGTCTAGAAGGTGGAGTCTGGGGCCTCGGGGTCTGGAAGTGGGGTGGGGGTCAGAGGTGACTCTCCCTCAGTATCCCTTGCTGGCCAGAGGCTTGCAGGACACGCTATTGCCTGCTGGCTGTCCAGGAAATTCTGGGGGGGGAAGGAGGGCTAGGTGTTAACAAGGGAATGCAGGAGGGTCAAGAGAAAAGAAAAAAAAAAATAAACGCCTCAAGGAGATCCTGGCTAAATACCTAGAAGGTGGAGTCTGGGGCTTGGGGGTCTGGAAGTGGGGTGGTGGTCAGAGGTGACCCTCACTCAGTATCCCTTGCTGGCCAGAGGCTTGCAGGACACGCTATTGCCTGCTGGCAGTCCAGGGAAGTCTAGAAGGTGGAGTCTGAGGCCTGGTGGTCTGGAAGTGGGGTGGGGGTCAGAGGTGACCCTCCCTCAGTATCCCTTGCTGGCCAGAGGCTTGTAGGATATGCTATTGCCTGCTAGCAGTCCAGGAAAGTCTAGAAGGTGGAGTCTGGGGCCTGGGGGTCTGGAAGTGTGGTGGGGTTCTTAGGTGAACTTCCCTCAGTATCCCTTGCTGGCAAGAGGCTTGGAGGACACGCTATTTCCTGCTGGCAGTCCAGGAAAGTCTGGAAGTTGGAGTCTGTGGCCTGGGGATCTGCAAGTGGGGTGGGGGTCAAGGTGACCCTCCCTCAGTATCCCTTGCTGGCCAGAGGCTTGCAGGACACGCTATTGCCTGCTGGCAGTACAGGAAATTCTAGTAGGTGGAGTCTGGGGCCTGGGGGTCTGGAAGTGGGGTGGGGGTCAGAGGTGACCCTCCCTCAGTATCCCTTGGTGGACAGAGGCTTGCAGGACACGCTATTGCATGCTGGCAGTCCTGGAAAGTCTAGAAGGTGGAGTCTGGAGCCTGGGGTTCTGGAAATGTGGTGGGGGTCAGAGGTGACCCTCCCTCAGTATCCCTTGCTGGCCAGAGGCTTGCAGGACACGCTATTGCCTGCTGGCAGTCCAGGAAAATCTAGAAGGTGGAGTCTGGGGCCTGTGGGTCTGGATGTGGGGTGGGGGTCAGAGGTGACCCTCCCTCAGTATCCCTTGCTGGCCAGAGGCTTGTAGGACACGCTATTGCCTGCTGGCAGTCCAGGAAATTCTACAAGGTGGAGTCTGGAGCCTGAGGGTCTGGAAGTGGGGTGGGGGTCAGAGGTGACCCTCCCTCAGTATCCCTTGCTGGGCAGAGGCTTGCAGGACATACTATTGCCTGCTGGCAGTCCAGGAAAGTCTACAAGGTAGAGTCTGGGTCCTGGGGGTCTGGAAGTGGGGTGGGGATCAGAGGTGACCCTCTCTCAGTATCCATTGCTGGCCAGAGGCATGCAGGACACGCTATTGCCTGCTGGCTGTCCAGGAAATTCTACAAGGTGGAGTCTGGGGCCTGAGGGTCTGGAAGTGGGGTGGGGGTCAGAGGTGACCTTCCCTCAGTATCCCTTGCTGGCCAGAGGCTTGCAGGACATACTATTGCCTGCTGGCAGTCCAGGAAAGTCTAGAAGATAGAGTCTGGGGCCTGGGGGTCTGGAAGTGGGGTGGGGGTCAGAGGTGACCCTAACTCAGTATCCATTGCTTCCCAGAGGCATGCAGGATACGCTATTGCCTGCTGGCAGTACAGGAAATTCTAGAAGGTGGAGTCTGGGGCCTGGGGGTCTGGAAGTGGGGTGGGGGTCAGAAGTGACCCTCCCTCAGTATCCCTTGCTGGCCAGAGGCTTGCAGGACACGCTATTTCCTGCTGGCAGACCAGGAAAATCTAGAAGGTGGAGTCTGGGGCCTGGGGGTCTGCAAGTGGTGTGGGGGTCAGAGGTGACCCTCCCTCAATATCCCTTGCTGGCCAGAGGCTTGCAGGACCCGCTATTGCCTGCTGGCATTCCAGGAAAGTCTAGAAGGTGGAGTCTGGGGCCTGGGGGTCTCGAAGTGGGGTGGGGGTCAGAGGTGACCCTCCCTCAGTATCCCTTGCTGGCCAGAGGCTTGCAGGACACGTTATTGCCTGCTGGCAGTCCAGGAAATTCTAGAAGGTGGAGTCTGGGGCCTCGAGGTCTGGAAGTGGGGTGGGGGTCAGAGGTGACTCTCCCTCAGTATCCCTTGCTGGCCAGAGGCTTGCAGGACACGCTATTGCCTGCTGGCTGTCCAGGAAATTCTGTGGGGGGAAGGAGGGCTAGGTGTTAACAAGGGAATGCAGGAGGGTCAAGAGAAAAGAAAAAAAAATAACCGCCTCAAGGAGATCCTGGCTAAATACCTAGAAGGTGGAGTCTGGGGCTTGGGGGTCTGGATGTGGGGTGGTGGTCAGAGGTGACCCTCACTCAGTATCCCTTGCTGGCCAGAGGCTTGCAGGACACGCTATTGCCTGCTGGCAGTCCAGGGAAGTCTAGAAGGTGGAGTCTGAGGCCTGGTGGTCTGGAAGTGGGGTGGGGTTCAGAGGTGACCCTCCCTCAGTATCCCTTGCTGGCCAGAGGCTTGTAGGATATGCTATTGCCTGCTAGCAGTCCAGGAAAATCTAGAAGGTGGAGTCTGGGGCCTGGGGGTCTGGAAGTGTGGTGGGGTTCAGAGGTGAACATCCCTCAGTATCCCTTGCTGGCAAGAGGCTTGGAGGACACGCTATTTCCTGCTGGCAGTCCAGGAAAGTCTGGAAGTTGGAGTCTGTGGCCTGGCGATCTGGAAGTGGGGTGGGGGTCAGAGGTGAGCCTCCCTCAGTATCCCTTGCTGGCCAGAGGCTTGCAGGACACGCTATTGCCTGCTGGCAGTCCAGGAAAATCTAGAAGGTGGAGTCTGGGGCCTGTGGGTCTGAATGTGGGATGGGGGTCAGAGGTGACCCTCCCTCAGTATCCCTTGCTGGCCAGAGGCTTGTAGGACACGCTATTGCCTGCTGGCAGTCCAGGAAATTCTACAAGGTGGAGTCTGGGGCCTGAGGGTCTGGAAGTGGGGTGGGGGTCAGAGGTGACCCTCCCTCAGTATCCCTTGCTGGCCAGAGGCTTGCAGGACATACTATTGCCTGCTGGCAGTCCACGAAAGTCTACAAGGTAGAGTCTGGGTCCTGGGAGTCTGGAAGTGGGGTGGGGGTCAGAGGTGACCCTCTCTCAGTATCCATTGCTGGCCAGAGGCATGCAGGACACGCTATTGCCTGCTGGCTGTCCAGGAAATTCTACAAGGTGGAGTCTGGGGCCTGAGGGACTGGAAGTGGGGTGGGGGTCAGAGGTGACCTTCGCTCAGTATCCCTTGCTGACCAGAGGCTTGCAGGACATACTATTGCCTGCTGGCAGTCCAGGAAAGTCTAGAAGGTAGAGTCTGGGGCCTGGGGGTCTGGAAGTGGGGTGGGGGTCAGAGGTGACCCTCCCTCAGTATCCATTGCTTCCCAGAGGCATGCAGGATACGCTATTGCCTGCTGGCAGTACAGGAAATTCTAGAAGGTGGAGTCTGGGGCCTGGGGGTCTGGAAGTGGGGTGGGGGTCAGAGGTGACCCTCCCTCAGTATCCCTTGCTGGCCAGAGGCTTGCAGGACACGCTATTTCCTGCTGGCAGACCAGGAAACTCTAGAAGGTGGAGTCTGGGGCCTGGGGGTCTGCAAGTGGTGTGGGGGTCAGAGGTAACCCTCCCTCAATATCCCTTGCTGGCCAGAGGCTTGCAGGACCCGCTATTGCCTGCTGGAAGTCCAGGAAAGTCTAGAAGGTGGAGTCTGGGGCCTGGGGGTCTGGAAGTGGGGTGGGGGTCAGAGGTGACCCTCCCTCAGTATCCCTTGCTGGCCAGAGGCTTGCAGGACACGGTATTGCCTACTGGCAGTCCAGGAAAGTCTAGAAGATGGAGTCTGGGGCCTGGGGTTCTGGAAGTGGGGTGGGGGTCAGAGGTGACTCTCCCTCAGTATCCCTTGCTGGCCAGAGGCTTGCAGGACATACTATTGCCTGCTGGCAATACAGGAAAGTCTAGAAGTTAGAGTCTGGGGCCTAGGGGTCTGGAAGTGGGGTGGGGGTCAGAGGTGACCCTCCCTCAGTATCCATTGCTGGCCAGAGGCATGCAGGACACGCTATTGCCTGCTGGCAGTCCAGGAAAGTCTATAAGGTGGAGTCTGGGGCCTGGGGGTCTGGAAGTGGGGTGGGGGTCAGAGGGACCCTCCCTCAGTATCCCTTGCTGGACAGAGGCTTGCAGGACACGCTATTGCATGCTGGCAGTCCTGGAAAGTCTAGAAGGTGGAGTCTGGATCCTGGGGGTCTGGAAATGTGTTGGGGTTCAGAGGTGACCCTCCCTCAGTATCCCTTGCTGGCCAGAGGCTTGCAGGACATACTATTGCCTGCTGGCATTCCAGGAAAGTCTAGAAGGTAGAGTCTGGGGCCTGAGGGTCTGGAAGTGGGGTGGGGGTCATAGGTGACAATCCCTCAGTATCCATTGATGGCCAGAGGCATGCAGGACACGCTATTGCCTGGTGGCAGTCCAGGAAAGTCTAGAAGGTGGAGTCTGGGGCGTGGGGCTCTGCAAGTGGGGTGGGGGTCAGAGGTGACCCTCCCTCAGTATCCCTTGCTGGCCAGAGTCTTGCAGGAGACGCTATTGCCTGCTGGCAGTCCAGGAAAGTCTAGAAGGTGGAGTCTGGGGCCTCGGGGTCTGGAAGTGGGGTGGGGGTCAGAGGTGACTCTCCCTCAGTATCCCTTGCTGGCCAGAGGCTTGCAGGACACGCTATTGCCTGCTGGCTGTCCAGGAAATTCTGGGGGGGGAAGGAGGGCTAGGTGTTAACAAGGGAATGCAGGAGGGTCAAGAGAAAAGAAAAAAAAAAAATAAACGCCTCAAGGAGATCCTGGCTAAATACCTAGAAGGTGGAGTCTGGGGCTTGGGGGTCTGGAAGTGGGGTGGTGGTCAGAGGTGACCCTCACTCAGTATCCCTTGCTGGCCAGAGGCTTGCAGGACACGCTATTGCCTGCTGGCAGTCCAGGGAAGTCTAGAAGGTGGAGTCTGAGGCCTGGTGGTCTGGAAGTGGGGTGGGGGTCAGAGGTGACCCTCCCTCAGTATCCCTTGCTTGCCAGAGGCTTGTAGGATATGCTATTGCCTGCTAGCAGTCCAGGAAAGTCTAGAAGTTGGAGTCTGGGGCCTGGGGGTCTGGAAGTGTGGTGGGGTTCTTAGGTGAACTTCCCTCAGTATCCCTTGCTGGCAAGAGGCTTGGAGGACACGCTATTTCCTGCTGGCAGTCCAGGAAAGTCTGGAAGTTGGAGTCTGTGGCCTGGGGATCTGCAAGTGGGGTGGGGGTCAAGGTGACCCTCCCTCAGTATCCCTTGCTGGCCAGAGGCTTGCAGGACACGCTATTGCCTGCTGGCAGTACAGGAAATTCTAGTAGGTGGAGTCTGGGGCCTGGGGGTCTGGAAGTGGGGTGGGGGTCAGAGGTGACCCTCCCTCAGTATCCCTTGCTGGCCAGAGGCTTGCAGGACATACTATTGCCTGCTGGCACTCCAGGAAAGTCTAGAAGGCAGAGTCTGGGTCCTGGGGCTCTGGAAGTGGGGTGGGGATCAGAGGTGACCCTCTCTCAGTATCCATTGCTGGCCAGAGGCATGCAGGACACGCTATTGCCTGCTGGCTGTCCAGGAAATTCTACAAGGTGGAGTCTGGGGCCTGAGGGTCTGGAAGTGGGGTGGGGGTCAGAGGTGACCTTCCCTCAGTATCCCTTGCTGGCCAGAGGCTTGCAGGACATACTATTGCCTGCTGGCAGTCCAGGAAAGTCTAGAAGGTAGAGTCTGGGGCCTGGGGGTCTGGAAGTGGGGTGGGGGTCAGAGGTGACCCTCCCTCAGTATCCATTGCTTCCCAGAGGCATGCAGGATACGCTATTGCCTGCTGGCAGTACAGGAAATTCTAGTAGGTGGAGTCTGGGGCCTGGGGGTCTGGAAGTGGGGTGGGGGTCAGAGGTGACCCTCCTCAGTATCCCTTGCTGGCCAGAGGCTTGCAGGAAACGCTATTTCCTGCTGGCAGACCAGGAAAATCTAGAAGGTGGAGTCTGGGGCCTGGGGGTCTGCAAGTGGTGTGGGGGTCAGAGGTGACCCTCCCTCAATATCCCTTGCTGGCCAGAGGCTTGCAGGACCCGCTATTGCCTGCTGGCATTCCAGGAAAGTCTAGAAGGTGGAGTCTGGGGCCTGGGGGTCTGGAAGAGGTGTGGGGGTCAGAGGTGACCCTCCCTCAGTATCCCTTGCTGGCCAGAGGCTTGCAGGACACGGTATTGCCTGCTGGCAGTCCAGGAAAGTCTAGAAGATGGAGTCTGGGGCCTGGGGGTCTGGAAGTGGGGTGGGGGTCAGAGGTGACTCTCCCTCAGTAGCCCTTGCTGGCCAGAGGCTTGCAGGACATACTATTGCCTGCTGGCAATACAGGAAAGTCTAGAAGTTAGAGTCTGGGGCCTGGGGGTCTGGAAGTGGGGTGGGGGTCAGAGGTGACCCTCCCTCAGTATCCATTGCTGGCCAGAGGCATGCAGGACACGCTATTGCCTGCTGGCAGTCCAGGAAAGTCTAGAAGGTGGAGTCTGGGGCCTGGCGGTCTGGAAGTGGGGTGGGGGTCAGAGGTGACCCTCCCTCAGTATCCCTTGGTGGACAGAGGATTGCAGGACACGCTATTGCATGCTGGCAGTCCTGGAAAGTCTAGAAGGTGGAGTCTGGAGCCTGGGGGTCTGGAAATGTGGTGGGGGTCAGAGGTGACCCTCCCTCAGTATCCCTTGCTGGCCAGAGGCTTGCAGGACATACTATTGCCTGCTGGCAATACAGGAAAGTCTAGAAGTTAGAGTCTGGGGCCTGGGGGTCTGGAAGTGGGGTGGGGGTCAGAGGTGACCCTCCCTCAGTATCCATTGCTGGCCAGAGGCATGCAGGACACGCTATTGCCTGCTGGCAGTCCAGGAAAGTCTAGAAGGTGGAGTCTGGGGCCTGGCGGTCTGGAAGTGGGGTGGGGGTCAGAGGTGACCCTCCCTCAGTATCCCTTGGTGGACAGAGGCTTGCAGGACACGCTATTGCATGCTGGCAGTCCTGGAAAGTCTAGAAGGTGGAGTCTGGAGCCTGGGGGTCTGGAAATGTGGTGGGGGTCAGAGGTGATCCTCCCTCAGTATCCCTTGCTGGCCAGAGGCTTGCAGGACATACTATTGCCTGCTGGCACTCCAGGAAAATCTAGAAGGTAGAGTCTGGGGCCTGAGGGTCTGGAAGTGGGGTGGGGGTCATAGGTGACAATCCCTCAGTATCCATTGATGGCCAGAGGCATGCAGGACACGCTATTGCCTGGTGGCAGTCCAGGAAAGTCTAGAAGGTGGAGTCTGGGGCCTGGGGGTCGGGAAGTGGGGTGGGGGTCAGAGGTGACCCTCCCTCAGTATCCCTTGCTGGCCAGAGGCTTGCAGGACACGCTATTGCCTGCTGGCAGTCCAGGAAAGTCTGAGGGGAGTAGGAGGGCTAGGTGTTAACACGGGAATGCAGGGGGGTCAAGACAAAAGAAAAAAAAAAAAAAAAACTGCCTCAAGGAGATACTGGCTACCTACCTAGAAGCTGGAGTCTGGGCCCTAGGGGTCTGGAAGAGGGGTGGGGGTCAGAGGTGACCCTCCCTCATTATCCCTTGCTGGCCAGAGGCTTGCAGGACACGCTATTGCCTGCTGGCAGTCCAGGAAAGTCTAGAAGGTGGAGTCTGGGGCCTGGGGGTCTGGAAGTGGGGTGGGGGTCAGAGGTGACTCTCCCTCAGTATCCCTTGCTGGCCAGAGGCTTGCAGGACACGCTATTGCCTGCTGGCTGTCCAGGAAATTCTGGGGGGGGGAAGGAGGGCTAGGTGTTAACAAGGGAATGCAGGAGGGTCAAGAGAAAAGAAAAAAAACAATACCCGCCTCAAGGAGATCATGGCTAAATACCTAGAAGGTGGAGTCTGGGGCTTGGGGGTCTGGAAGTGGGGTGGGGGTCGGAGGTGACCTTCCCTCAGTATCCCTTGCTGGCCAGAGGCTTGCAGGACATACTATTGCCTGCTGGCAGTCCAGGAAAGTCTAGAAGGTCGAGTCTGGGGCCTGGGGGTCTGGAAGTGGGGTGGGGGTCAGAGGTGACCATCCCTCAGTATCCATTGCTTCCCAGAGGCATGCAGGATACGCTATTGCCTGCTGGCAGTACAGGAAATTCTAGAAGGTGGAGTCTGGGGCCTGGGGCTCTGGAAGTGGGGTGGGGGTCAGAGGTGACCCTCCCTCAGTATCCCTTGCTGGCCAGAGGCTTGCAGGACACGCTATTTCCTGCTGGCAGACCAGGAAAATCTAGAAGGTGGAGTCTGGGGCCTGGGGGTCTGGAAGTGGGGTGGGGGTCAGAGGTGACCCTCCCTCAGTATCCGTTGCTGGCCCGAGGCTTGCAGGACACGCTATTGCCTGCTGGCAGTCCAGGAAAGTCTTGAAGGTGGAGTCTGGGTCCTGGGCGTCTGGAAGTGGGGTGGCGGTTAGAGGTGACTCTCCCTAACTATCCCTTGCTGGCCAGAGGCTTGCAGGACACACTATTGCCTGCTGGCAGTCCAGGAAAGTTAGAAGATGGAGTCTGGGACCTGGGGGTCTGGAAGTCGGGTGGGGGTCAGAGGTGACTCTCCCTCAGTATCCCTTGCTGGCCAGAGGCTTGCAGGACACGCTATTGCCTGCTGGCAGTCCAGGAAAGTCTAGAATGTGGAGTCTGGGGCCTGGGGTCTGGAAGTGGGGTGGGGTTCAGAGGTGACCATCCCTCAGTATCCCTTGCTGTCCAGAGGCTTGCAGGACACGCTATTTTCGGCTGGCAGTCCAGGAAATTCTAGAAGGTGGAGTCTGGGGTCTGGGGGTCTGGAAGTGGGGTGGGAGTCAGAGTTGACTCTCCCTCAGTATCCCTTGCTGGCCAGAGGCTTGTAGGACACGCTATTGCCTGCTGGCAGTCCAGGAAATTCTGGGGGGAGAAGGAGGGCTAGGTGTTAACAAGGGAATGCAGGGGGGTCAAGAGAAAAGAAAAAAAAAAAAAAAAAAAAACAAAACCGCCTCAAGGAGATCCTGGCTACCTACCTAGAAGGTGGAGTCTGGGGCCTGGGTGTCTGGAAGTGGGGTGGGAGTCAGAGGTGACCCTCCCTCAGTATCCCTTACTGGCCAGAGGCTTGCAGAACACGCTATTGCCTGCTGGCAGTCCAGGAAATTCTAGAAGGTGGAGTCTGGGGCCTGGGGGTCTGGAAGTGGGGTGTGGGTCAGAGGTGACCCTCCCTCAGTATCCCTTGCTGGCCAGAGGCTTGCAGGACACTCTATTGCCTGCTGGCAGTTCAGGAAATTCTAGAAGGTGGAGTCTGGGGCCTGGGGGTCTGGAAGTGGGGTGGGGTCAGCGGTGACCCTCCCTCAGTATCCCTTGCTGGGCAGAGGCTTGCAGGACACGCTATTCCCTGCTGGCAGTCCAGGAAAGTCTAGAAGGTGGAGTCTGGGGCCTGGGGGTCTGGAAGTGGGGTGGGGGTCAGAGGTGACCCTCCCTCATTATCCCTTGCTGGCCAGAGGGTTGCAGGACACGCTATTGCCTGCTGGCAGTCCAGTGTGCCACAGTTTTTCAATCCATTCATCTGTATGGGGCATTTGGGTTGATTCCATGTCTTGGTAATTGTGAATAGTGCTGCAATAAACATCGATGTGCAAGCACTTTTCCAATGAAGAATTCTTCAGTCCTTTGGGTAGATACCGAGGAGTGGGATTATTGTAACATATGGTAGTTCTATTTGTAGACTTTTGTGGAATCTCCAAATTTTTCTCCACAGTGTTTGGACCAATTCACTTTCCCACTATCAGTGTAAAAGAGTTCTCCTTTTGCCACACCCCTGCCAAAACTTATCATTTTTCATATTTTTAATCTTAGGCATTCTGACTGTGATTAGGTGGTATCTCATTGTTGTTTTGATCTGCATTTCTCTTACTATGAGGGATGTTGAGTATTTTTTAATATGCTTTTTGGGTATTCGTACATTTATTTATTTGTACGTTTTTTCCTTCCTTTTCTTTTTTTTTAACAATTAAGGTATGAATTTAATTTGGTTCAAAAACTTTTGGAAATTCATACATAGTTTTCTCAGTACATGTATTTCCATTAGTTTTCTTTTTCTGAAACTTTTAAAAATTAATTTACATTCATTCCCTAAGCATTATTACAACTTACAAAATGTGATTTCCCATCCAGAATATACTGCATAATGGCTTTATCATGCATGTTATTGTCAATAATTTTCTAGTTCTAGTTTCATATATATATATATACATATATACACACACACACACACACACACACACACATATATATATATATATGATTCCTATTTCCAACCCTCTGCCCTTTCCCACCCTCCTTCCACACTATCTCTAGAGTCTACAGTTGTTTTCTATTTCTTTTCCCGCACATTTTCTTTTATTTTTTTAAATTTTTATTTACTTTTTTAAAATACATTCAATCACATTTTTAGCTAACATGGTGATCATTTCAATATATGAATATTTCTCTCCAGTCAAGCTGATGAAAATATAACAACACTACCTCCCTGTCTCAACAATGCTGTCTTCATATCACTCCTCCAAATGTTCTTCCTCAGGCCCCACTCCTCCACACACACCACATCTGGCATTCACATCCACCTCTTGTGTTTGTACATCCTTTAGCCTGTCAGTTTCAGTTATAGAGTGTGGACATTCGGTATATATTAAGTGGGGACATACAGTGTTTCTCCTTCATAGCCTTTCTTGCTTCACTCAGCAGAAATCTTTCATATTTTTCCACTTTCTGTCAAATGCCAGGGTTTTGTTGTTCTTAATGGCTGAATAGTATTCCATAGAGTATATGTGCCACAATTTTTCAATCCATTCAGCAGTACTACGGGGGCATTTGGGTTAGTTCCATGTCTTAGCAATCGTGAAAAGTGCCACAATAAACATCGATGTGGAAGCACTTTTCCAATGAGAAATTCTTCTGTCCTTTGGGTAGATGCCAAGAAATGGGATTGCTGGATCACATGGCAGTTCTATTTGTAGATTTTTGAGGAATCTCCAAATTGTTCTCCACAGTGGTTGGACTAATTTACATTCCCACCAGCAGTGTAAGAGAGTTCCCCTTTCACCACATCCCCGCCAACACTTATCATTCTTTGTTTTTTTTTTTTTTTAATCTTAGCCATTCTGACTAGGTGTACCTTGTTGTTGTTTTGATCTGCATTTACCTTACAATGAGGGATGTTGAGCATTTTTTCATATGCCTTCTGGCTATTCATATGTCATCTTTAGTGAGTGTTCTTTTCAACTCCTTCTCCCATCTTTTAATAGGGCTCATCATCTTTTTTCCAAACAGCTTCTTTAATTCCTTATGTATTCTGGTTATCAATCCCTTATCTGATGCATAGTTTACAAAAATATTTTCCCATTCTGAGGGCTGTCAATTCACACTAGTTACTGTGACTTTTGCCATGCAGAAACTTCTTAGTCTGATGTAATCCCACTGGTCTATTTTGGGGGTTATCGACTGTGCTTTAGGGGTTTTATGTAAGAAGTCTTTCCCTACCCCAATGTCTCCCAGATTTTCCCCAGTGTTTTCTAGAAGCAGTTTAATAATTTGGGGTCTTAGGTTTAGATGCTTGATCCACCTTGACTTGATTTTTGTCAAAGATGAGAGGTAGGGGTTTAGATTTATCTTTCTACAGGTGGAAATCCAGTTTTTCCAACACCATTTGCTGAAGAGGGTTTCCTTTTCCCACTGGATTGACTGGTACGCCTTGTCAAAAATCTGTTGACTGAATGATTGGGAATTTATTTCTAGGAACTCTATTCTGTTCCATTGGTCCACGTGTCTTCCTGTGCCAATACCATGTTGTTTTGATTACCACAGCTTTGTAGTATATTTTTGGGTCAGGGAGTGAGATGCCGCCCTCTCCACTCTTCTTTTGTAGAATTGCTTTGGCAATGTGGGGTCTTTTATTATTCCAGACGAATTTTATGATGGTCTTTTCTAAATCTGTGAAGAATGTGTCTGGTACTTTGATTGGCATTGCATTAAATAGGTAGATTAACTTGGGTAGATTTGCCATTTTGGTTATATTAATTCTTCCAATCCTGGAACATGGAATGTCCTTCCACTTATTTGTGTCATTTTCAATTTCTTTTTTTAGCTTCTCATAGTTTTCCTTGTGGAGGTCTTTAACTTCTTTGGTTAGATTTATTCCTCAATATCTTATAATATCTTATAATTTTTGTGGCTTTAGTGATGAACCAAACTCTGATGTAGAAAATAAAACCTCTGACCTAGAAAGAACTACCAAAAAGATAGAGAAAATAACAAAAAAACACAAGGATAAAAAAACGAGAAATACTAGATTCCATAAGATGCCCAAATATCAGAATAATTGGCATCCCAGAAGGTGAAGAAACTAACGTCATGGAAAATGTATTTCATGAAATCCTGGAATTGGGCTGGGGGTCTGCAGGTGAGGTGAGGGAGAAGCAATGTCCCTGCCTCAGAATCCCTGGCTGGCCAGAGGCCTGCCACTGTGTCTGTGGCCTGCTGCTGGGGCCCCCCACATTTCCTTGAAAAGAAAAAAATTTTACCAAAGGCCTGCCACTATGTCTGTGGCCTGCTGCTGGGGTCAGGGCAGGCTGTGGGAGGAGGAAGACTAGGAAATTAACAAGAGAATAAACCTGAAAAATCCAAAGCAGAAAGAAATGGCCACCTACCTAGGGAGTGGGCGCTTGGGCTGGGGGTCTGCAGGTGAGGTGAGGGAGCAGCGATGTCCCTGCCTCAGAATTGCTGGCTGGCCAGAGGCCTGCCGTTGTGTCTTTGGCCTGCTGCTGTGGCCCCCCCACATTTTCTTAAATAAACTAACTATTTTCAATAGTAAGTTCAGCTGTTAATTTCAAGAAAAGTAGTTTTAACTTTAATTAATCAAAGAAATGCTAAGGAACTTTGCTTAAAACTTAAACCAGGAAACAGGTTAAGATTCTTTTCATATAGTAGGTACTTGTATCTATTGACAACTCGAGACAGGACAAAAATCCTAGAAAACAAAGCCTAGAAGAAAATCAGCACTGTTTTAGTTGAAAGTCATAAAATGCTATTTCACCAGTTCAGTCTAATGTACTTAATCGCTCTTCTGTTGTGGTTTGATCTTCCCAATTAAATTCTGGGATATAATATTCAACTACAGATTTGTCCCTATGATTAAGTTGGCCATTTTCTTAGTTTTTGAACTCTTATTTCTGTGTGTCTGTATTTAATTTTCCTTATTTAGCACTCCCTTGAGAACTTCTTGGAGATCTGGTCTGGTGTTGGTAAATTATTTCAGGTTTTGTTTATCTGAGAATGTTCTTGTCTTTTCTTCTTAAATGAAGGATAATCTTGCTGGGTACAGTATTCTTGGTTAAAATTGCTTTTCCCTTAACACTTTGAGTATATT
Organism: Tupaia tana; assembly: GCA_026018925.1. Lineage (NCBI taxonomy): Eukaryota > Metazoa > Chordata > Mammalia > Scandentia > Tupaiidae > Tupaia > Tupaia tana. The sequence goes on from JAKSZU010000003.1 coordinate 125,867,090, forward strand.
TCCCCATTCTTTCCTTGCTTGCATTGTTTCTGATGAGAGGTCTGCTATTTGCCTGATGGGACGTCCTTTGTAGGTAACTTGCTGTTTTTCTTTTTGCCAATCTTAGTATCTTGCCTTTGTCTGTGGTGTTGGTCAATCTGGCTATAATGTGTCTTGGAGAAGATCTTCTTGGGTTGATTCTATTGGGGGTCCTTTGTATTTCTTGTGTCTGGATCCTTGAATGCCTCTCTAGGTATGAAAATTTTTCTTACAGGATTTCATGGAATAGGTTGTCAATGCCCTTATGAGTCTCTTCACCTAGGATTCCAATTATCTGTATATTTGGACATTTGATGGTATCTAGTATTTCTCTTATATTAGTCTCATTTTTGGGGTCAGTTTTCTCAGTCTTTGTGGAGGATTTTTCTAGGCCAAAGATTCTATCTTCCACATCTGAGATTGGATTTTCAATATGATCTAGTTTGCTTTTAATACTTTCAAGGAAGCTTTTGACTTCCTGTATTATGGTCTTCATCTCTAACAGGTCCATTTGATTCTTTTTTTATAGTGCGAATTTCCTCGTTTAGATCTTTCAAGAATTTTCTCATCTCTTGGAGCTCATCAGCTTCTTTACCCTGCCTCTTTGAGAGTTCATTGTCTCTATTCTCTTCAATCTCTGTGAGCTTTGTCACTATGAAAATTCTACATTCTTTATCTTACATTTCCATGAATTTCATTGTACTGTCTGAGGATGAAAAAGAGTTATTTTTTCCTTGGAAGAGAGATATTTTCTCTTTTTTTTCCATATTTCTTGTGATCCTGCAGTGATTTGTAGTCATCTGATGGATGGTGCATTTCTCCCTAATTCTTGAAGTTCAATCTGAAGGTTCAGAGGCATGCAGGAGGAGGTGATCTACAATCTCTCTTCTGTTCCATTTTCACACTTTTTGCATCAGAATCAGAAGGAATAGAGGGATATTCTGACCATAATTATATTCAGATATTTAGATCCTGTTCACTTGGACCTGTCTAGACACTTAGCATGTAGGAGCTGAGAAGCCAATAAATAAAGATAAAGAAAAAGGAAAAGAATTAGAGAAGAGGAAAATATAAAATAAAAAGAAGAAAAAAGATAATTAAAAAACCTTTAGATTTTAATTTAAAAATTAAAAGTCTAAGTCTCAGCAGAATAGTTTCATTATAAGTCCCTGAAAGCAATATTTCACAGTTGAAGTTCAGCATCCATGTGAAGATGGGCCTGGATTTGTACCTTCCTATAAGTGAGTGTGGAGATGGAAGTCTCAGCAGAAAATCCTCATTTTAAGTCCCTGAAAGTAATATTTCACAGCAGTAGTTCAGGATCCATGTGAAGATGGGCCTGGATTTGTGCCACTCCTATATAGAATTGGGAAAGATGCAATTAGCACAATGAAGAAGGGACTTGAGTGTGTGAAGAATAGTTTACCTTAAAAAAACTAAAATTAAAAATTTAAAAGGCAAGTTAGACAGAAAGAGACAGAGAAATAGAGACAAGAACTACCCACTAGAAATGAGTGTGAAGAGGGAAAATCTCAGCAGAAAATCTTCATTTTAAATCCCTTAAAGCAATACTTCACAGCTGAAGTTCAGGATTTATGTGAAGATGGGCTTGGATTTGTGCCTTTCTAAAAATAAGTGTGAAGATGGAAGTCTCAGTAGAAAATCTTTTTAAGTCCCTGGAAGCAATATTTCCCAGCTGAATTTCAGGGTCCATGTGAAAATGGGCCTGGTTTTTGTCTTTCTAGAAACAAGTGTGGAGAGAGAAGTCTCAGCAGAAAATCTTCATTTTATGTCCCTGAAAGCAATATTTCACAGCTCAAGTTCAGGATCCATGTCCATGTCCTCTAATTTTTAAGTCTTTCACTTGGATTAGAGTACACTTAAATATTAAATTGGGAGTACTTGCATTTTTGTTATATTAAGTGACCCATCAGTAATACAGTATATCTTTTTTTTGGTTACTTCATTCTTAAGTGTACTTTCTTTTTCAAAAAAATTTTAATTTAGTTTTTTTCTTTTTTATTTCATTTCTTTTATGCATTCAATCACATTATTTAGCTTACAAAGTGAATATTTTAATATGTGAACATTTCTCCCTAGTCCAGTGGATTAAACTATAAAATAGCTTCAACAGATAATACCACATTTCTTTGTCCCATTGACGCTTTGTATCCATATTTTTCTTCTAAATGTCCTTCCTCAGGCCTTACTCTTCCATACACACTATATCTGGTATTTACATCCATTTACTGTGTTTGTATATCCTTTAGTCAATCCATTTCTGTCATAGAGTGCGGACACATGGTATATATTAAGTGGGGATATACATTGTCTCTTCTTCATAGCCTGGCTTGCTTCACTCAGCAGTAAATCTTCCGTATTCTTCCACTTTCTATCAAAAGCCAGGGTTTTGTTGTTGTTTATGGCTGAATAGTATTCCATAGAGTATATGTGCTACAGTTTTTCAATCCATTCATCTGTTCAGGGGCATTTGGGTTGGTTTCATGTCTTAGCTATTGTGAATAGTGCCTCAATAAACACCGATATGCAAACACTTTTCTGATAAAGAATTGTTCTGTCCTTTGGGTAGATGCCATGGAGTGGGAGTGCTAGATCATATGGTAGTTCTATTTGTAGAGCTTTGAGGAATCTCCAAATTGTTCTCCACAGTGGATGGACTAATTTACATTCCCACCAGCAGTGTAAGAGAGTTCCCCTTTCACCATACCCCCGCCAACACTTAACATTTTTTTTTTTTTAGTCTTAGACATTCTGATTGGAGTTATTTGGTATTTCATTGTTGTTTTGATCTGCATTTCCCTTACAATGAGGGATGTTTAGCATTTTTTATATGCCTTTTGGCTATTCATATGTCATCCTTAGAGAAAGCTTTTTTTAAAATTTATTTCTTTTTGTATTTACATTCAATCACATTGTTTAGCTTACAATGTGAGCAATTCAATATGTGAACATTTCTCCCCATCCCGTTGATCAAAATATCTTCAACTGGTAACACCACACTTCCCCATCCTGTCAATGTTCTACCTCCATATCCATTCTCCAAATGTCCTTCGTTAGGCTCCACTCCTCCACATACACCTCACCTGACATTCATACCCATCTCTTGTGTTTGTACAACCGTTAGTCAATCAGTTTCAGTCATAGAGTGCAGACATTCGGTATATATTAAGTGGGGACATACAATGCCTCTCCTTCATAGCCTGGCTTGCCTCACTCAGCAGTAAATCTTCCATAATTTTCCACTTTCTGTCAAAAGCCAGGGTTTTGTTGGTTTTTATGACTGAGTAGTATATTCCATAGAGTATATGTGTCACAGTTTATCAATCCATTCCTACATGCAGGGGCATTTGGGTTGGTTCCATGACTAAGCAATTCTGAATAGTGCTGCAATAAATATGGATGTGCAAGCACTTTTCCAATGAAGAATTCTTCTGTCCTTTGGGTAGATGCCAAGGAATAGGATTGCTGTATCATATGGTAGATCTATTTGTAGATTTTTGAGAAATCTCCAAATTATCCTCCACAGTGGCTGGACTAATTTACATTCCCACCAGCAGTGTAAAAGGGTTCCTTTTTCACCACACCCCTGCCAACACTTATAATTTTTTTTTTTTAATCTAAGACATTTTGACTGGGGTTAGGTGGTTCCTCATTGTTGTTTTTATCTGCATTTCCTTTATGATGAAGGATGTTGAACATTTTTTCATATGCCTTTTGGCTATTCGTATGTCATCTTTAGAGAGTGTTTTATCCAACTCCTTCTCCCATTTTTTAATAGGGTTAATCATCTTTTTTCCAAACAGCTTTTTTAGTTCCTTGTGTATTCTGGTTATCAGTCCCTTATCTGATGAAAAATTTACAAAAATATTTTCCCATTCTGAGGGCTGTTGATTTTCACTAATTACTGTGTCTTTTGCCATGCAGAAACTTTTTAATCTGATGTAATCTCACTTGTCTAGTTTGGGGATGATCAACTGTGCTTTGAGGATCTTATTTAAGAAGTTTTTCCCTACACCAATGTCTCCCAGAGTTTCCCCAGTGTTTTCCAGGAGCAGCTTTATAGTTTGAGGTCTTAGATTTAGATCTTTGATCCACCTTGACTTGATTTTTGTCAAAGGTGAGAGGTAGTGTTTCAGATTCATCTTTCTGCTAGTGGAGATCCTGTTTTTCCAGCACCACTTGCTGAAGAGGCTTTCCTTTTCCCACTGGATTGACTGGTACCCCTTGTCAAAGATCAGTTGACTGTATGTTTGGGCATTTATTTCTGGGGACTCTATTCTGTTCCATTGGTCCACGTGTCTGTTTCTGTGCCAGCACCATGCTGTTTTGATTACCACAGCTTTGTAGTATATTTTTGGATCGGGGAGTGAGATGCCACACACTCCACTCTTCTTGTGTAGAATTGCTTTGGCAATACGGGGTCTTTTATGACTCCAGACGAATTTTATGATTGTCTTTTCTAGGTCTGTGAAGAATGTGTCTAGTTCTTTGATTGACATTGCATTGAATATGTAGATTAATTTGGGTAGAATTGCCATTTTGATTATATTAATTCTTCCAATCTATGAACATGGGATGTCCTTCCATTTTTTTTTGTCATTTTCAATTTCTTTTTTTAGCTTCTCATAGTTTTCCTTGTGGAGGTCATTAGCTTCTTTGGTTAGATTTATTCCTAAATATCGAATACTTTTGGTGGCTATGGTAAATGGAATAACTTTTTTCAGTTCTATTTCAGTCTGCCTGTTATTCGTATATAGAAATGCTATTGACTTCTGTATATTGATTTTATATCCTGCAACTTTATTGTGATCATGTATTACTTCCAGTAATTTTTACAAGGAGACCATTGGGTCTACTATGTATACAATCATGTCGTCTGCAAATAGAGAGAGTTTCACCTCTTCTTTTCCTATTTGAATGCCCTTTATTTTTTTCCTCTTTTCTGATTGCGTTGGCAAGGACTTCCAGTACTATATTAAAAAGGAGTGGAGACAGTGGGCATCCTTGTCTTGTTCCTGTGTTTAGTGGGAAAGCTTTCAGCTTTTCTCCATTGAGGATGATGTTCGCTATGGGTTTTTCATAGATGGCTTTTATTGTGTTGAGAAATGACCCTTCTATGCTGATTTTGCTGAGAGTCTTGATCATGAAGGGATGTTGTATCTTATCAAATGCTTTTTCTGAATCAATCGATATGACCATATGGTTTTTTATCCTTACTCCTGTTAATATGATGTATTATATTTATGGTTTTGCGTATGTTGAACCAACCTTGTATTCCTGGAATAAAGCCTACCTGATCATGGTGTATGATCTTCTTTATAAGTTGTTGAATACAATTTGCTAGTATCTTGTTGAGAATCTTTGCCTCTATGTTCATCAGAGATATTGGTGTATAGTTTTCATTCCTTGTCCTGTCCGTATCTGTTTTAAGGATGAGGGTGATAGAGGCTTCATAGAATAAATTAGGGAGAGATTCACCCTTTTGGATCTTTAGAAATAACTTGAGCAGAATGGGAGTTAACTCTTCTTTGAAAGTTTTGTGGAATTCAGAAGTGAATCCATCGGGGCCAGTGCTTTTCTTTGTTGGAAGGTTATTTATTACTGATTCAATCTCCTGGCTTGTTATGGGCCTATTCAGAGTTTCTATTTCTTCCTGGTTCATTCTTGGTAGATTATATTTGTCCAGGAATTTGTCCATCTCATCCAGATTGTCTTGTTTCTTGGCATACAGTTGTTCATAGTATCCTCTGATGATGTTCTGTATTTCTACTTTGTCTGTTCTTATATTTCCTGCTTCATTGCATATTTGAATCACCTTGTTCCTTTCTCTCTTCTTCTTAAGAAGTCTAGCTAGTGGTGTATCAATTTTGTTTATCCTTTCAAAGAAGCAGCTTTTACTTTCATTTATTTTCTATATAGTACGTTTGTTTTCTATTTCATTTATTTCTACTCAGATCTTTATTATTTCCTTTCTCCTGTAATTTTTTGGATTTTTTTGCTATTGCTTTTCCAATTCTCTGAGGCTTGATGTTTGGTGATCCATTAGCCTTCTTTCTGTCTTCCTCTTATGTGCACTAATTGCTATGAACTTCCCTGTTATGACTATTTTAGCAGGTGTCCCAAAGATTATGGGAAACTCGTTGTCCTCATTGTCATTAGCTTCCATGAATCTTTTATTTTGGTCTTTATTTCATCAGTAGTTTTGGAGTCACTCAGTAGTAGGTTATTTAGTTTCCATGTGTGTGGGTATTTTTGAGGATTTCGCTCGAAATTAAACTTAAATTTAATTACATCATGGTTGGAGAAAATGCTGGATATATTTTCTATGCCTCTGAATCCGTAGAGGCTTGCTTTGTGCCCTATGATGTGGTCAGTCTTTGAACAGGTTTCATGTGGGAGTGAGAACAAATTCTATCTCGAGGTTTTTGGATGGAATGTCCTATAGATGTCTGTTAAGTCCTTTAGACTTATAATATCGTTTAGGTCTTTTAACTCTTCACCTATTTTTTTGTCTAGATGATCTGTCCCGAGTGGATAGTGCAGTGTTGAGGTCTCCAAAAATTAATGTATTGCAGTCTATCTACCCTTTTAGATCTAACAGTCTTTTTCACATATTTGGGTGCTATTGTGTTAGGCGCACAGGTATTTATTTATTTTAAAATATTTATTTATTTATTTATTTATTTATTTATTTATTTATATTTCTCTTTTTTTGTCCATCATGAATACACTGTGTATTAGTCCAGTCAAAGATATTAACACACAAATTATTGTCAACAGATTATTTTCCATCTTTGTGTCCCTTAGATATCTTGCTTCCTTCTTTTTCATCTTGATTCTATTCCTCTAACCCTCCCCAATTTTCCACCATCCTCCCACACTGTCTCTAGTATCCGCAGTTGCTCTCCATACCTTCCAGTCTTTCAGTTTCTGCCAGAGTGCAGACATTAAGTATATATTGTGTGGGGACATGTAATGCCTCTCTTTCATAGTCTAGCTTGCTTTGTTTAGCAGTAAATCTCCATGTTCATCCACTTTCTTTCTTTTTTTCTTTTTATTTCTCTTTAAATTTATTTATTTTTTACATTAATTCACTATACATCATTACAGCATACAAATGAATTTTCCATTCAAAATACACTGTGTATTGGCTCAGTCAAGCACATCAACATACATGTTTTCAGCAAATAATTTTCCAATTCTTATGTCTTGTATACTTTGTTTTTTGTTTTGCCATCCTTGATTCCTTATCCCTCACCCTCTGCCATGTCCCACCCTCCTCCCACATTGCCTCGGGTATCCATGGTTGCTTTCTATGCCTCCCCCCCATTTAATTGATTTGCTAATGAACTTACTTAGTCTAAATATATCTAATAGCTAGCACAGCTGATATATACCTATACATTGAACCCAAGTCTGACTTTAGGCATAAACCCCAGTGAGTAGAATGAACATATTAAAAAGTAGTACCCAGCTGGGGTTATATAGCTTACTGAAGTCATCAAATATGCATTTTTAAAAATTGATACGAACAGTTTTACCGTTTTTTTTTCCTCCTGCAACTTTTTTTTAAAATTACTTAACACCCATTCCCTGAGCATCATCACAACGTACTAAATGTGGTTTCCCATCTAGAATAAACTGCATAGTGGCTTAATCAAGCATGTTATCATCAATAATATTCCATTTCTACTTTCATACATATGTATACATATATGTATGTTTTTTACCCCATGTTTGACCCTCTGCCCTTTCCCACTCTCTTATTACACTATCTCTGCTATATACAGTTGTCTTCCATTCCTTGTTCTCCAACATTTTGTTGACCACACAATATCATAAGTAATCTAATTACTTTCAGCAGGTAATTTCAAGAAGAGTAGTTTTGAACTGGTAATGATATTTCCTTGAAACTTAAAGCCTAGAAACAGGTTAGTATTCTGTTCAAATAGTAGGTACATGCACCTATCAACAGCTCAAGACAGGACAAAAATCCATTAAAACCAGAAAACAAAGCTTAGGAGAAAAGCAGCAATAATTTAGTCAAGTCACAGAATGTTGTTTCATCGGTTCAGTCTCATGTACTTAATCTTTCTTCTGTTAAGGTTCAATCTTCCAGATTGAATTCTTGGATATAATATTAATCTCCAAACATTGTCCCTACAATTAAGTTGCCCATTTTCTTAGTTTTTGAACTCTTATTTCTGTGTGTCTGCATTTAATTTTACTGACATAGCACTCCCTTAAGAACTTCTTGGAGATCTGGTCTGGTGCTGGTAATTCTTTCAGGTTTTGTTTATCCGGGAAAGTTCGTGTCTTTTCTTCCCAAATGAACGATAATCTTGCTGGGTACAGAATTCTTGGTGAAATTGCTTTTCCCTTAATACTTTGAATTTATTTTCCCATTCTCTCCTTGCTTGCATTTTTTCCGATGAGAGGTCTGCCGTTAGTCTGATGGGATACCCTTTGTAGGTAACTTGCCTTTTTTTCTCTTGCCAGTCTTAGTATCTTGTCTTTGTCTGTGGTTTGGTCAATCTGGCTATAATGTGTCTTGAAGAAGATCTTCTTGGGTTGATTCTATCTGGGGTCCTCTGTATTTCTTGGGGCTGAATCTTTGAGTGCCTCTCCAGGTTTGGAAAGTTTTCTTGCAGGATTTCATGGAATAGATTATCAATGCCCTTATGAGTCTCTTCGCCCTCTGGGATGCCTATTGTCTGGATGTTTGGACATTTAATTGTATCTAGTACTTCTCACATATTATTCTCAAATTTTTGGGCCATTTTCTCAGTGTTCATGGTGGATTTTTCTAGGCCAGCCATTTTCTCTTCTACATTAGAGATTCTATTTTGTGTATGATCTAGTCTGCTTTTAATACTTTCAAGGGAGATTTTGACTTCTTGTATTATAGACTTCATCTCTAACAGTTCCATCTGATTCTTTTGTAAAGTGTGAAATTCTTCTTTTAGATTTTGCATGAATTTCCTCACCTCCTGGAACTCTTCAACTCCTTTCTCCTTCCTCTTCAGCAGTTCCTTGTCTCTCTTCTCTTCCATCTCTGTTAGCTTTGCCATTATGAATGTTCTGAATTCTTTATAAGACATTTCCATGATTTCCATTGAACTGTGTGTGGATGAAGAGGAGCTATCCGTTTCACTTGTGGAAGAGGCATTTTCCTCCTTCCCCATATTTCTTGTGGTCCTGCAGCGATTTCTAGTCATCTGGTGGATGGTCGGTTTCTTCCCAAACTTGGAAGTTCAATCATGCGTGTTTTGTATGCTGGAGGCCCAGTTAGCAGTGGAACATCTTCCTTTCTCCCCAAAATGGCTAGATCACAGGAGTCATGGAGCTGTCTGTCTCTTGAAGAAGGGCTGTTCTGGGAGAAGGAGAGGGGGTTATTAACAAGTTAAAAGGCTTACGAGGGAGGGGCCAAAGGGCCCTATAAAACTCCTCACCTTAAAAAATTCTAAAAAGCAAAAATAAAAGAGAGAGAGAGAGAGAGAGAGAGAGAGAGAGAGAGAGAGAGAGAGAGAAAGAGAGGACAGAGACAGAGGAGAGAGAGACAAAGACTGATAGAGAGACAGGAGACTTGAAAGGGATTCTTCCTACCACACGGGTTTTGTATGCTGGAGGCCCAGTTAGCAGTAGGACATCTTCCTTTCTCCCAAAATGGCTAGATCGCAGAAGGCATGGAGCTGTCTGTCTCTTGAAGAAGGGCTCTATATTTTTACATTTTTTTTTATACATTGAATTACATCACTTAGCTTAAAAAGTGAACATTTCTATATGTGAACATTTCTCCCCAGTCCAGTTGATCAAAATATCTTCAACTGATAACAACACTACCTCCCCATCCTGTCAATGCTCTGTCACTGTATCCCTCCTCCATATGTTCTTCCCCAGGCCCCACTCCTCCACACACACTACATCTGGGATTCACACCCATCTGTGTTTGTACATCCTTTAGTCTATTGGTTTCAGTCATAGAGTGTGGACACTCGATATATATTAAGTGGGGACATACAATGTCTCTCCTTCGTAGCCTGGCTTGCTTCACTCAGCAGTAAATCTTCCATATTCTTCCACTTTCTGTCAAAAGCCATGATTTTTGATTTTTATGTCTGAATAGTATTCCATAGAGTATATGTGTCACAGTTTTTCAATCCATTCATCTGTATGGGGCATTTGGGTTGATTCCATGTCTTAACAATCCTAAATAGTGCCACAATAAACATTGATTTGCAAGCACTTCTCCAATGAAGAATTCTTCTGTCCTTTGTGTAGATGCCAAGGAGTGGGATTCCTGGATCATATGGTAGTTCTATTTGTAGACTTTTGAGGAAACTCAAAATTGTTCTCCACAGTGCCTGGACTAATTTACATTCCCACCAGCAGTGTAAGAGAGTTCCCCTTTCACCAAACCCCCAGCTAACCCTTATCATTTTTTTTTTTAATCTTAGACATTCTAACTGGAGTTAGGTTATTTCTCATTGTTGTTTTGATCTGCATTTCCCTTTTGATGAGGGATGTTGAGCATTTTTTAACATGCCTTTTTGCTATTTGTTTGTCATTGTTTTTTTCAACTCCTTTTCCCATCTTTTAATAGGGTTGATCATCGTTTTTTGGAACAACTACTTGAGTTTCTTGTGTATTCTTTTTATCATTCACTTATCTGATAAATAATTTACAAAAATATTTTACCATTCTGATGGCTGTCTATTCACACTAATTACTGTGTCTTTTGCCATGCAGAAACTTCTTAATCTGATTCAATACCACTTGTCTATTTTGTGGATTATTGACTGGTTTGGAGGTATTGTTTAAGAAGTCTTTTTCTACCCCAATGTCTCCCAGAGTTTCCCCTGTGTTTTCTAAGAGTAGTTTTATAGTTTGGGGTCTTATATTTAGATCCTTGATCCACCTTGATTTGATTTTTTGTCAAAGGTGAGAGGTAGGGGTTAAGATTCATCTTTCTGCAGGTGGAAATACAGTTTTCCAGCACCATTTGCTAAATAGGTTTTCCTTTTCCAACTGGACTGACTGGTACTCTTTTTCAAAAATCAGTTTAGTGAATGTTTGGGAATTTATTACTGTGACTCAATTCTGTTCCATTGGTCCACATGTCTGTTCCTGTGCCAGTACCATGTTGTTTTGATTATTACTGCTTTGTCATATATTTTTGTGTCAGGGAGTGAGATGCTGCCCATTCCCCTCTTCTTATTTAGAATTGCCTTGGTAATATGGGGTATTTTATGATTCCAGATGAATTTTATGATTGTCTTTTCTAGATCTGTGAAGAATGTGTCTGGTACTTTGATTGGCATTGCATTATATAGGTAGATTAATTTGGGTACAATTACCATTTGGATTATATTAATTCTTCCAATCCAGGAACATGGGATGTCCTTCCACTTATTTGTGTCATTTTCAATTTCTTTTTTTAGCTTCTCATAGTTTTCCTTGTGGAGGTCTTTAACTTCTTTGGTTAGATTCATTCCTAAGTATCTTCTACTTTTTGTGGCTATGGTAAATGGAATAACTTTTTTCAGTTCTATCTCAGTCTGCCTGTTCTTCCTATATAGAAATGCTCTAGATTTCTGTATATTGATTTTGTATCCTGCAACTTTACTGTATTCATGCATTACTTCCAGAAATTTTTACATGGAAATCGTTGGATCTTCTATGTATGCAGATGTACAGATATTTATAAGCATTATATATTCTGGTCTATTCATCCTTTTACTATAATATATTGCCTTTCTTTGTCTCTTCGAACAGTTTTTGTTTTAAAGCCTATTTTGTCAGAAATTAGTATCCTGACTCCAGCTCTTTTCTGGTCTTCATTTTCACGGAGTACCTTTTTCCAACCCTTCACTCTCAGTCTATGTATGTCTTTCTCCATGAGGTGGGTTTCCTATAGGCAACAGATAGAGGGTTTCTTTGTTTTGTTTTGTTTTGTTTTGTTTTGTTTTGTTTTGTTTTGTTTTGTTTTGCATTCAGCTAGTCTGTGTCTCTTGATTGGAGAATTTAATCAATTCACATTCAATGTTATTGATGTTACCAGATCTGTCCTGATGTTTAAGTTGGTCATTGTCTTAGTTGCCTTTTATTCCTCTCTTTCTGTTTGTTAATTCTTTAGTTTTCCAAGAGCAGTACTTTCTTCAGGGTTTCTTGAAGAGCTGGTCTGGTGTTGACAAATTCCTTCAGGTTTTGTTTGTTTGATAAGATTTTAATCTTTTTTCCCATATGAAGAATAATCTTTCAGGATATAATAATCTCGGTTGAAATTGTTTCTCTCTTAACATTTTCAATACATCTTCCCATTCTTTTCTTGCTTTCACTGTTTCAATTTAGAGGTCCAGTATTAGCCTGATGGGATGACCTTTGTAAGTTACTTCTCATTTCTCTCTTGCCAATTTTAGTACCATGTCTTTATCTGTGGTCTTGGACAGTCTGGCTAAGATATCTTCTTGGGTCGATTTTATTTGGGGTCCTTTTATTTCTTGGGTTGGGATGCTTTAGTGCCTCTCTAGACGGGAAATTTTCTTCCATGATTTCATGGAAGAGAATTTCTGTGCCCTTATTAGTTTCTTCCTCTTTTGGGATGCCTATTATTCTGATGTTTGGGCATCTTATCGTATCTAGTATTTCTCATATATTATCCTCGTGTTTTTTTTTGGTTATTTTCTCTGTCTTTGTGGTGGTTATTTCTAGGTCAGAGGTTTTATCTTCTACATTGGAGTTTCTTCAGCATGGTCAAATCGACTTTAAATACTTTCAAGAGAGTTTTTGATTTCCTCTATTACAGACTTCATCTTTAATAGTTCCATCTGATTCTTTCTCAGAGTGTCCATTTTCTCTTTTATATCATGGAAATTCTTCCTAATCTGCTGTGATTTGTTGACTCTTTTCTGTTCCAACTTGTAGAATTTGGTCACCATGAATGTTCGAAATTATTTTTCTGACATTTTGGTAATGTCCTCCATTTTCACAAAAGATGGAGGGAAGTTATTCTGTTTCTTTTACGGAAACATATAGCCTTGTTTATTCTGACCTGAGGCTCTTCTTCTACTTCTAGCCATTGGAAGATATATTCACTTTTGAATACCTCTTAGGAGGGTGTTTCTATGAATAGAAATGTGTTTCCCTTTTGCTGTGAATTGACGAATTTGAAGTCTCTCTTCTGTCATTTTTGGTAATGTGCTCTCAAGGAAGATACTCTATTCAGGTGTCTGAAGAGCACTATCTCCTTTTTCACAGCTGGTTCAGTTCAAGGGAGGATCCCATAGAACCTTATATTATTAGGGAATTTTGGATCTCTAATTCTAGACCAGTCTAGTCCCTCTGGGAAGGCCCAAGATGAGGAGGAGAAGAAAATATAAGGAAAAAGAAGAGTACAGAGGGGAATAAAGAAAAAGTCTCACACTACGTGAGGTGTGCGACTTCACCAGAGGCCTGATAATGGAACTGGAGGCTGCTGTAAATAAAAAGACAGTTTGTTGGGGAACCAGCAGTTAGCGAAATGGCTATGTCACTGGACGTGGTTTGAGTCCTGGACCCGGTGGCTTAAAACTCACGCCGGGCACGTGTGCATGCATGCCCAAGATCCCGAGAGGAGAATGGAGGAGAAGGAATTGTGGCATGGCCATCCCCCCTGAGGGGTGGTTTCTCACTCTCTCTCTCTCTGTCTCTGTCTGGTAAGCACACGTGCCCTATAGTAAAAACCTCTCAAAAAAAAAAAAAAAAGACAGTCTGTGGGAAAAGGGAGAGGATGGTATTAAAAGAATCTAGAAAAGCAAAGATTAAAAAAGAAAAAAAAAAAAAAAAACCTCCCTACCTGCCAAGGGATCTGGGTGAATCTTGGGCTGGGGAGCCTTGAGTGAGTCAGTTGGGGCAGTGTTGCCCCTGCCTCAATGTTCCTAACAGCTCAGAGTCCTGGAGATGGAACTGGAGGCTATGGGTCTGGGTGGAACTTGGGCTGGGGAGCCTGGAAATGAGGTGGTGGAGGCAGTGGTGTTCCTCCCTTAATGTCTCTTATTGCCCAGAAGCCTGGAGATGGAACTGGAGGCTGGGTTCCTAGGGGTCTGGGTTGATCTTGGACTAGGGAGCCTTGATGGAGCTGGTGGGTTTGTGTTGCCCCTGCTTCAATGTTCCCTACTGCCTAGAAGCCTGGAGTTGGAACTGGAGGCTGCTGACTAGTGGATTTTGTGCTGGGGTGCCTGGAAGTGAGGCAGTGGGGGCAGTGGTGCCCCTGCCTCAATGTCCCTTACTGCCCAGAGGTGCAGAGATGGAACTAGAGGTTGCTGAATAGGGGCCACTATACAGTTGGGCTGGAGAGCCTGGAAGTGAGGTGGTGGGGGCTAGGTTGCCCCTGCTTCAATGTCCCTTACTGCTCAGAATTCTGGAGATGGAACTGGAGGCTGCTGTAGAGAAAAAGATAGTCTCCTAGGGGCCTGGGTGGATCTTGTGCTGGGGAGACTGGAGGTGAGGCGGTGGGGGCAGTGATGCTCCTGCCTCAATGTCCCTTACTGCCCAGAGGCCTGGAGATGGAACTGGAGGCTAGAAGTCTGGGTGGGTCTTGGACTGGGGAGCCTGGAAATGAGGCAGTGGGGGCAATAGAGCCTCTGCCTCAATGTCCCTTACTGTCCAGAGGCCTGGAGATGCAACTGGAGGCTGCTGCAGAGAAAAAGACCAGATTTCTGTTTTTATTTATTTTATTTTTATATTTATTTATTTATTTATCTATTCAGACTGTGTCTTTTGATTAGAGAATTTAATTCATTAACATTCAATGCTATTATCGATGTTACCAGATCTGTCCAGATGTTTAAGTTGGTCATTTTCTTAGCTGTCTTTTGTTCCTTTGTTTCTGCCTGTTAATTCTTTAGTTTTTCTGGAACAATACTTTCTTCAGGATTTCTGATGTTGGCAAGTTCTTTCACATTTTGTTTGTCTGATAAGATTTTAATCTTTTTTTTTCCCATATGAAGGATAACCTTACAGGATATAATAATCTTGGTTGAACTTGTTTCTCTCTTGGGACCAGCAGTTAACATAATGGCTATGTTGCTGGACTCCCATGTAGTTGACCACGGTTTGAGTCCTGGACCTGGTGGCTTAAAACTCACGCTGGGTGCATGTGTATGTGTGCCCAAGATCCCGAGAGGAGAATGGAGGAGAAGGGGTTGTGGCATAGCCATCCCTTCTGGGGGCGATTTCTCGTTTCTGTCTCTCTGTCTCTCTCTGTCTTTCTGGTGAGTGCACGCACCCTGTAGAACAAAAAAATCCTTTCCAAAAAAATTGTTTCTTTCTTAACACTTTCAATACGTCTTCCCATTTTCTTGCTTGCATTGTTTCCATTGAGAGGTTCGGTGTTAGCCTGATGGGACGACCTTTGTAAGTCACCTCTCATTTCTCTCTTACCAGTTTTAGTATCATGTCTTTATCTGTGATCTTGGACAATTTGGCTAAGATGTGCCTTGGGGAAGATCTTCTTGGGTTGATTCTATTTGTGGTCTTTTGTATTTCTTGGGTCCAGATGCTTGAATGCCTCTCTAGATTTGGGAAATTTTCTTCTAGGATTTCATGGAATAGATTTTTTATTCTGTTATTAGTTTATTCACCTTCAAGGATGCCAATTATTCAGATGTTTGGGCGTCTAATGAAATCTATTATTTCTCCTATATTATCCTTGTGTTTTTTAGTTATTTTCTCTATCTTTTTGGTGTTTCTTTTTTTTTTTCTAAGTCAGAGGTTTTATCTTCTTCATCAGAGATTTGATTTTCAGCATGGTCTAATCAACTTTTAATACTTTCAAGAGAGTTTTTGATTTCCTCTATTACAGACTTCATCTCTAATAGTTCCACCTGATTCTTTCTCAGAGTGTCCATTTCTTCTTTCATATCATGGAAGGACTTCCTAATCTGCTGTAGTTCATTGTCTCTTTTCTGTTATAACTCATAGAATTTGATCACCATGAATGTTCAAATTTCTTTCTCTGACATTTTGGTAACGTCCTCCATTTTCACGAAAAATGGAGGGGAGTTACTTTGTTCCTTTGATGAAGACATATTTCCTGGTGTATTCAGACCTGAAGCTCTTCTTCTACTTCTAGCCATTGGAAAATATATTCAGTTTTTTTTCTTTTTTTTCCCTTAAATTTATTTATTTTTTACATTAATTCACTATACATCATTACAGCATACAAATGAGTTTTCCATTCAAAATACACTGTGTATTGGCTTAATCAAGCACATCAACATACATGTTTTCAGCAAATAATTTTCCAATTCTTATGTCTTGTATACTTTGTTTTTTTGTTTTGCCATCCTTGATTCCTTATCCCTCACCCTCTGCCATGTCCCACCCTCCTCCCACATCTCTGGTATCCATGGTTGCTTTCTATGCCTTCCTCCCCCATTTAATTGATTTGCTAATGAACTTAATTAGTCTAAATATATCCAATAGCTAGCACAGCTGATATATACCTATACATGAACCCAAGTCTGACTTTAGGCATAAACCCCAGTGAGTAGAATGAACATATTATAGAGTAGTACCCAGCTGGGGCTATATAGCTTACTGAAGTCATCAAATATGCATTTTTAAAAATTTCGATATGGACAGTTTTAGCATTTCTTTTTCTCCTGCAACTTTTTTTAAAATTACTTAACATTCATTCCCTGATCATCATCACAACCTACTAAATGTGGTTTCCCATCTAGAATAAACTGCATAGTGGCTTAATCATGCATGTTATCATCAATAATATTCCATTTCTACTTTCATACATATGTATATGTATATATGTGTTTCTTACCCCATGTTTGACCCTCTGCCCTTTCCCACTCTCTTATTACACTATCTCTGCTATATACAGTTGTCTTCCATTCCTTTTTCCCCAACATTTAGTTGATCACACAATATCATAAGTAATCTAACTACTTTCAATAGCAAGTTCAGCAAGTAATTTCAAGAAGAGTAGTTTTGAACTGGTAATGATATTTCCTTGAAACTTAAAGCCTAGGAACAGGTTAGTATTCTGTTCAAATAGTAGGTACATGCACCTATCAACAGCTCAAGACAGGACAAAAATCCTTTAAAACTGGACAACAAAGCTTAGGAGAAAAGCAGCAATATTTTAGTCAAGTCACAGAATGTTGTTTCATCGGTTCAGTCTCATGTACTTATTCTTCTGTTAAGGTTCAATCTTCCAGATTGAATTCTGGGGTATAATATTAATCTCCAAACATTGTCCCTACGATTAAGTTGCCCATTTTCTTAGTTTTTGAACTCTTATTTCTGTGTGTCTGCATTTAATTTTACTGACATAGCACTCCCTTAAGAACTTCTTGGAGATCTGGTCTGGTGCTGGTAAATTCTTTCAGGTTTGTTTATCTGGGAATGTTAGTGTCTTTTCTTCCCAAATGAATGATAATCTTGCTGGGTACAGTATTCTCGGTTGAAATTTCTTTTCCCTTAACACGTTGAATATATTTTCCCATTTCTTCCTCGCTCTCATTGTTTCCGATGAGAGATCTGCTGTTAGTCTGATGGGATACCCCTTGTAGGTAACTTGCCGTTTTTCTCTTGCCAATCTTAGTATCTTGTCTTTGTCTGTTGTTTTGGTCAGTCTGGCTATAATGTGTCTTGGAGAAGATCTTGGGTTGATTCTATTTGGGGTCCTCTGTATTTCTTGGGACTGAATTTTTGAGTGCCTCTCTAGGTTTGGAAAGTTTTCTTGCAGAATCTCATGGAATAAATTATCAATGCCCTTATGAGTCTCTTTTCCTTCCTGGATGCCTAGTATCCGGATGTTTGGACGTTTGATGGTATCTAGTATTTCTCGTACATTAGTCTCAAATTTTTGTGCCATTTTCTCGGTCTTTGTGGTGGATTTTTCTAGGGTAGCAATTTTCTCTTCTATGTCTGAGATTCTATTTTCTGTATTACCTAGTCTGCTTTTAATACTTTCAAGGGAGATTTTGACTTCCTGTATTATAGTTTTCATCTCTAACAGTTCCATCTAATTCTTTTGTAAGGTGTGAAATTCCTCCTTTAGATTTTGCATGAATTTCCTCACCTCCTGGAACTCGACAACTTCTTTCTCCTTCCTCTTCAGCAGTTCATTGTCTCTCTTCTCTTCCATCTCTGTTAGTTTTGCCATTATGAATGTTCTGAATTCTTTATCAGACATTTCCATGAATTCCCTTGAACTGTGTGTGGATGAAGATGAGTTATCCTTTTCCCTTGGAGGATAGGTATTTTCCTGCTTTCCCATATTTTTTGTGGTCCTGCAGTGATTTCTATTCATCTGGTTGATGGTCAGTTTCTACCCAAACTTGGAAGTTCAGTCTGAGAGTTGAGGAGCATGCAGAAAAGGAAACAGAAAGAGAGAAACAACAGCAACAACAGAAAAAAAAAACAGAAAAAGAAAAGAAAAAAAACAAAGATAAAACTTCTCAATAAAACTTAAAAAAATAATATTTTTTAAAAAATTTCAGTAAAAAAAAACAAAAATTGAAAAAAAAACCAGAGAGGAGACAGAGACCAAGACAGAGGTAGAGACAGACAGGTACAGAGACAGGAGGCCTGGAAGGGATCTTCCTACCATGTGAGTTTTGTGTGCTGGAGGCCAAATTATCAGTGGGAAGTCTTGATTTCTGTTCCCCCTAAATGGCTAGTTTGCAGCATCCATGAGGATTGTGTCTTCCAGAAAATATATTCACTTTTGAATACCTTTTAGGAGAACGTTTCTCCAATTAGGAGGATGAGTGACTCCTTTTTTTCTGCAAATTGATGTGTGCCAAAGTCTCTCTTCTGTTGTTTTTAGTAATGTGGTCTCAATAGGGGTACTCTATTCAGGTGTCTGAAAAGCAGTATCTCCGTTTTTACAGGTGGTTCAGTAAAATGGAGGATCCCAGAGAACCTTACATTACTAGGGAATTTCAGATGAAATTAAACTTGATTTTAATTTCAAGAGAAATCCTCAAAAATACTTATATATATGGAAACTAAATAACTTACTACTGAATGACTCCACAACTACTGATGAAATAAAGTCTGAAATCAAAAGATTCCTGGAAGCTAATGACAATGAGAACATGAGTTTCCATAATTTTTGGGATACTGCAAAAGCAGTCATAAGAGGGAAGTTTATAGCAATTAGTGCTCATAAGAGGAAGACGGAAAGAAAGCAAATGGATCAATTATCATCATGCCTCAGAGAATTGCAGAAGCTACAGCAAAATGATCCAAAAAACTCCAGGAGAAAGGAAATAATAAAGATCCGAGCAGAAATAAATGAAATAGAAAATAAGAGAACTATACTGAAAATAAATGAAAGTAGGAGCTGGTTTGGTGAAAGATGAACAAAATTGATACACCACTACTGAGACATTAAGAAGAAGAGAGAAAGGAACCAAGTGAATCAAATCTGCAATGTAGCAGGAAATATAACAACAGACAAAGTAGAAATACAGAACATCATCAGAGGATACTATGAACAACTATATGTCAAGAAACAAGACAATCTGGATGAGATGGACAAATTCCATGAATTGTATAATCTACCAAGGTTGAGCCAGGAAGATATATAAAGTCTAAATAGGCCCATAACAAGCCAGGAGATTGAATCAGTAATAAATAACCTTCCAACAAAGAAAAGCCCTGGTCCTGATGGCTTCACCTCTGAGTTCTATAAAACTTTCAAAGAAGAGTTAACCCCCATTCTGCTCAAGTTATTTCTAAAGATCCAAAAGGGTGAATCTCTCCCTAATTCATTCTATGAAGCCTTTATCACCCTTATCCTCAAAACAGATAAGGACAGGACAAGGAACGAAAACTATAGACCAATATCTCTGATGAATATAGATGAAAAGATTCTCAACAAGATACTAGCAAACCATATCCAGCAAGTTATAAAAAAAGATTATATGTCATGATCAGATAGGCTTTATCCCAGGAATGCAAGGTTGGTTCAACATACGCAAAACCATAAATGTAATACACCATATTAGCATGAAAAAAGACAAAAACTTATGGTCATATCGATTGATGCAGAAAAAGCATTTGATAAGATACAACATCCCTTCATGATCAAGACGCTCAGCAAAATCGGCAGACGAGGGTCATTTCTCAACACAATAAAAGCTATCTATGAAAAAATCCATCGCGAACATCATGGAGAAAAGCTGAAAGCTTTCCCAGTAAAAATGGGTACAAGACAAGGATGCCCACTTTCTCCATTTCTTTTCAATATAGTACTGGAAGTCCTAATCAATGCAATCAGAAAAGAGGAAAAATTAAAGGCATCTAATTAGGAAAAGAAGAGGTGAAACTCTCTGTATTCATAGATGACATGATTGTGTATATAGAAGACCCAATGATTTCCATGAAGCAATTTCTGGAAGTAATGCACGAATACAGTAAAGTTGCAGGATACAAAATTAATATACAGAAGTCTATAGGATTTCTATATATAAACAGGCAGACAGAGATAGAGCTGAAAAAAGTTGTTCCATTTACCATAGCCACAAAAATATAAGATACTTAGGGATAAGTCTAACAAAAGAAGTGAAAGACCTCCACAAGGAAAACTATGAGAAGCTAAAAAAAGAAATTGAAAATGACACAAATAAGTGGAAGGATATCCCATGTTCCTCAATTGGAAGAATTAATATAAATAAAATGGCAATTCTACCCAAATTAATCTACCTATTTCATGCAATGCCAATCAAAGTACCAGACACATTCTTCACAGATTTAGAAAAGACCATCATAAAATTTGTCTGGAATAAAAAAAGACACCACATTGTCAAAGCAATTCTACAAAATAAGAGTCGAGTGGGTGGCATCTCACTCCCCAACCCAAAAATATACTACAAAGCTGTGATAATCAAAACAGCATGGTATTGGCACAGGAACAGACATGTGGACCAATGGAACAGACTTGAGTCCACAGGAATATATTCCCAATGATTCATTCAACTGATTTTTGACAAGGGGTACCAGTCAATCCAGTGGGAAAAGGAAAACCTCTTCAGCAAATGGTGCTGGAAAAACTGGATTTCCACCTGTAGAAAGATGAATCTGAACCCTTACCTCTCACTTTTGACAAAAATCAAGTCAAAGTGGATCAGGGATCTAAACCTAAGACCCCAAATTATTAAACTGCTTCTAGAAAACACTGGGGAAACTCTGGGAGACATTGGGCTAGGGAAAGACATTTTACATAAGACCCCCTATAGCACAGTCGATAATCCCCAAAATAGACAAGTGGGTTTCCGTCAGACTAAGAAGTTTCTGCATGGCAAAAGACACAGTAATTAGTGTGAATCGACAGCCTTCAGAATGGAAAATATTTCTGTAAACTATGCATCAGATAAGGCATTGATAACCAGAATACATAAAGAACTAAAGAAGCTGTTTGGAAAAAAGATGATGAACCCTATTAAAAGATGGGAGAAGGAGTTGAAAAGAACACTCAATAAAGATGACATACGAATAGCCAGAAGGCATATGAAAAAATGCTCAACATCCCTCATTGTAAGGTAAATGCAGATCAAAACAACAATGAGAGCAGTTCCGGGCTCCAGGCGGACTGAGGCTGCAGGCCCGACCCTTCTGAATCTCCACGCATCCTCACTGTTTCTCTTCTTGGACCCCAGGTTGGTTGTCTGGGACTTTAAGGCGAACTCCCACCCCACCCCACCCGCAACACAGATCGAGCCGGCCAGCAGTTCTGGGCTCCAGGTGGACTCAGGCTGCAGGCCCGACCAACCTGGTCTTGTCACTCATCTTCTGACCCTTTCCCACTAGCCTTTGGACTCTTTGAATTGTAGTGATTTGAATAGCGCGCAGCACGCGCACCGCGCGATTTCCTTTTTCATTCTGTTTTCTTTGCTTTTGGGGTGTTGCTTATTCAGTCAATTGAAGGCTCACCTCTCCTTAGAAACAGTGAGGACTTGGGGCCATCCAGGGTAGTGGCAACAGTTAATGGTAATTGTGAGCAACAGGTAGGCCAACCATAAGGGAAATCATCAATTTTCTAAGCCTGTATAACTTTTAACAATCAGTTAGGAAGAAACATATAGATTACCTGATGACTAGGAACAATCGCAGAGGCTCAAGAAATATGAGCAACCAAGAAAAGGCCTCTCCCCCAAGGGAAATCATCAAGCCTACACCACCCACAGTCAATACAATGGACGTCGTGGACATGTCTGATAAGGAATTCAGATTATTTGTAGTGACCAAACTAACTGAGATGGAAGAGAAAAGAGACAAGGAGCTCCAGGAAATGAGGAAGTCCTTCAATGACTTGAAAGAAGAAATGGATACCTTAAACAAGAACCAGATGGAACTTTTAGGATTGAAGAATGTGATACAGGAAATCAAAACCTCCCTTGAAAGTATTAAAAGGAGGTTAGACCAGGCAGAAGATCAAATCTCCAATGTAGAAGACAAAACATCTGACCTAGAGAAAAGTATCAAGAAGATTGAGAAAACAACCATGAAAAATGAGGATAATATACGAGGAATACTGGATACTATTAAGCGCCCCAACATCCAGATAATTGGTATTCCAGAAGAGGAAGAAAATAATAAGGGCCTAGATAATTTATTCCATGAGATCCTGGAAGAAAACTTTCCAAATCTAGAAAGGCATTCAAGTATCCAGACCCAGGAAATACATAGGACCCCGGGTAGAATCAACCCAAGAAGATCTTCTCCAAGGCACATTATAGCCAGACTGGCAAAAACAACAGATAAAGACAAGATACTAAAGTTGGCAAGAGGGAAACGCCAGGTTACTTACAAAGGTCACCCCATCAGGCTAACATCAGATCTCTCAGCCGAAACAATGCAGGAAAGGAAAGAATGGGGAAGCATAGTAAAAGTGTTGAGTGAAAAACAATTTCAACCAAGAATACTATACCCTGCAAAATTATCTTTCATATGGGAAAAAAAGATAAAAACATTCTCGAACAAACAAAATTTGAAGGAATTTACCAACTCCAGACCAGCTCTTCAAGAGGTTCTGAAGGGAGTATTATACTAGGAAAGCTAAAAAATCAGAGACAGTTATACGAGAACAAAAAGCAACCAAGAAAATGGCTCACTTAATGATAGGATCAGGTATGGAAATATCGATAATTACATTGAATGTCAATGGATTAAATTCTCCAGTTAAGAGACATAGACTGGCTGAATGGATAAGAAAACAGAAACCCTCTATCTGTTGCCTACAAGAAACTCACCTTATGGATAAAGACATACATAGACTAACAGTCAAGGGCTGGAAAAAGATACTCCATGCAAATGGAAATCAAAAAAAGGCTGGAGTAGCGATATTGATCTCAGACAAAATAGATTTCAAGACAAAGACTGTAAGAAGAGACAAAGAAGGGCATTATATAATAGTAAATGGGGTAATCCAGCAAGCAGACATAACCCTTATAAATATCTACTCACCCAACTCAGGTGCACCTAAATATGTGAAGGAAAGACTGCTGGAGCTAAAAGGAGAGATAGGGAGAAATACTATAATTGTTGGAGATCTCAACACCCCATTATCTCCTATAGACAGATCTTCTAGACAGAAAATAAATAGAGAGATACAAGATTTAAATGATACTATCAATGGAATGGGCTTGACAGATATCTATAGAACTTTCCACCCTCCATCCACAACATATACATTTTTCTCACCCCGACATGGAACTTTTTCAAAGATAGATCATATATTAGGACATAAATCAAGCCTTTATAGATTCAAAGGCATAGAAACTGTACCCAGCATCTTCTCTGACCATGATGGAATTAAACTCAAGATTAACTTCAAAACACAACCCCGAAGATACACGAACACATGGAGACTGAACAGCCTACTTCTGAATGACTTCTTCACTACTAAAGAAATTAAGGCTGAAATAAAAAAAATTATGGAAACTAATGATAATGAGTGCACAAGTGTCTAGAATCTATGGGACACAGCAAAAGCAGTCTTAAGAGGGAAATTCATAGCAATTAGTGTGCATAAGAAAAGGATAGAAAGATGGCAAGTAGATAACTTATCATCATGCCTCAGAGAATTGGAAAAACAACAACAAACAAACCCCCAAAATGCCAGGCAAAAAGAAATAATAAAGGTTCGAGCAGAAATAAATGAAATAGAAAATAAACGAACCATACAGAAAATAAATGAAAGCAAAACCTGGTTCTTTGAAAAGATTAACAAGATCGACACACCATTGGCTAGACTGATTAAGAAGAAGAAAGAAAGAAACGAGATTAATCAAATATGTGATGAAACAAGCAATATTACCACAGACATAGCAGAAATACAAAATATCATTAGAGGATACTATGAGCGACTTTACGCCAACAAACAAGATAACCTGGAGGAGATGGATAAATTCCTGGATGCACATAATCTACCAAGATTGGATCAAGAAGACATAGAGAACCTGAATCGACCCATAACAAGCCAGGAGATTGAATCAGTAATAAATAACCTCCCAACAAAGAAAAGCCCAGGCCCAGATGGCTTCACTTGTGAATTCTACAAAACTTTTAAGGAAGAGTTAACCCCTATCCTACTAAAATTATTTCTAAAGATTGAAAAGGAAGGAAACCTTCCAAATTCATTTTATGAGGCCTCCATCATCCTCATCCCCAAAACAGATAAAGATATGACAAAAAAGGAAAACTACAGATCAATATCATTGATGAATATAGACGCAAAAATTCTCAACAAGATACTCACAAATCGTATCCAACAACATATAACAAAGATCATTCATCACGATCAGGTAGGCTTTATACCAGGGATGCAAGAGTGGTTTAATATACGCAAGACCATAAATGTAATACACCACATTAACAGAAAGAAAGATAAAAACCATATAATCATCTCAATTGATGCAGAGAAAGCATTTGATAAAATACAACATCCTTTTATGATTAAGACTCTCAGTAAGATTGGTATAGAAGGGACATTTCTGAACACAATAAAAGCAATCTATGAAAAACCTACAGCTAACATTATACTGAATGGGGAAAAGCTGAAAGCTTTTCCTCTGAAAACAGGTACTAGGCAAGGCTGCCCACTTTCTCCACTGCTCTTTAATATAGTATTGGAAGTCTTAGCTATTGCAATCAGAGAAGAGAATAATATTAAAGGCATTCGAATAGGCAAAGAAGAATTGTAAATATCTTTATTTGAAGATGACATGATGCTGTACTTAGAAAACCCAAAGGTATCCATGAAAAAAGTGCTTGAAGTAATAAGTGAATACAGTAAGGTGGCAGGATACAAAATCAATATCCAAAAATCTATAGCATTTCTATTTATGAACAACAAGTTGAACGAAGCAGAGCTGAAGAAAGGAATCCCTTTCACCGTAGCCACAAGGTGTATAAGATACCTAGGGATAAACCTAACTAAGAAAGTCAAAGACCTTTATAAAGAAAACTATGAAAATCTTAAAAGAGACATTGAAAGTGACATAAAAATGTGGAAGGACATCCCATGCTCCTGGATTGGAAGAATTAATATAATCAAAATGGCAATTCTACCCAAATTAATCTACATGTTTAATGCAATTCCAATCAAAATACCAGAGATATTCTTCAGAGATCTAGAAAAGGCAATCATAGAATTTGTCTGGAACCATAAAAGACCTCATATTGCAAAAGCAATCCTGCGCAAGAAGAATGGAGTAGGAGGCATATCACTCCCTGATCCCAAGATATACTATAAAGCTGTGGTCATCAAAACAGCACGGTAGTGGCATAAAAACAGACAAGTGGACCAATGGAAGAGAATAGAGACCCCAGAAATAACCCCCAAAGCTTACAGCCAACTGATCTTTGACAAAGGATATCAGTCAATCCATTGGGAAAAGGAAAACATCTTGAGTAAATTGTGCTGGAAAAACTGGGTATCCACCTGCAGAAAGATGAAACGGAATCCCCATCTTTCACCATTAACAACAGTCAACTCAAAATGGATCAGAGATCTGAACCTAAGACCTCAAACAATAAAACTACTGGTGGAAAATGCTGGGGAAACTCTGGGGGACATTGGAGTAGGCAAAGACTTCTTAAATAAGACTCCCAAAGCACAGGCAATAATCCCTAAAATAGACAAGTAGGACTATATTAGACTAAGAAGTTTCTGCACAGCAAAGGACACAGTAACAAGTGTGAACCGACAGCCCTCAGAATGGGAAAATATTTTTGTTAAATGTGCCTCAGACAAGGGACTGATAACCAGAATACATAGGGAACTCAAGTGCCTTATGCGAAAAAAAATGATGAACCCAATTAAAAGATGGGAAAATGAGCTGAACAAAAGTCTCTCTAAGGAAGACATACGAACAGCCAAAAAGCATATGAGGAAATGCTCAACATCCCTCATCATAAGGGAGATGCAGATAAAAACTACAATGAGATACCACCTAATCCCTGTCAGAATGGCAAAGATTAAGAATATAAAAAATGATAAGTGTTAGCGGGGATGTGGTGAAAAGGGAACCCTCCTACACTGTTGGTGGGAATGTAAACTAGTTCAACCACTGTGGAGAACAATATGGAGGTTCCTCAAAGATCTACAAATAGAACTACCATTTGATCCAGCAATCCCACTTCTCGGTATTTACCCAAAAGACCGGAGAACGCTCAGTCAGAAAAGTGCTTGCACATCAATGTTTATTGCAGCATTATTCACAATTGCCAAGACATGGAACCAACCTAAATGTACACAAACTGATGAATGGATTGGAAAAGTGTGGTATATATACTCTATGGAATACTACTCAGCCATAAAAAATAACAAGACCCTGGAATTTGATAGAAAGTGGTCAGATACGGAGGATCTATTGCTGAGTGAAGTAAGCCAGGCTATGAAAGAAAGATATTGTATGTATCCACTCAATATATACCGACTATCAGCACTCTATAATAGAGAGCAAAAAATTGGAGGACATAAAAGCAGTGAAGGTACTTAATGAGAATAGTACAGTGTGGAATGGGGGAAGTGAAGAGAAGAGAATAGAGAAAGATAACAAGTGAACAATAGAGAGGTAGGACATTAGTGAGAAACAGATATGGCTTATTAACTGTTGATGTTGACATGTATAGTATTCTCAACTGGATTTGTCTGAGAAGTATTTCATGATGGGCAAAGTATTTGTACAAGCAAAATGAAAAATAGCAATTGACTGTTTTAAAAAATAATTAGAATAATAATAATAATGATTGGGGAAAATATAGAAAAGATATTGAATGTTAAAGTGGGGAGATTAATGTCTCTGTACTGACTGACATGCATGGCATTCCCTTTTGAAAAAGCAATGTAATACACTGTAAAGTTATATGTAATTCAATGTAATATAATAGAAGAACATGATGATAATAAAAAAATTAAAAAAAAAACAACAATGAGATACCACCTAACCCCAGTCAGAATTTCTAAGATTAAAAAAACATAAAATGATAAGTGTTGGCGGGGGGGTGGGGGTGAAAGGGGAACTCTCTTACACTGCTGGTGGGAATGTAAATTAGTCCAACGACTGTGGAAACAATTTGGAGATTCCTCAAAAATCTACAAATAGAGGGGACCAACAGTTAGCGTAATGGCTATGTCGCTGAACTCCCACGTAGTCAACCGCGGTTCGCGTCCTGGGCCCAGTGGCTTAAAACTCACGCCAGGTGTGTGTGCGTGCGTGCGTGCCCACGTTCCCGAGGGGAGAATGGAGAAGAAGGGATTGTGGTGTGACCATTCCCCCTGGGGGGTGATTTCTCACTTTCTGTCTCTATGTGTCTCTCTGTCTGTCTGGCGTGCGCACCTGCCCTATAGCAAAAACCTCTCTAAAAAAATAAAAATCTACAAATAGAACTGCCATATGATCCAGCAATCCCATTTTTTGGCATCTACCCAAAGGACAGAAGAATTTCTCATTGGAAAAGTGCTTGCACATCGATGTTTATTGCGGCACTTTTCACGATTGCTAAAACATGGAACCAACCCAAATGCCCCCATACAGCTGAATGGATTGAAAAACTGTGACACATATACTCTATGGAATACTATTCAGCCATTAAGAACAACAAAACCCTGGCTTTTTACAGAAAGTGGAAGAATATGGAAGATTTACTGCTGAGTGAAGCAAGCCAGGCTATGAAGGAGAGACACTGTATGTCCCCACTTAATATATACCGAATGTCCACA
The DNA here is from genome assembly GCA_026018925.1 of Tupaia tana. NCBI lineage: Eukaryota > Metazoa > Chordata > Mammalia > Scandentia > Tupaiidae > Tupaia > Tupaia tana. The sequence continues at coordinate 125,895,363 of JAKSZU010000003.1, forward strand.
ATCTATAACTGAAACTGATGGGCTAAAGGATGTACAAACACAAGAGGTGGATGTGAATGCCAGATGTGGTGTGTGTGGAGGAGTGGGGCCTGGGGAAGAACATTTGGAGGAGGGATACGAAGATGGCATTGTTGAGACAGGGATGGAGGTAGTGTTGTTATATTTTGATCAACTCGACCAGAAGAAATGTTCATATATTGAAATGATCACCTTGTAAGCTAAATAATGTGATCGAATGTATTAAAAAATGTAAATAAAAATAAAGCAATAAAAAAAGAGGGTTCCTCATTCATCGTGTCCCCACCAGCACTCGTCTTTTTTTAAAAAATTTTTTTTTTAGATATTATTCATACTGGGGTTAGGCGGTATCTCATTGTGGTTTAGATTTGCATCTCTCGTATAATAAGGGATGTTGAGCATTTTTTTTTATCTGCCTTTTGGCTGTCTTCCTTAGAGAGAGTTGTTTATTCAGCTCATTTTCCCATCTTTTAATTGGATTGAAATATATATATACATATATATATATATATATATGTATATGTATATGTGTATATATATATATATACACACACACACACATTTATTTATTTATTTAATTTATTTATTTTTGGGTAGGCTGCTTGAGTTTCCTGTATGTTCTGTTTATCAGTCCCTTATCTGATGCCTAGTTTACAAAAATATTTTCCAATTCTGAGGGTTGTCAACTCACATTAGTGTGTCTTTTTCTGTGAAGAAACTTCTTAATCTGATTTAGTCCCACTTGTCTATTTTTGGGATTATTGACTGTGCTTTGGGAGTTGTTTTTAAAAAGTCTTTGCCTGCCCCAATGTCTCTCAGAGTTTCCCCAGTGTTTTCAAGAAGTAGTTTTATAGTTTTTGGTCTTAGGTTTAGATCTTTGATCCACTTGATTTTTGTCAATGGTGAGAGAAAGGGGTTCAGATTCATCTTTCTGGAGTTGGATATCCAATTTTTCCAGCACTGTTTGCTAAAGAGGTTTTCTTTTCCTCACTGGATTGACTGGTATATTTTGTCAGTAATCAGTTGGTTGTATGTTTTGATGTTTATTTCTGGGGTCCCTACTCTGTTCCATTAGTCCACATGTCTGTTTTTGTGCCAATCCCATGCTGCTTTGTAATGTATTTTGCTGTCAGGGAGTGAGGTGCCTTCTACTTTATTCTTCTTGTGCAGGATGTTTTTTTGCAATACAGGGTCTTTTCAGGTTCAAGACAAATTGTATGGTTGTCTTTTCTAGATCTGTGAAGAATGCCTCTGATACTTTGATTGGGATTGCATTAAATATGTAGATTAAATTGGGTAGGATTGCCATTTTGATTTTATTAGTTCTTCCAATACAGAAACATAGGATGTCCTTCTACTTTTTTGTGTCTTTCAATTTCTTTTTTTTAGCTTATCATAGTTTTCTTTGTGGAGATCTCTAACTTCTTTGGTTAGATTTATTCCTCAGTATCATACACTTTTTGTGGCTATGATAAATGTAATTACTTTCTTCAGTTCTATCTCAGTCTGCTTGCTGTTCATATATAGAAATGCTATATATTTCAGTATGTTGATTTTGTATTTTGCAACTTTATTGTATTCATGTATTACTTCCAGGAATTTTTTTTTGGGGGGGAGGTTTTTGCTATAGGGCGCATGTGCTCGTCAGACAGACAGAGACAGAGAGACAGAAAGTGAGAAATCACCCCCCTCCCCAGGGATATGGCCACACTGCAATCCCTTCTCCTCCATTCTCCTCTTGGGATCTTGGGCACTCACACACATGCACCCGGCGTGAGTTTTAAGCCACTGTGTCTGGCACTCGAACCACGGTCAACTACATGGGAGTCCAGCAACATGGCCATTACAATAACTGGTGGTCCCGCAGGAATTTTTTCATGGATATCATTGGGTCTTCTATGTACACAATCATGTCATCTGCAAATAGAGATAATTTCACCTCTTCTTTTCTTATTTCAATGCGTTTTTTAAAATTCTCATTTCTGATTGCATTGGTGAAGAGTTCCAGTATTACACTGAAAAAAGGAGTGGAGAAAGTGGGCTTCCGTGTTTTGTACTGGTTTTTAGTGGAAAAGCTTTTAGCTTTTCTCCATACAAAATGTTGTTAGCTATAGGTTTTTCATAGATAGCTCTTATTGTGTTGAGGGATGGCCCTTCTGTGCTGATTTTGCTAAGATCCTTGATCATGAAACGATGTTGTATTTCATAAAATGCTTTTTTTGCATTAATTGATTTGATTTTTTTAAAAGTGAGATTTATTTTTGCTATAGGGCATATGCATTTGCCAAAGAGATAGAGAGAGAGACAAACATAAAGCCAAAAATCACCCCTCGAGGTTATGGCTTCCCACAATCCCTTCTCCTCCATTCTCATTTTAGGATGTTGGCCACACATGCACACATGACTAGCATTAGCTTTAATCCACCGTGTCTAGATTTGAACCATGGTAGACTATGTGGGAGTCCAGCGATATAACCATTATGCTATCTGCTGGCCCCCTGATCATATGGTTTTTATCTTTCTTTGTGTTAATATGGTGTATTATGTTTATGGTTTGCATATATTTAACCACAATTGTATCCCTGGAATCAAGCCTACCTGATCATGACATATAACCCTTTTTATATGTTGTTGAATATGATTTGCTAGTATCTTATTGAGAATTTTTGCATTTATATTCATTAGTGATATTGGCCTATATTTTTCCTTCCTTGTCATGTCCTTGTCTGTTTTGGAGGTAAGGGTGATGGAGACTTCATAGAATAAATTGGGAGTGTTCCATCCATTTGGATCTTCAGAAATAACCTGAGTAGAATGGAGGTTTAACTCTTGTTTAAGAGTTTTGTAGAATTCAGTGGTAAAGCCATCAGGACCAGGGCTTTTCTTTGTTGGGAGGTTATTTATTACTGATTCAATTTCATGGCTTGTTATGGGCTTATTCAAGCTTTCTATGTCCTCTTGACTCAATCTTGGTAGATTAGATTTGTCCAGAGTTTTGTCCACCTCATCTGGGTTTTCTTTTTTTGTTGGTGTTCATAGTATCCTCTAATGATAATTTTTCTTTCTGTTATTTCTGTTATGTTGCCTACTTCATTGAAAATTTTATTTATCTGAATCTTTTCTTTTTCTTCTTAATTAGTCTAGTTAATGGTGTGTTGATTTTGTTTATCTTTTCAGAGAACCAGCTTTTGCTTTCATTTATTTTCTGTATAATTCATTTATTTTCTATTTCACTTATTTCCTCTCAAGTCTTTATTATTTTTTTCTCCTGACATTTTTGGATTTTTTAAAAAAATTAAATTTATTTATTTATATTCATTTACTATACATCATTATAGCATACAAAATTAGAGTTTTTCCATCCAGAACACACTGTATACTGGCTCAGTCAAGAACATCAACATATGCGTTATTGTCAACAAATAATTTTTCATTTCTTGTTTCCTGTACATTTTGCTTTTTTCCCATCTTTGATGATTCCCTATCTCTCACCCTCTGCCATCTCCCATCCTCCTCCCACACTATCTTTGGTATCCATGGCTGCTTTCTATGCCTCCCCCCACACACATTTTATTGATTCACTAAGTATCTTAATTAATCTAAATATTTCAATAGCAAGCACAGCTGATATATACATTCCCATGAACACAAGTCTGGCTTTAGGCATAAAGTTCAGTGAGTAGAATGAACATACTAAAAAGTAGCACCTGGCTAGGGCTATATAGCTTATTGTGAGTCATCAAATATGTATTTTTAATGTATTTTTTCTTAATTTCAAGAAAAACAGTTTTCATGTTTTTTTTTCCTGAAACTTTTTTTTTTTTTTTTAGAGAGGTTTTCGCTACAGGGTGCGTGCACTCGCCAGACAGACAGAGAGAGACAGAGAGACAGAAAGCAAGAAATCACTCCCCAGGGGGGATGGCCACACCACAATCCCTTCTCCCCCATTCTCCTCTCGGAATTTTGGGCACACACTCACAGGCGCCCAACGTGAGTTTTAAGCCACCGGGTCCAGGATACGAACTGCGGTCAACTACGTGGGAGTCCAGTGACATAGCCATTACGCTAACTGCTGGTTCCTTTCTGAAACATTTTAAAAAATTAATTAATTTACATTTTTTTCCTAAGCATCGTCACAGCATACAAAATGTAATTTCCCATCTAGAATATACTGCAAAGTGGCTTAATCATGCATGTTATCACCAATAATTTTCCATTTATAGTGTATATATATATATATATATATATATCCCTTATTTCTTTTTTTTTTGAAAATTTATTTATTTATTTATTTATTTTTTATTTTTAAAATTTTTTATTATCATCATGTTCTTCTATTATATTACATTGAATTACATATAACTTTACAGTGTATTACATTGCTTTTTCAAAAGGGAATGCCATGCATGTCAGTCAGTACAGACACATTAATCTCCCCACTTTAACATTCAATAACTTTTCTATGTTTGCCCCAATCATTATTATTATTATTCTAATTATTTTTTAAAACAGTCAGTTGCTATTTTTCATTTTGCTTGTACAAATACTTTGCCCATCATGAAATACTTCTCAGACAAATCCAGTTGAGAATACTATATGTGTCAACATCAACAGTTAATAAGCCATATCTGTTTCTCACTAATGTCCTGCCTCTCTATTGTTCACTTGTTATCTTTCTCTATTCTCTTCTCTTCACTTCCCCCATTCCACACTGTCCTATTCTCATTAAGTACCTTCACTGCTTTTATGTCCTCCAATTTTTTGCTCTCTATTATAGAGTGCTGATAGTCGGTATATATTGAGTAGATACATACAATATCTTTCTTTCATAGCCTGGCTTACTTCACTCAGCAATAGATCCTCCGTATCTGACCACTTTCTATCAAATTCCAGGGTCTTGTTATTTTTTATGGCTGAGTAGTATTCCATAGAGTATATATACCACACTTTTCCAATCCATTCATCAGTTTGTGTACATTTAGGTTGGTTCCATGTCTTGGCAATTGTGAATAATGCTGCAATAAACATTGATGTGCAAGCACTTTTCTGACTGAGCGTTCTCCGGTCTTTTGGGTAAATACCGAGAAGTGGGATTGCTGGATCAAATGGTAGTTCTATTTGTAGATCTTTGAGGAACCTCCATATTGTTCTCCACAGTGGTTGAACTAGTTTACATTCCCACCAACAGTGTAGGAGGGTTCCCTTTTCACCACATCCCCGCCAACACTTATGACTTTTTATATTCTTAATCTTTGCCATTCTGACAGGGGTTAGGTGGTATCTCATTGTAGTTTTTATCTGCATCTCCCTTATGATGAGGGATGTTGAGCATTTCCTCAGATGCTTTTTGGCTGTTCGTATGTCTTCCTTAGAGAGACTTTTGTTCAGCTCATTTTCCCATCTTTTAATTGGGTTCATCATTTTTTTTCGCATAAGGCACTTGAGTTCCCTATGTATTCTGGTTATCAGTCCCTTGTCTGAGGCACATTTAACAAAAATATTTTCCCATTCTGAGGGCTGTCGGTTCACACTTGTTACTGTGTCCTTTGCTGTGCAGAAACTTCTTAGTCTAATATAGTCCCACTTGTCTATTTTAGGGATTATTGCCTGTGCTTTGGGAGTCTTATTTAAGAAGTCTTTGCCTACTCCAATGTCCCCCAGAGTTTCCCCAGCATTTTCCACCAGTAGTTTTATTGTTTGAGGTCTTAGGTTCAGATCTCTGATCCATTTTGAGTTGACTGTTGTTAATGGTGAAAGATGGGGATTCCGTTTCATCTTTCTGCAGGTGGATACCCAGTTTTTCCAGCACAATTTACTCAAGATGTTTTCCTTTTCCCAATGGATTGACTGATATCCTTTGTCAAAGATCAGTTGGCTGTAAGCTTTGGGGGTTATTTCTGGGGTCTCTATTCTCTTCCATTGGTCCACTTGTCTGTTTTTATGCCAATACCGTGCTGTTTTGATGACCACAGCTTTATAGTATATCTTGGGATCAGGGAGTGATATGCCTCCTACTCCATTCTTCTTGCGCAGGATTGCTTTTGCAATATGAGGTCTTTTATGGTTCCAGACAAATTCTATGATTGCCTTTTCTAGATCTCTGAAGAATATCTCTGGTATTTTGATTGGAATTGCATTAAACATGTAGATTAATTTGGGTAGAATTGCCATTTTGATTATATTAATTCTTCCAATCCAGGAGCATGGGATGTCCTTCCACATTTTTATGTCACTTTCAATGTCTCTTTTAAGATTTTCATAGTTTTCTTTATAAAGGTCTTTGACTTTCTTAGTTAGGTTTATCCCTAGGTATCTTATACACCTTGTGGCTATGGTGAAAGGGATTCCTTTCTTCAGCTCTGCTTCGTTCAACTTGTTGTTCATAAATAGAAATGCTATAGATTTTTGGATATTGATTTTGTATCCTGCCACCTTCCTGTATTCACTTATTACTTCAAGCAGTTTTTCATGGATACCTTTGGGTCTTCTAAGTACACCATCATGTCATCTGCAAATAAAGATATTTTCAATTCTTCTTTGCCTATTCGAATGCCTTTAATATTATTCTCTTCTCTGATTGCAATAGCTAAGACTTCCAATACTATATTAAAGAGCAGTGGAGAAAGTGGGCAGCCTTGCCTAGTACCTGTTTTCAGAGGAAAAGCTTTCAGCTTTTCCCCATTCAGTATAATGTTAGCTGTAGGTTTTTCATAGATTGCTTTTATTGTGTTCAGAAATGTCCCTTCTATACCAATCTTACTGAGAGTCTTAATCATAAAAGGATGTTGTATTTTATCAAATGCTTTCTCTGCATCAATTGAGATGATTATATGGTTTTTATCTTTCTTTCTGTTAATGTGGTGTATTACATTTATGGTCTTGCGTATATTAAACCACCCTTGCATCCCTGGTATAAAGCCTACCTGATCGTGATGAATGATCTTTGTTATATGTTGTTGGATACGATTTGTGAGTATCTTGTTGAGAATTTTTGCGTCTATATTCATCAATGATATTGATCTGTAGTTTTCCTTTTTTGTCATATCTTTATCTGTTTTGGGGATGAGGATGATGGAGGCCTCATAAAATGAATTTGGAAGGTTTCCTTCCTTTTCAATCTTTAGAAATAATTTTAGTAGGATAGGGGTTAACTCTTCCTTAAAAGTTTTGTAGAATTCACAAGTGAAGCCATCTGGGCCTGGGCTTTTCTTTGTTGGGAGGTTATTTATTACTGATTCAATCTCCTGGCTTGTTATGGGTCTATTCAGGTTCTCTATGTCTTCCTGATCCAACCTTGGTAGATTATGTGCATCCAGGAATTTATCCATCTACTCCAGGTTAACTTGTTTGTTGGCGTAAAGTTGCTCATAGTATCCTCTAATGATATTTTGTATTTCTGCTATGTCTGTGGTAATATTGCCTGTTTCATCACAGATTTGATTAATCTGGTTTCTTTCTTTCTTCTTCTTAATCAGTCTAGCCAATGGTGTGTCGATCTTGTTAATTTTTTCAAAGAACCAGCTTTGGCTTTCATTTATTTTCTGTATGGTTCATTTATTTTCTATTTCATTTATTTCTGCTCGAACCTTTATTATTTCTTTTTGCCTGGCATTTTGGGGGTTTGTTTGTTGTTGTTTTTCCAATTCTCTGAGGCATGATGATAAGTTATCTACTTGCCATCTTTCTATCCTTTTCTTATGCGCACTAATTGCTATGAATTTCCCTCTTTAGACTGCTTTTGCTGTGTCCCATAGATTCTGGACACTTGTGCACTCATTATCATTAGTTTCCATAATTTTTTTTATTTCAGCCTTAATTTCTTCAGTAGTGAAGAAGTCATTCAGAAGTAGGTTTTTCAGTCTCCATGTGTTCGTGTATCTTCGGGGTTGTGTCTTGAAGTTAATCTTGAGTTTAATTCCATCATGGTCAGAGAAGATGCTGGGTACAGTTTCTATGCCTTTGAATCTATAAAGGCTTGATTTATGTCCTAATATATGATCTATCTTTGAAAAGGTTCCATGTCGGGGTGAGAAAAATGTATATGTTGTGGATGTAGGGTGGAAAGTTCTATAGATATCTGTCAAGCCCATTCCATTGATAGTGTCATTTAAGTCCTGTATCTCTCTAATTATTTTCTGTCTAGAAGATCTGTCTATAGGAGATAATGGGGTGTTGAGATCTCCAACAATTATAGTATTTCTCCCTATCTCTCCTTTTAGCTCCAGCAGTCTTTCCTTCACATATTTAGGTGCACCTGAGTTGGGTGAGTAGATATTTATAAGGGTTATGTCTTCTTGCTGGATTACCCCATTTACTATTATATAATGCCCTTCTTTGTCTCTTCTTACAGTCTTTGTCTTGAAATCTATTTTGTCTGAGATCAATATCGCTACTCCAGCCTTTTTTTGATTTCCATTTGCATGGAGTATCTTTTTCCAGCCCTTGAATGTTAGTCTATGTATGTCTTTATCCATAAGGTGAGTTTCTTGTAGGCAACAGATAGAGGGTTTCTGTTTTCTTATCCATTCAGCCAGTCTATGTCTCTTAACTGGAGAATTTAATCCATTGACATTCAATGTAATTATCGATATTTCCGTACCTGATCCTATCATTAAGTGAGCCATTTTCTTGGTTGCTTTTTGTTCTCGTATAACTGTCTCTGATTTTTTAGCTTTCCTGGTATAATACTCCCTTCAGAACCTCTTGAAGAGCTGGTCTGGAGTTGGTAAATTCCTTCAAATTTTGTTTATTCGAGAATGTTTTTATCTTTTTTCCCATATGAAAGATAATTTTGCCGGGTATAGTATTCTTGGTTGAAATTGTTTTTCACTCAACACTTTGACTATGCTTCCCCATTCTTTCCTTTCCTGCATTGTTTCGGCCGAGAGATCCGATGTTAGCCTGATGGGGTGACCTTTGTAAGTAACCTGGCGTTTCCCTCTTGCCAACTTTAGTATCTTGTCTTTATCTGTTGTTTTTGCCAGTCTGGCTATAATGTGCCTTGGAGAAGATCTTCTTGGGTTGATTCTACCTGGGGTCCTATGTATTTCCTGGGTCTGGATACTTGAATGCCTTTCTAGATTTGGAAAGTTTTCTTCCAGGATCTCATGGAATAAATTATCTAGGCCCTTATTATTTTCTTCCTCTTCTGGAATACCAATTATCTGGATGTTGGGGCGCTTAATAGTATCCAGTATTCCTCGTATATTATCCTCATTTTTCATGGTTGTTTTCTCAATCTTCTTGATACTTTTCTCTAGGTCAGATGTTTTGTCTTCTACATTGGAGATTTGATCTTCTGCCTGGTCTAACCTCCTTTTAATACTTTCAAGGGAGGTTTTGATTTCCTGTATCACTTTCTTCAATCCTAAAAGTTCCATCTGGTTCTTGTTTAAGGTATCCATTTCTTCTTTCAAGTCATTGAAGGACTTCCTCATTTCCTGGAGCTCCTTGTCTCTTTTCTCTTCCATCTCAGTTAGTTTGGTCACTACAAATAATCTGAATTCCTTATCAGACATGTCCACGACGTCCATTGTATTGACTGTGGGTGGTGTAGGCTTGATGATATCCCTTGGGGGAGAGGCCTTTTGTTGGTTGCTCATATTTCTTCAGCCTCTGTGATTGTTCCTAGTCATCAGGTAATCTATATGTTTCTTCCTATCTGATTGTTAAAAGTTATACAGGCTTAGAAAACTGATGATTTCCCTTATGGTTGGCCTACCTGTTGCTCACAATTACCATTAACTGTTGCCACTACCCTGGATGGCCCAAAGTCCTCACTGTTTCTAAGGAGAGGTGAGCCTTCAATTGACTGAATAAGCAACACCCCAAAAGCAAAGAAAACAGAATTAAAAAAGGAAATCACGCGGTGCACGTGCTTCGCGCTATTCAAATCACTACAATTCAAAGAGTCCAAAGGCTAGTGGGAAAGGGTCAGAAGATGAGTGACAAGACCAGGTTGGTCGGGCCTGCAGCCTGAGTCCGCCTTGAGCCCGGAACTGCTGGCCGGCTCGATCCGGGTTGCGGGTGGGGTGGGGTGGGAGTTCGCCTTAAAGTCCCAGACAACCAACCTGGGATCCAAGGAGGGGAAATGTTGGGGATGCGTGGAGATTCAGAAGGGTCGGGCCTGCAGCCTCAGTCTGCCTGGAGCCCGGAACTGCTGGCAGGCTTGATCCGGGTTGCGCGTGGGGTGGGGTGGGAGTTCGCCTTAAAGTCCCAGACAACCAACCTGGGGTCCAAGGAGGAGAAATGGTGGGGATGCGTGGAGATTCAGAAGGGTCGGGCCTGCAGCCTGAGTCCGCCTGGAGCCCGGAACTGCTGGCCGGCTCGATCCCTATATCCCTTATTTCTGATCCTCTGTCATTTCCCACCCTTCTCCCACACTATCTCTGGTGTCTATAGTTGCTTTCTATTCCTTTTATTGATCTCCCACATTTTATTGATCACACAATTAAAAAAATAATCTAAATATTTTCAATAGCAAGTTAAGCTGGTAATTTCAAGGAAAGCAGTTTTAACTTTAATAAATCAAAGAAATGTTAAGGATTTTGCTTAATAGTTAAAGTCAGGAAACAGGTTAGGATTCTGTTCAAATAGTAGGTACGTGAACCTATCAACAGCTCAAGACAGGACAAAAATCTTTAAAACCAGACAACAAAGCCTAGAAGAAAATCAACAATATTTTAGTCAAAAGACATAAAATGCTATTTCACAAGTTCAGTCTCATGTACTTAATCTATCTGCTGTTGTGGTTCAATCTTCCAGATTGAATTCTCGCTTAATGGATAAATATTCAACTCCAGACTTGTCCCCACAATTAAGTTGTAAATTTTCTTAGTTTTTAAACTCTTATTTCTGCATGTTTGTATTTAATTTTCCTGATATAGCACTCTCTTGAGAACTTCTTAGAGATCTGGTCTGGTGTTGGTAAATTCTTTCAGGTGGAATTTTTGGATTTTTTTGTTGTTTCTTTTTCAATTCTCCAAGGCAATATGTTAGGTTGTCCATTTGCCAACTTTCCATCTTTTTCTTATGTGTGCTAAATGCTATGAACTACCCAGTCATGCTTTTGTGATGTCACATAGTGTATGGAAACTTGTGCACTCTTATCATTGGCTTCCATGAATATTTTGATTTCAGTCTTAATTTCTTCAGTAGTTGTGAAGTCATTTAGGAACAGGCTATTTAATTTTCATGTATTTGTGTATTTTTGAGGGTTTTTCCTGAAATTCATATTAAGTTTAACTCTGTCATGATCAGAGAAGATGTCTTTGATTTTGTCAAGTCATGGTTTGTGCTCTATTGTGTAGTCAATCTTTGAAAAGATTCCATGTGGGTATGAGAAAAAAGTATATCTAATGGTTTTGGGTGGAAGGTTCTATAGATGTCTGTTAAGTCCATTTAATTTATGATATCATTTAGATCATGTATCTTTTTGCTTACTTTTTGTCTAGGTGATCTGTCCCAAAGAGATAGTGTGATGCTGAGGCTCCCTACAATCAGCGTGTTGCAGTCTATCTCTCCTTTTAGATCTAACCATTTTTACTTCACATATTTGGGTGTTCCTGAGTTATGCAGGTAGGTATTTATAAGCATTATATCTTCTCGATGAATTAGCCATTTTATTACATAATGCCCTTCTTTGTTTCTTCTTACAGTTTTTTTTTTTTGGAGAGGTTTTCGCTATAGGGCACATGCGCTCGCCAGACAGAGAGACATAGAGATAGAAAGTGAGAAATCACCTGCCGGGGGGATGGTCATGCCGCAATCCCTTCTCCTCCATTTTCTTCTCGGGATCTTGGGCACGCACGCACACGCGCCCAGCATGAGTTTTAAGCCACCAGGTCTGGGACACGAACCGCGGTTGACTACGTGGGAGTCCAGTGACATAGCCATTACGCTAACTGCTGGCTCCCTCTTCTTACAGTTTTTATTTTAAAGTCTATTTTGTCTGAAATTAGTATTATGCTTCCAGTTTTTTTTTCATTCCCATTTGCATAGAATGCTTTTTTCCAGTCCTTCACTTTTAGTCTATATTTGTCTTTATCCATGAGATGTGTTTCTTGTAGGCAACAGATAGAGAGTTTCTGTTTTTTAATCCATTAAGCTGTGTCTCTTGATTTAATAATTTAATTCATTGATGTTCAATGCTATTATCGATATCTATGTACTTTTCCCAAGTTGGCCATTTTATTAGTTGATTTTTTTGTATTTTTTATAGTTAAAATGTTAATGAAATAATTAATAAGCTCAATATAGTATAAAAATTATGACCTACCTTTTTTTTTAGATTGTGAAGAGACTTTATCCAGCATGATATACACCTCAGTCCAGCCCAGTTGAGACTTATATACATCCTCATCAACAGATAAAAAAACCTTATCTGTGTCCCACATGTGTCTTACCTCTCCATTTCCCCACCAAATTTCTTTTCCTATGCTCTTCTTCTCTCACACTCTCTTTCCAGTTTGTCTTTAGTGTCCATTTCAATTTTTAATGCTTTTATGTTCTCCAGTCTTGTAGCCTCTACCATAGAGTGTTTTTTATTCTCTTATTTTCATGTTCTTTTTAAAAAATTTTCCTGATACAGTGCTCTCTAAAATTTCTTCAAGAGCTGGTGTTGTGTTGTTATATTCTTTCAGATTTTGTTTATCTGAGAAGATACTTAAGTTTTTTTTTCCCATATGAAGACTAGTCTTATTTCTTTGTTCTTTAATTTTATTATAATTATAATTTTTTATGTTACATTTAATGACATGTGTCTTTACAGTGTATTACATTTCTTTTTCCAGCACGATTACCATGTATATATGTCAAGACAAGGATATTATTATCCTCCTCCTCATCAAATAGCTTTTAATTATTTTTTTAAGATTATTATTTCTCATTTTTAAAGCATTTAATCACTATATATAATTTGATTTGTAAAGAGAATTTACCCAACATGAAATACTGCTCAGACCAGTCCAGTTTAGAAAACTATACAATTTATCATCAACAGGTAATAAATCATTTCTGTGTCCCACTAATGTCATGTCTCTCTGTTTGTTCTCTTGCTATCCCCATATGAAGGATAATCTTGTTGGGCATAATAATCTTAGTTGAAATTGTTTTTTTCTTAACACTTTCAATATATCTTCCCATTCTTTCTTTGCTTGCATTGTTTCTGTTGAAAGGTCCAATGTTAGCCTGATGGGATAACCTTTGTAAAGCACTTGACATTTCTCTTTTGCCAATTTTAGTATCTTGTCTTTATCTGTGATTTTGGTCAGTCTGGCTATGATGTAGAGAGGGTCTTTCTAGGTTGATTCTATTTGGGGTTCTTTGTATTTCTTGAATCTGGATGTTTAAGTGCTTCTCTAGACTTGGAAATTCTTTTTCCAGGATTTCATGGAATATATTTTCAATGCCCTTATTAGTTTCTTCACATTGAAGCTGCCAATTATTCAGATGTTTGGATGTTTAATGGAATCTAGTATTTCTCTTATATAATCCTCATTTTTTTTGTTATTTTCTCTCTTTTTGGTGCTTTTTTTTCTCCCCCCCCTCCCAGGTCAGAGGTTTTGTCTTCTACACCTGAAATTCAATCAGCTTTTAATACTTTTTAAAATTATTTTCCCAAAGCACTATTTTTATTTATACAGAGTTTTAACCACTTCAGCAGAAGGAAGAGTGGAAGAGGTACCTTTTATAATCCAGAGGCCTCCATATGTCAGTTTGTTGTTACCAAATACACAGGCAAGTGGCATCATGGATTTGGCAAACCAATGACAATGTTTAGTCTCTCTCTGCTAGAGAAACAAGGTGAGCATCAATCTCTGCTTCTGTAAGAATCCTGAATTTAGGATTTTCAACTGTAGTTACTCTAACTTCTATTTCTGAAGGTTTGAAATCAATTGACAGAACAGTAGACAGGCATGTAATTGCAGTTTCTACTGTCTGTTCAAATGTCCAAACAAATTTCTTCTTTATTTTTTTTCCCAAGAAAACTGGTTGACTCAGTTTGTTTAAATCCTGCTGCAGTGGCTTTAAATCCACAATAATAACCTGCAGAATCACACTTGTACACCTGAGGATCTTGTTCTTCACCTATACCAATTAAAATCATACAACAACCAAGAGGCTTCATTCCAGTTTTCTGTATGTAGATCTGAGAAATATCAGCAATTATTTTACACAGCATGTCCACAGGAATCTCATAACCATACCTGCATTTCCAATTAGCTGCCTCAGAGTATGCCTTCTGTACCTGGGATCGGCTGTCAGCTGCTATTCCTGTCATCAAACAGCCAATGTTTTGCGTTATCTTGAATAAGTGAGTCACTGTTCTGGAGTCCAATAATTTGTCAGGAACTTTTTTTCTTGTATGACAACTACTGTACAGTCTTTACCTCTCACAGCTACTGATGTAAGGTCACCCTGGTTAATAGCCTTAAAAGTATATTCTACTTGGTAGAGTCAAATAGAAAAAATGGTAATGTGGTGGTCAAAATTAGCACTGGAACCATGGGACATGTTAGTGCCTCCACTACTTCCAAGTACAATCTCTGAGATCATAGCTCTCGCACCAGGAGTACCAGCTTTTAATACTTCTGAGAGAAGTTTTTCATTTCCTGTATTACTGTCTTTATTTTTAAGAATTCTGTTTGATTCTTTCTTACGGTGCCCATTTCTTCTTTCAAATCGTGGAAAGACTTCCTCATCTCCTGGAGTTCATTGTCTCTTTTTCTGTTCCATCTCATAGAATTTGGTCACCATGAATATTCTTACTTCTTTCTCTGACATTTCAATAAATTATCTTGTTTGTTCAAGAGATGGAAAAGAGTTATTGTGTTCTTTTGATGGAGATGTATCTCCTCTTTTTTTATTTTATGCTTGAGATTCTTTTGTGACTTTTAGCCATTTGGTAATGTATTCATTTTTGGATAACTCTTTGGAAAATGTTTCTGCAACTGAGAACTAGTTTGCTTTATTTTTGCTGTGAACTGCTTCTGTGCCAAAGTCTGTCTTCTGCTGTGGTTAGCAATGTGGTCCCCACAGGAGAAATTTTCTATTCAGGTTTTGGAAGAGCAGTTTATCCTTTTTTAATGGTGGTTCAGTGCTGGGCAATGATTCCTGAGAGCCTCAAGGTGATAAGATGTTTGAAAACTATAATTCTAACCTGTCTAGTCTTCTGGGGGTGGTGGTGGAGTATGAGCAGAAAATGACAATGTAAAAGGGAAGAAAAAAAGAAAACGAAAGAGGAGAAGAGAAAAAGAGACACAAGGGGCTGCAGATGGAGATGGACTTTGTTTGAGAGCTGTTAGCTGCCCTGATCTATGAGGGAAAGAAAAGTAAGGAATTATGAACAGAAAGAAGGGAACAAAAAGGCCTACCTTTTTGGCTGAAAGGAGGGAGGCTCTGAGGTTGGAGGCTAAAGCTTGGCTGAGATTCATTCCTGCCACAGGTTCCCTTACTGGGCAGTGGGCTGCAGATGGAGATGGATTCTTCCTTAGTCTACTTTGTTAGTTATGTTCAACAGATGATTATGTATTTCCTCTCTATTTTTTAAACATACTAACAAAGTTTCATCAAGTATTTTTTTCTTTTTTTAAAAGTTTACATTTAATCACTGTACATCTTTATAGCATACAATATGGTTTTTCAAAGTATAAGTGCATTGCATGTCAATTAAGTCAAAGATATTACCATACATATCATCCTCAACAGATAATTTTCCATTCTCATGTCTGGAAAGTGTTTTTCTTTTCCTCGGATCTTCTGTAGTGAAGAGAGAACCCTCCTACACTGCTTGTGGGAATGTAAATTAGTACAGCCACTGTGGAAAGCAATATGAAAGTTTCTCAAAAACCTACAAATAGGACTACCATATGATCCAGTAATATCACTCCTGGGTATCTACTCAAGGGATAGAAAAACAGTCAGAAATACATGTTCACATCCATTTTTAATGTAGCACTAGGCACAATTGCTAAGACATGGAATCCATCCAAATGCCCAAGATCAGATTGCTGGTCAAAAAATGGGGCATATATTCACTATGAAAAACTGCTCAGCCACCAAGAGTTTTAATAATAATAATAAAAAATCTTTAAAATATTTTTAGTATCACTTTTTTAATTTGACCAGAGAGAAAGAGAGAAGGAGATGGAGAGAGAGAGAGAGAGAGCGAGAGAGACAGAGAGATAGTGTGAAAAAACAAGTCATCTGGTCCAGGACTCATACCATGGTTGACCATGTGGGAGTCCATCTCCTTACTACCATGCCACCTGCTGCCCCCAATAAAAATAAATTTTTATCAGATATATGGTTATGACTCCTTTATCATGTCCAATAGTACATGATTTTTACTTTTCTCAAAGTGAATCAAGCTTAGTCTCAAGTTCTAGCTGGCAGCTAAGTATATGTACTTTGGGATCTTCAGTGTTCACGTCTACCATCAACATCATTGGAGTTCCTCAAGACTCATCTGTGCCGACCAGGCGGAATGAGGCTGCAGGCCCAACACTTCCGAATCTCCATGCATCCCCACCATTCCTCCTCCTTGGACCCCAGGTTGGTTGTCTGGGACTTTAAGGCGAACTCCCACCCCACCCCACCCACAATCTGGATTGAGCCAGCCAGCACTTCCGGGCACCAGGTGGACTCAGGCTGCAGGCCCGACCAACCTGGTCCTGTCACTCATTTTCTGACCCTTTCCCACTAGCCTTTGGACTCTTTGAATTTTGGTGATTTGAATAGCGTGTGGCACGCTTTGCGCACCGTGCAATTTCCTTTTATCATTTTGTTGTTCTTTGCTCTTGGGGTGTTGCTTATTGGGTCAATTGAAGGCTCACCTCTCCTTAGAGACAGTGAGGACTTTGGGCCATCCTGGGTAGTGGCAACAGTTAATGGTAATTGTGAGCAACAGGTAGGCCAACCATAAGGGAAATTATCAATTTTCTAAGCCTGTACAACTTTTAACAATCAGAGATACCTTAAATAAGTTAGGAAGAAACATACAGATTACCTGATGACTAGGAACAATCGCAGAGGCTCAAGAAATATGAGCAACCAACAAAAGGCCTCTCCCTCAAGGGAAATCATCAAGCCTACACCACCCACAGTCAATACAATGGACGTCGTGGACATGTCTGATAAGGAATTCAGAATATTTGTAGTGACCAAACTAACTGAGATGGAAGAGAAAAGAGACAAGGAGCTCCAGGAGATGAGGAAGTCCTTCAATGACTTGAAAGAAGAAATGGATACCTTAAACAAGAACCAGATGGAACTTTTAGGATTGAAGAAAGTGATACAGGAAATCAAAACCTCCCTTGAAAGTATTAAAAGTAGGTTAGACCAGGCAGAAGATCGAATCTCTAACGTAGAAGACAAAACATCTGACCTAGAAAAAAGTATCAAGAAGATTGAGAAAACAACCATGAAAAATGAGGATAATATACGAGGAATACTGGATACCATCAAGCGCCCCAACATCCGGATAATTGGTATTCCAGAAGAGGAAGAAAATAATAAGGGACTAGATAATTTATTCCATGATTTCCTGGAAGAAAACTTTCCAAATCTAGAAAGGCATTCAAATATCCAGACCCAGGAAATACATAGGACCCTGGGTAGAATCAACCCAAGAAGATCCTCTCCAAGGCACATCATAGCCAGACTGGCAAAAACAACAGACAAAGACAAGATACTAAAGTTGGCAAGAGGGAAACGCCAGGTTACTTACAAAGGTCACCCCATCAGGCTAACATCGGATCTCTCGGCAGAAACAATGCAGGAAAGGAAAGAATTAGGAAGCATAGTCAAAGTGTTGAGTGAAAAACAATTTCAACCAAGAATACTATACCCGGCAAAATTATCCTTCATATGGGAAAAAAAGATAAAAACATTCTCAAAATAACAAAATTTGAAGGAATTTACCAACTCCAGACCAGCTCTTCAAGAGGTTCTGAAGGGAGTACTATACCAGGAAAACTAAAAAATCAGAGACAGTTATACGAAAACAAAAAGTAACCAAGAAAATGGCTCACTTAATGATAAGATCAGGTACAGAAATATCGATAATTACATTGAATGTCAATGGATTAAATTCTCCAGTTAAAAGACACAGACTGGCAGAATGGATAAGAAAACAGAAACCCTCTATCTGTTGCCTACAAGAAACTCACCTTATGGATAAAGACATACATAGACTAAAAGTCAAGGGCTGGAAAAAGATACTCCATGCAAATGGAAATCAAAAAAAGGCTGGAGTAGCGATATTGATGTCAGACAAAATAAATTTCAAGACAAAGACTGTAAGAAAAGACAAAGAAGGGCATTATATAATTGTAAATGGGGTAATCCAGCAAGAAGACATAACCCTTATAAATATCTCTGTACCAAACTCAGGTGCACCTAAATATGTGAAGGAAAGACTGCTGGAGCTAAAAGGAGAGATAGGGAGAAATACTATAATTGTTGGAGATCTCAACACCCCATTATCTCCTATAGACAGATCTTCTAGACAGAAAATAAATAGAGAGATACAGGACTTAAATGATACTATAAATGGAATGGGCTTGACAGATACCTACAGAACTTTCCACCCTACATCCACAACATATACATTTTTCTCACCCCGACATGGAACCTTTTCAAAGATAGATCATATATTAGGACACAAATCAAGCCTTTATATATTCAAAGGCATAGAAAATGTACCCAGCATCTTCTCTGACCATGATGGAATTAGACTCAAGATTAATTTCAAGAAACAACCCCGAAAATACACGAACACATGGAAACTGAACAACCTACTTCTGAATGACTTCTTCACTACTGAAGAAATTAAGGCTGAAATAAAAAAAACATTACGGAAACTAATGATAATGAGTACACAAGTTTCCAGAATTTAAGGGACACAGTAAAAGCAGTCTTAAGAGGGAAATTCATAGCAATTAATGCACGTAAG
This sequence comes from Tupaia tana, assembly GCA_026018925.1. Classification (NCBI taxonomy): domain Eukaryota; kingdom Metazoa; phylum Chordata; class Mammalia; order Scandentia; family Tupaiidae; genus Tupaia; species Tupaia tana. The sequence goes on from JAKSZU010000003.1 coordinate 125,914,336, forward strand.
AAAAGGATGGAAAGATGGCAAGTAGATAACTTATCATCATGCCTCAGAGAATTGAATAAACAACAACAAGCAAACCCCCAAAATGCCAGGCAAAAAGAAATAATAAAGGTTCGAGCAGAAATAAATGAAATAGAAAATAAACAAACCATACAGAAAAAAATTAAAGCAAAAGCTGGTTCTTAGAAAAGATTAACAAGATCGACACACCATTGGCTAGACTGATCAAGAAGAAAAAAGAAAGAAACCAGATTAATCAAATATGTGATGAAACAGGCAATATTACCACAGACATAGCAGAAATACAAAATATCATTAGAGGGTACTATGAGCGACTTTACGCCAACAAACAAGATAACCTGGAGAAGATGGACAAATTCCTGAATGCATATAATCTATCAAGATTGGATCAGGAAGACATAGAGAACCTGAATAGACCTATAACATGCCAGGAGATTGAATCAGTAATAAATAACCTCCCAACAAAGAAAAGCCCAGGCCCAGATGGCTTCACTTGTGAATTCTACAAAACCTTTAAGGAAGAGTTAACCCCTATCCTACTAAAATTATTTCTAAAGATTCAGAAGGAAGAAAATCTTCCAAATTCGTTTTATGAGGCCTCCATCATCCTCATCCCCAAAACAGATAAAGATATGACAAAAAAGGAAAACTACAGATCAATATCATTGATGAATATAGACGCGAAAATTCGCAATGAAATACTCGCAAATCATATCCAACAACATATAACAAAGATCATTCATCACGACCAGGTAGGCTTTATACCAGGGATGCAAGGGTGGCTCAATATACACAAGACCATAAATGTAATACACCACATTAACAGAAAGAAAGATAAAAACCATATGATCATCTCAATTGATGGGGAGAAAGCATTTGGCAAAATACAACATCCTTTTATGATTAAGACTCTCAGAAAGATTGGAATAGAAGGGTCATTTCTGAACACAATAGAAGCAATCTATGAAAAACCTACAGCTTACATTATACTGAATGGGGAAAAGCTGAAAGCTTTTCTTCTGAAAACAGGTACTAGGCAAGGCTGCCCACTTTCTCCACTGCTCTTTAATATAGTACTGGAAGTCTTAGCTATTGCAATCAGAGAAGAGAACAATATTAAAGACATTCGAATAGGCAAAGAAGAGTTGAAAATATCTCTATTTGCAGATGACATGATGGTATACTTAGAAGACCCAAAGGTATCCATGAAAAAACTGCTTGAAGTAATAAGTGAATACAGTAAGGTGGCAGGATAAAAATCAATATCCAAAAAATCTATAGCATTTCTATTTATGAACAACAAGTTGATTGAAACAGAGCTGAAGAAAGGAATCCCTTTCACCATAGCCACAAGGTGTATAAGATACCTAGGGATAAACCTAACTAAGAAAGTCAAAGACCTTTATAAAGAAAACTATGAAAATCTTAAAAGAGACATTGAAAGTGACATAAAAAAGTGGAAGGACATCCCATGCTCCTGGATTGGAAGAATTAACATAATCAAAATGGCAACACTTCCCAAATTAATCTACATGTTTAATGCAATTCCAATCAAAATACCCGATATATTCTTCAGAGATTTAGAAGAGACAATCATAGAATTTGTCTGGAACCATAAAAGACCTCGTATTGCAAAAGCAATCCTGTGCAAGAAGAATGGAGTAGGAGGCATATCACTCCCTGATCCCAAGATATACTATAAAGCTGTGGTCATCAAAACAACATGGTATTGGCATAAAAACAGATATGTGGACCAATGGAAGAGAATAGAGACCCCAGAAATAACCCCCAAAGCGTACAGCCAACTGATCTTTGACAAAGGATATCAGTCAATCCATTGGGAAAAGGAAAACCTCTTTAGTAAATGGTGCTGGAAAAACTGGGTATCCACCTGCAGAAAGATGAAACTGAATCCCCATCTTTCACCATTAACAACAGTCAACTCAAAATGGATCAAAGATCTGAACCTAAGACCTCAAACAATAAGACTACTTGTGGAAAATGCTGGGGAAACTCTGAGGGACATTGGAGTAGGCAAAAAACTTCTTAAATAAGACTCCCAAAGCATAGGCAATAATCCCTAAAATAGACAAGTGGGACTATATTAGACTAAGAAGTTTCTGCACAGCAAAGGACACAATAACAAGTGTGTACCGACAACCCTCAGAATGGGAAAACAATTTTGTTAAATATGCCTCAGACAAGGGACTGATAACCAGAATACATAGGGAACTCAAATGCCTTATGTGAAAAAAAATGATGAACCCAATTAAAAGATGGGAAAATGAGCTGAACAAAAGTCTCTCTAAGGAAGACAAACGAACAGCCAAAAAGCATATGAGGAAATGCTCAACATCCCTCATCATAAGGGAGATGCAGATAAAAACCACAATGAGATACCACCTAACTCCTGTCATTATGGCAAAGATGAAGAATATAAAAAGTGATAAGTGTTGGCAGGGATGTGGTGAAAAGGGAACCGTCCTACACTGTTGGTGGGAATGTAAACTGGTTCAACCACTGTGGAGAACAATATGGAGGTACCTCAACGATCTACAAATAGAACTACCATTTGACCCAGCAATCCCACTTCTGGGTATTTACCTGAAAGACAGGAGAACGCTCAGTCAGAAAAGTGCTTGCACATCAGTGTTTATTGTAGTATTATTCATGATTGCCAAGACATGGAACCAACCTAAATGTCCACAAACTGATGAATGGATTGGAAAAGTGTGGTATATACACTCTATGGACTACTACTCAGCCATAAAAAATAACAAGACCCTGGCATTTGATAGAAAGTGGTCAGATATGGAGGATCTATTGCTGAGTGAGGTAAGCCAGGCTATGAAAGAAAGATATTGTATGTATCCACTCAATATATACTGACTATCCGCACTCTATGATAGAGAGCAAAAAATTGGAGGATTTAAAAGCAGTGAAGGTACTTAATGAGAATAGGACAGTGTGGAATGGGGTGAAGAGAAGAGGATAGAGAAAGATAACAAGTGAACAATAGAGAGGCAGGACGTTAGTGAGAAATAGATATGGCTTATTAACTGTTGATGTTGAAATGTATAGTATTCTCAATTGGATTCGTCTGAGAAATATTTCATGATGGGCAAAGTATTTTTCCAAGTAAAATGAGAAATAGTGATTGACTGTTTTAAAAAAATAATTAGAATAGCCTTCTCCCCCCAGACCATCCGGGACTGCCAGAAGGCAATAGGCTCTCCTGCAAGCCTCTGGCCTGCAAGGGACACTGAGGGAGGGTCACCTCTGACCCCCACCCCACTTCCAGACCCCCAGGCCCCAGACTCCACCTTCTAGACCATCCGGGACTGCCAGAAGGCAATAGGCTCTCCTGCAAGCCTCTGGCCTGCAAGGGACACTGAGGGAGGGTCACCTCTGATCCCCACCCCACTTCCAGACCCCCAGGCCCCAGACTCCACCTTCTAGACCATCCGGGACTGCCAGAAGGCAATAGGCTCTCCTGCAAGCCTCTGGCCTGCAAGGGACACTGAGGGAGGGTCACCTCTGACCCCCACCCCACTTCCAGACCCCCAGGCCCCAGACTCCACCTTCTAGACCATCCGGGACTGCCAGAAGGCAATAGGCTCTCCTGCAAGCCTCTGGCCTACAGGGGACACTGAGGGAGGGTCACCTCTGACCCCCACCCCACTTCCAGACCCCCAGGCCCCAGACTCCACCTTCTAGACCATCCGGGACTGCCAGAAGGCAATAGGCTCTCCTGCAAGCCTCTGGCCTGCAAGGGACACTGAGGGAGGGTCACCTCTGACCCCCACCCCACTTCCAGACCCCCAGGCCCCAGACTCCACCTTCTAGGTAGGTAGCCAGGATCTCCTTGAGGCGGTTTTTTTCTCTCTTAAAACCCCTGCATTCTCTTGTTAACACCTACCTCTCCTTCTCCCCCCAGACCATCCGGGACTGCTAGAAGGCAATAGGCTCTCCTGCAAGCCTCTGGCCTGCAAGGGACACTGAGGGAGGGTCACCTCTGACCCCCACCCCACTTCCAGACCCCCAGGCCCCAGACTCCACCTTCTAGGTAGGTAGCCAGGATCTCCTTGAGGCGGTTTTTTTTTTCTCTTGAACCCCCTGCATTCTCTTGTTAACACCTAGCTCTCCTTCTCCCCCAAGACTTTCCGTGCCTGCCAGCAGGCAACAGGCTCTTCTGCAAGCCTCTGGCCAGCAAGGGATACTGAGGGAGGGTCACCTCTGACCCCCACCCCATTTCCAGAACCCCAGGCCCCAGACTCTACCTTCTAGGTAGGTAGCCAGGATCTCCTTGAGGCGTTTTTTTTTTTCTCTTGAACCCCCTGCATTCTCTTGTTAACACCTAGCTCTCCTTCTCCCCCCAGACTTTCCATGCCTGCCAGCAGTCAACAGGCTCTTCTGCAAGCCTCTGGCCAGCAAGGGATACTGAGGGACTTTTTCTTTATTTTTCTGTGTTGTCTTTCCTTTCATTGCGTATTGTCCTCTCCTCCTTATTTTTTACCGTGCCAGACAGACTAGACAGGTCTAGAATCGTATATCTGAAATTTCCTAGGAAGGTAAGTGTCTCTGGGATCCTCCCTAGTACTGATCCCCTTTGAAAAACGAGATACTGCTTGTTAGACACTTCTGTAGTGTTCCCCTCCTGAAAAGACATTGGTAAAAACAACAGAAGAGAGACTTCAACAAACAGCTATTCACATCAAAAAGGAAAGACACTTAACTTCTAGTGGGACAAAAGTTCTCCCAAGAGGTCTTTAAAAGGGAAGTAATCTTCCAATGGCTAAAAGTAGAAAAAGAGCCTCAGGTCTGAATAAACAAGAAAATATGTCTCCAACAAAGGAAAATGCCCCTCCATGTCTCATAAATATGGAGGACATTACCAAAATGACAGACACAGAATTTCGAACATTCATGGTGACCAAATTCTGTGAATTGGAAAAAAAAAGAGACAACGAACTACAGGAAATTAGGAAGTCCTTCCAGGATATGAAAGAAGAAATGGATACTCTGAGAAAGAATCAGGTGGAACTATTAGAGATAAAGTCTATAATACAAGAAATCAAAAACTCTCTGGAAAGTATTAAGAGCCAATTAGACCATGCTGAAGATCGAATCTCTGATGTAGAAGATAAAACCTCTGATCTAGAAAAAAACTACAAAAAGATCGAGAAAATAACTAAAAAACATGAGGATAATATACGAGAAATACTAGACTCTATTAGACGCCCAAACATCAGAATAATCGGCATCCCAGAAGGTGAAGAAACTAATAGCGGAATGGAAAATCTATTCCATGACATCTTGGAAGAAAATTTCCCAAGCCTAGAGAGGCACCGAACCATCCGGACCCAAGAAATACAAAGGACCCCAAATAGAATCAACCCCAGAAGATCTTCCCCAGGGCACATCTTAGCCAGGCTGTCTAACGTCACAGAAAAAGACATGATACTAAAACTGGCAAGAGAGAAACGAGAAATAACTTACAAAGGCCATCCCATAAGACTAACATCAGACCTCTCATCAGAAACAATGCAAGCAAGAAAAGAATGGGAAGACATACTGAAAGTGTTAAGAGAGAAACAATTTCAGCCAAGACTATTATACCCTGCAAGATTATCCTTCATTTGGGAAAAAAAGATTAAAATCTTCTCAGACAAACAAAACCTGAAAGAATTTGCCAACACCAGACCAGCTCTTCAAGAAATCCTGAAGAAAGTACTGTTCCAGGAAAACTAAAGACGCAACAGCCAGAAACAAAGAAATAACAGGCAACTAAGACAATGGCTAACTTAAATGTCGGTACAGATCCTGTAACATCGATAATAACATTGAATGTTAATGGGTTAAATTCTCCAATCAAGAGACACAGACTGGCTGAATGGATAAAAAAACAGAAACCCTCTATCTGTTGCCTACAAGAAACCCACCTCATGGAAAAAGACATACATAGACTGAAAGTGAAGGGTTGGAAAAAGGTTTTCCATGCAGTTGGGAACCAAAAAAGAGCTGGAGTTGCGATACTAATTTCTGACAAAATAGGCTTTAAAACAAAAAGTGTCCGAAGAGACAATGAAGGGCACTATATCATAGTAAAAGGCTCTATAGATCGAGAAGATATAACGCTTATTAATATCTATGCTCCTAACACAGGAGCACCCAAATATGTGAAGGAAAGATTGTTAGATCTGAAAGGGGAGATAGACTGCAACACACTAATTGTTGGAGATCTCAACACCGCATTATCCCCTCTGGACAGATCATCTAGGCAAAAAATAGGTAGAGAGATCAAGGATCTAAATGATACCATAAATCAATTGGACTTAACAGACATCTATAGAACTTTCCACCCAAAAACCACAAGATATAGTTTTTTCTCACCCCGACATGGAACTTTCTCGAAGATTGACCACATCATAGGACACAAAGCAAGCCTCTGCAGATTCAGAGGCATAGAAACTATTTCCAGCATCTTCTCTGACCATGATGGAATTAAACTCGAGTTTAATTTCAAGAGAAATCCTCAAAAATACCTAAAAACATGGAAACTAAATAACCTACTCCTGAATGACTCCACTATTACCGAAGAAATAAAGTCTGAAATCAAAAGATTCATGGAAGCCAATGACAATGAAGATACAAGTTTCCATAATCTTTGGGACACTGCCAAAGCAGTCATAAGAGGGAAGTTCATAGCAATTAGTGCACATAAGAGGAAGACAGAGAAAAGGCTAATGGATCACCTAACATCAAGCCTTAGAGAATTGGAAAAGCAACAGCAAAAAAATCCAAAAAATTACAGGAGAAAGGAAATAATAAAGATCCGAGCAGAAATAAATGAAATAGAAAATAAACGTACTATACAGAAAGTAAGTGAAAGCAAAAGCTGGTTCTTTGAAAGGATAAACAAAATTGATACCCCACTAGCGAGACTTATTAAGAAGAAGAGAGAAAGGAACCAGGTGAATCAAATCTGCAATGAGGCTGGTAACATAACAACAGACATAGTAGAAATTCAAAACATCATTAGAGGATACTTTGAACATCTATACGCTAAGAAACAAGATAATCTGGATGAGATGGACAAATTCCTGGACAAATATAATCTACCAAGAATGAGCCAGGAAGAAATAGAAAGACTGAATAGGCCCATAACAAGCCAGGAGATTGAATCAGTAATAAGTAACCTCCCAACAAAGAAAAGCCCTGGCCCTGATGGATTCACCTCTGAATTCTACAAAACTTTCAAAGAAGAGTTAACTCCCATTCTGCTCAAATTATTTCTAAAGATCCAAAAGGGTGAATCTCTCCCTAATTCATTCTATGAAGCCTCTGTCACCCTCATCCTCAAAACAGATAAGGACAGGACAAGGAAGGAAAACTATAGACCAATATCTCTGATGAACATAGACTCAAAGATTCTCAACAAGATACTAGCAAATCGTATTCAACAACTTATACAGAAGATCATACACCATGATCAGGTAGGCTTTATTCCAGGAATGCAAGGTTGGTTCAACATACGCAAAACCATAAATGTAATACACCATATTAATAGGAAGAAAGACAAAAACCATATGGTCATATCGATTGACGCAGAAAAAGCATTTGATAAGATACAACATCCCTTCATGATCAAGACTCTTAGCAAAATTGGCATAGAAGGGCCATTTCTCAATACAATAAAAGCCATCTATGAAAAACCCATAGCGAACATCATCCTGAATGGAGAAAAGCTGAAAGCTTTCCCACTAAACACAGGAACAAGACAAGGATGCCCACTTTCTCCTCTCCTTTTCAATATAGTACTGGAAGTCCTCGCCAACGCAATCAGAAAAGAGGAAAAAATAAAGGGCATTCGAATAGGAAAAGAAGAGGTGAAACTCTCTCTATTTGCAGATGACATGATTGTATACATAGAAGACCCAATGGTCTCCATGGAAAAACTACTTTAAGTAATACATGAATTCAGTAAAGTTGCAGGATATAAAATCAATATACAGAAATCGATAGCATTTCTATATACGAATAACAGGCAGACTGAGATAGAACTGAAAAAACTTATTCCGTTTACCATAGCCACTAAAAGTATAAGATATTTAGGAATAAATCTAACCAAAGAAGTTAAAGACCTCCACAAGGAAAACTACGAGAAGGTAAAAAAAGAAATTGAAAACGACACAAAAAAATGGAAGGACATCCCATGTTCATGGATTGGAAGAGTTAATATAATCAAAATGGCAATTCTACCCAAATTAATCTACCTATTTAATGCAATGCCAATCAAAGTACCAGACACATTCTTCACAGATCTAGAAAAGACAATCTTAAAATTTGTCTGGAATCATAAAAGACCCCGTATTGCCAAAGCACTTCTACACAAGAAGAATGGAGTGGGTGGCATCTCAATCCCCGATCCAAAAATATATTACAAAGCTGTGGTAATAAAGACAGCATGGTATTGGCACAGAAACAGACATGTGGACCAATGGAACAGAATAGAGTCCCCAGAAATAAGTGCCCAAACATACAGTCAACTGATCTTTGACAATGGGTACCAGTCAATCCAGTGGGAAAATGAAAGCCTCTTCAGCAAGTGGTGCTGGAGAAACTGGACTTCCACTTGCAGAAAGATGAATCTGAACCCCTACCTCTCTCCTTTGACAAGAATCAAGTCAAGGTGGATCAAGGATCTAAATCTAAGACCTCAAACTATAAAGCTGCTCCTGGAGAATGCTGGGGAAACTCTGGGAGACATTGGTGTAGGGAAAGACTTCCTAAAGAAGACCCTCAAAGCAGAGTCCATCGTCCACAAAATAGACAAGTGGGATTACATCAGACTAAGAAGTTTCTGCATGGCCAAAGACACAGTAGTTAGTGTGAATCGACAGCCCTCAGAATGGGAAAATATTTTTGTAAATGTTGCATCAGATAAGGGACTGATAACCAGAATACACAAGGAACTAAAAAAGGTGTTTGGAAAAAAGATGAGCAGTCCTATTAAAAGATGGGAGAAGGAGATGAAGAAAACACTCTCTAAAGATGACATACGAATGGCCAAAAGGCATATGAAAAAATGTTCAACCTCCCTCATCGTAAGGGAAATGCAGATAAAAACAACAATGAGGTACCACCTAACCCCAGTCAGATTGTCTAATATTAAAAAAACAAAAAATGATAAGTGTTGGAGGGGGTGTGGTGAAAGGGGAACTCTTTTACACTGCTGGTGGGAATGTAGATTGGTCCAACCACTGTGGAGAATAATTTGGAGATTCCTCAAAAATCTACAGATAGATCTGCCATATGATCCAGAGATCCCACTCCTCGGTATCTACCCAAAGGACAGAAGAATCCTTCATTGGAAAAGTGCTTGCACATCGATGTTTATTGCGGCACTATTCACAATAGCTAAGTCATGGAACCAACCCAGATGCCCCCGTATGGAGGAATGGATTGAAAAACTGTGGCACATATACTCTATGGAATACTACTCAGCCATAAAAACCAACAGAGCCCTGGCTTTTGACAGAAAGTGGAAGAATATGGAAGATGTACTGCTGAGTGAGGCAAGCCAGGCTATGAAGGAGAGACATTGTATGTCCCCACTTAACATATACCGTTTGTCTGCATTCTATGTCTGAAACTGATTGACTAACAGTTGAACAAACACAAGAGATGGGTGTGAATGTCAGATGAGGTGTATGTGGAGAAGTGGGACCCAACAAAAGACATTTGGAGAAGGGATACAGAGGTAGAGCATTGACGGGATGGGGAGGTGTGGTGTTATCTGTTGAAGATATTTCGATCAACGGGTCTGGGGAGAAATGTTCACATATCGAAATGGTCTCATTGTAAGCCAAACAATATGATTGAAAGTATATACAAATAATAATAATTATAATAATAAATAATGTGAAAAAATAAAAATGAAAAAAAAAGGGGAAAAAATAATTAGAATAATAATAATAATAATGATTGGGGAAAACATAGAAAAGATATGGAATGTTGAAGCGGGGAGATTAATGTCTCTGTACTGACTGACATGCATGGCATTCCCTTTTGAAAAAGCAATGTAATACACTGTAAAGTTATATGTAATCCAATGTAATATAAAGAAGAATATGATGATAATAAAAAAATAAATAAATTAAAAAGAAAGACTCATCTGTGCCTCCCGCCCACCACACACTCTGCCATTGTAAGCCACCATCATAATGAAGCTCACTCTGGTTGGTAAAAATCAAGGTGACTCCCCCCAAAAATGGCTCCTCCTCCAAAGAAGGTAGAAAGGAGTGAAAATGAGGAAGTGTCAAAAGATGAAGATGATAGCAGTGGAGAAGAGGTTATCATCCCTCAGATAAGAGGTAAGAAGGCTGCCACAACTCCAGCAAGAAAGGTGGTAGTTTCTTCAACAACAACAAAAAAATGCAGTTGCCACACCTGCTGAAAAAGTAGCAGTCAACCCAGGCAAAAAGGAAGCTGCCATACCATCCAAGAAGACTGTTACACCAGCCAAAGAAGTCATAACACCTGGCAAGAAGGAAGCTACATCAGACAAAGCATTGGTAACAACTCCTGGCAAGAAAGGAGCTGCCACCCCAGCCAAGGGGCAAAGAAAGGCAAGAACGCCAAGGAGGAAGAGAGTGATGAGGAGGAAAATGGCAGTGAGGAAGATGATGAGGATGAGGATGAATATGAAGATTAATTTGAGTCAGTGGTTCTGAAAGCAGCAGCTGCCACCTCAGCCTCAGAAGAGGAGGAGGATAATGAGGAGGAGGAAGATGGGGATGTAGATGAAGATGAGGATGAAGAAGGTGAGTCTGAAGAAAAAGCTGTAGAGACCACACCAGCCAAAGGAAAGAAAACTCCTACAAAATATGCACCTGTGAAAGCCAAGACCGTGGTTGAAAATGAAGATGAAGTGGATGATGAGGATGATGATGAGGAAGACTATGAGGATGAGAAAGATGAGGAAGAAGAACTTGTTAAAGAAGTTCCTGGAAAACAAAAGAAGGAAATGGCCAAACAGAAAGCAGCTCCTGAGGCCAAGAAACAAAAGGTGGAAGGCACAGAACTAACTACATCCTTTCATTATTTTGTTGAAAATATGAACAATATTTCACTCTCAACTGGATTGGTCTGAAGTATTTCGTGTTGGGTAAAGTCTTTTTACAAGCAAAATGAGAAATAATGATTGTTTAAAAAATAATTGGAATAATAATGATTGGAAAAAACAATGAAAAAATATTGGATGATGAAATGGGGATTTTAATGTCTCTGTATTGACTGATATGCATGGTATTCCTTCTGGAAAAAGAAATGTAATACACTGTAAAGTTATATGTGATTCAATGTAATATAAATGAGATTATGATGATGATAAATAAATTTTAAAAACCTGAATAATAACAAATCTATTCCTGAATTAAAAATTGGTATTAGTAATGTTTTTGATAAAAATGATCTTGCTGTTGTGAATATCAGAACTGGTACATCTAGGAAGTTTGGCTATGTTGTGTTTGAATCTGCTAAAGATCTAGAAAAAGCTCTGGAACTCACTGGTTTAGAAGTATTTGTCAATGAAATTAGAGAAACCAAAAGAAAAAGACAGTAAGAAAGATCGAGATGCAAGAACACTTTTGGCCAAAAATCTCCCCTATGAAGTCACTCAGGGTGAATTAAAAGAAGTATTTGAAGATGCCATAGAGATCAGAATAATCAGCAAAGATGGAAAAAGTAAAAGGATTGCTTATATTGAATTTAAGACAGAAGCTGATGCACAGAAAGCCTTTGAAGAAAAGCAGGGAACAGAGATTGATGGGTGGTCCATTTTTCTACACTACCCTGGAGAGAAAGGTCAAAATCAAGACTATAGAGGTGGAAAGAATAGCACTTGGAGTGGTGAATTGAAAACTGGTTTTGAGCAACCTCTCCTACAATGCACCCAAAGAAACACTTTAGGAAATATCTGAGAAGGCAACTTTTATCAAAGTGCCTCAGAGCCAAAATGGCATATCTAAAGAGTATGTGTTTATAGAATTTGCTTGACTTGAAGATAATAAATTCCTGTAATAAAAGGGAAATCAAAGGCAAAGCAATCAGGCTGGAGTTGCAAAGACCCAGGGGACTACCTAATACAAGAAGTTGGCTCTTTAAAACTGTTTGTTAAAGGCCTGTCTGAGGATACCACCAAAGAGACATGAAAGGAGTCTTTTAACAGCTCTATTTGTGGAAGATTAGCCACTGACCAGGAAACAGGATCCTTCAAAGGATTTGGTTTTGTAGACTTCAACAGTGAGGAAAATGCCAAAGATGCCAAAGAGGTCGTGGAAGATGGTGAAATTGATGTAAACAAAGTTACCTTGGACTGGGCTAAACCTAAGGGTGAAGGTAGCTTTGGGGGTTGTGGTGGAGGCATAGGAGGTTTTGGAGGCTGAGTTGGAGGCAGAGGAGATAGAGGTGGATTTGGTGGCAGAGCCCAAGGAGGCTTTGGATGGTAAGGTGGCTTTTGAGGAGGTAGAGGAGGAGGAGGAGGCCATAAGCCACAAGGAAAGGAGATGAAGTTTGAAGTTTCTCTGTCCCTCTGTCTTCTCTCCTCCATTTGATAAAAAAGACTCTGGGGTTTTTACTCTGTTACCTGATCACTGACAGAGCCTTCTGAGGACATTCCAGGACAGTGCACAGTCCTGTGGTCTACTTGGAAAGCCATAGAAATAGCGTTTCAACTCTTGTTGATTTTGACTGGATATTCATATATAAACTTTTAAAAGAAATGAGCAATAGAACTAACCCTTATCTGTAAGTTTTGAATTTATATGGTTTCATCCCATGTACAAAACCATTTTTTTTCTACAAATAACTTTTTTTTTTTTTTGCATTGGGAAATTGTAAGTAAAGCACAATGTTTTTATCATGATTTTTGCTTTGACGACTTTAGGACAAATTTTAAAAAGTTCTAGACTCTGGTACTAGCAAAAAAATGTAATCAAACTTATGATTTATTTAATATGGTAGTCTTTTTTTTTTTTTTTTTTTGGAGAGGTTTTTTTTTTGCTATAGGACGCGTGCGCTCGCCAGACAGACAGAGAGAGACAGAGAGATAGAAAGCAGGAAATCACCCCCCAGGGGGGATGGCCACGCCGCAATCCCTTCTCCTCCATTCTCCTCTCGGGATCTTGGGCACGCACGCACACGCGCCCGGCGTGAGTTTAAGCCGCCGGGTCCGGGACTCGAACCGCGGTCGACTACGTGGGAGTCCAGCGACATAGCCATTACGCTAACTGCTGGTCCCAATATGGTAGTCTTTAAAAATAGCTTTTTATTTTAAATTGTATTTTACTACATAAAGTCTTTTACTCTGATTAGTGTTTTTAGGCTTAGATTTTACTTTTCCTCATATTAATTTAAACAATTTATTTATATATAATCACATATGTTTTTACACTGTACAACTTTTTCCAATAAAATACCATGCACATCAGTCAAGAACAATATATTACTATAAATTATCTTCTGCAAATAGCTTCTCATTTTTTTGTCAATTAAACATACATTTACTTTTTTTCTTCCCCTTCTCCCTTCCTCCCTTACTAAACTCCCCCCCCCCACATTTTATTGATTCACAAAAGATCTTAAACTAAAAATATGGACAACGCTAAAATATAGTGACAAATGCACTGTGATTTTCTTCTGAAAGGTTTTTTTTCTCCATTTCCTCTTTTACTAAAGAGAGGTATAAATTAATTTATTTGAAAAAAATTAGATTATTCTCATTTTGGTCTTTTTTTTTGACAAAACCCCATAAGAATTCAATTTCTGATGCAAGGCAACAGATATTATTGTATTACTGAAGTTATGCAAATAACCATTCTGTCATAAAATAAGAACGCTCACAAATATTTTCCAATTGCGAATGGGTCATAAAGGGAGAAAAGTGTTTCAATTGAAAAAATTAACAAATAGCTGAATGTATCAACACCTCACAAGAAACACCTTCCTTTAATCTGGAAGACAAAGCATAGAAGAAAATTAGTAATGTTTTAGACAAAAGTCATAGAATTCTATTTCACCAGTTCAGTCTCATGTAATCTCTCTTTTATTGAATTTGCAGTGTTACTGTGGTTTGACCTTTCCATTTAAATCCTGGAAGTTAACATTTAACAATATTATTGGTATTTCTGAACTTGTTCCTACCATTAAGTTGGCCTTTTTTCTTGGTAACTTTTTTGTTCTCTTATTTCTGTCTATCTGTCTTTAGTTTCCCTGGTATAGCACTCCCAACAGAACATCTTGGAGAGCTGGTCTGGTAAATTCTTTCAGGTTTTATCTTAGAATGTTTCAGGCTTTTCTTCCCATGTGAAGAATAATCTTGCTAGATATAGTATTCTTTATTGAAATCATTTTTCATTTAACACTTTGAATATATTTTCCCATTATTTCCTTGCTTGCATTGTTTCTAATGAGGGGTCCTATGTTAGCCTGATATGATATCCTTTGAAAGTAACTTGATAATATCCACCTGCAGAAAGATAAATCTGAACCCCTATCTGTCACGATTACAAAAATCAACTCAAAGTAGATCAAAGATATAAATTTAAGACCCAAATTATAAAACTACTGGTGGAAAACACTGGGGAAACTCTGGGAGACACTGTGGTAGGAAAAGACTTCTTAAGCAAGACCTTCAAACCACAGGTAATAATCCACAAAATAGACAGGTGGGATTACATCAGATTAAGAAGTTTTTGCACAGCAAAAGACACTGTAATCAGTGTGCATTGACAGTCTTCAGAATGGGAAAATATTTTTGTAAACTATGCATCAGATAAGGGACTGATAGCCAGGGAACTCAAGAAGCTTACTCAAAAGAAAATGATTAACCCTATTAAAAGACGGGAAAATGAGCTGAACAAACAACCCTCTAAACATATGAACAGCCAAAAAGCATATGAAAAAATGCTAAACATCCCTTATCAAAAGGGAGATACAGATCAAAACCGCAATGAGACACCACCTAACCCCAGTCAGAATGGTGAAGATAAAAAATACATATATATGTAAGTGCTGGCAGGGATGTGGTGAAAAGGGAACACTACTACATTGTTGATGGGAATGTAAATTGGTCTAACCACTGTGGAGAACAATATGGAGGTTCCTCAATAAAATTCACATATAGCTACCATATGATCCAACAATACCACTGCTGGATATCTACCTAAACGACAGAAGAACTCTCAGTCAGAAAAGCGCTTGCACACTATATTTATTGCAGCATTACTCATGATTGCTAAGACATGGAACCAACCCAGATTTTCACAAACAGATGAATAGATTGAAAAAGTGTAGCACATATATTCCATGGAATACTATTCAGCCATAAAACCCAACAAGGCCATGAAATTTGATAGAAAGTCAACAAATATGGAAGATCTGTTGCTGAGCGAAGCAAATCAGGCTATGAAAGAGAGACATTGTAGGTCCCTGGCCACGTAGGGAAACAAGCAGTGGCCCCACTGCCCACATCCCACTCCCAAGCTCCCAAGTCCAGGACCCCCGTTACCAAGACAGAGAGGCCTCTGCCTTCCAGGAGCACTCCAGTTCCATCTCTCAGACCCTGGCCACCTAGGGAAACTGAAACAGTGGCCCCACTGCCCCCATCCCACTTCCAAGCTCTCAAGTCCAGGACCTCTGTTCCCTAGAGAGGTAGGAAGGGTTTTTACTTTTTTTTTTCTGCTCTGCCTTTTTGTTTTGTTAATTCCCTGTCTCCCTCCTCTCACTTGTCCCACAGAGAGGCCTCTGCCTTCCAGGAGCACCCCAGTTCCATCTCTTGGTCCCTGACAAAATTACCATGGTACGTGACTTTTCCTTTAATCCCCTGTATATTTTTTTCTTTCCTCTAAAATTATTCTCTCTTCCTCATTAACCACCCTGTCAGAGGCATTAGACAGATCTAGAATCACAGTTGTGAAATTCCCTAGTTTTATAAGATCCCCTGGGATCCCCCCCACCACCCCGTACTAAACCACCTGTGAATTCTGGGGTACTACTCCTCAGACACCTCAATAGAATACACCTCTTTTTTTTTTTTTTTTTTTTTTTTTGGTGTGGGCGCTGGGCATGGGGACCCTCGCAGCCTGTCTTCGTGTTACCAAGGCCCGGCACACTGGAGTCTTTCACCAACTTTCCATGATGAAAAGCCCCAAAGTTATTTGAAATATGAACACAATCTTGTCTTCTCCACTTCTAAATAATAGATAGAGAAAGATTTGTTAACGGATGGGAGAGTGTCATGCTGCATTGTGAAATCCTTGGTTCTTTGGGTCCAGATCACTAAAATTAGATATCTGTCCCTAGGCGCAAAATAAAGCCACAACCATGAATGAAGTAGGTAGAAAAGATTTAATAGGAAAGAAAGAAAAGGAAAGAAAGGAAGTACACCCAAAAAGGCTGTTGAGCAGGCAGATTGCCAGGTGGCAACTGCCACTTTTTCTTTCTTTTTTTTTTTTAAACCCACAATATTCCTGAGCTTTATTCTCTCCAAAGAAATCAAGCATATTCAAGTTAACACTCTGGAGTCAACAAAGAACAACATTCCAGTGTGAGTTCAGGCAATAAAAGAAACACTTTTCTGCAAATACACAGTTGAATTGAAGATCATTTGTAGCTGTTGATGATTTGTAAAAGTATTTCCAAGGTTCTTTCAACAAAAGATTTTGATTTAAGCAAGAGCACAAAGAGGAATAATGACAAAGTCCTAACTTCTGTGTGTGATTCCTCTGATGAGCTTTTGCAAATGACTGTGGTTGCTGTCTGGATATCATTTGCCCTCAAATTTCCACACATATGAAGCACAAGAAAAGATAAAATGTGTTTGTGTCACACCACTTCCAAGAAACTTAAAGCACTGTATGAATGTTACCATATGAATCCCCACAACACCCCTGTGAGGTAGGTAGGTGAAGTAGGTAGGTGGAGAGTATAGTCATCCATACTTTACAGGTTGGAGAAATGAGGCACACAATAGTTAAGAAACTTGCCCCAAATCACACAGCTAGTCACTGGCAGGGTTTAAAATAAAACTTAAACTGATTAGCACCTAGCACATTGCTTTGTACATAATAGGTGTTCATTGAATATCTGTGGATTTTATTTGACTTATATCTCCACATACAACATACACACATAAAGTACAAGCAGCTATCATAAAACACTTATCTCCTACATTGTTTCTGATGATATCTCTAATTATTTCAAACCCTGGTGGATGAATGATGTTCAAGAATACATCTCTCAACTAGGCCCTCAGGTTGAAGAGGATCAACATATGGGAACCAGCAGTTAGCGTAATGGCTATGTTGCTGAACTCCCACATAGTCGACCATGGTTTGCGTCTGGGACCCAGTGGCTTAAAACTCACGCCGGGCACATGTGCGTATGTCTCTCTCTGTCTGTCTGGTGAGTGCATGCGCCCTATAGCGAAAACCTCTCCAAAAAAAAAAAGAGGATTGACATAAACACTACCAGTTGGTAATCCACTCTTTCACTGGCTCTACCGCACAATATTAGTTTTCTAATGAAAACAAAAATGGATTTCAGGAACCATGCTGACTTTTTTGTTTTGTTTTGTTTTTGTTTCTGTTTTTGCCTGTTTGTTTTCAATGGAGCCATTTGAATGGTTTTGTTTTGTTTGTACAAAAAAGAAATAAGGTGGCTATAGTCCATTAGCATATGAAACTGCCAAGCATGAGGACTTCCTCCCAGCTTGGATGGATTTATACCTGGGAAACCAGACTGATCCCAGAGAGTGGCAACTCCAAAGGAAGGGAGTCAGTGTGGCCGGACGTTGCTTGCACTATTCATGGTCTGTGTAGTCATCCATGTCCACATCAGAATTGAAAAGCGAATGTCCAGTGAAATCTGTGTCTGGGGTTCTGGAAAAACTGTTCTGGGCTCCCTCGTCTTCAAAGATCTCTGTCCTTGAGTAAAAGCTAAAATACAGTAAGGGGGTGTGGGCTTTGCTGCCTTCATTGCTCTGCTCAGACTCATAGATAGTGTCCTCATCATGGTGTCACTCAGGCCAGAATTTCCGCCTTATCCTCTCACAGTGCATGGAGAGGTTGATCAGTTCCCCTTTGATTAGCCACTCGGGCCTTGTCCCTGGTAAGGTCCACATAGGCTGTGCCAAGTGTCCAAAGATGGTGGCATCAAGAGTGGAAAACTTGGGCCCCATGATGTACTTTTTATCACCAGTAGAAGTGCTCCTCCACCATCTTGGTCACCGCTGTGGAGATGGCTCTTTCATGAGGGTGAAGGTTTTTGTTCAAATTCACTCCAAGTTTCTCTTCCAGAAAGTCAATTATGAATTCTGTGCCAGAAACTTTTTCATGATTATATTCAATCCAAGGCGTTTTCGCTTGAGCAGAGATTTTCCCACCAAAATAGTTTGTGTGACCTAGGGCTCTCCCTTAAACCTCCATGGTCCTCGATTTCCTCATCTGATAAGGTAAGTCAACCATCCTTAAATAAGTTTCCATTTTCAAACAGAAAGGAGATAAACTGGGGACATCATTGTTAGGTCTTGCAAACTGATGCAAAATAATAGCATCTTTGGAGTCAATCTCTTGCTGTTTCCTAATGACCAGGAGTTCGTGGAGCAGATACACAGCTGTGGCCAGCAAAGCTCCCCCAGTCAAGTAAAGGGTTTTCTTCCACCAGGGATCGGAGTCCAGCTCTGCTATGATCCCACCGTAATCCGTGGAGGAGGCAGCGGCTGTGGAGAAGGAGGCAGGACACAGGCCGTGGGCTGAGGGCCTGGCCGGCGGGGCCTTAGGGCCCTGGGTGGCAGCAGCGGTGGCCCCGGGTTCCCCCTGCAGCAGCCTCTCCATGCCATTCTTTGTGTTGGCGCCTGGAGAAGGCCCTAGAGTACATGTCTTGAGACCACATTGCTAAACACAACAGAAGAGAGACTTCCACATACATTAATTCACAGCTAAAGATAAGCACTCTTGCTCCTAAGAGATATTCAAAATAGAATACATCTCCTAATGGCTAGAAGTAGAAGAAGAGCCTCAGGTCTGAATAAACCAGGAAATATGTCTCCATCAAAAGAACAGAGTAACTTCCCTCCATCTTTCCTAAAATCTGAGGATGTTACCAAAATGTCCGATAAAGAATTTAGAACGTTTATGGTGAACAAATTCTATGAGGTGAAACAGAAAAGAGTCAATGCATTCCAGGAGATTAGGAAGTCCTTCCATGATAGGAAAGAATAAATGGACATCCTGAGAAAGAATCAGATGGAGCTATTAGGGGTCAAGTCTGTAATAGAGAAAATCAAAAACTCCCTTGAAAGTGTTAAAAGTCGATTAGATCATGCTAAAGATAAAATCTCTGATGTTGAAGATAAAACCTCTGACCTAGGAAAAAACCACCAAGAAGATAGAGAAAAATAACAAAAAAAACACGAGGATAATATACGAGAAATACTAGTTTCCATAAGGCGCCCAAACATCAGAATAATTGGCATCCCAGAAGGCGAAGAAACTAATAACAGCATGGAAAATCTATTCCATGAAATCCTGGAAGAAAATTTACCAAGTCTAGAGAAGTACTCAAGCATCCAGACCCAAGAAATACAAAGGATCCCAAATAGACTCAATGCCAGAAGATCTTCCCCAAGGCACACCTTGGCCTGACTGTCCAAGATCACAGATAAAGAGATGATACTAAAATTGGCTGGAGACAAATGAGAAATGACTTACAAAGGTCATCCAATCAGGCTAACACTGGACCTCTCAATGGAAAAAATGTAAGCAAGGAAAGAATGGGAAGATGTATTGAAAGTGTTAAGAGAGAAACAATTTCAACCAAGATTATTATATCCTGCAAGACTATACTTTATATGGGAAAAAATGATTAAAATCTTCTCAAACAGAACCTGAAAGAATTCGCCAGCACTAGACCAGCTCTTCAAGAAAACCTGAAGAAAGTACTTTTCCAGGAAAACTAAAGAATTAACAGACAGAAACAAAAAAAATAAAAGGCAGCTAAGACAACTGCCAACTTAAATGTCGGGACAGATCTGGTAACATCGATAGTAACATTGAATGTGAATGGATTAAATTCTCCAATTAAGAGACACAGACTAGCTGAATGGATAAAAAAACAGAAACACTCATCTGTTGCCTACAGGAAACCAATCTCATGGATAAAGACATACATAGACTAAAAGTGAAGGGGTAGAAAAAGGTTTTTCATGCAAATGGGAATCAAAAAAGAGCTAGAGTTGTATTACTAATTTCTGGCAAAATAGGCTTTAAAACAGAAACTGTTTAAAGAGGGAAAGAAGGGCACTATATTGTAGTAAAAGAATCAATAGATCAAGAAGATATAATGCTTACAAATATCTATGCGCCTGACACAGGAGCACCCAAATATGTGAAGGAAGTACTGTTAGATCTAAAAGGGGAGATAGACTGCAATACACTAATTGTTGGAGACCTCAACACTTCACTGTCCGCTCTGGACAGATCATCTAGACTAAAAATAGACAAAGAGATAAAGGATCTAAACAATACTATCAAACAAATGGACTTAACAAACATCTATAACCCAATTAAAAGATGGGAAAATGAGCTGAACAAAAGTCTCTCTAAGGAAGACATATGAACAGCCAAAAAGCATATGAGGAAATGCTCAACATCCCTCATCATAAGGGAGATGCAGATAAAAACTACAATGAGATACCACCTAACCCCTGTCAGAATGGCAAAGATTAAGAATATAAAAAGTGATAAGTGTTGGTAGGGATGTGGTGAAAAGGGAACCCTCCTACTCTGTTGGTGGGAATGTAAACTAGTTCAACCACTGTGGAGAACAATATGGAGGTTCCTCAAAGATCTACAAATAGAACTACCATTTGATCCAGCAATCCCACTTCTGGGTATTTACCCAAAAGACAGGAGAACGCTCAGTCAGAAAAGTGCTTGCACATCAATGTTTATTGCAGCATTATTCACAATTGCCAAGACATGGAACCAACCTAAATGTCCACAAACTGATGAATGGATTGGAAAAGTGTGGTATATATACTCTATGGAATACTACTCAGCCATAAAAAATAACAAGACCCTGGAATTTGATAGAAAGTGGTCAGATACGGAGGATATATTGCTGAGTGAAGTAAGCCAGGCTATGAAAGAAAGATATTGTATGTTTCCACTCAATATATACCAACTATCCGCACTCTATGATAGAGAGCAAAAAATTTGAGGACATAAAAGCAGTGAAGGTACTTAATGAGAATAGGACAGTGTGGAATGGGGGAAGTGAAGAGAAGAGGATAGAGAAAGATAGCAAGTAAACAATAGAGAGGCAGGACGTTAGTGAGAAACAGATATGGCTTATTAACTGTTGATGTTGACATGTATAGTATTCTCAACTGGATTTGTCTGAGAAGTATTTCATGATGGGCAAAGTATTTGTACAAGCAAAATGAGAAATAGCAATTGACTGTTTTAAAAAATAATTAGAATAATAATAATAATGATTAGGGAAAACGTAGAAAAGATATGGAATGTTGAAGCGGGGAGATTAATGTCTCTGTACTGACTGACATGCATGGCATTCCCTTTTGAAAAAGCAATGTAATACACTGTAAAGTTATATGTAATTCAATGTAATATAAAGAATATGATGATAATAAAAAATTAAAAAAAAATCTATAGAACTTTCCATCTAAAAACCTCGAGATACACTTTTTTGCACCCCCACATGGAACCTTTTCAAAGATTGACCACATCATAGGGCATAAAGCAAGCCTCTACAGATTCAAAGGCATAGAAACTATATCCAGCATCTTCTCTGACCATGATGGAATTAAACTTGCATTTAATCTCAAAAGAAATCCTCAAAAATACTCAAATACATGGAAACTAAATAACCTACTCTTGAATGACTCCACAGCTACTGATGAAATAAAGACAGAAATCAAAAGATTCATGGAAGCTAATGACAATGAGGACACAAATTTCCTTAATCTTTGGGACACTGCTAAAGCAGTCATAAGAGGGAAGTTCATAGCAATTAGTGCACGTAAGAGGAAGATGGAAGGCAAGTGGATCACCTAACAGGCCTCAGAGAATTGGAAAAGCAACAGCAAAAAAATCCAAAAAACTCCAGGAGAAAGGAAATTATAAAGATCTGAACAGAAATAAATAAAATAGAAAATACAGAAAATAAATGAAAGTAAAATCTGGTTCTCTGAAAGGATAAGCAAAATTGATACACCACTAGTGAGACTTATTAAAAAGAAGAGAGAAAGGAATCAGGTGAATCAAATCTGCAATGAAGCTGGTAATATAACAGCAGATATAGTAGAAATTCAAAACATCATTAGAGTATACTTTGAACATCTATATGCTAAGAAACAAGACAATCTGGATGAGATGGACAAATTTCTAGACAAATACAATCTACCAAGAATGAACCAGGAGGATATAGAAAGCCTGAATAGACCCATAACAAGCCAGGAGATTGAATCAGTAATAAATAACCTCCCAACAAAGAAGAGCCTTGGCCCTGATAGATTCACCTCTGAATTCTACAAAACACACAAAGAAGAGTTAACCCCCATTCTGCTTAAGTTATTTCTAAAAACTAAAAAGGGTGAATCTCTCCCTAATTCATTCTATGAAGCCACTGTCACCCTTATACTTAAAGCAGGTTAAGGACAGGTCAGGAAAGAGAAACTATAGACCAATATCACTTATGAATATAGACACAAAGATTCTCAACAAGATACTAGCAAATTGTATCAAACAACTTATAAAAAAGATCATACACCATGATCAGGTAGGCTTTATTCCAGGAATGCAAGGTTTGTTCAACATATGCAAAACCATAAATGTAATACATCATATTAACAAGAACAAAGATAAACACTATATGGTCATATCAATTGATGCAGAAAAGGCATTTGATAAGAAACAACATCCCTTCATGATCAAGACTCTCAGCAAAATCAGCATAGAAGGGCCATTTCTCAACACAAGAAAAGCCATCTTTGAAAAATCTGTAGCGAACATCATCCTGAATGGAGAAAAGCTGAAAGCTTTCCCACTAAACAGAAGAATAATACAAGGATGTCCACTTTGTCCGATCCTTTTTAATATAGTACTGGAAGTGCTCTCCATTGCAATCGGAAAAGAGGAAAAAAATAAAAGGCATTTGAATAGGAAAAGAAGAGGTGAAACCTTCTCTATTTGCAGATGACATGATTGCATACATAGAAGACCCAATGGTCTCCATGGAAAAATTACTGGAAGTAATATATGATTACAGTAAAGTTGCAGGATATAAAATCAATGTACAGAAATCGATAGCATTCTTATATATGAATAACAGGCAGACTGAAATGGAACTGAAAAAAGTTCTTCCATTTATCATAGCCACCAAAAGAATAAGACATTTAGGAATAAATCTAACCAAAGAAGTTAAAGACCTTCACAAGGAAAATTATGAGAGGCTAAAAAAAGAAATTGAAAATGACACAAAAATGTGGAAGGACATCCCATGTTCCTGGATTGAAAGAATTGATATAATAAAAATGGCAATTCTACCAAAATTAATTTACTTAATTAATGCAATGCCAATCAAAGTACCAGACACATTCTTCACAGATCTAGGAAAGACAATCATAAAATTTGTCTGCAATCCTAAAAGACCCCGTATTGTTGGGGCCAGAAGTTAGCATAATGGCTATGTTGCTGGACTCCCATGTAGTCGACTGTGGTTCGAGTCCCGGACCCGGTGGCTTAAACTCACACTGGGCGTGTGTGCATGCGTGCCCAAGATCCCGAGAGGAGAATGGAGGAGAAGGGATTGTGGCGTGGCCATCCCCCCGGGGGTGATTTCTCTCTCTGTAATTCTGGCTAATGCACACACCCTATAGCAAAAACCTCTCCAAAAAAAAAAAAAATTTACACAAAAAGAGTGGAGTGGTTGGCTTTTCACTCCCTGACCCAAAAATATACTACAAAGCTGTGGTAATCAAAACAGCATGGTACTGGCACAGAAACAGACATGTGGACCAATGGAAGACAATAGAGTTTCTAGAAATAAATTCCCAAACATACAGTGAACTGATTTTTGACAAGGGGTACCAGTCAATTCAGTGTGGAAAGGAAAACCTCTTCAGCAAATGGTGCTGGAAAAACTGGATTTCCATGTGCAGACAGGTGAATCTGAACCCTTATCTCTCACCTTTGACAAAAATCAAGTCAAGGTGGATCAAAGATCTAAATCTAAGACCTCAAACTATAAACCTGCTCCTGGAAAGCACTGGGAAAACTCTGGGAGACATTGGGGTAGGAAAAGTAGTTGATAATCCCCAAAAGAGACAGAGTGGGATGACATCAGACTAAGAAGTTTTTGCATGGCAAAAGACACAGTAATTAGTGTGAATCAACAGCCCTCAGAATGAGAAAATATTTTTGTAAATTATGCATCAGATAATGAACTGATAACCAGAATACACAAGGAACTAAAGAAGCTGTTTGGAAAAAAGATGATCAATCTTATTAAAAGATGGGAGAAGGAGTTGAAAAAAACACTCTCTAAAGATGACATATGAATAGCCAAAAGGCATATTAAAAAATGTTCAACATTCCTCATCTTAAGAGAAATGCACTGTGATCTAGCCATTTTGGGAGAAAGGAAGATGTCCCACTGCTAACTGGGCCTCCAGCATAAAAAACCCACGTGAACAGCCCTTCTTCAAGAGACCGTCTGCTCCATGGCTCCTGCGATCTAGCCATTTTGGGAGAAAGGAAGATGTCCCACTGCTAACTGGGCCTCCAGCATACAAAACCCATGTGGTAAGAAAACCCCTTTCAAGTCTCCTCTCTCTGAATCAATCTTTGTCTCTGTCCTCTCTCTCTCTCTCTCTCTTTTTAAATTTTTGCTTTTTAGAATTTTTTAAGGTGAGGCGTTTTACAGGGCCTTTTGGTCCCTCCCTCCTAGGCCTTTATTTTGTTAATAATCCCCTCTCCTCCTCCCAGAACAGCCCTTCTTCAAGAGACAGTCTGCTCCATGGCTCCTGCGATCTAGCCATTTTGGGAAAAAGGAAGATGTCCCACTGCTAACTGGGCCTCCAGCATACAAAACCCACATGGTAGGAAAACCCCTTTCAAGTCTCCTGTCTCTGAATCAATCTTTGTCTCTGTCCTCTCTCTCTCTCTTTTTAATTTTTGCTTTTTTGATTTTTATTGAAATTTTTTGAATATTATTTTTTCTTTTTTAGATTTATTCAAAAGTTTTTATCTTCTTTTTCTCTGTTTCTTGTCTGTTTTTCTGCTGTTGTTGGTATTGTTTCCCTCTCTCTGCTTCCTTTTCCGCACACTCCACGACCCTCAGATTGAACTTCCAAGTTTGGGAAGAAATCGACCATCCACCAGATGACTAGAAATAGCTGCAGGACCACAAGAAATATGGAGAAGGAGGAAAATGCCTCTCCCACAAGGCAAACGGATAGCTCCTCTTCATCCACACACAGTTCAATGGAAATCATGGAAATGTTTGATAAAGAATTCAGAACATTCATAATGGCAAAGCTAACAGAAATGGAAGAGAAGAGAGACAAGGAACTGCTGAAGAGGAAGGAGAAAGGAGTTGAAGAGTTCCAGGAGGTGAGGAAATTCATGCAAGATCTAAAAGAGGAGTTTCACACTTTACAAAAGAATCAGATGGAACTGGTAGAGATGAAGGCTATAATACAAGAAGTCAAAATCTCCCTTGAAAGTATTAAAAGCAGACTAGATCATACACAAAATAGAATCTCTAATGTAGAAGAGAAAATGGCTGGCCTAGAAAAATCCACCATGAACACTGAGAAAATGGCCCAAAAATTTGAGAATAATATGCGAGAAGTACTAGATACAATTAAACCTCCAAACATCCAGATAATAGGCATCCCAGAGGGTGAAGAGACTCATAAGGGCATTGATAATCTATTCCATGAAATCCTGCAAGAAAACTTTCCAAACCTGGAGAGGCACTCAAAGATTCAGCCCCAAGAAATACAGAGGACCCCAGATAGAATCAACCCAAGAAGATCTTCTTCAAGACACATTATAGCCAGATTGACCAAAACCACAGACAAAAACAAGATACTAAGACTGGCAAGAGAAAAAAGGCAAGTTACCTACAAAGGGTATCCCATCAGACTAACGGCAGACCTCTCATCGGAAAAAATGCAAGCAAGGAGAGAATGGGAAAATAAATTCAAAGCATTAAGGGAAAAGCAATTTCAACCAAGAATTCTGTACCCAGCAAGATTATCATTCATTTGGGAAGAAAAGACACGAACTTTCCCAGATAAACAAAACCTGAAGGAATTCACCAGCACTAGACCAGATCTCCATGAAGTTCTTAAGGGAGTGCTATGTCAGTAAAATTAAATGCAGACACACAGAAATAAGAGTTCAAAAACTAAGAAAATGGGCAACTTAATTGTAGGGACAATGTTTGGAGATGAATATTATATCTCAGAATTCAATCTGGAAGATCGAACCTTAACAGAAGAAAGATTAAGTACATGAGACTGAACCAATGCAACAACATTCTGTGACTTGACTAAAATATTGCTGCTTTTCTCCTAAGCTTTGTTTTCTGGTTTTAAAGGATTTTTGTCCTGTCTTGAGCTGTTGATAGGTGCATGTACCTACTATTTAAACAGAATACTAACCTGTTTCTAGGCTTTAAGTTTCAAGGAAATATCATTACCAGTTCAAAACTACTCTTCTTGAAATTACCTGCTGAAAGTAGTTAGATTACTTATGATATTGTGTGTATTGTGTGGTCAACAAGATGTTGGGGAAAAAGGAATGGAAGACAACTGTATATAGCAGAGATAGTGTAATAAGAGAGTGGGAAAGGGCAGAGGGTCAAACATGGGGTAAAAAACATACATATATGTATACATATGTATGAAAGTAGAAATGGAATATTATTGATGATAACATGCTTGATTAAGCCACTATGCAGTTTATTCTAGATGGGAAACCACATTTAGTACGTTGTGATGATGCTCAGGGAATGAATGTTAAGTAATTAAAAAAAAGTTGCAGGAGAAAAAAAAACACGGTAAAACTGTTCATACCAATTTTAAAAAAATGCATATTTGATCACTTCAGTAAGCTATATAGCCCCAGCTGGGTACTACTCTATAATATGTTCATTCTACTCACTGGGGTTTATGCCTAAAGTCAGACTTGGGTTCATGTATAGGTATATATCAGTTGTGCTAGATATTGGATATATTTAGACTAATTAAGTTCATTAGCAAATCAATTAAATGGGAGGGAAGGCATAGAAAGCAACCATGGATACCAGAGACAATGTGGGAGGAGGGTGGGACATGGCAGAGGGTGAGGGATAAGGAATCAAGGATGGCAAAACAAAAAAACAAAGTATACAAGACGTAAGAATTGGAAAATTATTTGCTGAAAACATGTATGTTGATGTGCTTGATTGAGCCAATACACAGTGTATTTTGGATGGAAAATTCATTTGTATGCTGTAATGATGTATAGTGAATTAATGTAAAAAATAAATAAATTTAAAGAGAAAAAAATAATGAAAGGAACTCACACAGCACTGAATTGCAGAAAATAAAAAAAGAGAGAAATGCAGATCAAAACAACAATGAGCTACCACTTAACCTCAGTCAGAATGTCTAAGATTAAAAAAAAAAAGTAAGTGTTGGCGGGGTTGTGGTGAAAGGGGAACTCTGAATGTAAATTGGTCCAGCCACTGTGGAGAACAATTTGGATATTCCTCAAAAATCTTCAAATAGAACTACCATATGATCCAGCAATCACACTCTTCAGTATCTACCCAAAGGACAGAAGAATTCTTCATTAGAAAAGTGCTTGCACATCGATGTTTATTGCGGTACTATTCACAATTGCTAAGACATGGAACCAACCCAAATGGTCCCCTACAGATGAATGGATTGAAAAACTGGAACATATACTCTATGGAATACTATTCAGCCATAAAAACAAAAAAAAAAATCCTGCCTTTTGACAGAAAGTGGAAGAATGTGGAAGATTTACTGCTAAGTGAAGTAAGCCAGGCTATGAAGAGAGACATTGTATGTCCCCCCCCCCATTAATATATACAGAATGTCTGCACTCTTTGACTAAAACTGATTGACTAAAAGATATACAAACAAAAGAGATGGGTGTGAATGCCAGATATGGTGTGTGTGGAGGAGTGGGGCCTAGGGAAGGACATTTGGAGGAGGGATACAGAGGTAGAGCATTGACAGGATGGGGAGGTGTGGTGTTATCTGTTGAAGATTTTTGATCAACTGGATTGGGGAGAAATGTTCACATACTGAAATGTTCACTGTATAAGCTAAATAATGAGATTATCGAACGTGTATATAAAAAATCAATAAAATATGAAAAAAGAAAGAGAGACATTGTATGTCTCCACTTAACATATACCGACTGTCTGCACTCTATGGTAGAGACCAAAAATCTGGAGGACATAAAAGCCTTAGCAATCATCCCAGACACTAGAAAGAAAGTGGACGGAAAGCGTGGGAGGAAAAGAGCATAGGAAAGGAAATTTGGCGAAAAAATAGATGTGAGACATTTGTGGGACACAGACATAGCTTATTATCTGTTGAGGATGTGTATAGTATTCTCAACTGGGCTGTACTGAGGTGTATACCATGATTGGTAACGTATCTTTAAAATCTAAATTATGTACAGCAATTGAATGTATAAATAATAATAATAAATTAATAAATAAACAACACTAGGAACAACATCAAAAAAGAAAGTAACTTGATGTTTCTCTCTCTTTTTTAAATTTTTTTTTCTTTTTTTGGAGAGGCGTTTGCTATAGGGCATGTGCGCTCGCCATACAGACAGAGAGAGACAGAGAGACAGAAAGTGAGAAATCACCCCCCACGGGGGATGGCCACGCTGCAATCCCTTCTCCTCCATTTTCCTCTCGGGATCTTGGGCACGCACACACATGCGCCCAGCGTGAGTTTAAGCCACCAGGTCCGGGACTCGAACTGCGGTCGACTACGTGGGAGTCCAGCAACATAGCCATTACACTAACTGCTGGTTCAGAAATAGGTGTTTTTTCATATGTTTTTTTTTTTTTAATTTCAAGAAAGGCAGTTTTAGCTTTAATAAATAAAAAATCAAAAAATGTTAAGAAAACTTTGCTTAAGACTTAAAGCCAGGAAGCAGGTTAGGATTTTGTTCAAATAGTAGTTACCTGGATTTGTCGACAATGCAAGCAAAGACAAAAATCCTTATCTCTGGAGTACAAATCATAGAAAAATATCAGTATTGATTTAGACAAAAGCCATAAAATTCTATTTCATCAGCTCAGTCTCATGTACTTAATCTAACTTCTGTTTTAGTATAACCTTTTCATTTAAATTTTGGAAGATATTATTCAACTCTGGACTTGGCCCTTTTCTTATATATTTTTTTAACTCTTATTTCTGTGTGTCTAACTTTAGTTTTCCTGATAAAACACTCTCTTTAGAACTTCTTGGAGGACTGGTCTGGTGTTGGTAAATTCTTTTAGGTTTTGTTTATCTGAGAATGTTTTTGTCTTCTCTTTCCATATGAAGGATAATCTGACTGGGTATAGTATTCTTGGTTGAAATTGTTTTTCACTCAACACTTTGAGTATATTTTCTCACTCTTTCCTTTCTCTCAATGATTCTGATGAGAGGTCTGCTGTTAGCTTGATAGGATATCCTTGGTAGGTAAGTTGTTATTTCTCTCCTGTCAGTCTGAGTACTTTGTCTGTGGTTTTGGTCAATCTGGCTCTAATGTGTCATGGAGAAGATCTTCTGGGGTTGATTTTATTTGGGTTCCTATGTATTTCTTGGGTCTGGATCTTTGAATGCCTCTCTTGGTTTGAAAAGTTTTCTTCCAGGGTTTCATGGAATAAATTATCAATGCCCTTATTAGTCTCTTCACCTTCTAGAATAGCAATTATCCTGATGTTTGGACATATGATGGTATCTAGTATTTCTCGTATATTATTCTCATTTTTTGGACTATTTTCTCAGTCTTTGTGGTGGATTATTTTAGGCAAGTGATTCTGCTTTCTACATATGATATTTGATTTTCTCTATGGTCTAGTCTGCTTTTACTACTTTCAAGGGAGGTTTTGATTTCCTTTATTACAGCCTTCATCTCTAACAATTGTTTGATTCTTTCTTATGATGTGTATTTCCTCTTTAAGATTATGCAAGAACTTCCTCCCCTCCTGAAACTTCCCTGTTCTATTCTCCTGCCTCTTCTGGAGTTCAATGTCTCTATTCTCTTGCATCTCTGTTGACTTTGTCACTATGAATATTCTAAATTCTTTATCAGACATTTCCATGATTTCCATTGAACAGTCTTTGGATGAAGAGGAGTTATTCTTTTCCCTTTGGGGGTATTATTTTGGTTTCTCATATTTTTTGTGTCTTTCTGATGATTCCTAGTCATCTGATGGGTTATACGCTTCTTCCCAATTTCTAGACGTTCAATATGAACATTCAGGGGTGTGAGGGAAGAGGTGATCCACAATCCCTTTGCTCTTTAATTTTTATCCCTTTTTGCAGAAGATTCAGTGGGTATAGAGGGATATGTTGACCTGAATAATATTTGGATGTTTGGCTATGCTTCCCTTAGATCTGTCTAGACACTCAGTGAGTGAAAATTGAGCAGCAACGTGATGAGTTAAAAGACAAAGAATAAGAACACACAGAAAGAGAAAATAAAAACAAAGAAAGAGAAAGAGAAAAAGACAAAAAAATTTTATATATTAAAAAAAATAAAAACACTAGTTCTTAGAAATGATGGAGTCTTTCTCTGAAGGCCTGTCCCTTGCCTCTCCTAGAGCGGAGGGGAAAAGGGGATTATTATCAAGACAATGCAGGATCTATCTGAAAGCCAAGACAATAATTTACCTTAAAGTATTTTTAAAGGAAAAATTACAAAAGAATGAGAAGACAGAGAGAGGCAGACAGAGACAGAGAGAGATAGAAAGATAGAGGGGTGCCCTACCACTCAAGACTGGGGGCTGGAAACTGAATTATCAGTAGAAAAATTTTCATTTCTCTTATTCCCTGAATTCACTAGTTTTCAGCAGCAATGGAGGAGTCTTCTTCTAAAGGCCTGCCTTTTGCCTCTCCACTCGAGACTGGCAGCTGAATTATCAGTAAAGAATCTTCACTTCTCTTATTTTCTGAATTCACTAGTCCCAATGTTTCTCTCTTGCCTGTTTTAGTATTTTGTCTCTGCAGTTTTGGTCAATCTGGCTATGATGTGCCTTGGAGATCTTTTTGGGTTGATTTTTTGTGTGGTCCTTTGTATTTATGAATATTTGAATGCCTCTCTAGGTTTGGAAAGTATTTTTCCAGAATTTCATGGAATATATTATCAATGCCTTTATTAGTTTCTTCACCTTCTGGGATACCTACTATCTGCATGTTTCAGTATCTAATGATATCTAGTATTACTCGTATAGTATTTTCATGTTGGGAGGTTATTTTCTCAGTCTTTTTGGTGGTCAGAGGTTTTGTCTTCTACATCTGAGATTTGATATTCTGCTTTATCTAATCTGCTTTTAATACTTTCAAGGGGGTTTTGATTTCCTTTATTACAGCCTTCATCTCTAACCATTCTGTTGGATTAATTTTTGTGGTGCGTATTTCCTTTCTCAAATCAAAGAACTTCCTTACCTTCTGAAACTCATTGTCTCTTTTCTCCTGTACTTTCTGTCTCTCTTCTCTTGCATCTCTGTTAACTTTAACACTATGAATATTCTAAATTATTTATCTGACATTTCCACAAATTCCATTTACTGTCTGTGGATGATGAAGGGCTGTTCTTTTCCCTTGGGGTAGATATATTTTTTTCTTTTCTCATATTCCTTGTGATACTGTGGTGGTTTCTGGTTATCTGATGGATTATATGTTTCTTCTTACTTTATTGGATTTAATTCTGAATGTTAGAGGTTTGTGGGAGGAGATGACCCACAATATCTCTGCAGTTCTATTTCTCTGAGGCTCACCAAGCAACCTGCACTTTTGTCGATTGAATTGGATATTAAAAACATCTCCAAGTTTTCTAAAGAACATGTGCACCTGACCTGAGCTGTGGGGTTTCAATGGAGAATTGAGAGGTGTGTGGGAGGAGATGAGCCATGCTCTCTCTGCAGCTTCATATTTCTTCTGCTACTCACTTTGCAGTCTGCCTTCTTTGATTTTTAGTCATTTGGTAGTATATTCACATTTGCCTAATTGGAGATTTCTGTAAATGTAAGCTTGTATGCTCCACTTTACTGTGAGGTACTTCTATGCCAATTTCTCCTCTAGTACTGTGTTTTGCAATGTGTTATCCACAGATAGAGATTTGAATTTGGATTTATGAAGATGAGTTCGCCTCTTTCTGAAACAGTTCAGTGGTGATTAAGGTTTTCTATGACTAAAATTATTCAGATGTTTTACTACTGTGCACCTAAACCTGACTAGATACTCAATGCATAGAAGCTGAGAAGCAAGGTGAGAAAGTCAAGTAAAAAAAAAGATAGAAAGGGAAAAAGACCAAAAAAAAGATGAAAAATTAAAAAAAAAGCCAAAAATGAAAACTGCATGGTGTGCTGCATGAAAGGAGCAAGGCTGGGTTCACCTCAGATGCACAAGGATTCTGAAATTAGCAAGATAAAGGAGAGGTCATAGAGAAGAGAGTTTTTACAGAGAGAGAGAGAGAGAGAGGGAAAGAGACAGAGAGAGAGAGAGGGAGAGAGAGAGAGAGAGAGAGGAAGAGAAAGAAACAGAGACAGAAATATGACAGAGATTGCCCTACCTTGCTTTGCTAGGTCTTCAGCTGGAAGTTGAGGTTTGAATCAGAGGGTTTTCAATTAAACAAGCAGGACTGGGCCCACCTCAGATGCACGTGGATTCTCACTTCACAAGGTGAAGACCTAAATTTAATTTCTTATAGTTCGCTTTTTTTATTTTACTTTTTGTCCCCCCTCATTCAATTAGATCACTCTTTTCTTCTTTTTCTTTCCTCCTCCTTCTCCTTCTCCTTCTCCTTCTTCTCCTTCTCCTTCTTTCTCCTCCTCCTCTTCCTCCTCCTCCTCCTTCTTCTTCTCCTACTTCTTCTTCTACTTCTTTCTTCTTCTTTTAGTTAGAGAGATTTTTGCTAAAGGGTGCATGTGCTCTCTGGAGAAACAGAGAGGTAGAGAGACAGAAAGCAAGAACTCACTCCCCTGGGGAATGGCCATGCTGCAGTCTCTTCTCCATTTTTGTCTAAAGATTTTGGGCATATGCACATATGTGCCCAGTGTGAGTTTCAAGCTGCTGGGTCCAGCACTGAACTATGGTTGGCCCTGGGGAAGTCCAACACCTTAACCACTGTGCCACTTGCTGGCCTTTAGATCACTATTCTTTCCCCACATTTTTTTTTTGTTAATTATGAATTTCTTTTGTACTTTCTACTCTAATAATGATTATTGTCCTTCCCCTAACATTTAGAAACCAATCTCTCAACCATTATATGAGAGAAAGAGAAAACTCATTTCTCCTATCCAGCTACTTTGATCACCTACTTCTTCTCGTCTCAGGAATATGAAATTTTCAGAATATTTTATTTCCTTACTCTTCCTCTACTCTTCTAGGGTCATTAGAATGTTTCATTTACTTCCCCTTGCCCCTGCCTCAGTTTCTAGGCTTGATTGAGACAGTTCAGTCTTTTACTTCTAGACTATGGTGTGTTTGCCCCTTGTAGACCAGTTTCTTTATATTTACTTTTTATTTATTTATTTTTACCCTAACCCTAACCCTAGACCAGTTTCTTTATAACAAAAATCTGTATTTATCTTTTATTTCTTTTTTTGCCATAGAGCATGTGTGCTTGTCAGAGCGAATAAGAGAGTCAGTGAGAGGGAAAGTGAAAAATTGCTCCCCAGAGGGGAATGGCCAAATTGCAATCCCTTGTCCTCCATTCTCCTCCTGGGATTTTAGCCACTGGGTCCAGGACTTGTACCAAGTTAACTGCTACATCACCTACTGGTTTTAACTGCTACACCACCTGCTGGTCCCTGTATTTTTCACTTGTAATGGACTTGCACTGGTTGTGGACAGTGGTTGCCTGACAATGATCATATTTCATGTAATTAATTTTTAACTTCTGTAGCATCTCAGTTTCACTCTCAAAGATTTATCAGAAGAAACGCTACATAAGCTATTTTGCTCAGACTCAGTTGCAGTGGAGACATACTGGCTGGATATTGGACTTGCAAGCGCAAGGAGACTAACAAACCTTGAAACAAGAATTCTCAACTCATTGCCCATATTGAGTGGTACAAAAAGACAAAAATGGTAAAATCTGGAACATATCCGTGGTCTTTATTAATGAGGTCAATGGTGTTTCCCACAAGCAATTATTTAGACTAATAATGAAGGTTGTCTATTATTTAGGGATAATTCCAACTGTAAGTTCTAAAAATCCTAAAGTGACTCAAAAATAGCAAAAAAAAAAGTCTAGTATTTGGTATTGTTTCAGTTGCTCACTGATGCTTTCAAGGATCCACATTCTTTATAACTAATTTCTCATGTTTGGCATGCTGGTCTTTCATCCTAATACTTAAAAAAAAATATTTAAAATTAATTTGGATGTTGGGACCAACACTTGGTG
Organism: Tupaia tana; assembly: GCA_026018925.1. NCBI lineage: Eukaryota > Metazoa > Chordata > Mammalia > Scandentia > Tupaiidae > Tupaia > Tupaia tana. Next base: position 125,949,102 of record JAKSZU010000003.1, read on the forward strand.
TAATGGCTATGTTGCTGTACTCACATGTAGTAGACCGTGGTTTGAGTCCTGAAACTGGTGGCCTAAGCTTACGCCTGGCATGTGTGCATGCATGTCAAAAATCCCATGAGGAGAATGAAGAAGGGATTGTGGAGTGGCCATCCCCCTGGGAGGTGATTTCTCACTTTCTGTCTCTCTATCTCTCTCTGTCTTTCTGGCAAGCACACACACCCTATATCAAAAACCTCTCCCCCTCAAAAAAATTTATTCAGATATTTTACTACTGTGTACCTAGACCTGACTAGATACTCAATGCATGGAAGCTGAGAAGCAAGGTGAGAAAGTCAAGTAAAAGAAAAAGAAACAAAGGGGAAAAGACAACAAATTTATTTATTTTTATTAATTTATTTATTTTACATACTTTCAGTGGACATCACAACAGCATACAAAATGTGATTTTTCCAGCCAGAATACACTGTAAAGTGATTTAATCATACATGTTATCATCAACAAATAATTTTCCATTTGTTGTTTCTTGTCCCCCCCCCCCCATTTCTCACTCTCTGCCATTTCCCATCCTCTTTCCACCCTGTCTTTGGATTCTGCAGTTGCTTTCCACTTCTTTATTCTTTCCACATTGTATTGATAAACAACATATCTTAAGTAATCTAAATATGGTCAATAGTAAGTATATATATATTATCATATATATATCAGCTTGCCAGAAAGACAGAGAGAGACAGAGAGACAGAAAGTGAGAAATCACCTCCCAGGGGGATGGTCACTCTGCAATCCCTTCTTCATTCTCCTCATGGGATTTTGAACATGCGCACACACACGCCAGGCGTGAATTTAGGCCTCCAGGTTCAGAATTCGAACCGCGGTCTACTACATGTGAGTCCAGCATCATAGCCATTACACCAAGTGTTGGTCCCAACATCCAAATTAATTTTAAATAATCTTTTTTAAGTATTAGGATGAAAGACCAGCATGCCAAACATGAGAAATTAGTTATAAAGAATGTGGATCCTTGAAAGCATCAGTGAGCAACTGAAACAATACCAAATACTAGACTTTTTTATTTTGCTATTTTTGAGCCACTTTAGTATATATGTGTGTGTGTGTATATCTATCTATATCTATCTATCTATCTATCTATCTATATATATATATATCACTTTAGTATATGTGTATATGTATGTATACATATATCACTTTAGTATATGTGTGTATATATATATGTGTATATATATATATTTAGCATATGTGTATATATGTATATATATCGTATATATGTCAGTTGACTTTAGGCATAAAGCTCTGTGGGTAGAATGAATATACTACAAAATAGCACATAACTGAGGCTATATAGCTAACTGTGGTCACTAAATAGGTATTTTTTAAATTCTTTTTTAATTTCAAGAAAGGCAGTTTTAACTTTAATAAATCAAGATTTTAAAATGTTAAGAGAACTTTGCTTAATACTTAAAGTCAAGAAACAGGTTAGGATTCTGTTAGAATAGTAGGAACATGGACCTGTCCACAACTTGAGAGAAGACAAAGCTCCTTAACACTGGGGAAAAAAAGTATAGAAGGTCAGTAATGTTTTAGTCAAAACTCATAAAACTCTATTTCACCAGTTCAAACTTATGTATTTTATCTTCTGCCGTGGTCTGATCTTTCCATTTAAATTCTGGAAGATAACGTTCGACTCTAGACTTGTCCCTACCATTACAGCTGGCCATTTTATTAGCTGTTTTAGAACTCTTATTTCTCTGTGTCTGACTTTAGTTTTCCTGGGATAGCACTCACTTCAGCACTTCTTGGAGAGCTGGTCTGGTGTTGGTAAATTTTTTCAGATTTTGTTTATCTCAGAATGTTCTTGTCTTCTCTTCCCATAGGAAGGATAATCTTGCCAGATATAGTATTCTTGGTTGAAATTGTTTTTCACTCAACACTTTGAATATATTTTCCCATTCTTTTCTTTTCTTTTTATTTATCTATTTATTTATTTATTTATTTTCCCATTCTTTTCTTGCTTGCATTATTTCTAATGAGAGATCCGCTGTTAGCCTGATGGAATATCCTTTGTAGGTAACTTAACGTTTCTCTCTTGCCAGTCTGAGTTTCTTGTCTTTGTCTGTGGTTTTGGCCATTCTGGCTATAATGTGTCTTGTAGAAGATCTTCTTGGGTTGATCCTCTTTGGGGTCCTTTGTATTTCTTGGATCTGGATCTTTGAATGCCTCTCTAGGTTTGGGAAGTTTTCTTCCAGGATTTTATGAAATAGATTGTCAATGCCCTTATTAATCTCTTCACTGTCTGGGATACTGATTATCCAGATATTTGGACATTTAATGGTATCTAGTATTTCTTATATATTATTTTCATTTTGGGGGCTATTTTCTCAGTCTTCATGGTGGATTTTACTAGTCCAGCGATCCCGGACCCAACTTTGAGAACTCAACTTCAAAAAAGCTGAGACAATTTTGGCCCAAGGCCTTAGGATTCAAGAGCCAGATCCCACATGACTCCCTGTGGTTTTAGTCCTGGCTTTGTGGCTTGAAAAACATGTGGGGGCACATGAACATGTGTGCTCCAAATACTGACAGGACAGAAAAGAGATTATGGCATGACCGTGTCCGTTTGGAGAGACTATCTTGTCTCTGTTTCATTATTTCTGTCTCTCTAGTGAGCACATCTGCCCTCTGGAAATTAAAAAAAAAAGCTGAAACACTTAAAATCCTGAATTTGCCAATTTACTGAAACCTTTTATTAGTGTGCACAGATTTCCAGACTGTCTAAATTGGAGAAGGCTTAGTGGAGCTAGGTGTCTGAAAATGGTGTAGGTGTTTTATGGATAGGTACTGAAAAACACTGGAAGTCATTTTTTTGTTAAAATAAATTTTATTCTGGGGTAGATTTTCTTCAAATATTTTGAGGTTGACTATTGAGAAGCACCAGCATTACCATTTCTCTTCAGTGTACACCTGAGTGAAACTGCAGACATCTCTCAATGTACTAGCCCTTTTTTTTCCCATTTGCCCTGCGTGCACTGATGCTATTAGAAAACTCTTCCCCCCCCCAGAAAACTCTCATTTTAAAAGATTTTGTGGAAATTCTGAAGACTATTGATATTTTGAAATAGTAAGTTTTTTTTTTCTTAAGAATTTTGTAAAGAAAAGTTTTACACTGCTCAGTTGAAACTCCTATGATGTTTGGCGGTGCACCTGGTTTTGATACATTAATTAGGAAATGCATGAATGCCAGCACTTTATGCCAGCATGTTCTGACAATGCAGACATTATAACAGCACTGAAAATCAATAGTCATAGTAATTTACCAGGAATTATTAGAAGCAGTGCTCTGTATCATTGAATTAAAAAGATTTTTTTAAGAAGTCAGGGTAGGATCTACAAGTAATTTGAAGGGAGCAAGAGCCCATATGGCCAACTCTTGACCCCACGGCTTGAAAAACACTCTGGACACATATGCAGGTGTGCCCCAAATCCTGATGGGATGGAGAAATGGAGTTAAAAGGATTCTGGTGTGACCACACCCCAATGATGGTTTCTTGCTTGCTCTTCTATGTGCATGTGCATGTGCCCTCTGGCAATTATTAAAAAAAAAGCAGTAAGGGTATAATGTGAAGTGCGTGTCTCCTACATAGAATTTTTCTGCCTTTCTTAAGAAGTCCAATTTTCTGAACTGAAAGTTTCATGTTTGGAGCACTTTAGAATAAAGGATTTTATGTACTTTGGGCTTATCTGGAAGCTATTTTTAACCATAGAAGTGGGGAAAAAGTCTTTCTTATTTTTTTTATTTTCAAATTTTTAAAATCAGATGTTCATTTAGATGGAAATGGCCAGATGCAATTTCTGATGAAGACTTTCAAATTAAAATATCTTAGAATTATTTTTTAACTTTATTAAGTATTGTTTGCAAATAAAAATTGTATGTATCTGATCTTTGTAATTATGCTTGATAAAGACTGATGTAATAAAATATAGTGCCTGTTCATTGCTTTACATTAGGTCAATTGAGCATCAGAACACTCCTCTGAGAAAAGTGCAAAGGCCGTATTGTTCTTCAGTTACCTCTCCAGAACCTTCATATGCTTAGTGACTTGCCTAACTGATTCTAGTAAGTGGGAGAGCATCCAATCCAGATAGATGGACTACAAAATCTGTGACAATTTCCCACATTAACAATTAACATAAGAAGTCCATTTCTTTTCCTTCAGCAAAGGCTGAACCATTGAAGGTGCAGCCAACACATGGACAAACTGAGAATACTCTTTCAAAATGTGCCAAGGAAACCAAATATATAAATTTAGTGCTTTAAAAAGCTACTTATAAGGACCTTAGATGGTGTAATGGACTCCCACCTGACTGATTGTGGTTCAAGTCCTGGACCTGGGGCTTTGAACTCATATTGTGAGCGTGTGCCCAAAATCCTGAGAGGAGAATAGAGGAGAGAGGAGAAGGGATTGCAGTGTGGCCATCCCCTCAGGGGGGTGATTTCATGCTTTCTGTTGCTTTGTCTCTCTGTCTCTCCAGTGAAGAATATACATCCTATAGCAAAAATGTCTCTAAAAAATTATATGGAATAGGTGAAAGGAAATGATTATGAATTATTTTCTATTGAATAGCCTTCCAGTTTTGTTTCCTTTTGGTTTCTCATGTGGCATCATCACTGAATCCTCTTGCTTGGAAGACAAACCCTTTGGATCCGGGACACAAACACCTTCAGAGCTTCCTTGACATCCTTGTTGCGGAGTGTATAGATGAGAGGATTGAGAAGTGGGGTGATGACCGAGTAGAAGATAGCCACAATCTTGTTGACATTTGACTCATATTTTACTGCTGGGCGCACGTACATGAATATCAGAGTGCTGAAGTAGATGGTTACCACAGAAAGGTGGGCTGTGCAGGTGGAAAAGGCCTTACTTTGAGCAGAAGCTGAGGTCATGGCTAGAATTGTAGCAAGAATTTGGGCATAAGAAGCCATGGTAAAGACCAAGGCTCCTAAAATGATGACAGTGCTAAAAGCATAGCCCACCACTTGGATGGCATATGTGTCAGTGCAGGAAAGGCGGAAAATCTGATCAGCATCACAGAAGAAGTGGTTGATCTGGTTGGGTGTACAAAAGGAGATTTGTGTAAGGAGGAATGAGGGGAACATGGGGCAGATAAATTCTACAGACCAGCAGAATGCAGCCAGAATCCCACAAGTTTGGGGACTAAGCAACAGTGGATAGTGGAGTGGGTGACAAATGGCGGCATAGCGGTCAAAAGCCATGGTAGTGAGGATGAAGAGCTCAGTGGCAGCCAAGGAAAAGAAGAAGTAGTACTGAGTAATGCAACTGGTAACAGAGATAACCCCTTGAGAACTTAGAAAATTGGCCAGCATCTTGGGCACAGTGACTGTGGTGTACCAGAGTTCTACCAAGGAGAGATTACAGATGAAGAAATACATGGGGGTGTGGAGGTGCCCATCCAGGACCACAATGAGCACAATGAGTGCATTGCCTACCAAGGACAAGAGGTATACCAGGAGGAAGAGGGAGAAGAGAAGCAACTGGAGATGTGGGGAGTTGGAGAATCTCAGGAAGACAAATTCAGTGACTAGCGTGCGGTTGACTGTCTCCATTCAGCCTGGTGGGTCAACTGGACAAGAAGGGTAGGGTGTATGAGGATCTTAAGTTTTGTGGTTATTTGTTTGTCCTTATTCCACCACTTTAGACATACACACACTCAATATCTCAGTGTTCTCTTTAATTTACTCCTTGGCTGTCTCTTCAAAGCAGAGAGTACTCTTAACTATTTAAAAACAGCATACTAAATATTCAAGGCCATCTCTCTCCTCTCATTGAAATAGATCCTGTAATATCACATTCCCAGGAATTCTCTCCAGATTGGTTAGGGAGAGAACTCTGTATCAATGGCTGTAGATAGACTGAGCATGTAGCATGCCTTGCTTCTATATACAGATTGAACCATATGTTGATATGTTAATATCAACTTATTTGACATAAGAAATAGAAATTTCATATGATTCAACCCAATACTTCTAAAGATTGCTTTCTGGACTTAAGAGTCATTAATATCAGGATTACAAAAAAATGGAAGTTTATTGCTCTTTTATCTGCTTGTTATGTACACATAGCTATGAATCAGTGGTTTTGTCTTATGTCTACAGATATCAAAAGACAAGTATAGGAGTGACAGTGCATTTCCTGGGCCAGCCAGGTGGTATGGTGGTTAAGGTAGCTGGAACCCACATAGTCACCTGCACAGTTGGAGTCCCAGCCTGATAATCTGAGAAATGCTATGGGTGCATGTGCATGAGGGGTCTAAAATACTAAGAGAATGGAGGAGAAGGGATTGTGGCATGGCCATTCTCCCTGGGGTGTGCTTTCTCACTCTCTCTCTTTTTCTGGAAAGCACACATGCCCTATAGCAAATTGGTGGAAAAACTTCAACAAAACAAAAAATACAGAGAGTACATTTTGTGTTACTCAGGTTCTAATATAGCACAGAATAGAGATACTTCATGGAAACTCCTGGATTCTGGCAGAATTATCAGCAGAGTAGTAAATATCTTACTTGAAAGAGTGAAAAAGCAACTTAGGCCAGAAGTCCCAGGTGAGGATTTTGGTATGGATTAAGATCTCTGAAGTGAGAACACTATTATTGAAATGTGCTAAAACCCAAAGTGACCATAAAAACAAATTTCAGAGGAAATAGGCTTGAGGCTTATAGTTAACATTGGAGTAGATAATGATTTATAGTATTGATGTTGTCAAGATATGAGTTCTACATAGATTTCCAATACCTCAAGTATTCCTCATTTGGAATGCCTCTAAAACTGGAAATATAAAAAATATTAATCATGAACCAGCTGGTGGCATGGTGGTTAAGGTAACTAGATCCCACATGGTCATATGTGTGGTTTGAATACTGGACCCATTAACTTTAGAAACGTGCCAGATGTGAGTGCATGTGTACCAAATCCTGAGAGGAGAATAGAAGAGAAGAGATTGTGGAGCGACCATCCCTCCTGAGAGTGCATTCTCACTTTCCCTCTCTCTTTGTCTGTCTGTGGTGAGCACATGCACCCTATAGCAGAGAATTAAAAAGATCTTCAGTAGGAGTTAAATTAATATTCTACACATTAAGGGCCAAACTTGTAGTCCAGTGGTTGAGGGAGCCAGATCCCACATGGCTGACTGCAGTTCAAGTCGTGGTCCTATCAGCTTGAAAACATGCCAGGTGTGTGTGTGTGTGTGTGTGTGTGTGTGTGTGTGTGTGTCTCCAAGATCTTTATGAGAGGGAGAAATGGAAATGGGGGATTACACTGCTACCATGCCCTATGGTTGTGGGTGGGGGCAAGGGTGACGCTTTTTCCTCTCTCTGATAAGCACATATGCCCTGTCAATAAAAAAAATACACTGTAGGGCCAGCAGGGGGCATGGTGGTTAAGGTGCTGGACTCACATGACCGACCATCATTTGAGTCCTGTACCTGGTGGCTTGAAAATTGCACTGGGCTTGTGTGCACGCATGCCCAAAATCTAGAGAGAAGAATGAAGAAGGGATTGCAGTGTGGCTTTCCCCCCTGAGGGTGATTTCTCACTTTCTCTCTTACTGTCTCTTTCTCTCTGGTGAGCACATGTACCCTATGGTGAAAACTTAAAAAAAATATACTGTACACCAACACACGAGATGTCGTTTTGACATACATAAAGTAAAATGTATATATGTATATATATAAAATGAAAAACCCAGTATCAGATATAATCTGGCATATATTTCCAATATGTCATATTCTCAGTGACTTTAAAAGAAAAGTTTCAATTTCCAAATATCTTAGCTTCTTGTTTAAGGGAGCTGAGTCCCACATGATTGAGCACAATTGCAATCCCAGCCTTGATGGCTAGAAAAACATGCCAGGTGCATGTGTGTGTGTGGGTGCCCAACATCTCAACAGGATGGAGAAGTGGAAAAAAGGAACTGTAGCATGACCGTACCTCATTAGGGGGTGCTTTCTCCCTCTCTCTGTCTTTGGTGAGCATATTTGCTCTCTGGTAATTAAAAAGACTCTGAATATCTTAGAATTAATACATTTTTAATGTCATAAGAATTATTTTATTTTGATATTAAAATCTTTATTCAGATATATATATATATAATTGAGAAAAACTAGAGAAGATGACAAGTATTAAAAAGAAAATAAGAATCACCTGAATTTTTTTCATTCAGTGATAGTCATTTATATTTGTGAGTGTTTATTTATGGGCTACTTTATTTGCATGAATGCATTTGCGTGCACACACACACACACACACACACACACACAAATGCACACTTGAAATTGTGAAAAGAAATTAATTTAATTGTTTATTCTTTACTTTCCATTCTCCTGTCACTATCTTGGTCTAGGCCCTTGGCCCCTTTTTTGCTCATGGTGCTACCAATGAAGTTCTTTATTCTAAAAATATGGATTCATGTAGAGTAACTCTTTATCCTTCTCTCCTTTCTTATCTCTGTCTTCCCTATCTCTGTCTCCTTTCCTATCTCTATCTCTTCCCTTCTGACTCTTTTGAAGAGTTCTGTTGATTTTTATCTCAGAATATTTTCTCCTTTAGGTCCTTCTTCTCTGCTTCTGTTGCAACAGTTCAGAATAAACCTAGCATTCACCTTGACTAATGAACCAGTTCCCTGAGCTAATCAGTTTCATTTATATATAGGTATTTGTGTCTTATTCTATTTTCATGCTGTTTTTTAAGTTTATTTATTTCTTCCATGAGGATAGAGAGACAGACAGCCCCCCTAATAGGGTCTTGATACTATATTCCACCCCCAGCCTCAGCCATCTCTGGATCATATATGTGTGTGTAACATACTCAGGAAGGGCTTCAGATGCAAACTTACAACCTTCCTTTGTGAGTCAGCCTCACAAAGCATCAATATTTAAAATTTTCTATTGATTTCTAAGAAATTATAGTTATTATCTTTTAGAATTTCTGGAGTTTTAATGAATTGTATGAGAGTATGTGTGTGTGTGTGTGTGTGTGTAATACACACTGAACATGCACTATAATATCTAATCTTCATAAGACCCTGCAAAGTAAGTATTATTACCTTCATGACAGATGAAGAATTGAGATAGAAATTAAGTAAGAAGTGGAATCATGTCTCAATACCAGATCTTCATAGTCTCTGGTGTTTCTATGCACCAGGCTACCTAGATGACAACATCCAAACTCCTTAGAAGAGCATGTAAGATCCTTCACAATCTGGGACTTACCTGTTTTTAGTCTTATGCACTACTCTGCCTCTCCTATACATCATGCTCTAATAACTTCTCACAGTTCTGACTTTATGCCTCCATGTCTTTGCAAACTCTGTACTCTTTCTTGCCAAAGCCCTCATTTTTATCCATCAAGTCTCAGGTTGAATTTCACCTCTTTGTGAAGCCTTTTCCTGCTCCAGAACTGTCAAATCCTTCAACTTTCATGCTTCACTAAAGCAGTTTGTCTATTTCATGTTATAACACTTATCACAGTGCTCTCATAATACATTTGTTTATATCTGTATTTCTATTGTTAGAGTTGAGATACTTGAAATAAAGAACTCTATTACTCATGCTTTTATTGTGAAAGCTTGGGGTATTAACTGGAACAAAGAGAAATAAAAATAGAACGGCAAATGAAGGAATTAATGAATACATCATCAAAGCTGTTTCCTAATTGATAACCATTTGGTATCTCCTCCAAAGCATTCTGAATTCCCTGCTATTAATCTTCTGCCACTTTCTGTTCTAATATTATTTGGCTAATTACACAATGACTGTCTATAATTCATTATATGAAATTATAACCTCTTTACTTAGAATTCTTTTGTAAACACTGCTAAATCTGACCCCACTATCTGTTCATAAGTGTGTAGTTTTAGGTTTACTAGTGAGATTATTCCTATTTCCCAAAAGCTCATTCTAAGTTCGCACTTTCTGAGAAACTTTGCCCTGTCCCAGAAGGAACTGCTAAGTAATACCACGCTAGTAGACACAGAGCCATCATTTCACCCTTTTCAGGCCCCAGGTCATTATGGAGAAGGCAGAATTTGTAAATACAGGCTATACCCTCCTCTGGACTTCTAAAGGTGGAAGAGGGTATGTTTTCAATTTAGAAACCAAGAGAAAAAGGGGTGCCTGTAGAGAGGACTGATTTCTGGTTTCCTAGCTGGATGCCCACTTAGCGACCAACCAAGAAGAACATACTATCCATACGCTGGTATTTGTCTTCTTCCTTATGTCCTCGATACCAGAGAAGGTGGATGCAGGGAAAAGGAGGGGGTACAAATGGCAAACCAGGTTCTCTCTGTTCTACACCAGATTCCTAGAAGAATCCTAGCTCTGGATGTTGGCTGATGTTATTTAAAAGAAGGAGCTTTGAAGTGAAAATCTGATTAAAATTCAAAAATAAATAGGCCATTGGGTGCAAAATAAATGAAGGCAAAAAGTAAAAAAGGAGTAAATAATAATTATGATAGCCAGAAGATCACTTTTAAAAACTAAAAGTGACTGAGAAATTAGGGAATATGACTGTCATTAAGGAAGTTGGCTATTGAGTGGAAAGGGAATGAGTCAATGGAGCATGGTTTATGTCATTCACCATCAAAATAAAACCATTTCTTATTTATACCTCATATCTTAAGACTCCTTATATATAAACAGACATATATTATGTATGTAATATATATTTGTGTATATATACATACACACATATACATATATAATGTGTATGTATGTATATATGTGTGTATATGTGTGTGTGTTTATATATGTAAAATCCTGGACTCATATTTAACATTTGGAGAATCTAATAGAGCACCCTACCTGACTTTCCTGAGTTTCAGCTCTTTCTTCTTTCCTTTTTTCTTCCCTTCTTCCTTTCTTTCTCCTTTTCCTTTCTTCAAAATAAGGATAAAAGGACTGTATCTCACTCATCACCATGAATTACACTGTTCCTTCTCATTACTAATGTAGTTTGAATGATTAAAGAGGTTTTAGGCAGAGGGGCAAGAGTAGGTAACACTCACCAATGACTGGAGAAAGGACTGGAATGATCCACAAGTTGATTCTGTGGGATGAGGAGGTAGGGCACAGCTTTTGGTTTAGGATAAACAGTGAGAAAAACCTAATGGAGAAAGAAGGTTCCAGAGGAGCTTTCCACGTCTTCTTCTCTCATCCTCTCTTAAGTTTCATATCCTACCTAAGGTATCAGGAACTTCAAAAGACCATGGCATTTTCAGAATCTTATCCAGTTTGTTTATCATTCTTGAGCCTCTAGCCCCTGAGATAGTTACACTGAGAGGTGAGAGAATATCTTTTTCTCAGGGGAACTGTCCCATAAGACACAGGTACACAGAGGTGACTCACAGATATGATTGGTTTAGGGTGTGCAGCAGTTACATAATTCCCTCAGGGTCAAAGGGCCATACCAGGATGGCAGTTTCCTGAAGAGGGACCACATCTGCCTGTCTGGGTGCAGAGCAGCTGATGGGGTTAAGCTTTACTCTCTTGCTCTCTGAAATGTCAGCTATGGGTTCTGGAAGTCCTTAAAATGGCATATTTCTAAGCTCACAGCCACTGACCAAGCCTATTTCTCACACAGGTCCTATACTCTCCAGAATGTCCCATTACAAAGGTATAATCAGTTGAGACCATGACCAATGGGAGGTATTCAATATACACTTCTTGTAGTATTGTTGAGCACAAACATTTCCTCTCAGGCTTTAAGAAAGGCTTTCTCTCTCTTTTTTTTTAACAAATAAAAAAATATAAATTTAATTTTATTTACTATTTATTATTATTATGTTTTCTTTTTTTATTTACATTTTTTAATACATTCAATCACATTATTTAGCTTACAAGGTGATCATTTCAATATATGAATATTTCTCCCCAGTCGAGGTGATCAAAATATAACAACACTACCTCCCTGTCTAAACAATGCTGTCTTTGTACCCCTCCTCCAAATGTTCTTCCCCAGGCACCACTCCTCCACACACACCACATCTGGCATTCACATCCACCTCTTGTGTTTGTACATCCTTTAGCCCGTCAGTTTCAGTTATAGAGTGCAGACATTCGGTATATATTAAGTGGGGACATAAAGTGTCTTTCCTTCATAGCCTGGCTTGCTTCACTCAGCAGTAAATCTTCCATATTCTTCCACTTTCTGTAAAAAGCCAGGGTTTTGTTGTTCTTAATGGCTGAATAGTATTCCATAGAGTATATGTGCCACAGTTTTTCAATCCATTCAGCAGTACTACGGGGGCATTTGGGTTGGTTCCATGTCTTAGCAATCGTGAAAAGTGCCACAATAAACATCGATGTGGAAGCACTTTTCCAATGAGAAATTCTTCTGTCCTTTGGGTAGATGCCAAGAAATGGGATTGCTGGATCACATGGCAGTTCTATTTGTAGATTTTTGAGGAATCTCCAAATTGTTCTCCACAGTGGTTGGACTAATTTACATTCCCACCAGCAGTGTAAGAGAGTTCCCCTTTCATCACACCCCTGCCAACACTTATCATTTTGTTTTTTTAATCTTAGCCATTCTGACTGGGGTTAGGTGGTATCTCCTTGTTGTTTTGATCTGCATTTCCCTTACAATGAGAGATGTTGAGCATTTTTTCATATGCCTTCTGGCTATTCGTATGTCATCTTTAGTGAGTGTTCTTTTCAACTTTTTCTCCCATCTTTTAATAGGGTTCATCATCTTTTTTCCAAACAGCTTCTTTAGTTCCTTATGTATTCTGGTTATCAATCCCTTATCTGATGCATAGTTTACAAAAATATTTTCCTATTCTGAAGGCTGTCAATTCACACTAATTTCTGTGTCTTTTGCCATGCAGAAACTTCTTAGTGTGATGTAATCCCACTTGTCTATTTTGGGGATTATTGACTGTGCTTTAGTGGTCTTATGTAAGAAGTCTTTCCCTACCCCAATGTCTCCCAGAGTTTCCCCAATGTTTTCTAGAAGAAGTTTAATCATTTGGGGTCTTATATTTAGATCCTTGATCCACCTTGACTTGATTTTTGTCAATGGTGAGAGGTAGGGGTTCAGATTCATCTTTCTACAGGTAGAAATCCAGTTTTTCCAGCACCATATGCTGAAGAGGTTTTCCTTTTCCCAGTGGATTGGCTGGTACCCCTTGTCAAAAATCAGTTGACTGAATGATTGGGAATTTATTTCTGTGGACTCAATTCTGTTTCATTGGTCCAAATGTCTGTTCCTGTGCCAATACCATGCTGTTTTGATTACCACAGCTTTGTAGTATATTTTTGGGTCAGGGAGTGAGATGCCACCCACTCCACTCTTTTTTTTTTAGAAATGCTTTGGCAGTGCAGGGTCTTTTATTATTCCTGACAAATTTTATGATCATTTTTTCTAAATCTGTGAAGAATGTGTCTGGTATTTTGATTTGCATTGCATTAAATAGGTAGACTAATTTGGGTAGAATTGCCATTTTAGTTATATTAATTCTTCCAATCCAGGAACATGGGATGTCTTTCCACTTTTTTGTATCATTTTCAATTTCTTTTTTTAGCTTCTGATAGTTTTCCTTGTGGAGGTCTTTAACTTCTTTGGTTAGATTTATCACTAAGTATCTCATACTTTTGGTGGCTATAGTAAATGGAACAACTTTTTTCAGTTCTATCTCCATCTGTCTGTTGTTTGTATATAGAAATCCTATAGAATTCTGTATATTAATTTTGTATCCTGCAACTACAAAAACTGTTCGAAGAGACAAAGAAGGGCACTATATTGTAGTGAAAGGATTAATAGATCAAGAAGATATAACTCTTATAAATATCTATGCACCCAACACAGGAGCACCCAAATATGTGAAGGAAAGACTATTAGATCTAAAAGGGGAGATAGACTGCAAAACACTAACTTTTGGGGACCTCAACACTGCACTATCCCCTCTGGACAGATCATCTAGATAAAAAATAGGTAAAGAGATAAAGGCTCTGAATGATACCGTAAATGACATGGACTTAACAGACATCTATAGAACTTTCCACCCCAAAACCATGAGATACACTTTTTTCTCACCCCCACATGGAACCTTTTCAAAGATTGACCACATCATAGGGCACAAAGCAAGCCTCTACAGATTCAAAGGCATAGAAACTATTCCCAGCATCTTCTCCAACCATGATGGAATTAAACGTGAGTTTAATTTCAAGAGAAATCCTCAAAAATACTAAAATACATGGAAACTAAATAACTTACTACTGAATGACTCCACAACCACTGATGAAATAAAGTCTGAAATCAAAAGATTCATGAAGCTAATGACAATGAGGACACGAGTTTCCAAGTCTTTGGGACACTGCAAAAGCAGTCCTAAGAGGGAAGTTTATAGCAATTAGTGCTCATAAGAGGAAGAAGGAAAGAAGGCAAATGGATCACCTAACATCATGTCTCAGAGAATTGGAGAAGCAACGGCAAAATAATCCAAAAAACTCCAGGAGAAAGGAAATAATAAAGATCCAAGTAGAAGTAAATGAAATAGAAAATAAGCAAACTATACAGAAAATAAATGAAAGTAAAAGCTGGCTCTTTGAAAAGATAAACAAAATTGATACACCACTAGCAAGACTCATTAAGAAGAAGAGAGAAAGGAACCAGTTGAATCAAATCTGCAATGAAGCAGGAAATATAACAACAGACAAAGCAGAAATACAGAACATAATTAGAGGATATTATGAACAACTATATGCCAAGAAACAAGACAATCTGGATGAGATGGACAAATTCCTGGACATGTATAATCTACCAAGATTGAGGCAGGAGTATATAGAAAGTCTAAATAGGCCCATAACAAGCCAGGAAATTGAATCAGTAATAAATAACCTTCCAACAAAGAAAAGTCCTGGCCCTGATGGCTTCAGCTCTGAGTTCTATAAAACTTTCGAAGAAGAGTTAATCCCTATTCTGCTCAAGTTATTTCTAAAGATCCAAAAGGGTGAATCTCTCCCTAATTCATTCTATGAAGCCTCTATCACCCTTATCCTTAAAACAGATACGGACAGGACAAGGAATGAAAACTATAGACCAATATCTCTGATGAATATAGATGCAAAGATTCTCAACAAGATACTAGCAAACCGTATCCAACTACTTATAAAAAAAGATTATACATTATGATCAGGTAGGCTTTAATTCCAGGAATGCAAGGTTGGTTCAACATACGCAAAACCATAAATGTAATACACCATATTAACAGGAAAAAAGACAAAAACCATATGGTCATATCGATTGATGCAGGAAAAGCATTTGATAAGATACCACATCTCTTTATGATTAAGACACTCAGAAAAATTGGCATACAAGGGTAATTTCTCAACACAATAAAAGCTGTCTATGAAAAAACTATCATGAATATCATCCTGAATGGAGAAGGGCTGAAAGCTTTCCCAGTAAAAATGGGTACAAGACAAGGATGCTCAGTTTCTCCACTCCTTTTCAATATATTACTGGAAGTCCTCGCCAATGCAATCAGTAAAGAGGAAAAAAATCAAAGGCATCCAAATAGGAAAAGAAGAGGTGAAACTCTCTCTATTTGCAGATGACATGATTTTGTACATAGAAGACCCAATGATTTCCATGAAGAAATTTCTGGAAGAAAGGCTTTCTTTTGTGCTGTAAAGAGAGTCAGGGAAGGCGAAATGTAGCAGCAAGTTTCCTGGGTCCACTCACAAGGACTTGTGTGTAATCTTCACTAATAAAATCCTTCCTGAACAGAATCTAGGCAAGGAAGGAAAAGCTCTAATGGGTCTGAGGTCCAATAATAATTACAGTGAGTGTTATTTATTTATTGCTGTAGAATACATGTGCTCACGAGAGAGAGAAAATACCTCCCAGGGTGGATGGTCACATCACAATCCCTCCTACATTCTCCTCTCAAAGATTGTGGTCATGTATGCACAGATTCCCATTGTATATTTTAAATTATTTAATTTTATTATTATATTTTAAAAATTTGATGAGAGAGAGAGAGAGAAAACGAGAAAGCAAACTACCAGGTTTGGTACTTGAAGTGAATCTGCCATGTGGGAGTTCAGTGCCTCAGCTACCACACCACCTGCTAGCCCCACACACTACAGTTTTATTTTATTTTATTTATTTTTTGAGAGGTTTTTGCTATAGGGTGTGTGCACTCACCAGAAAGACAGAGAGAGACAGAGAGACAGAAGATGAGAAATCACCCCCCTGGGGGGACTGGCCATGTTGCAATCCCTTCTCCTCCATTCTCCTTTCGGGATCTTGGGCATGCACACACATGAACCTGGCGTGAGTTTAAGCCACCAGGTCCAGGACTCAAACCGCAGTCAACTACATGGGAATCCAGCAACATAGCTATTACACTAACTGCTGGTCCTCAAATTATAGTTTTAAAGTTGCCAGGTTTGGTACTGGAACTGGTCGGTTGGCCATGTGGGATTCTCTTGCCTTAACAACCATGCCACCAGCTGACCCTGAATATTATACTTTTACTCTGAAGATATTTTCAATGCACTAAATGAAAGTCTGCTTCAGAGCCAATTATTTTTGAAATTACAAAGTCCTCAGAAGCTTGTCCAATTCATCATCTTCCTCATCACCTTTTGTGTTTCCTCTTATTGCATTCTAGGAACTAAAGAAGCAGAGAGAGTACTAGGCTAGGCAGGATTTTAATCCTGGCTGTGTGACTGACCTCTATACCTTTAGACACTTCACTTTGATGAGGCTCAGATCTCTCATATTTTTTAAGAATTGTTTTTAATTTTATTTATTCATTAATTTATTGTTATTATTTTTAAATTTAGAGCAGAGAGAGACACACAGTGAGAGGGAGAGAGAGCAAGAAAGAGAGAGCAACCCACCAGGTCTGGGATTCAAACTGATTAGCCATGTGGGAGTGTCCAGTGCCTTAACCACCATGCCACCTGCTGGTCCTAGATCTCTCATCTTTAAAATTAACATAAAACTGATCCTTGTCTGCTGCAATGATGTTCTATAAGTTGTTCCAGATACTGAAGTAGCAGATAGTAAATATACTGAAGTGGCAAATACTAAATCTTTTATTCTAGGGAAAATGCTAGGTTAGATTTCTGTGTGCTTGTAGTTGTATTTTTGTTCACTCATCCATAAATAATCTTGATGTTAGTGTGCTTCTGTTTAAAGTCATCTTATTTACTATATGTTAATAATTCACTAATTTTGAACCACAGTCAATAGCATTATAATTCATGCCTAAATAAAGCTTATCTAAATATACTAATTTTCTCTGTAAGACCCATCACAGCGTTAGGAACTCTAGACATCAGTTCAGCACTACATTTGGAGTCATTTTAAAGTAAAATAATTATCAAACAAACAAACAAAAAAACCCCACAAAAATGTGGAAAACCTGTCATTAAATATACCATAAATCACCTTTACTGCCCACAATCTTTGTCTCCACTCATGGGAACATAAAAAACATTCTGATAAACATATTTGTGAAATATCTCCCAAAGTTAAAATTTTTCACACTATCATACGGTAAACTTGATTCCTCTGTAAAGTTGTATTTCCCTATCACATTTGGTTCAGACCTACTCCATGTTAGAATAATGAACTGGAGAACAAAGGATATTGAATTTCCTCCAAATTGTTCTACTTACTAAGGGACAGAGACAGAAAGAGAAGAGAGAGGGGGAGATAAAGTGAGAAAGCACCCCTCCCGTGGATCATGACCATGCCACAATTTCTTCTCCTCTAGGGATTTTGGGCACACGTGCACATGCCCTTGTTTTTTTCAAGCCATCATGTCCTAGTCTAGAACTTGGATCCATGTGGGATCCAGCTGCCTCAGCCACCATGCCACTTCCTGGAAACCTAATAAAATATTTTACCTTGATATTTCTCAGTAAGTTTTACAAGGTGAAAAGGGCAGATAAAATAGAGCCATGACTGAACTCAGGGTTGTCAGAATCCATACTTTATGTTCTTAGGTGTAAAGAACTATTCTAAGTATTGAAATTAAAAAAAATTAAAGTTATCTAAAAATAATTTATTTGGAGAGTTTTTTTGCTATAGGGCGTGTATGCTCATCAGAGAGACAGAAAGAAATCATCCCTAGGTGAGATGGCCACAATACAATCCCTTCTCCATTCTCCTCTAGGGATCTTGGGCATGCATGCACATGGGCCTGGTGTGAGTTTTAAGCTGCCAAGTCTGAGACTTGAACTGTGTTCAACTTGAAGTAGAAGCACCACCATCTTTGAACTTTACTTGCTACCTCCTTTTGCCCAGAGTAAATAGAGCAAATATTAGTCTTACTATCTTTGCTAACTAGCCCCAAAAATTTTTATTTAGATATTCCTTAGCAATGTAACTACCAATCACCATATCCCTTCCCAGAGCCATGGGGACCATTAAACAAAGATCTGGAGAATGCCCTTAGGAATTATTAACCTGATTGAGCTTCTGTAACTTCTTTCACATGGGAACCCCAGTCCCTTTCCTCTTCACCTGCTCCTCAGTTTCCATTGTAATCACCATATATATATGTATGTAAATATATATATATATAAATATATATGTATGTATATATATATTTATATATATATATGCTTTATATATATTTATATATATAATATATATTATATTATTTATATATGTACATATGTATAAAGCACCCTTCTCCTTTAACTCAGGGCTACGGGCTATTGAGAGTCCCCCCATATGCTGCCAACTTAATCAATGAGCTCCAATAAATTTGGCTATGTCTGGATGTCCTCTTATTCCTCACTAATTAGACTATAACATTTGGAGGCTCCAGTGAGACCAGTACCTACCCAGTACTTGGGTGAGGCATCCTAGGGAGAGTGGCCTCATTCGGGTTGGCTGTCAACTATCTGGAGAATGCTCTAGAGGAGGCACCACCTGGGATTTCCCAGGGCCCCAGAGCTATCTTTCAGGATTGTTGATAGCTGAGCAAGAGACACTGACTACTCCTCCATAAAGTTCGTGGAGTTCTAATATAAATCCTCTGGAGGCATTTCTCCTGTCTTGCTCTTTGGGAAACTGATCAGTGAGTATGGGGTTGGTAAGAGAAAGCTCCCTGAAATCTGACTTGCTGTATCAGGGTTTGAGTCCCTCCTAAGGCAGCTGGATTCTGGGCTGACTGGACACAATTATAGAGCTCCTACTTAGATTCCATCAGATGTGCTGGAATTCAGGGACTAAATAATTATAAGGGGTTTAAGTCCCTTTAGCCCTTAGATGGTTTGTTGTAAATCAGGGTTTGAGTCCCTGACACGATTTGAGTGCCTGGGTATCCAGGATCTTTTTGCATGAGCTTTTTTTTGTTTTTACTGTCACTTCAATTATTTCCCCCATGTTCTCCTGGAGGATATTACCTGGTTCTATCCCTTTCCTCCTCATTTGAAGATATGGAGCAGTGGATTTCTGACCTCGCTTATCAAGGGGGTTCCTCAAGAGTTTCATCCCTATGAGGTCTATATTTTTTGTTTCCCTTCCTGTCTTAATCATATAACTGGTGGGAATGTTATAACCTCTGGAATGAATGGTGAGTGTTTGAGTGGGTGAGTGTGTTTGTAGCTCCACAGCTTTGGCTATGGAGTCTGAATGGGTCCTAACCTGTGGTTCTATGGAGACCTCATGCAGCCAGAAGGTAAAAATCAATGCTGGGGGTCACTGACCCTCCCTGCATGTTTGATCCGATGGTGGTTTATAGCCAGTTACTGAAGCTAAGAGGCTCCCTAAGGTCCATGCAAGGGGTATTGTAGGCAGACACCTGAATGATCCTATCTTTGGTGGGGACACCCATCCTTTGTCTCACAACCATATGGGAGGGAAATAATAGAAAAAAAAAAGAAAAATAGAAAAAAAAAAGGGAAAAGAAGGGGAAAGAGGCTGCTCCTTCCATGACTGGTAGATTCATCTGTTTTGGAAGGCTAGGTCCTTTGTTTTTGGAGAAAGTTGTGGAGACTGTCTTGGGCCAGTGAGAGGCGGTACACATCCCTTGTTTGTCTCACATCACCATCTTGAAGGGAAGGGCCACTTCTCTTCTCATGATGGGCAGACCTCTCTGTCCTCAGAAGGTGGATCCTTTGTTTCCTTTTTTTTTTTTTTTTTTGGAGAAGTTTTTGCTATAGGGCGTGTGCACTTGCCAGACAGACAGAGAGAGACAGAGAGACAGAAAGCGAGAAATCACCCCCCAGGGGGGATGGCCACACCACAATCCCTTCTCCTCTGTTCCCCTCTCAGGATCTTGGGCATGCACGCATACGTGCCCAGCATGAGTTTTAAGCCGCCGGGTCTGGGACGTGAACCATGGTCGACTACATGGGTGTCCAGCGACATAGCCATTATGCTAACTGCTGGTCCCGATCCTTTGTTTCTTGAGAAGGTCATAGAGAGGAGGCTCTGCAGATTCTTTGCTGTCTTGTACTGTGGTGTAAGAACTGCATTTTTTGTTAGCTGGCAATTTGGGTAGATATGCCTGCTGGATTCTTGAGATGACTTAACCAAGCTCTTGTCCTAACCCATTTCCTCTGCCATTGAGAGAAGTTTGCCAGGGCCCTTGTTTGCCTTCTCCCAATTTACCTCTGTCTGGCTGAGAGCCAATACTCCCTTGTGCTCTCTTAGGTTCACCTCAGCCACCTCCTCAGTGTCCTTGCTTTAGATATTTTCTGCTACTTCAACCCTCCGGCATTCTACGTGCATGCTAAGGGAGGCAAAAGTTCCCTTTACACAGAGAAACCCCAACTTTCTTTTACATCTGAGTCTTGCTAGTCTTGCTGTTCCTGTTACAACCTGAGTTAGCTGGGAAAGCAAGGCATTCAAGAACTGGTGATCCCTACAAGCACAGCACTATTGCTGGGAATTGCCTTGCAACCAAAGGAGGTACATGTGGAGGCAAGATGGTCCCAGAGTTCCCCAGGCTCCATCCTGACCAAAGTGCATACTTGCTTTTTAGAAATCATGGAAGGTCAGAGCAGCTCCTTTAAAATTCCTTAGAATGCAAGCTTAAGCATTTCAATGAAGCATTTGTGGAAAGTTGTAATTATGGTATCAAACTCTCCATCCAAAACAGAGGATCTTTTGAAGGCCCTCCACTTAGGAGGGGTAAAAATATCAGAAATATTTGTACTATAAAACCTCTAAAAGTGTAGGCAACAAAAAGTTAAAATCCACCACCCTTGAGTGTATAATTAAAAATTTCTAGAAAGGGGGTTACTGTAAAGAGTATTAGTGTCAAAGTAACCCTTTGGCTCTTACAGTCCTGATGTGTGTGTGCATTTAGGCTAGGGGGCTGGAGATTGAAGTGGGCCAGTAATTGCTGTTAACTTCCCTCTGATGACAGCTTTTTCTGTTTCCCATAGATTGTGGAAACTTGCTTACTCATTATCATTGGTTTCCATGATTCTTTTGATTTTAGTCTTAGTTTCATCAGTAGATGTGAAGTCATTCAGAAGTAGGTTATTTAGTATCCATGTATTTATTTTCAAGGATTTATCATGAAATTCTTATCAAATTTAATTCCATCACTGTCAGAGAAGATGCTGGCTATAGTTTCTATGCCTCTGGATTTGTAAAAGCTTGTTTTGTGCCCTATCATGTGGTCAATCTTCAGAAAGGTTCCATGTGATAGTGAGAAAAAAAGTATATTTCATGATTTTTGAGTGGAAGTTTCTATAGATGTCTGGTAAGTCCATTTGATTTATGGTATCATTTAGATCCTGTATCTATTCTTATTTTTTGTCTAGATGATTTGTTCAAAGTAGATAGTGGAGAGCTGAGATCTCCAACAATTAAAGTGTTGCAGCCTCTCTCTCCTTTTAGATCTAACAGTCTTTCCTTCACATATTCGGGTGCTACTGAGTTGGGTGCACAGATATTTATAAGCATTTTTTTCTTTTTGATGAGTTAGCCCTATTACTAATGCCCTTCTTTGTCTCTTCTTACAGTTTAAAACATTTTTTTATTAATTTTACATTCACTGAATATCACCACAGCATATAAATGTGATTTCCCATCCAGAATATACTGTAAAGTGGCTTATCATACATGTTATCATCAACAAATAATTTTCCATTTCTTGTTTCATGTATACATATATTTTTCTTGTATATATATATATATATATATATATGTGTTTTATATATATATATACATATATATATATAATATTTTTTCCACCTATTTCTCGTCCTCTGTTCTTTCCCATTCTCCTCCCACCCTGTCTTTAGTATCTGCAGTTGCTTTCCATTCCTTTATTCTTTCTGACATTTTATTGATTCACAAAATATCTTAATTAATCTAAATACTTTCAATAGTAAGTTCAGTTAATATATACATATCTGTGGACAGACGCTGGCTGTGGGCATAAAACTCCGTGAGTAGAATGCATATACTATAAAGTAGCATCTAGCTGAGGCTATATAGCTTACTGTGGTCATTAAACATACATTTTTTTAATTTCAAGAAAGTCAGTTTTAGCTTTAATAAATAAAAATTTTAAAAATGTTAAGAGAATTTTGCTTAATACTTTTTAGCCAGAAAACAGGTTAGGATTCTGGATAGGGGAGGGGATTATAGACAAGATAAAGGAGGAAAATACTTTACCTTAAAAAATTAAAAAAAGAAAAATTAAATACATGAAAAGACAGAGACAGAGAGACAGAAAGAGACAGAGACAGAGAAAGAGAGAAAAGCATGGAGGGAGCTCTCCCAGGGTTACTTCTCAGCAGAACGTCTTCATTGGTCTTATCCCTGAAAGCACTATATCTCAACTCTCATGGCAGACTCAACCTTTTTATGTCTTTTTTCTTTTTTTACCTCTCTAGGGTGACTTATCAGTAGAACATCTTTGTTGCTCTTATCTCTGAAAGCACTCAGTTTTTGTTTGAAAGTCTATTTTGTCTGAAATTAGTACTGTGACTCCAGCTCTTTTATGGTTCCCATTTGCATGGAAGACCTTTTCCCAGCCCTTCACTTTTAGTTTCTTTTTATCCATAAGAGACATTTCTTGCAGGCAACAGATAGAGGGCTTCTGTTTTCTTTATTTTTTTTAAAAAAAAATCCATTCAGTGTCTCTAGATTGGAGAATTTCATCCATTAACATTCAATATTGTTATCAACAAGATATTTACAGTCTTGTCTCTACCTTTAAGTTGGCCATTGTCTTGGTTTTCTTTTTTTTTTTTTTTTTCTTATTTCTGTCAGTTCCTTCTTTAATTTTCCTGGTACAGAACTCTTCATTATTTCTTGAAGAATCAGTGTGGTATTGGCAAATTCTTTCAGATTTTGCTTGTCTGAGAGTATTATTTTACCCTTTTTGTCCATATGAAGCATAATTTTGCCAGATATAATAATTTTGGTTGAAATTGTTTCTCTAAGACTTTCAGTATTTTTCACATTCTTTCCTAGCTTGCATTGTTTATGTTGAAAGGTCTGGTTTTAGCCTGACGGGATAACCTTTGTAAATCACTTGATGTTTCTCTCTTGCTAGTTATAGTATCTTGTCTTTATTTATGGTTTTGACCAGAATGGTTATCATGTGCCATGGAGAGGATCTTCTTAGGTTGATTTTATTTAGGTTCCTTTGTACTTCTTAATCTGGATGTTTGAGTGCTTCTCTAGACTTGGAAAGTTTTTTTCCCAGGATCTCATGGAATAGACATTAAACGCCCTTATTAGTTTCTTCATCTTCTGGGATAGCAATTATTCAGATGTTTGGACATTTAACAGCATCTAGTATTTCTTGTATACTATCCTCTTTTTTTTTTTTTTTTGGTTATTTTGTCTATTTTTTTTTTTTTAGGTCAGAGGTTTTCTATGTTGGAGTTTCGATAGTCAGCATGGTCTGTCTTTTATTTATTTATCTTTATTTCTTTATTTCTTTCTTTATTTATTTTTGGAGAGGTTTTTGCTATAGGGCGCATGTGCTCGCCAGACAGACAGAGAGAGACAGAGAGACAGAAAGCGAGAAATACCCCCCAGGGAGGATGGCCACGCTGCAATCCCCTCTCCTTCATTCTCCTCTTGGGATTTTGGGTACGCACACACACGCGCCTGGCATGAGTTTAAGCCACTGGGTCTGGGACTCGAACCACGGTCGACTACATGGGAGTCCAGCGACATAGCCATTACACTAACTGCTGGTCCCTATTTTTATTTATTTTTAATTTTTTTGAGAAGTTTTTTGCTATAGGACACATGTGCTCACCAGAAAGACAGAGAGACAGAAAGTGAGAAATCACCTCCCAAAGGGGGTGACCATGCCACAATTCCTTTTCCTCCAATTCTTCTCTTGGGATCTTGGGCACGCATGCACACATGCCTGGTGTGAGGTTTTTTTTTTTTTTTTTTTTTTTTTTTTTTTTTGTAAAATTATCTCTATTTGCAGATGACATGATGTTATGCATAAAAAACTTAAAAGAATCCACCAAAAACTTTTTGAAGTGATAAATGTTTACAGTAAAGTGGCAGGATGCAAAATTGACACACAAAAAGTATAGCATTTTTATACACCAACAATGAACAAACTAAGGTAGAACTCAAGAAAGAAATCTCATTTACAATAGCCACAAAACAAATAAGATATCTAAGATTAAACCTTACCAAAGATGCAAAAGATCTCCACAAGAAAAACTATGAGGCACTTGAAAAAGAATTTTAAAATGACACAAAAAGGTAGAAAAAATCCCATGTTTGTGGATTGGAAGAATTAATACAAATGAGATATCAATCCTATCCAAATTTTTTTCCCACATTATTTATTATTATTATTACTTTTTTGTATATACTTTCAATCATATTGTTTGGCTTACAATGAGACCATTTTGATAAGTTTAAACCACCGGATCTGGGACCCAAACTGCGATCGATTACATGGGAGTCCAGTGACAGCTGTTTTGCTGACTGCTGGTCTCCTAACTGGCTTTTAATACTTTTGAGAGAGGTTCTGATTTTCTATATTACAGTCTTCATCTCTAACAGTTCCATTTGATTCTTATGGTGTCCGTTTCTACTTTCAAATTGTGGAAGGATTTCCTCATCTCCTAGAGTTAATTGTCTCTTTTTTATTTCAACAAATTGAGTTTTGTCACTATCCATGTTCTGAATTCTTTCTCTGACATTTTGGTAACTTCTGTTGGTTTCAAGAGATTGAAGAGATTTATTGTGTTCCTTTGATGACATCTTTCTTTCTTTCTTTCTTTCTTTCTTTCTTTCTTTCTTTCTTTCTTTCTTTCTTTCTTTCTTTCTTTCATGCTTGAGGGTCTTCTGCATCTTCTAGCCATTTGGTGATGTATTCAGTTTTGAATAATTCTTTGAAGAATGTTTCTGCAACTGGAAACTGGTTAGCTTCCTTTTTGCTGTGAATTGCTTCTGTGCAAGTCTCTTTTCTGCTGTGGTTAGCAATGTGGCCCCATGGGAGATGTTTTCTATTCACTTTTCTGAAGAGCAGTGTTTTCTTTTTTGCTGGTGGTTCTGTTCTGCATAAGGATTCCTGAGAGCCAGATGATGCTAAGATGTTAAAAAACTAGATTCTAACCCATCTAGTCTTTAAGGAGGGGTGAAGGATGAGTAGAAAATGACAATGTAAGAGGGAAGAAAAAATAAAATGAAAGAGGAGAAAAGAAAAAGGGAGGCAGGGGGCTGCAGGTGGAGATGGACTCTGCTTGAGAGCTGTGAGCAGCCTTGACCTATGGGGGAAAGAGAAGTAAAGAATTAGCAAGAGAAAAAAGAGCGGAAAAGGCCTAACTTTCCACTGAGAAGAGTAGAGTCTCTAGGTCTGGGGTTGAGGTTCAGCCCTGTCTCTTGTTCCCTGACTGGGGAGAAGGCTGCCAATGAAGATGGACTCTGCTTGAGAGCTGAGAGCTACCCTGACCTGTGGGGGAAAGAGAAGTAAAGAATTAGCAAGAGAGAGAAGGAAATAAAAGGCTTATTTTTCTGGCTGAGGTGGAGGGCTCTGAGGTTGAAAGCTAGGGCTGGGGCTGGGGCTGGAGCTGAGGCTGAAGTTCAGTTCTTTCTCAGGTTCTCTGACTTTCTAAGGGGCTTCAAATGGAGATGAACTTTGTTTGAGAGCTGAGAGCTGCCCTGCCCTTTGGGGAAAAGAGAAATAAGAAATTAGCAGGAGAAAGAAAGAAAAAATAAAAATGCTTACATTTTTGACTGAGAGGAGGAATTTTTGAGGCTGGGAGATGAGTTTGGGGCTGTGATTGGTGGCTGAGGTTCAGTCCTGACTCAGGTTCCATGATTGGGCAGGATCCTGCAGATAGAGATTGACTTTTCTTGAGAGTTGAGAACTGAGAGTTGCCCTGAACTATGTGGGAAAGAGAAGTAAATAATTAAGAGAAAGAAGGAAAGAGAAAGGCCTAACTTTCTGGTTGAAAGTAGTAGTCTCCTGCAACTTTACTGAATTCATGTATTACTTCCAGTAGTTTTTCCATGGAGACCATTGGGTCTTCTATGTATACAATCATGTCATCTGCAAATAGAGAGAGTTTCACCTCTTCTTTTCCTATTAGAATGCCCTTTAAAATCAATATACAGAAATCGATAGTTTTTCTATATACGAATAACAGGCAGACTGAGATAGAACTGAAAAAACTTATTCCGTTTACCATAGCCACTAAAAGTATAAGATATTTAGGAATAAATCTAACCAAAGAAGTTAAAGACCTCCACAAGGAAAACCACGAGAAGGTAAAAAAAGAAATTGAAAATGACACAAAAAAATGGAAGGACATCCCATGTTCATGGATTGGAAGAGTTAATATAATCAAAATGGCAATTCTACCCAAATTAATCTACCTATTTAATGCAATGCCAATCAAAGTACCAGACACATTCTTCACAGATCTAGAAAAGACAATCTTAAAATTTGTCTGGAATCATAAAAGACCCCGTATTGCCAAAACAATTCTACACAAGAAGAATGGAGTGGGTGGCATCTCAATCCCCGATCCAAAAATATATTACAAAGCTGTGGTAATAAAGACAGCATGGTATTGGCACAGAAACAGACATGTAGACCAATGGAACAGAATAGAGTCCCCAGAAATAAGTGCCCAAACATACAGTCAACTGATCTTTGACAAGGGGTACCAGTCAATCCAGTGGGAAAATAAAAGCCTCTTCAGCAAGTGGTGCTGGAGAAACTGGACTTCCACTTGCAGAAAGATGAATCTGAACCCCTACCTCTCTCCTTTGACAAGAATCAAGTCAAGGTGGATCAAGGATCTAAATCTAAGACCTCAAACTATAAAGCTGCTCCTGGAGAATGCTGGGGAAACTCTGGGAGACATTGGTGTAGGGAAAGACTTCCTAAAGAAGACACTCAAAGCAGAGTCCATCGTCCACAAAATAGACAAGTGGGATTACATCAGACTAAGAAGTTTCTGCATGGCCAAAGATACAGTGGTTAGTGTGAATCGACAGCCCTCAGAATGGAAAAATATTTTTGTAAATGTTGCATCAGATAAGGGACTGATAACCAGAATACACAAGGAACTAAAAAAGGTGTTTGGAAAAAAGATGATCAACCCTATTAAAAGATGGGAGAAGGAGATGAAGAAAACACTCTCTAAAGATGACATACGAATGGCCAAAAGGCATATGAAAAAATGTTCAACCTCCCTCATCGTAAGGGAAATGCAGATAAAAACAACAATGAGGTACCACCTAACCCCAGTCAGATTGTCTAATATTAAAAAGACAAAAAATGATAAGTGTTGGCGGGGGTGTGGTGAAAGGGGAACTCTTTTACACTGCTGGTGGGAATGTAGATTGGTCCAACCACTGTGGAGAATAATTTGGAGATTCCTCAAAAATCTACAGATAGATCTGCCATATGATCCAGAGATCCCACTCCTCGGTATCTACCCAAAGGACAGAAGAATCCTTCATTGGAAAAGTGCTTGCACATCGATGTTTATTGCGGCACTATTCACAATTGCAAAGTCATGGAACGAACCCAGATGCCCCCGTATGGAGGAATGGATTGAAAAACTGTGGCACATATACTCTATGGAATACTACTCAGCCATAAAAACCAACAGAGCCCTGGCTTTTGACAGAAAGTGGAAGAATATGGAAGATGTACTGCTGAGTGAGGCAAGCCAGGCTATGAAGGAGAGACATTGTATGTCCCCACTTAACATATACCGTTTGTCTGCATTCTATGTCTGAAACTGATTGACTAACAGTTGAACAAACACAAGAGATGGGTGTGAATGTCAGATGAGGTGTATGTGGAGGAGTGGGGCCCAACAAAAGACATTTGGAGAAGGGATACAGAGATAGAGCATTGACGGGATGGGGAGGTGTGGTGTTATCTGTTGAAGATATTTCGATCAATGGGTCTGGGGAGAAATGTTCACATATCGAAATGGTCTCATTGTAAGCCAAACAATATGATTGAAAGTATATACAAAAATAAATAAATTAATAAAAAAAAGTAGTAGTCTCTAGGTTGGGTGCTGAAGATGAAGTTGGGCTGGGTCTGGAGCTCAGGGTTCAGCTCTGTCTCTGGTTCCCTGACTGGATGGGGGCTGCAATATTCACATTTCTACTTTTCTTTTGGACAAGAATGCTGAAGTAAGAAATCAAGTTTCATACTGGGCTTAATCTAATCTAGGGATGAAAGGAGATACACACAGGGACTGCCAAGTTCATGTCACAAAGAAGCATAAATAGAAGTAGAGGGTATAAGATTAGCTTCTAGAGGTGATAGTTGTAGTGAGATATTGATGCAGAAATGCAGGGAGACAGGAGTGATCAGGTCCACATGCAGTAAGGCACAGATTTTTTTCCCATACTCGGGGAGAATTAGAGAATAGGTATAGCAAAGTGGGGGGGGGGGGAATGTGGTGAGAGGGTAGCTCTCCTACATTGTTGGTGGGAATGTAAATTGGCCCAGCCACTGTGGAGAATAATATGGAGGTTCCTTAAGGACCTTCAAATAGAACTACCACATGATCCAACAATTCCACTCCTGGGAGAGCATTCAGTTAGAAAAGCGCTTGCATGGCTATATTTATTGTGGCATTATTCATGATTACTAAGACATAAAACAAACCCAAATGTCCACAAGTAGGTAAATTGATTGAAAAAGTGTGGCACATATACTCCATGGAATATTATTCATATATAAAAAAATAAAAAACAGCAAGACTGGCATTTGATAGAAAGTGGATAAACATGAAAGATTTATTGTTGAGTGAAGCAAGTCAGGCTATGAAACAGACATGGTATGTCTTCACTTAACATATGCCAACTGTCTATGGTAGAGACTGAGACTTGAGGACATAAAAGCATTAAAAATTGTTATAGACACTGGGGACATAGTGGAAGGAGAATGGGAGAGAAGACGAGAGCAAGAAAGGAAATTTGGGAAAATACGGAAAGGAGACAAGATATTTGTGTTACACAGATATGGTGTTTGCCTGTTGATGTCATGTATAATAGTCTCAACTCGTCTCCTCTGTGGCATGTACCATGTTGGTAAAATGACTTTACAAACTAAATGGAGTATAATAACTGAATGTATAAAAATAATAAATAATACTGATTTTAAAATTCAGTTTAAATTTTTTAATCCTGCATTTTTAGACCTTGCAATTTAGTCATAAAAATGTATCAAGTGAAACTATATTAGGTTGTTGTAAAAGGCATGATCTACTTTTCTGTTTTTCTATGCAAAATACATCATTACATTAAATCTGTGTAAAGATATTCTTCAAGCTATCACCATGATTCTCTCTAACATACTAGTGGGGAAATAGAGGAGTAAAGGGAGAACTTTAATTGTGTACTTTATATATTGTACTTCTGTACAGTTAAAAATATAATCGTACAATATTTTCTAATAAAAGAAAGTGATAAAAAATGCCTCATGACTTTTCAGATGACCTAATAGTTGTAAATAATGTTTTGGCAGTAAAAAAAATTGACTAGAAATAAAATTTCCCAACATGAACAATTATTAAAGCAAATCATGTTTAGCCATACTATGAATCCCAGAAGAATGAAGAAGTAAATATTTGTTAATACAGAAAGTTGTTTGTGATATAGTGTTCAGTAAAACATAAGATTACAAACTCCATGAACTAAATATATATATATATATATATATATATATATATATATATATATATATATATAGAGAGAGAGAGAGAGAGAGAGAGAGAGAGAGAGATACACATATAGATATATGATAGGTACAGATAGATACA
The DNA here is from genome assembly GCA_026018925.1 of Tupaia tana. Classification (NCBI taxonomy): domain Eukaryota; kingdom Metazoa; phylum Chordata; class Mammalia; order Scandentia; family Tupaiidae; genus Tupaia; species Tupaia tana. Next base: position 125,979,399 of record JAKSZU010000003.1, read on the forward strand.
CACACACATATACATACACAAGGGGACTTCAAAAAGCTTATGGAAAATGAAATTAAAATTTGAGTGTACTCTGATGCAAAAAACTTTGAAATCCTAGAGGGCACATGCACTCACCAGAGAGGGAGAGAGAGAGAGAGAGAGAGAGAGAGAGAGAGAGAGAGAGAGAGAACGAGCGTGACTTCCTGCACCATGTGACATGATCACACTATAGTATCTTTTCTCCATTTCTTCATTATGTCTGGATTTTGAGTTTGCACACACACACACCTAGGGTGTATTTCAAGCAACTGAGGTGAGATTTTGAATCATGGTTGGTCATATGGATCTGACTCCCATAACAACTAGGTTATGGAGGGAGTACATTGGTTTTTTAATATGTATTTTCTATGGACTGTTTGGGTTTGGGGGAGTTATATTTTTTTATTTCAATTTATTTTATACATTAAATCACATATATCACTTATCTTGCAAAAATGAATATTCCAACATGTATACATTTCACACCAATCAGGTTGAGATTACTATACACGTTATCTTCAACAGATAATAACCCATTTGCTTGTCCGATAAATGCCTTGCCTATTTTTCTCCTTAATGTCCTTCCTCAGACTTTCATTCTTCACCACTCTCTTCCCACACTGTATCTGGTATTTATGATCATTTTTAAGTTTCTATAACCTCTAGTCATTCAGTTTTGGCTCTAGAGTGCAGACACTCAGTATATATTAAGTGGAGATATACAATGTCTCTCCTTCATAGCCTGGTTTGCTTCACTCAGAAGGAAATCTTCCATATTCATCCTCTTTCTGTAAAAAACCAGGTTCCTGTTTTTTTATGGCTGAGTATATGTGCCACATTTTTTCAATCCATTCATCTGTTCATGAGCATTTGGGTTGTTTCCATGTCTTAGCAATTGTGAATAATGCTGCAATAAACATCAATGTGAAAGCACTTTTCCAATTAAGAATTCTTCTGTTCTTTGGGTAGATACCAGGGAGTGAGATTGCTGGATCACATGTCAGTTCTATTTATACATCATTGAGGACTCTCCAAATTGTTTTCCACAGTGGCTAGACCAATTTACATTACCATCAGCAGTGTAGGAGAGTTCCCCTTTTACCACACCCCAACAGCACTTTCCTTTTTTATTTTTTTAATCTTTGACATTCTGACTGGGGTTAGGTGGTATCTCATTGTGGTTCTGATCTGCAACTTGTGATGAGGGACAATGAGCATATTTTCATATTCTTTTTGGCTGTTTGTATGTCTTCCTTAGGGAGTTGTTTATTCAGCTAAAATTCCCATCTTTTAATTGGGTTAATCATTTTCTTCTGGGTAAACCATTTGAGTTTCCTGTGTATTCTGTTTATCAGTCCCTTAGTTATAGTTAATCCCTTGGTTATAGTTAAAAAATATTCTCATCCATTCCAAAGGTTGTTGAGTCACACAAATTACTGTGTCCTTTGCTGTACTAAAACGTCTTAATCTGATGTAATCCCACCTGTCAATTTTGGGAATTATTGCCTGTGCTTTTTTTTAAAATTTTTCCTTTAACATTTTAATTTCAATTTCTTTTATACATTTAATCACTTGTTACTTAGCTTGCAAAGTGAATATTCCAACATGTGTACATTTCTCACCAGTATAGTTAACAATACTATAAAGTTATCTTCAATAGAAAACCCATTTCTTTGTCCCATAAATGACTTGCCTCTATTTTTCTCCTTAATGTCTTTCCTCATACTCTATTCCTTCACCCACCCTCTTCTTACATTGTATCTATTATTCACAAACATTTACTATGTTTCTATATCATTTACTAATTCTGTTTTGGTCATAGAGTGTGGACACTCAGTATATATTAAATGGACACATAATAAACCTTAGACCTCAAACTATAAAACTGCTGCTGGAAAATACTGGGGAAACTCTGGGAGACACTGGAGTAGGAAAAGACTTCTTAAATAAGATCCCCAAAGCACAGTCAATAATCCCAAAAATAGACAAATGGGATTTCATCAGATTAAAAAGTTTCTACATAGCAAAAGACACAGTAATTAGTGTGAATTGACAGCCCTCAGAATGGGAAAATATTTTTGTAAACTATGTGTCAGATAAGGATCTGATAACCAGAATATACAAGGAGCTCAAGCAGCTGTCTCCCCAAAAAATGGTCAACCTTAAAAGATAGGATAATGAGTTGAAAAAATCACTCTCTAAGGAAGACATATGAATAGGCAAAAGGCATATGAAAAAATGCTCAACCTTCCGCATTCTAAGGGAGATGCAGATCAAAACTACAATGAGATACCAACTAACCCTAGTGAGAATGACTAAGATTAAACAAAAAAATGATAAGTTCTGACAGGGTTGTGGTGAAAGGGGAACCCTCCTACACTGCTGGTGGGAATGTAAATTGGTCCAGCCACTGTGGAGAACAATTTGGAGATTCCTCAAAGATCTACAAATAGAAGTACCATATGATCCAGCAATCCCACTCCTTTGTATCTACCCAAAGGACAGAAGAATTCTTAATTGGAAAAGTACTTGCACGTAGATAATTATTGTGGCATTTTTCACAATTGCTAAGACATAGAATCAACCCAAGCACCCATGAGCAGACTAATGGCTTCAAAAATGTGGCACATATACTCTATGAAATACTACTCAGCTATGAAAAAACAACATGATCCTGATTTTTTTTTTTTTTTTTTTGCTATAGGATGCGTGTGCTCGCCAGCCAGACAGAGAGAGACAGAGAGATAGAAAGCTAGAAATCACCCTCCAGGGGGGATGTCCATGCCGCAATCCCTTCTCCTCCATTCTCCTCTAAGGATCTTGGGCACACACGCACATGCGCCTGGCGTGAGTTTAAGCCACCAGGTCTGGGACGCGAACCACGGTCAACTACATGGCAGTCCAGCGACATAGGCATTACGTTAACTGCTGGTCCCAAGACCCTGACTTTTGACGGAAAGTGGATGAATATGGAAGATTTACTGTTGAGTAAAGCAAGCCAGGCTCTGAAGGAGAAATATTGTATGTCTCTGCTTTGGGGGTTTTGCTTAAGAAGTCTTTGCCTATCCCAATGTCTCCCAGAGTTTTCCCAGTGTTTTCTGCCTGTAGTTTTATAGTTTGTGGTCTTAGCTTTATATCTTTGATTCACTTTATGTTGAATTTTATTAATGATGACAGATAGAGGTTCAGAATTATCTTTTTGCAGGTGGATAGCCAGTTTTTCCAGAACCATTTGCTAAAGAGGTTTTCCTTTTTCCTGAATTGACTGGTACCCTCTTTCAAAGATCAGTTGACTGTATGCTTTGGAGTTTATTTCTGGGGTCTCTATTCTATTGGTCTTTGTGTCTGTTTTTGTGACAATAGCATGCTGTTTTGATTATCACAGCTTTGTAATATACTTTGGGATCAGAAATAGAGATGCTACCCACCCTACTCTTCTTGTGCAGGATGGCTTTGGCAATACGTGTTCTTTTATGATTCCAGACAAATTCTTTAATTGTTTTTTTCTTGATCTGTGAAGAATGTCTCTTGCAATTTTATAGGAATTGCATTAAATACGTAGATTAATTTGGGTAGGATTGACATTTTGATTATATTAATTCTCCCAATCCTGGAACATGGGATGTTCTTCCACTTTTGCATCCTTTTTGATTTAAAATATTTTTATAGTTTTCCTTATAGAGGTCCTTAACTTCCTTGGTTAGTTTTATTTCCAGGTATCTTATACTTTTTGTGGCTATGATAAATGGAATTACTTTTTTAGTTCTGTCTGCTTGTTGTTTGTATATAGAAATGCTATAGATTTTTTTATATTCCTGATGCTTTATTCTTTTTAATTTTATCTATTTATTTATTTACATTTTTATACCTATTCTGCCACGTTACTGTATGCATTTATTACTTTAATAAACTTTTCTTTGTGGATACTATTGGTTCTGCTATGTATACAATCATGTCATTTGCAAACAGAGAACATTTCAACTCTTCTTTCTCTATTGGAATGCCTTTTATTTCATTCTCTTGTATGATCGCATTGGCTAGGACTTCCAGTTCTATACTGAATAGGAGTGAATTATTTTATTTATTAAAACATTTTATTTTAGAACATTTTATACAAATACAAAAGTAGAGATAATAGCGTAATGAATCTCTACACAGGTACCTTTTAGCTTTAATGTCCAGAGGCAGGAGAAAGGACCTGACAAGTTGCAGGAGGTGAGGAAATTATTGCAAGCTCTAAAAGAGGAAATACACAGTATAAAAAAGAATAAAATGGACCTGTTAGAGATGAAGGTTATAATACAGAAAGTCACAATCTCCCTTGAAAGTATTAAAAGCAGACTAGATCATATAGAAAATCAAATCTTAGATGTAGAAGGTAAAATCACTGGCCTAGAAAAATCCACCACAAAGACTGAGAACATTGCCCCAAAATTGAGAATAATATATGAGAAGTATCCTGTAGTTTGCTAACATTTTAAAAATTTTCTATAGCTTGTTTTTATTTGTGTTTTCCTGAGAAATTTTAGAGCAAATTACAGATCTTATGTAAATATCGTATCGTATAAGTTTTGTCTGTATATATTCCACATGTAAATATTTAGTATATTCTCTGATTGATAAAGACATTAAAACCCATGTCCACCATGCCATTACTATACTTAACATAATTATTACTACACACACACACACACACACACACACACACACACACACATATATATATATATATATATATATATATATATATATATATATTTGGAGAGGTTTTTTTCTATAGGGTGTGTGCCCTTACTAGAAAGACAGAGAGAGACAGAGAACAGAAAGTGAGAAATCGCTCCCTGGGGGGATGGCCATGCCATAATCCCTTTTTCCCCATTCTCCTCTTGGGATCTTGGGCATGCACGGACATGTGCCCAGCGTGAGTTTACCACTGGGTCTTGGATTCGAACAATGGTTGACTACATGGGAGTCCAGCAACATAGACATTATGCCAACTGCTGGTCCCAATTATTAATATTTTTTAAAGAGATTTTTTCTATTGAGTGCATATGTTTGTCAGAGAGGCAGGAAAAGACAGAGAGACAGAAAGTAAGAAGTCACCCCCTCCCCAGGGGGGATGGCCATGCCACAATCCCTTCTCTTCCATTCTCCTCTCAGGATCTTGGTCATGCACACACAGACACACATACAGACACACACACACACACACACACACACACACACACAGTGTGAGTTTTAAGCTGCCGGGTCTGGGACTCAAATTGCAGCTGACTATGTGTGAGTCCAGTGATGTAACCATTACACAATCTGATGGTTTCAATATCTTCTTAATATAATCTAATAATAAAAATCATGTTCAAATTACTCCATTGATTTTATTTATTTATTTATTTATTTATTTATTTATTTATTTATGTTTAGAGAGAGATTTTTGCTATAAGGTGCATACACTCACCAGAGAGACAAAAAGAGACAGATAGGAAGCAAGAAATCACTACCCAGGAGGGATGGCATACCACAGTACCTTCTCCACCATTCTCCTCTTGAGGTTTTAGGAATGCACACATGTGCCTGGTCTGAGTTTTAATCTGCCAAGTCTGTGACTCAAATCATGGTCTCCCATGTGGGAGTCCAGTTGCATAACCACTATTCCATCTACTGGCTCCAAGAAACTTCTTAAAATTAAATTCATTTTGTTTTATGTTTCTAGGCACTTTATATAAACACAGAAGAACTTCACCATTTATCTTCCTACAATTGACTTGTTGGAGAAATTGTTTTATCTATCTGGTAGAATATTCCATATTGTAATTGTGTTTATTTCTTATTTGTGTTTTTGTTTAACTTTTATTCCTATATTTTGGTTCTTATATAAACTTATAGTAAGATAGAAGCTTGACTGGATTTTCATTAACTTTCTTCAAGGATATCAAGGTTGCTATGTTATTTTACTGCATCATATCATGAGGCACACAGTTAAGTTGTCCCACTTTAGGGTGCCAATTTTAAATTTATTTTTAAAAATTTTTCTAAATTTTTATTTCTATTTATTTTGTACATTCAATCATGTTACCTAGCTTACAAGTAAATATTCCAACATGTGTACATTTTTCACCAGTCCAGTTCACCATACTATAAAGTTATCTTCAATAGACAATGATCCATTTCTTTGTCCATAAATGCTTTGTCTCACTATATTTTCTCCTTTTAAAAAAATTATTTTATTGGGGCCAGCAGGTTGCATGGTGGACGCTGGACTCCCACATGGCTGACCACGGTTCAAGTCCTGGACCTGGAGGCTTGCTCTCTCACTTTCCCTCTCTCTCTTTCTCTCTTGCTCTGTCCCTCTCTGGTCAAATTAAAAAAATGAAATGAATGAATAAATAAAGTTAAATAAAATAATTCTTTAAAAAATTTATTTTATTATTTTTATTTCAAGTTCTTTTATACATTCTATTACATTATTTAGCTTGCAAACTGAATATTCCAATATGTGTATATTTCTCACCAGTCAGATTGATAATACTATAAAGTTATCTTCAATAGATAATACCCCATTTCTTTGTCCCATGAATGCTTTGCCTCTCTATTTTTCTCCTTAATGTCCTTCCTCAGACCCTCCTCTTTCACCGACTTCTTCCCACACTATATCTTGTATTCACAGCCATTTACTATGTTTCTATATCCTTTAGTCACTCAGTTTCAGTCGTAGAGTGCGGACACTTAGTATATATTAAGTGGAGACATACAATGTCTCCTTCACAGCCTGGCTTGCTTCACTCAGCAGGAAATCTTCCATATTCATCCTCTTTCTATCAAAAGCTGGGGTCATGTTTTATAAGCTGAGTAGCATTCCATAGAGTATATGTGTCACATTTTTCAATCCATTCATCTGTTCATGGGCATTTGGGTTGGTTCCATGTCTTTGCAATTGTGAGTAATGCCACAATAAACATAAATGTGCCAGCACTTTTCCAATTAAGAATTCTTCTGTCCTTTGGATAGATACAAGGAGTGGGATTCCTGACTCATGTGGTAGTTTTATTTGCAGATTTTTTGAGGAATATCCAAATTGCTCTTCACAGTGGCTAGACCAATTTACATTTCCACCAGCAACGTAAGAGAGTTCTCCTTTCACCACAACCTTGCAAGCACTTATCATTTTTGTTTTTAATCTTAGTCATTCTGACTGGGATTAGGTGGCATCTCATTTTGATCTGCATTTCTCTTACAATGAGGGATGTTGAGCATTTTTTTTTCATATGCCTTTTGCCTATTTATATGTCATCCTTATAGAGTGGTTTTTCCAACTCATTCTCCTATTTGTAAATAAGTTTGATAATTTTTTGAGGGACATCCTTGAGTTCCTTGTGTATTCTTGTTATCAGTCCCTTATCTGACACAGTTCACAAAAATATTTTCTCATTCTAAGGGCTGTGAATTCACACTAATTACTTTGTCTTTTGACATGCAAAATCTTCTTAGTCTGATATAATCCCAGTTGTTTATTTTGGAGATATTGACTGTACTTTGGGGGTCTTATTTAAGGAGTGGAGGCGTCCGACCCGGCGGGGCCCCAGGATCTGTCTGAGCCGCCCCCCCCCTCGCTTCCAGTCGGTTCAGTACATTGGCAAGGCCACTACTGTGTGCCCCCCCCCCCGACCTAGGATTTTGCTCCAGAAACTGTGGCAACCTTGCTGGGAAGAGACCCCCCTCTGACTCCCCAATATACTACTATAAAAGAATTACATAGCTCTCTTATACATCCTGAGTACATGATAAAATCTTCCAGGAAGTCCCCCGACCGCTCCCCTTTGCTCTGACCACCTACTGTTAATTACAATACTTTACTCTGGAGAGTCACATTGGAGGATGTGATGAAGTCACATCTAGGCAGCAATCTTCCTGACCTTTAGAAGGCCCAGGGCACTCCTGCTCCACTATGGCTAATGTTCCAACAAGATACATAACAGTGGAGCCACAGGCACAATAGAATGCCACAAACTCATCTTAAAAGTTCCTCATTAACTCCTTAGTCACTTTACTGCCAGTTGAAAAGGCTGTCCCCGCCCTTACCTAGCAAACAGTAAGTTTTACCCCTTTAAGATATATTAGGGTTCCTTGAATTAAGTTTTAGATCCCTATACAATTATATAAGTTCCATTCTTTATTAAGATCCATAAGAACTAATATCTATACTTGAGATTTTCTTTTCTCAGCACCATTCCTGGTAATCACAAGATGGCTGCTGCACTGCATCAGCTGATAATCATCTCTGCTTGCTGGAGCCACTTTCCTGAAACTGCATTCCATGGAGACCCACCTACATCAAAGGAATGATTGCGGAACTACACTAGACCCACCTTTAATACAATCCTGACTGGAACTTTTGTACCTTATTGTTAAAAACTTTATCAGCTGATAATTGAAACACATAGCCCCTCTCCCGCTTACTTGCAGTAACACAAAAATGCACGATGATTCCTAGCAGTGGTCACTACTCAGAGAGCGATCTTTGAGGGATGTCTGGCATAGAACGTGCATGAAAAGGCACCAAGGCCTTTGTCTTCTGTTCACTTGCTCCGCCTCCATCGAGTCAATCCACTTCTGCCGAGGCTGGACCCCGGCAAAGGAGTATTTGCCTACCCCAAATTATCCCAGAGTTTCCCTAGTGTTTTCCAGCAGGAGTTTTATAGTTTGAGATCTTAGGTTTAGATCTTTGATCCACATTGAGTTAATTTTTTGTCAATGATGAGAGATAGGGATTCAGATTAATCTTTTTGCAGGTATATATCCAGTTTTCCCAGGATCATTTGCTGAAGAGGTTTTTCTTTTCTCTCTGGATTGACTGGTACCCTTTTTCAAAAATTAGTTGGCTGTATGTCTGATACTTTATTACTGGGGAATCTATTCTGTTCCATTGGGTCAACTGTCTGCTCCTGTGCCAGTACCATGCTGTTTTAATTACTACAGCTTTGTAGTATACTTTTTGGATCTGGGAGTGAGATATCACCCACTCTACTCTTCTTGTGCAGGATTGCTTTGGTAATATGAGGTCTTGTATGACTCCAGAGAAATTTTGATGGTCTCTTTTAGATCTGTGAAGAATGTGTCTGGTAATTTGATTGGGATTGCATTAAATATGTAGATTAATTTGGGTAGAATTGTTATTTTGATTATATAAATTCTTTCATTCCAGGAACATGGGATGTCCTTCCACTTTTTTGTATCATTTTCAATTTCTTTTTATTTTTAGAGGTTTTTGCTATAGGGTGCATGCGCTCGCCAGACAGACAGAGAGACAGAAAGCAAGAAATCAACCCCCACGGGGGATGGCCACGCCACAATCCCTTCTCCTCCATTCTCCTCTTGGGATCTTGGGTAGGCATGCACACTTGCCCAGCGTGAGTTTTAAGCCACCGGGTCCGGGACGCGAACTGCGGTTGACTATGTGGGAGTCCAGCGACATAGCCATTACGCTAACTGCTGGTCCCTCTATGTGTGTCTTTATCCATGAGATGCGTTTTTTTGTAGGCAACAGATAGAGGGTTTCTGTTTTTTATTCATTCATTCATTCAGCCAGTCTATGTCCCTTGATTGGAGAATTTAATCCATGAACATTGAATGTTATTACCATTATTTCTGGACTTGTCTCTATCTTTAAGTTGGCCGTTGCATTGATTGTCTTTTATTCCCTTACGGTTCATTCTTAATTTTCCTGCAACAGGACTCTCCTCAGTTTCTTGAAGAGCTGCTCTGATGTTGGCAAATTCTTTCAGGTTTTATTTGTCTGAGAAGATTTTAATCTTTTTATTTTTTCCATATGAAGTATAATCTTGCTGGATTTAATAATCTTGGTTGAAATTGTTTCTCTCTTAACACTTTCAATATGTCTTCCCATTTTTTTCTTGCTTGCATAGTTTCTGTTGAAAGGTCCAGTGTTAGCCTGACGGGGTGACCTTTGCAAGTCACTTGTCATTTCTCTCTTGCCAATTCAATATCTTGTCTTTGTCTATGGGCTTCGTCAGTTTGGCTCTCATTTTCTTTGGGGAAGACCTTCTTGCATTGAATCTATTCAGAGTCCTTTGTATTTCTTGGGTCTGTATGTGTGAGTGCTTCTCTAGACTTAGGAAGTTTTCTTCCAGTTGTTCATGGAATAGATTTTCCATGCCCTTATTCGTTTTTTCACCTTCTAGGATACCAATTATTTGAATGTTTGGATGTTTAATGGAATCTAGTATTTCTCGTATATTATCCTTTTTTGTTGTTGTTGTTATTCTCTCTCTCTCTCTCTCTTATCTTTTAGGTCAGAGTTTTTATCTTCTGCATCAGAGATTCAATCTTCAGCATGGTCTAATAGACTTTTAGTACTTTCATAGAGTTTTTGATTTCCTGTATTACAGACTTAATCTCTAATATTGTGGAAGGACTTCCTAATATCCTGTAGCTTGTTGTCTCTTTTCTGTTCCAACTGATAGAATTTTTTTACCATGGATATTCTAATTTTTTTCTGACATTTTGGCAACATCTTCTGTTTTTTTTTTCCAAGAAATAGAGGGGAGTTATTGTGTTCTTTGCATGGAGACATATTTCCGGGTTCATTCAGACTTGAGGCTTGTCTTGTACTTTTAGCCATTGGGAGATGGATTCACTTTTGGATAACTTTTTGGAGAATTTTTTTTGACTGGGATCAAGTGTGCTCCCCTTTTGCTGTGGACTGATGAATGTCAAAGTCTCTTTTCTGCTGTGTTTTTCAGAGTGGTTTGCACATGAGGAGTCTTTTATTTATTCAGGAGTGTGAAGAGCAGTCTCTCCTTTTTCATAGGTGGTAAATAAAAGGGAGGATCCCAGGGAGCCTCCCAATATCAGGATATTTGAAAACTCTGATTCTAGACCTGTCTAGGCCTTTATGGTGCATGTAGGATAAGCAGGAAATGACAATATAAGGCAGAAGAGAAAAGAATATGAAATATAAGAAAAATCATGTGCCATGCAACTTCACCAGGGGGCTGGAGATGGTAGTGGGCTCTGCTGGAGTGTTGGGGGTAGTCCTGTGGGATAAGGAGAAGTGGAAAATTAACAAAAGAAAGAAGAAGAGAAGAATAAAAAAGCCTACCTTGCTAATAGAAAGAGGATATCTGGGGTTGGGGGAGCTGGAGCTGGAGCTGGGGCTGGAGAGTCTTGCCTCAGTTTCCCTTAGGCCAAGGGGGTTGGAGATAGAAGTCTAGAGTGCCATTTTTAACCAATAAGTTTAGATGTCGTCAACCTGATCTATTTATTACTATAATTCTAGTTAACCTTTTACCCACTATTTTTTAAATCCCCTGATAAAAGATAATGATTAATGCCCAGAGTAGTTTACTCCTTTAAGTTATATATTTTCTTTTTTTTTCGTAAATGTTTTTAATGTTTGTAAATTTCTGTTGTAAAATGTTTGTCTGAAGATTTCTACATTTAGGTCATATCATGTTCAGTTATTATTATTTTTTTTTTCTTTTTTTGGAGAGGTTTTTGCTATAGGGCGCGTGCGCTCGCCAGATAGACAGAGAGAGACAGAGAGATAGAAAGCAGGAAATCACCCCCCAGGGGGGATGGCCACGCCGCAATCCCTTCTCCTCCGTTCTCCTCTCGGGATCTTGGGCACGCACGCACACGCGCCCGGCGTGAGTTTAAGCCGCTGGGTCCGGGACTCGAACCGCGGTCGACTACGTGGGAGTCCAGTGACATAGCCATTACGCTAACTGCTGGTCCCATGTTCAGTTATTATTGACTTATTTTTTTCCTTGAATATTGATCAGAATTTCCCATATCTTTGGATTACCATATTTTGTTTGTTTGATTGAATACAAGTCATTATAGAGATTCCAGATTATTTTATCTTCTTCTGAAGAATGTTGGCTTATGTTCTAATAGGTACTTTGTTTTCTTTTATATTTTATTTTCATGTTTCTTTTCTTTATTAGGCATCTTTCTCTTTTGTAAAATGACTATTCATGTCCTTTTCCCATTTTCTATTAGAATTGTTTACATTTTTCCTATTGATTAACATGAGATTTTTTGGAGTCAGTGTACACATTTTGTACACATTTATATTTGACTGTGTACTACTCAAGACAGTCCATCTAAATACACACCATTTATGTCTGATCAACTTTATTTACTTATATTCTAATGTGCAGGCAGGGCCTAGTCCTGAAACAGGAAAGGAAGATCCATTTCTTCAATATTCCACAGAGGTACACATGACTTCTACAGTTTGGTAGCTATTTTAATTCAAGGAGGATCATCTTGAACTCAGGAAGGCTTGGTTTTATGCTTTGATATTATGGATCTGTGAAAATCTCGAGACTCTCTAACTTGGCATGGTTCAATTTCCAATTTCTCTCTTACCTATGATCATTTTCAGAGTTTGATTGAGGGCTATTAATCCAGCTCTAGAGTGAGTCTCACTGAAATATGCAGTTTATACTCTTAAGGCTCAGCTTTCCAGTGCTGTAGCAGAATTGCAGAAGAATTAATAAGGTTTTAATGAGAAAATGAGATCTCTCCCTTTAACCAGGTCAGAGAACACACACTTCTGGTACTTCTCTTCCTCAAAGCTCCATCCACCTCAAGAATATATTTTATTTTAATTCTGAAACAACTTGTTTCTGGTAAGTCTCAAGTAGTCTTGTTCACATGAACACTCATTTTTTAAATTTATTTTATTTATTTTTTATTGTTTTTTTTTTCACATTTTTTAAATATATTCAATCACATTTTTTAGCTTACAAGGCGATCATTTCAATATGTGAACATTTCTCTCTGGTCCAGTTGATCAAAATATAACAACACTACCTCCCTGTTTCTACAATGCTGTCTCCATATCCCTCCTCCAAATGTTTTTCACCAAGCCCCACTCCTCTACACACACCACATCTAGCATTCATACCCATCTTTTGTGTTTGTACATCCTTTAGCCTGTCATCTTCAGTTATAGAGTGCAGACACTCGGTATATATTAAGTGGGGACATACAGTGTCTCTCCTTCATAGCCTGGCTTGCTTCACTCAGCAGTAAATCTTCCATATTCTTCCACTTTCTGTCAAAAGCCAGGGTTGTTTTTTTTTAATGGCTGAATAGTATTCCATATAATATATGTGCTACAGTTTTTCAATCCATTAATCCATATGGGGGCATTTGGGTTGGTTCTACATCTTAGGAATCGTGAAAAGTGGTGCAATAAACATCGATGTGCAAGCACTTTTCCAATGAAGAATTCTTCTGTCCTTTGGGTAGATGCCAAGGAATGGAATTGCTGGATCATATGGTAGATCTACTTGTAGCCTTTTGAGGAATCTCCAAATTGTTCTCCACAGTGGTTGGACCAATAGACATTCCCACCAGCAGTGTAAGAGAGTTCCCCTTTCACCACAGCCCTGCCAACACTTATCTTTTTTTGTTTTTTTAATCTTAGGCATTCTGACTGGGGTTAGGTGGTATCTCATTGTTGTTTTGATCTGCATTTTCCTTACGATGAGGGATGTTGAGCATTTTTTCATATGCCTTTTGGCCTCTTTAGAGAGTGTTTTTTATTTTTATTTTTTTCCAATCCTTCTCCCGAATTTTAATAGGGTTGATCATCTTTTTTCCAATCAGCTTCTTTAGTTCCTTGTGTATTCTGGTTATCAGTCCCTTATCTGATGAATAATTACAAAAATATTTTCCCATTCTGCAGACTGTCGATTCACACTAATTACTGTGTCATTCGCCATGTAGAAACTTCTTAGTCTGATGTAAACCCACTTGTCTATTTTGGGGTTATTGACTGTGACTTGGGAGTCTTATGTAAGAACTCTTTTCCTACCCCAATGTCTCCCAGAGTTTCCCTGTGTTTTCTAGCAGCAGTTTAATAGTTTGGGGTCTTAGATTTAGATCCTTGATCCACCTTGACTTGATTTTTGTCAAAGGTGACAGGTAGGGGTTCAGATTCATCTTTCTACAGGTGGAAATCCAGTTTTCCCAGCACCATTTGCTGAAGAGTTTTTCCTTTTCCCACTGGATTGACTGGCACCATTTGTCAAAAATCAGTTGACTGAATGATTGGGAATTTATTTCTGTGGACTCAATTCTGTTCCAATGGTCCACATGTCTGTTCCTGTGCCAGTACCATGCTGCTTTGATTACTTCAGCTTTGTAGTATATTTTTGGGTCAGGGAGTGAGATGGCGCCCACTCCACTCTTCTTTTGTAGATTTGCTTTGGCAATGCGGTGTCCTTTATTATTCCCGACGAATTTTATGATTGTCTTTTCTAGATCTGTGAAGAATGTGTCTGGTACTTTGGTTGTCATTGCATTAAATAGGTAGATTAATTTGGGTAGAATTGCCATTTTGGTTATAATTCTTCCAATCCAGGAAGATGGGATGTCCTTCCACTTTTTTGTGTCATTTTCGATTTCTTTTTTTATTTTCTCATAGTTTTCCTTGTGGAGGTCTTTAACTTCTTTGGTTAGATTTATCCCTAAGTGTCTTATACTTTTGGTGGCTATGGTAAATGGAATAACTTTTTTCAGTTCTATCTCTGTCTGCCTGTTGTTTGTATATAGAAATGCTATAGATTTCTGGATATTAATTTTGTATCCTGCAACTTTACTGTATTTGTGCATTACTTCCAGAAATTTCTTCATGGAAATCATTGGGCCTTCTATGTACACAGTCATGTCATCTGCGAACAGACAGCATTTCACCACTTCTTTTCATATTTGGATGCTTTTAATTTTTTCCTCTTTTCTGATTGCATTGGCGAGGACTTCCAGTACTTTATTGAAAAGGAGTTGAGATAGTGAGCATCCTTGTCCTGTACCCAGTTTTAGTGGGAAAGCCTTCAGTTTTTCTCCATTCAGGATAATGTTTGCGATGGGTTTTTCATAGATAGCTTTTATTGTGTCTTTTTTCCTGTTAATATGGTGTATTACATTTATGGTTTTGCGTATGTTGAAACAACCTTGCATTCCTGAAATAAAGCCTACCTGATCATGATGATAATCTTTTTCATAAGTTGTTGGATACGGTTTACTAGTATCTTGTTGAGAATCTTTGCATCTATATTCATTAGAGATAATGGTCTATAGTTTTCCTTCCTTGTTCGCTCCTTATCTGTTTTGAGGATAAGGGTGATGGAGGCTTCATAGAATGAATTAGGGAGAGATTCCACCTTTTGGATCTTTAGAAATAACTTGAGCAGAATGGGGGTTAACTCTTCTTTGAAAGTTTTATAAAACTCAGAGCTGAAACCATTAGGGCCAGGGATTTTCTTTGTTGGAAGGTTATTTATTACCGATTCAATTTCCTGGATTGTTATGGGCCTATTTAGGCTTTCTATATCCTCCTGGCTCTGTCTTGGTAGATTATACGTGTCCAGGAATTTGTCCATCTCATCGAGATCGTCTTGTTTCTTGGCATATAGTTGTTCATAGTATCCTCTGATGATGTTCTGTATTTCTACTTTGTCTGTTGTTATATTTCCTGCTTCATTGCAGATTTGATTCACCTGGTTCCTTTCTCTCTTCTACTTAATAAGTCTCGCTACTGGTGTATCGATTTTGTTTATCTTTTCAAAGAACCAGCTTTTACTTTCATTTATTTTCTGTATAGTTTGCTTATTTTCTATTTCATTTATTTCTGCTCGGATCTTTATTATTTCCTTTCTCCTGGAGTTTTTTGGATTATTTTGCTGTTGCTTCTCCAATTCTCTGTGGCATGATGTTACGTGATCCATTTGCCTTCTTTCCTTCTTCCTCTTGTGAGCACTAATTGCTATAAACTTCCCTCTTATGACTGCTTTTGCAGTGTCCCAAAGATTATGGAAACACGTGTCCTTGTTTTCATTAGCTTCCATGAATATTTTGATTTCGGACTTTATTTCATCAGTAGTTGTGGAGTCATTCAGTAGTAGGTTATTTAGTTTCCATGTATTTGAGTATTTTTGAGGATTTCTTTTGAAATTCCACTCAAGTTTAATTCCGTCATGGTCAGAGAAGTTGCTGGAAATAGTTTCTATGCCTTTGAATCTGTAGAGGCTTGCTTTGTGCCCTAAGATGTGGTCAATCTTCAAAAAGGTTCCATGTGGGGGTAAGAAAAAAGTGTATCTTGCGGTTTTTGGATGGAAAGTTCTATAGATCTCTGTTAAGTCTATTTCATTTATGGTATCATTCAGATCCTTTTTCTCTTCACGTATTTTTTTGTGTAGATGACCTGTCCCGAGGGGATAGTGCAGTGTTGAGGTCTCCAACAATTACTGAATTGCAGTCTATCTGCCCTTTTAGATCTAACAGTCTTTCCTTTACATATTTAGGTGCTCCTTTGTTAGGCGCACAGATGTTTATAAGAGTTATATCTTCTTGATTGATTGACCATTTTACTACAATATAGTGCCTTTGTCTCTTTGAACAGTTTTTGTTTTGAAGCCTATTTTGTCAGTAATTAGTATCACAACTCCAACTCTTTTTTGTTTCTCATTTGCATGGAAAACCTTTTTCCAACCCTTCACTTTCAGTCCTTTTATGTTTTTATCGAGGAGGTGGGTTTCCTGTGGGCAACAGATAGATGGTCTCTGTTATTTTTATCCATTTGGCCAGTCTGTGTCTCTTGATTGGAGAATTTAATCCACTTATATTCAATGTTATTATCGATGTAACTGAATCTGTCCCCACGTTTATGTTGTCCATTGTCCCAGCAGCCTTTTATTCCTTTGTTTCTGTCTGTTAGCTCTTTATTTTCCCTGGAACAGTATTTTCTTCAGGGTTTCTTGAAGAGCTGGTCTGGTGCTGGCAAATTCTTTCAGGTTTTGTTTGTCTTAGAAGATTTTAATCTTTTTTTTTTTTTCCCATATGAAGGATAATCTTGCAGGATACAGTAATCTTGGTTGAAATTGTTTCTCTCTTAGCACTTTCAATACATCTTCCCATTCTTTCCTTGCTTGCATTGTTTCCATTGAGAGGTCCGGTGTTAGCCTGATGGGATGACCTTTGTACGTCACTTCTCGTTTCTCTCTTGCCAGTTTTAGTATCATGTCTTTATCTGTTGTCTTGGATAGTCTGGCTAAAATGTGCCTTGATGAAGATCTTCAGGGGTTGATTCTAACTGGGGTCCTTTGTATTTCTTTGGTCTTAATGCTAGAGTGCCTCTCTAGACTCAGGAAATTTTTTTCCAGGATTTCATGGAATAGATTTTCCATGCCGTTATTGGTTTCTTTACCTTCTGGTATTCCAATTATTCTGATATTTGGGCATCATGGAATCCATTATGTCTCATATATTATCCTCATGTTTTTTAAATTTATTTTCTCTACCTTTTTGGTGGTTCTTTCTAGGTTAGAGGTTTTATCTTTCTCATCAGAGATTCGATCTTCAGCATGATCTAATAGACTTTTAATACTTTCAAGGGAGTTTTTGATTTCCTCTATTCCAGACTTTATCTCTAATAGCTCCATCTGGTTCTTTCTCAGAGTGTCCATTTCTTCTTTCATATCTTGGAATGACTTCCTCATCTCCTGTAGTTTGTTGTCTCTTTTCTGTTCCAACTTGAAGAATTTGTTCACCATCAATGTTCAAAATTCTTTGTCTGACATTTTGGTAACATCGTCCATTAACATTAAAGATAGAAGGGAGTTACTATGTATCTTTTATGGAGATATATTTCCTTGTTTATTCATACCGGAGGCTGTTCTTCTACTTCTAGCCATTGAATGATATATTAACTTTTAAGTTCCTGTTAGGCAAATGTTTCACTGGGTAGGAGTGTTTTTCCCTTTTGTTGGGAATTGGCGTCTGCCGAAGTCTCTGTTCTGTTGTTTTTAGTAATGTGGTGCCAAAAGGATACTATAGTCAGGTGTCTGAAGAGCAGAATCTCCTTTTTCACAGCTGGTTCTGTATAAGGGAGGAACCAATATAACTTTATATAACTAGAAAATTTCAGATCTCTAATTCTAGGCAGAGCTAGTCCCTCTGGCAAGATGGAAGAAGAAGAAGAGAAGATAATGTAAGAGAAAAGAAAGGATGAGAGAGGGGAATAAAGAAAAAGTTGCTTCTGGATGGGAGTCAGTGGGGGCAGTGTGCCTCCTTGCTCGCCAGGTGCCTTCAGATGTACTAAGCTGCTGGCTGCTGCAGCCAAAGGCACAGTCTGTGGAGAGAGGCAGAGGAAGAATTTTACAAAAGAATGGGGGAGAGTAAAGAAGAAAAAAAAATGGAGGAACTTTCTACCTGCCTAGGGGTCTGAGTGGATCCTGGACTGGGGGGTCTGGATGGGAGTTGGTGGGGGCAGTGTGCCCTCTTGCTCACCAGGTGCCTTCAGATGTACCAGGCTGCTGGCTGCTGCAGCCAATGGCACAGTCTGCCTAGGGGCCTGGGTGGGTCCTGGACTGCAGGGTCTGTATGGGAGTCAGTGGGGACAGTGTGCCCCTTGCTCGCCAGGTGCCTTCAGATGTACCAGGCTGCTGGCTGCTGCAGCCAAGGTGCAGTTTCCACATGAACACTCATTTTAGTCATGGTTTATAGGTCCTTTCATTTGAAGTGTCTCTGGTCCATTCCACATGGTGCTATCCTCTCTGTTGCCTCGTCCTATAGCTTCCAGTAGCTTCTATTGCCCAAATTTACTCTGATTTTTGCTTTGTTAGATTAATGAAATTGCCTATGGTCTTCTGCTTGAACTTTACTATAATGATGCTGTTATCCCTATGAGAGTGCTGGATGACTGTGCGGCTTACCTTGTGGCCTCCTTTTTCTTCAAAGATAATAATTATATATTGCTTTCTCTCCATTGCTTAAAATCAGTTTCTTCATATACTTTGTCACTTTTCATAATTATGCTATGAATGCTAGTTTGGTACCTATTACTCTATCATGGCTAGAAGTAGCATTGCTCTATAATATCTTGAAAATAGTTTTATTATGACAAATACTTTTTAAGGATATTATAGTAAACTGTGCACCTTAATCTAAAATCTTTAGTAGTGAAGACTGATTATTCTTTTAAGCACTAATGGCAATGTTTTATTTATGGTAGATCTCAATATATGCTTGCAGAATTGGATTAAATTGTATGGAATTATAAGAAAATTTTTGAGGGTGGGAGAACTGTGGTGATGGCCATATGGACAGGCATGAGAAGTGCCTAGTGACAGTTACTGTCAAATTCTTGTTATAAAATCTCAGGTCAAAGTTGTGAAATTTTGTAAATGCAGAACTCATAGTAGCAATATATGCAAGTTCTATTTTTGTGTTTCATTCAGATTATATAATTTTGACTATTATATTTTACCTCAGGTCAGAGGTATTGCAGATTTTTTTTGTTTCTTTTGTTTTGTTTTGCATTAAGGCATGTGTGGCTTAGTAGACAGAGACAGAGAGCTGGAAAGTGAGAAATCACCCCTCCCCCGGAGAGATGGCCATGCTACAATCCTTTCTCCATTTTTCTCTCAAGATTTTGAGCATGCATTCACATGGGCCCATTGTGATTTTCAACTTGCCATGTTCAGGATTCAAACCACAAAGTTGACTATATGGGATTCAGCTGCCTTAACCTCCACACTATCTGCTGGCCCTATGAATTATTAATATTAGATACAACTCTATATTTTTGACAATTTTCAATCTACAGATGCTCGAGAAAGGGGGTTCTTGTCATCTTTAGAAAACAATTCTTTTGAGAGGAAAGTCTCTGTATCCATATGTTTTTCCTTATTTTCAGACTTTGGTTTCTCTTTTGAGGCACTCTATAATACAAGGAGACTTAAAAATTTCATAGAATAAAAAAAGTAATAAAGTACACATTTACTTCAGTATGATTTTTTTTTGAGATTCATGCAGTTTTTTTCATAATACACATTTTTCATGAATATTTTTAAGACCTCTCATATGTCTAGTTAATCACAGAATGAATTTGGTATTACATCTTTTCTTTTTTGAGTCTTTTTTTGCATAGGGTGCATGCACTCACCCGAAAGGCAAAGAGAGACAGAGAGACAGAAAGCAAGAAATCACCCCTCAGGGGGGAGGGCCATGTCACAATCCCTTCTCCTCCATTCTCCTCTCGGGATCTTGGGCGTGCATGCACGTGTGCCTGGCATGAGTTAAAGCCACCGGGTCTGGGACTCAAACCGCGCTCGGCTACATGGGAGTTCAGTGACATAGCCATTACACTAACTGCCGGTCCCATGAATTTGGTATTACATCTCAATCTACTACTAGTGCCCTGGATTATGATTATTATCATAATCTAGTAGTAGGCATTCTCTCTCTTTCTCTCTCTTTGAAGAATGATTTATTATTATTATTATTTTCTTAATTTCTTTAGAACACATGTGCAAACCAGAGAGAGAAACAAATAAAGCAAGCCACCAGGTCTGACACTTGAACTGCAGTCTACCATATGAGAGTCCATTGCCTTAACCATCACACCACCTGCTGGACCTGTGTGCATTCTCTTTTAATGAAATACAGTAAATCCTTTGTTCTGATTCACCTTTTGACTGTTTATATCGGAAATAATTTATTAATTGAGTGATGCATTGTCCACTTTAATTTTTCAGAACAAAATCAACAAATAGTTTTATATAGAAAATATTCTTTTATTTTTAAAAATAATAATGGTTCATTTCTGTCTAAAAACAGTTTGAAATCTAGGGCTCTCTATGGAGCTTGTATATGTTGTTAATGGCCTTCTTAAGAGTTGTAAAGTCACAGGGAAACACAAACAAAAACAATGGAAACAGAAGACCTGGATTTGGATCCTAGATGTGCTTAGTGCAGCTAAGTTCCATCGTTTCTTTGATATTTCCTCACATTTTTTAAAAATTTCAAGTTCTTTTAAACATTCAATCACATTATTTAGCTTGCTAAGTGAATTTTCCAGCATGTGTACATTTCTCACCAGTCCAGTTTATAATACTATAAAGTTATCTTCAACAGATAATACCCCCATTTCTTTGTCCTGTTAATGCTTTGCCTTTCTATTTTTTTCCCTAAAGGTCCTACTTCAGACTCTACTTTTTCACCCACCCTCTTCCCACATTATATCTAGCAATCACAACCATTTACTGTGTTTCTATATCCTTTAGTCATTCAGTTTAAGTCATAGATTGAGATCACTTGATATTTATTAAGTGGAGATATGCAATGTCTCTCTTTCAAAGCCTGACTTGCTTCACTCAGCAGGAAATCTTCCATATTTATTCACATTTTGTCAAAAACCAGGGTCTTGTTTTTTATGACTGAGTTCCATAGAGTATATGTGCCACACTTTTTCAATCCATTCATCTGTTTGTGGACATTTGGTTTGGTTCCATGTCTTTTTTTTTTTTTTTTTTTTTTGGAGAGGTTTTTCGCTATAGGGCACGTGCGCTCGCCAGACAGATAGAGAGAGACATAGAGACAGAAAGCGAGAAATCACCCCCCAGGGGGGATGGTCACGCCGCAATCCCTTTTCCTCCATTCTCTTCTCGGGATCTTGGGCACGCACGCACACGCGCCCGGCGTGAGTTGTAAGCCACCGGGTCCGAGACGCGAACCGCGGTCAACTACGTGGGAGTCCAGCGACATAGCCATTACGCTAACTGCTGGTTCCCTGGTTTGGTTCCATGTCTTAGCAATCGTGAATAATGCCACAATAAACTTCAATGTGCAAGCACTTTTAGACCTAGCACTCTATCCACATTTGGGTGTCCCTGGGTTAGGTGCATAGATATTCATAAGTGTCATATCTTCTTGAGAAATTAACCCTTTAACTACAATATAGTGCCTTTCTTTGTCTTTTTAAACAGTTTTTGTTTTAATGTCTATTTTGTTAGAAATGAGTTTCCCAACTCTTTTTTTGGTTCCCATTTGCTTGGAATATCTTTTTCCAGCCCTTCATTTTTAGTCTATGCATATATTTATCCATGAGATATATTTCTTGTAGGCAACAGATAGAGGGTTTCTATTTTTTTAATCCATTCAGCCAATCTTTGTCCCTTGATTAGAGAATTTAATCCATTAACATTCAATGTTATTATTGATATTTCCAGACTTGACCCTATCTTTAAGTTGGCCAATGTCTTGGTTACCTTTTATTTCATTAACCATGGGTGTTCATTCTTTAGTTTTCCTGAAACAGCACTCTCTTCAGAGTTTCTTGAAGAGCTGGCCTGGCGTTGGCAAATTATTTCAGGTTTTGTTTGAGAAGATTTTGATCTTTTTTTCCCATATGAAGGATAATCTTGCTTGATATAATAATCTTGGTTGAAATTGTTTCTCTCGTAACACTTTCAATATGTCTTCTCATTCTTTCCTTGCTTGTGTTGTTTCCATTGAAAGGTCTGGTGATAGCCTGATGGGATGACCTTTTAAGGTAACTTGTTTCCCTCTTACCAATTTTAGTTTCATGTTTTTATCTGTGGTCTTGGCCAGTCTGACTAAGTTGTGTTGTGAAAGATCTTCTGGGGTTGATTCTATTTGGGATCCTTTGTATTTCTTGGTTCTGGATGTGTGAGTGCTTCTCTAGACTCGAGGAATTTTCTTCCAGGATTTTATGGAATAGATTTTCCATGCCATTATCAGTTTCTTCACCTTCTGGGATACCAATTACTTGGATGTTTGAGTAATAAATGGAATCTAGTATTTCTCATATATTATCCTCATTTTTTAAGTTATTTTCTCTATCTTTGCGGTGTTTTTTTCTAAGTCAGAGTTTTTATCTTCTATGTCGGAGATTTGATCTTCAGCATGTTCTATTCGACTTTTAATACTTTCTAGGGAGTTTGTGATTTCCTGTATTACAGACTTCATCTCTAATAGTTTCATCTGAATCTTTTTTTATAGTGTCCATTTCTTCTTTCACATTGTAGAAGGACTTTCTAATCTCTTCTAGTTCAATGTCTTTTTTCTGTTCCAGTTCTTAGAGTTTGTCACCATGTATATTCTAAATTCTTTCTCTTTTGATCAACTCGACCGGGGAGAAATGTTCACATATTGAAATGATCACCTTGTAAGCTAAACAATGTGATTGAATGTATTAAAAAAATGTAGGGACCAGCAGTTAGTGTAATGGCTATGTTGCTGGACTCCCACGTAGTCGACCGCGGTTCGAGTCCCGGACCCGGCGGCTTAAACTCACGCCGGGCGCGTGTGCGTGCGTGCCCAAGATCCCGAGAGGAGAATGGAGGAGAAGGGATTGCGGCGTGGCCATCCTCCCTGGGGGGTGATTTCCTGCTTTCTATCTCTCTGTCTCTCTCTGTCTGTCTGGCGAGCGCACGCGCCCTATAGCAAAAACCTCTCAAAAAAAAAAAAAAAAGTAAATAAAAAAATAAAAAAAATAGAAATAAAATAAAATAATTCTTTCTCTGACATTTTGGTAACTTTCTCTATTTTTTGAGAGATGGAAGGGAGTTATTGTGTTCTTTTGATGGAGAAGTATTTCCTGGTTTATTCAGACTTGAGGCTTGTTTTCTATTTTTAGCCATTGGGAGATGTTTTCACTTTTGGATACCTTTTTGGAGAATGTTTCTTTGATTTGAAACAAGTGTGCTTCCCTTTTGCTGTGATCAGCTGTGTGCTGAAGTCTGTCTTCTGCTGTGTTGGCAATGTTCTCTCCACAGGAAGAGTCTTTTATTCAGGTGTTTGTAGAACAGTATCTCTTTTTTCACAGATGTTTCAGTAAGAGGAGGATCCAAGAGAGCCTCACAGTAATAGAGTATTTTAACAGTGTGATTCTAGATCTTTCTAGTCCCTCTGGAAGGATAGAGGGTGAGCAGAAAATGACAATATAAGGGGGAAACAAAAAGAGTATAAAAGAGAATAAAGAAAAAGTCATGCAATGCACTGCACTCTTAGCCTGCGTGCTAAGAAGTATGAGATTAATAAAGAAAAGAAGAGTCTTTCCCACTATACAAGATGGCAGCTGAAAAAGCTGCAAAGCAGGATGCTAAGGAGATGAAACCTGAATCCAAGAAGGCTGATGCCAGTGGCCATGTTAAAAAGGGTGACCTGAAGGCAAAAAAGCCCAGAAGGGGAAGCCTCATTGCAGTCAAAACCCTGCGCTAGTCTGGGACATCAGCAGATACTCTCAGTTTGCCATCTATTCTAGGAAGGCCATATACAAGAGGAAATACTCGGCCACTAAATCCTGGATCAAAAATAAAAAGAAGGAGAAGGTTCTTGTGACTGTCACAAAACCAGTTGGTGGAGACAAGAATGTTGAGACCTGGGTGGTTAAACTGCACAAAATGCCTAGATATTACCCTACTGAAGATGTGCCTCAAAAGCTGTTGAGCCACAGCAAAAAACACTTCAGTCAGCATGTGAGAAAGATGCGAGCTAGCATCACTCCAGGGACAATTCTGTTTATCCTCACTGGACACCACAGTGGCAAGAGAGTGGTTTTCCTGAAGCAGCTGAGCAGTGGCTTGCTACTTGTAACTGGACTGCTGGTTCTCAATCGAGTTCCACTGCATAGAACACACCAGAAATTTGTCATTGCCACTTCCACAAAAATTGATATTAACAAAGTAAAAACTCCAAAGCACCTTACTGATGCTTACTTCAAGAAAAAGAGACTGTGAAAGCCCAGACACCAAGAAGGTGAGATCTTTGACACAGTGAAGGAGAAATATGAGATTTCAGAGCAGTGCAAGATTGATCAGAGAGCTGTGGATTCACAAATTTTACCAAAAATCAAAGCTGTTCCTCAGCTCCAGGGCTACCTGCAATCCATGTTTGCCCTTACAAATGGAGTTTATCTTCACAAATTGGTGTTCTAAATTTTTTGGCAAGAACCTAATTAATTGATCATGTATATAAAAAAATAAAGGAAAGAAGACGGAAAGAAAGAAAGAAAAATACCCTGCATACCTTACAGACAGGGGAAGCTCTGGGGGGTGCTGGGCCATGGTCAGTGACTAGCTCTGCCTTGGTTCTCAGTTTTTCCAGGTGGTTGGATATGGAACTGGGTTCTGTTGGAGAGGTGAAATCTGCCTGTGGGATTATGGACAGAGGAAAATCTGGGGGTTCAGGGAGCTGGGCTGTGGCCTGTGACTGGCCTTGCCTCAGGGTCCCCAGTTTTGCCAGGGGGTTGGAGATGGTTCTGTTGGAGAGGTGGAAACTGCCTGTAGGCTAAGGAGGAGTAGGAGATTAACAAACCAGTTTTCTTTTCCTTACTAATGATGATTGTAAGGATTTTATTAATGGGGATGGTACTGTTAACAACAAAGGTAATATTGACTATAGTAAAGGTGATTGTGAAATTTTCATTATTAAATTGCTGGCTATTTAATAATAGAAATATTTAATAGCTTTAATGCTAGTAAAAAAAATGTAATCATTACAATGGATATTAAAATTCTAATATTAGTACAAGAAGGCAATCTAAAGAATAGCTAATTCAATCCATTGTTCTTCCTAATAGATCACACAATGTTCTGTGACAATCACAGTGTTGATTGACTCATTTTGCAAATGTGTGTGAAAGTGGAGTAACTTTTTTCTTGAGCTGTTTAGTTATAAGAATTATTCCTAATCCTGAGAATACTCCATGCTCAGAATCCTTTTTAATGAACTCTTCAGATCTTTATTTCTCAGGCTATAAATAAAAGGGTTTAGAGTGGGAGTTACCAGCGTATACATGATAGCAGCAACCAGTTCCCCAGAGGAATGAGAAACTGATGGAGGCTTCAGATACGTGGCAAATACTGTGCTGTAGAAGAGGACAACCATAAAGAGGTGGGAGCTGCATGTGGCTAGGGCTTTCCTTTTACCCTGCACTGATGGAACTCTATGTACAGCATGGAAAATATGGGCATAAGAACTTATGATGCAGAGAAGAGGGATGATTCCTAAAATCCCAGCCAGAGCCATCATCAGGTTCTCAGTGAGGTGAACATCAGAGCAGGAAAGCCTCAAGAGTGGGCCAAAATCACAGAAAAAGTGAAGAACGTCTTGATTAATATAGAAGGATAACTGGGACAGCAACAGAGTGTGGACCAAAGAGACAGAGTGGGCCACTCCCCATGACCCAACAACCAGTATCCCACATCTGCAAGGAGTCATTAGGAGTGGGTAATGCAGAGGATGGCAAATTGCAGTATATCTGTCAAGAGCCATGATAGTCAAGAGCAGGTTGTCCATGTCAGCAAAAACAGCAAAGAAATATAATTGAGTCAGACATCCAGAGAAAGAGATGGATCCATTGCTGGTCCACAAATCTTCCAAAATTTTAGGTGCTGTGGTGGTGGTAAAGCAGAGATCCACTAGGGAAAGCTGGCTGAGGAAGAAGTACATGGGAGTGTGGAGGTGGATGTCAGCACCAATGGCCAGTAGAAGTAACAAATTACCTATGAGGCCAAGCATGTAGAGAGTCAGAATGAGACAAAAGAGGAACCACTGTTTTTCTGAGACACTGGACAATCCAGAGAGGATAAAGTCAGGAGTCTTGCTGCAGTTCATTCTGGGCCTTGTCCTGCAAGAAAGGAAGATTTATTCACTGTCAGGTACTAGGATGGGCTGCAACCTGAATCCTGCCACTGGATCTCCTTTACACCACCAACCTGATGAGGAAAGAAAAGAAACTAAAATAGAAATTTGAGAGGCAAGAATTGGATTTAAAGGATGGTCAAATGAAGAGGTACAAACTATGAAGTGAGGGAAACTTCAAAGGCTTCTTGAAATTCCCTGAGTGAAAAAGTTGATATAATTAAACTTTGTATTATGTGATGCTATAACTACTTGTTTATATTTTTTTCAGTTTTGTTTTTTTTATTTTTATTTTTTAATATTTTTTATTTCAATTTCTTTTATACATTCTTTGGCATCTACCCAAAGGACAGAAGACTCCTTAAAAAAGTGCTTGCACATCGATGTTTATTGTGACATTATTCACAATTGTTAAGGTAAGGAATCAATCCAAATGCCCATGAACAGAAGAATGAATTGAAAAAGTTTAATTCTGTTTTTGCTCATGATACTTTTTAAATCTAAGACTGCACCTTAGTACTTAGCTTAGTTCTTGAACATAGCAGAAACTCAATAAATGTTCCTACCTATCTATGCAGTAACTTCTCCAGTTCAAGCTACTATTGATTGCTTAGAGTATTGATAGGCTCTTGCTTGGTTGAACATGCCCACTCTTGCCCCAGCTAATATGTTCTTCATACTTCAACCAGAGTGATCTTTTCAAAAAAGAAAACAGAATCCTGCTATTTTTGTTCATTTGTCTAAAACTAACCATCTGGAGAATCTTTGCTCTTAGGAAAAATACACAATCCTAAGCATGTCTTATAAAACTAGATGTATTTTGACTTTGAGGTATCTTATCAACCTCATCTTGCACTATAGTCCATTCATTCTCTGTGCTCCAACCACAGTAGTTGTGTTGCATTCTTTTAAGTACACCATCTTACTTCCTTTCCTTAGTCAACTTCTACTCATCGTTTTGATTCTGTTGATGACTTTCCTTTTCTTTTTCTTCTTTCTCTTTCTCTTTCTTTCTTTCTTTCTTTCTTTCTTTCTTTCTTTCTTTCTTTCTTTCTTTCTTTCTCTTTCTTTCTTTCTTTCTTTCTTTCTTTCTTTCTTTCTTATCTCTCTCTCTCTTTCTTTTTCTTCTTTCTTTCTTTCTCTTTCTTTCTTTCTTTCTTTCTTTCTTTCTTTCTTCCTTTTCTTTTTTATTTTTAGAGGTTTTTGCTATAGGGCGTGTGCATTCACCAGAAAGACAGAGAGAGACAGAGAGACAGAAAGTGAGAAATCACCCCCCCCCCAGGGGAGATGGCCATGTTGCAATCCCTTCTCCTCCATTCTCCTTTTGGGATCTTGGGCACACACGTGCCTGGCGTGATTTTAAGCCACTGAGTCTGGGACTCGAACCACAGTCAACTACATGGGATTCCAGTGACATAGCCATTATGCTAACTGCTGGTCCCAGTTGATGACTTTCTTAAAGAACCTTTGAGTGTCAAACCTACCTTTAATATCCTGCCACAGCACCTTCACAGATTATCACAGTTGTAATACAGATGACATAATCATTTGTCTAAATACTTTTATGTTTTTTAGCTAATGTTAGTCTACCTTACAAGGCAATAAGGCTCATATGGCTAAGATTACATCTGGTTTTCCCTCCAATGTATCCCCAGTGTTTGGTATAAAAAAGGCAGCATTTGTCTCACGCATTCAAAATATATGAATGGAGATTAAAGGTAGGAGAGGGCAACATCTTATCCTTAAATGGTTTGATTCCATTTCAATATTTCAAGAATAATACTTTCCTCAAGCTATTCTTCCAATAATATGGCATTTTAGTTTATTCTTTATTGCACTGTTTACTATAGACTGGGTATTTTATGAAGAAAAAACAGCAGAGCTGGCCCCATAGCCTAGTGATTAAGGAATCAAATCCCAAGAAAAAAGAAAAAAAAAAGGAATCAAATCCCATATAGCTGACCTTGGTTTAAATCCCAGCCCTGGTGATTTGAAAAACATGCTGGATATGTGTGCATACATGACCCAAATCCTGACAG
This sequence comes from Tupaia tana, assembly GCA_026018925.1. Lineage (NCBI taxonomy): Eukaryota > Metazoa > Chordata > Mammalia > Scandentia > Tupaiidae > Tupaia > Tupaia tana. Next base: position 126,007,937 of record JAKSZU010000003.1, read on the forward strand.
GTTGAAGAAATGAAGAAGGGATTGCAGTATGACCATGCCACATCAAAGGGTGCTTCTCCCTCTCCATTTCTCTGTCTTTCTCTGGTTAGTCCATGTATCCTCTGGCAATTAAGAAAATAAAGAAGGGAGCAACGCATTTTCTGGGACCTTTCTCTTCTTGGGAGCTTTTTTCTTCTCTCTCCTTTAATAAACTCCTCACTTTGCTATACCTACTCTCTATGTCTGAGACACTAATTCTTCCTGAGCATGGGGCAGAAAGCTGTGTCTTATGTGAGTGTGAGCCCAATCATCCCTGTACTCTCACATTCCTGCATTATATTTTGGTTGGTGCATTGGTCGAGAAACATCTAGAATCTACATTTTCATGTCAGAATGGTAAGTAATGTGGACTTTCTATCCCCCCCCCCCTTTTTTTTGGACACTCTTGCCCCTAGAAACTAGCTCTATCAGATGAAATAACTGGGCATTAGACAGTCATGTAAATACCTTTAGGGTGACTGCCAGTCTACAGGACTCCAATGTGAGGCTGGTCAGGAAACTGTCAATCCTTCAGCATTATCAAAATGTTAAGAATGTTGGCTGTTTCGTGACTTGGCTTCCATTTTTGGAATCTTAACTATTGTGGGGAGAGTAAATATTCTTGGAGCAATTGATGGTGCATGCCAGGGTTACTCTGGTGTATCCTGAAGGCTTTAAGAATTTTAAGCCATTCCACATATCCCAGCTGGATGATGGGAGAAGATTTCTTTCTTTTCCTTCAGATTTTTCCTCTTATCCACAAGCAAGACAGTGATAACACGATGCATTAAAGAAAGTTAAGCTGCTCTTTGCTCTGCCAGTCTATATGGTCCTGGGACTAAGAATTCCAGCTGTCAGGTGGGAGAAACTGAATGTTTCTGAGCAATTGAAAGCATCTGCCCAGGGCCACTCCCTGGGGTGTTAGAAGACTCTGAGGTTGAAAGTTCTCCCCCACTGCTCAACTGTGTCAGGAGTTTCCCTGCTCTCTCACTCTCAAGCCCATAGAGTTTTCTACTTCTTCTTCATATAGGTCTGGTCAAAAATGAGCAAGAGATCCTCCTTCTCTATGGATTATAAAGTCTGCTAATGAACCTTTTTTACCCCCCTCATACTGATCAACCAGTACTCAGAAAACAAAAACAAAACCAAAATATGCCTTCAGTAAAATAATTGAGATTCCTCCACCTTCAGCATGCATATGGTATAAACTAGATTGGCATTGTTGAGAGATCACATAATATTGCCCTTGCCAGGCCAGTTTTCTTCATTACTCTGATAGAAATAGAAAGTTATTTATTGGCTCTTTGGGGACACCTGCTTAACCACTCTTTTCTTTTGGTCCCCACATAACAGTGTTCTATATCACCTCTTAAATTCTCACTGGACTTGGAGTACATTCTAAGCATGTTCTAAGTTGGAGTGCATTCTAAGTTCTAAGTTCCAAGTCTCTAGATTTGGCCCCAAATTATAGTATGGATAGGAAGTACAGAAATTAGGGGAAAAGTGAATATAGGGCTAATGATAAATGCAATCACCAGAAATATAAGACATCTGATTATGAGTTTGGTGGCAAATATGGTCACCATCAACAGCTCTTGGGCCAAATGTGAAACTTAACCTGGTGTCCTAGAAGCCACCCTGTTTATTCTTTGGCTCTTAGGAAAATGATAGCCCTTTTATGCTGAAAATTTACAATTTCATTGACCAAAGTTTTATAAAATTGAGTAGGGACATCCATAGGCAATACCTTAGTTCACTCAAAATGGAGAATAAATTTTAAAAATCTCATTTTAAAAAACTTAAGAATTTTTCTTTTTCTATTTGTTTGTCTATTAGATATTCAAAATTAATGAGTGGAACCTGGTCCTTGAATCTTGGCCACTAATCTCCTTATCTATGTTAACCATGCCATCTCCCCTCTAGATGCACTGAATCAAGCTCTCTGATCTCTCTGTGGCTGCCTTGAGTCACTCCCATTTGAATTGTTTTCCAAGTTACTCTACCTTGAGACAGGTCTTGATAATGTTCATTTCCAATTTCAACTAGTAACTCAGGAAATATTTAGGGGAGGGCCTAATTGGTGGAGAATAATCACTTTCTTCTTTGGGACATTTTTCTTTTTAGCCTTACTAGAGTTAAATATTCCCTTTAGAATAAAGGATGAGAACATTTGCCCCAAACCACCTAGCACTTTGGATAGACACTCATGCAAGATGTTGAGAACTCATATATTCAAACCTCTTGGGCTCTGTGACAATTCGGTTCTATGCACTAAATGTTAGATAGATCCTTTCTCTCTATTGTTCTTATTATTTAAAAGACAATCTCTATCTTCTCAACATGTACTTCCACGTTTCTCACCAGACTCAGCTTTACTAAAATGGCTCCTGGTACACAGCGGGAAATTTCTCATCCAAGTCTCTGTCCACTAACACCATAATGACTGCAAAGGATTTCTTTTCAAATTCTTTTCCCATGTCAGGGAACAACATAATCGTCTTGGTCCTCACAAAGACGCATGTAGACAAGTTAATTTTCTTTGCTGTTTATCCTACAGACCCTGCCTGATTATACCGAGGCTTCTTTCAGACCAATTTGCACTTATGAGCACAACACTGGGTACACTTTTTCAGTAGCTTGATCAATTAAAGACAGGCAGTTAAGATGTTACTTGGAGCCATTTTCCTACTATTTATGTTAATGCTGCCCAGCCCCTTTAAGACTAGACTCAGTGAGAGCCTTCCAAAAGATATCTTCTCCCTGCTTTGTGATGTAAGCTGACTATCCTTGGCTGGTCCTCATATTGTTGATGTAAAGGCTATGTTGTTGCACTCCCATGTAGTCAACTAAAGTTTGAATCCCAGACCTGGTGGCTTAAACTCACACTGGGTGCATGTGTGTGCATGCCCAAGAGGAGAATGGAGAATGGGGGAAAAAGGATTGTGGTGTGGCCATCTCCCCTGCAGAGTGATTTCTCACTTTCTATTTCTATCTCATTTTTCTGGCAAGGGCATGTGCCCTATAGCAAAAACCTCTCAAAAAACAAAAAACAAAACAGAAAAAACTCACCTACCTCCAAGCAAAAGTGCTCCAGTTTCCCCCTTGGCATGCTTGCTTACCAAAAACAAAAAAGTCGATTCAGACTGGCCAGCCATCTTCACAAAGGACAGAAATTCAGGCAGTCCTATAATAAAGGTACTGAACTGGCTTCAGATAGGTCTCTGTATCAGGGACAAAAGCTAGGAAACTTCCAGTCAAGGAATCTAGTAAAGTGGCATTCTCAAGACACAGAGTGGGATGAGTTAAGGCTAAAACTCCTGGTTGCCTTCTTCCTTCTTGCCTTACAAAACTCCTGTTCTCTCTTCAGTTGAACTTCTTCTCCTTTAGACTCTCCCTTTGGCTGCATTTTCAGACTGAGACAGATCTAGGCCTTACCCAAATACTGAAGCAAGCATGACTCCATTTTGGGGGAGTGCCTCCATTATGACTGGAAAATTACCCTCTCTCCTTTTGTCTAGTAGTAAATAGGGTGATTGACATTCCTATTGTCCTTAAAACTCCATTTCTTCTAGTTGCCTTAAGATAAGGTCCACTCACTGGACCTTGCTCAGAGCCATAAAGACTATTGAGATTCCATTGTGTTCTGGTAAAAATGAAACATACCCTTAGGGATGATTAACCTGCTTACCTGCTTGTTCTGCCTCTGTGATGCACTTTTGCTTGCCTTTACATTGTAAAACCCTACCCCACCACCCTTTCAAGCCCACTCTTTGTCCTTGTGAATTCTCACATCATCCCGGACATGACTGTGCATTTCTGGCCTATATAAGCTCCTTTCTCCTTTCACTTGGGGCTGCTGGGTTTTGAGAAACATGAGTCCCCCTGTATGCTGCTGGCTTAATCAACAAACTCCAATAAAACTGGTTATGTCTGGATGTCCTCTTATTTCTCGCTGAGTAGACTATAACATTTGGAGGCCCCAGCAAGACCTGTACCTGTCTGGTACATGGGTGAGGCATTCTAAGGAGAGCAGCCTCACTTAGTCTGGCTGCCAACTACACAGAGACTGCTCTAGGGGAGGTGCCACCTGAAACTTCCCAGGGCCCCAGAGCTCTTCTCAGGATCGTTGACAGCTGACAAGAGATGCATGCTGACTTCTCCTCCAAAAAGATTGTGGAGCTTTATTATAAGACCTCTGGAGACATTTCTTTGGGTATTCCTGTCTTGTTCTTTGGATCCTTTTGTAAGACAAACCAGTGAGTATGGGGTTGGTAGCAGACCCCTACCAGACTGTTGTATCACAAGTGGTTAGTCAGGGTGACCCCCTGAAGTCCAACCTGCTTTGCAGGTGGTGGGGAGTCAAGGAGGCTCCCTGAAGAATGACCTGCTTTGTGGGATTGAGACCAGGGTTAAAGGTCCCTGTCAGGGTTTGACTTCCAAGAAGTTTTGGGAATCCCTCCACAGGTAGCTGGATTGAGGGCTCCAGACATGGTTATAGAATCCCCTACTTAGGTTCCACCAGACATGCTTGGGATCCAGGGACCAAAGGTCTGGCCCTTCGACGGTTTGGGAAAAATTCAGATTTAAATCCCTGAAAATTTAGAAATGAGTTTCTTTTGCTTTTTCTGTCATTTTACTTATTTTTCTCCATACCCTCTTAGGGAGTACTACTTGGTTCTATCCTCTGTCTTCTTCAGTGGAGGATGTTGAACAATAGGTTATTGACCTCACATACCAATGGGTTCTTCAAGGGTTCCATTCTGAAAAGGTCAAAGTGTTTGTTTTCTTTCTTGTCTTAATTCTAAAAATTATGGGAGGCAAAAATAGCTCTCTTAAGACTACGCTTAGCTACATGCTACACCACTTTGGTGAGGCCTTTGTAGAAGGGTGTGATTTTGGTGGCAAGCTGTCAAACAGAGGTTGAGAACCTTGTGTGAAGTTGAATGGCCCACTTTTGGGGTGGGATGGCCTGAAACAAGGTCCTTTGATAAGGAAGTACAAGCTGTTTGGAAAGCTGCCACAGGAGAATCGGGGGGACCTGAAAATCCTGACCAATAGCGGTAGTCCAGCGGCCCCCACTCTGGCTGAGAAATTGTGCTTTAAAAACAGGAAACTAGGGACCAGCAGTTAGAGTAATGGCTATGTTGGGACTCCCACATAGTCAACCGCGGTTCGCGTCCTGGACCTGGTGGCTTAAAACTCACGCCTGGCGCTTGTGCGTGTGTGCCCAAGATCCCGAGAGGAGAATGGAAGAGAAGGGATTGCGGTGTGGCCATCCCCCCCTGGGGGGTGATTTCTCACTTTCGGTCTCTCTGTCTCTCTCTGTCTGGCGAGCACACACACCCTATAGCAAAAACCTCAAACAAACAAAAAAACAAACAAACAAAACCAGGAAACTATATTCTTGTAATTGGCCCACAGAAAGAGCCTCAGCAAAGAGAACAAAAGCCTTCTATCCTGCAGTCTGATCCTGAAGAGTCAGATCTTCCCTGTATAACCCTAGCAGGCATCAACCTATGGAGAGCGATGAGAGGTCACAGGAGGCAGCCTCCTTGAGCCTCCTCACCTCCCTATACCTGGAGTAGAGCCAGGGAAATGAGGGAAGATCAAAGTCCCAATTACGCAGAGGCCATGATGCCCTTAAGGGAAGCACTCCCGACAGAGGGAGGTTAAATTGTGATTATGGCATCAAACTCTCCATCCAAAAACTAAGAGGGCCTTTTGAAAACATCATACTTAAAAGGGGTAGAAATATCAAGAATATTTGTGTTGTAAAAACTCTAATGGTATAGGCAAAAAAAGTTAAATTCCCACTGTCCTTAAGTGTATAATTAAAAATTTCGAAAAATGGGGTTACTCAAAAGAGTATCAATGTTAAAGTAACCCCAGATAAATTGGCTCTTATAATCCTGATGTGTGTGAGCATCTATGCATGTAATAGGTCAAGTTATGTACTACATGTTGTATGTCTGTGTGAAAAAAGACCTTAAAGTATTCTATTCAATTTGGTTTATAAAAAGAGCACTCATAGAAATTGGTTTAAATGTTTTTCAAGTTCAAATAGCTTAAGTGAGTGAGCTAGCTTCAAATATAATGAAAGAAAAAGATAAATAAGGAAGTCTTCACAATTTCCAACATATATTTTGTCCCAGTTTTTACTAATCAAACAACACATATTTATCTTTTTTTACTATGTTAAGTATATTTTCTTTTGTTTTTTAAAACTTTTTAAATTTAATTTTCTCTTTTACATTCAATCACATTATTTAGCTTACAAACACTATTTCAACATGTGAACATTTCTCCTTAGTCCAGTTGATAATACTATAAAAGTATCTTCAACAGATAATACCACATTTCTTTGTTTCATTAATGCTTTGCCTCATGTTTATTTTAATATGATTGGTTTAATGAAACAGCTAGTATTCATGTGTTGTGTGTTGCATTTTACATAGTGGATATCTAACAGGGAAATGAATTCATGACTAGCTTTTTCTGGCTTTAGTTTTAGTGCTAACAGAGGATCTTTGATCTCAGTAACTCTTGGATATTTACAGAGGGCCCCTAAGACATCTAAAAGGGAGATTTCTTTTTCTTTTTTTTCTTTTTCTTTTTTGAGAGATTTTTGCTATAGGACATGTGCACTCACCATAAAGACAGAGAAAGAGAGACAGAAAACGAGAAATCACCCCCTAGGGGGGATGGCCACACCACAATCCCTTCTCCTCCATGCTCCTCTCGGGATCTTGGGCACACACGCACACATGTGTGGCGTGAATTTAAGCTGCCAGATCTGGGACTTGAACTGCAGTCAACTACATGGGAGTCCAGCGCCATAGCCATTACATTAACTGCTGGTCCCCAAAAGGGAGATATTAAGCCAATCAGGATTATTCTTTATATGTTGGATAAAAATGGAAAGCATTGTCAAGTTGGGTAATTCTAGTTTTCTTGGTATTATATTTGAGTTATATGTATAAATAAGTTATGTATTTGTATGTCTATGTATGCATTGTATTCCAAAATAATTTGACATTCTTAGGAATTTATTGTAGGCTATTATGTTAAACTGATATGTATAATCAAATTTATTTGTCATAAATTTTTATCAGAGAATTAATTATGGGTATAATTCTAATGTTATGTCTTTAAAGATAAAGTCACAAAAAGGATGGAAAGAGAATGTACTCTTACAAGTACAGGTTTCTAAAAAAATCTAATCATTTAACTGGGTAAGATCTTCATTTTCTATGTAAGCTGATTGGTTTTCTAAACTGTTAAGCCAAAACTAACCAAAGAAAAGTAAGAAAATGTCTGACAAAATTTCATGCTAAGTAACCAATGCAATGCACCTGAGTTAAAGAGGTAAAATTGGTATAAAGGGATATAAATCCAATGTTAAACATGGACTCCCAGAAACATATTGCCTGGTTCCTTCTGAGTCCTCCTTATAATTCTTGTTGTTATGTTAACATGCTTTAATTATTCCTATTATTGGTCTTTAAATTTTAAAAAATATTGAGAGGATCTATTAGTAAAATTGTTCAGTTTTACATTGGACAAATTTTAAACAAATTTTGTTATTGTTTGTACATGTTCATAAGCTGCTGGTGTATGCTAAAAGTTAGGGTTGCCAAAAAAATACTCAATATAGATGTATAAAGTTCTATTTTTACAAGCTTAATAACTTCTCTAAAACATAAAATTTCCCAAGGTGGAAGAGGAAAAGATAAACATATATGGTTATTAAAATTGTGCCTATATATATCCGGGGCAAAAGGTGCAAAACTACTGTATAATAGCTTAATAGGGTAAGAGTCTCAAGGAATTGGGGGGATTGGTGGGAGTTAAGGCTAGGGCTTCCAGGCTGCCTTCTCCTCCAACCCCTTGCCTTTTTGTACTCCTGTTTTCTTTTAGTTAGGCCTCTTCCTCACTGGACTCTCCCCTTAGTTGAAGGATCAGGACGTCTAGCTAGAAAAACAAGAATTTAGATTAAGACTACATTCTCCAGCTAGGGCTTTTGTATAAGTGATAAGAGAGATGCCTTATAAAAATCTGTAAACTGGGCTTTGCACTCCTAATATTACTCAGCAGCTCTTTGCAGGATCTATTGAAACTTAGGTTCACTTCTCAATGTAGAGAAAATTCAGAACAGATATTGGAGAAGCTCCCAAATAACTCAGACAAGTGTTATAACAAAATTGGCAAGGCACCTTAACCTTTGATTTAACTCACCCAGTAGTCACTCGTGGTAATCCTGAAGGCTGGGAACTACTCTGAGGAAAGAATCTGGAAATGGCCCAGATCAGAGCCTCTGCCTCAGAAGAACCTCTGTTTCCAATGTGGACAACCTGGGCATTGAACAATGCCCATGACTGACATCCTCATATCCTCCAGTGGGGCCTTGTCCCCAATGTGGAGTTGGCAACTAGAGACAAAATAGAATGCACTGAGCTCTAAAGAGAGCTCTGGATTTCTGAAGTCTATGCTGGCCTTTGAAATTGAGGATTGATAGAGCCTGAGACCCCCAATGGCTTTCCTTGGACATCTGACAACCTCACTGGACAAGTGTCAGGTAACCCTTCAAGTGACTAACATTAATTTCTGTCTAAATCAGAGGTTAAAGTTGTTTCTAAAATATATTCATAAAAAATAAGAAAAAATAGTAGTAAACAGGTTGACTGAGCATGGGACAAGAGAGAAAATTATAAGACCTAGCCAGATGGGAAACATCTTGTAGCCACCCCAGACTCTGTCCTCCTGTCCTCACCTTCCTAAACTCAGAAGGAGAAAAAATTGTGCCCACAAGCAGTAGGCTACTAGAGGACCCAAAAGATGATTGCTGTTACCAGATGGCAGGTCAATAGTCCTGAGGCCCTCAGAAATGAAGATTTTCTACTCATAATTCAGCCTCCAGCAAGCAAAGCTAATGTGGCAGGAGAGTTGAGCCCTTCCTTCAGAGGATTCCGCATGGCTACTGGGAACTAGATATTTCAGGGGACAGGAGAAATGAAGATTTTCTACTCATAATTCAGCCTCCAGCAAGCAAAGCTAGTGTGTATCTACTGAATCTGCTGCACCAGCGATCACAACAGAACGGCAAACAGATTCTAGAACATCTCTGTCTGCTTGCTCCTGAACATTGAGGCTTAACTCCAAGAATTTGAAAGAAACACACCATCCATCAGATGACAAGAAATCACCGTCGGATCACGAGAAATATGGGAAAACGAGAAAATACCTCTCCTCCAATGGAAAAGAGTAACTCTCCTTCATCCACAAGTAGTTCGGTGAAAGTCATGGAAATGTCTGATAAGGAATTTAGAGCATTCATAATGTCAAAGCTAACAGAGATAGAAAAAAAGAGAGATAATGAACTGCTAAAGAGAAAGGAGAAAGAAGTTGCCGAGTTCCAGGAGATGAGGAAATTCTTGCAAAATCTAAAAGAGGAATTACACACTTTACAAAAGACTCAAACGGAACTGCTAGAGATGAAGTCTATAATACAAGAAGTCAAAATCTCCCTTGAAAGTATTAAAAGCAGACTAGATCATTCAGAAAATAGAATCTCAGATGTAAAAGAGAAAATGGCTGGCTTAGAAAAATCCACCACGAAGACTGAGAAAATGGCCCAAAAATTTGAGAATGATATGCGAGAAGTACTGGATACCATCAAACGTCTTCCAGAAGGTGAAGAGACCCATAAAGGCATTGATAATCTATTCCATGAAATCCTGCAAGAAAACTTTCCAAACCTAGAGAGGCAATCCAAGATCCAGTCCCAGGAAATACAAAGGACCCCAAATAAAATCAACCCAAGAAGATCTTCTCCAAGACACATTATAGCCAGGTTGACCAAAGCCGCAGACAAAGACAAGATACTAAGATTGGCAAGAAAGAAACATCCAGTTACCTACAAAGGACATCCCATCAGGCTAACAGCAGATCTCTCATCGGAAACAATGCGAGCAAGGAGAGAATGGGAAAATATATTCAAAGTGTTACGAGAGAAGCAATTTCAGCCAAGAATACTGTACCCAGCAAGATTATCTTTCAGGTGGGAAGAAAAGACAAGAACATTCTCAGATAAACAAAACCTGAAAGAATTTACCAGCAACAGACCAGATCTCCAAGAAGTTCTCAAGGGTGTGTTGTATCAAGAAAATTAAACACAGACACATGGAAATAAGAGTCCAAAAACTATGAAAGTGGCCAACTTAATCATAGGGACAAGTCTGGACTTGAATATTATATCCCAGAATTTAATCAGGAAAATTGAACCAGAACAGAAGATAAAAGTATATGAGACTGATAGGTTCATGCACCTACCATTTGAACAGAATCCTAACTTGTTTCCTGGCTTTAAGCAAAGTTCCTTGGCACTTCTTTGAGTTAAGTTAAAACTGGTTTTCTTAGTAGTAATGAGTGAACTCACCATTGAAAGTAGTTAGATTATGTAGGAAATTGTGTGATCAATGCAACATGGGTGGGAATGGAATGAAGGACAATTGTAGACACTGGAGGTGGTGTGAGAGGAGGGTGGGAAGGGACAGAGGGTCAGAAAGAGGGGTGGAAGTAATTCTAGGAACTAGTAATGGAAAATTTTTTGTAATGTACATGATTGTGTCACTATGCAGTGTGTACTGGATGGGAGATTGCATTTTGTATGCTGTGATGAAGCTTAGGAAAGGAATGTAAATTGAGTTAGAAAAAAAGAAAAGTTTCAGAAAAAAAAATATATCTATTCAATGACTGCAGTAGGATATGTAGCCCCAGCTAGGTGCTACTTTATAGGATGCATAAAGTAAGACTTGTGTTCATGGAAATGTGTGTATCACCTGTGTTTGCTATGAGGGTATTTGGATTGATTAGGGTCTTTGGTGATACAATAAAATGTGAGGAGAAAACAGTATAGAAAGCAAACATAGATACCAGAGACAGTGTGGGAGGAGAGTGGGAGATGGGAGAGGGTAGGAGATAGGGAATCAAGGATGGGGGGGAAGCAAAACATACAGAAGACAAGAAATGGAAGATCATTTGCTGACAATAACATGTTTGTTGATGTGCTTGATTGAGACAATATATTGTGTACTTTGGATGGAAAATCTCATTTTGTATGCTGTAATGATGTTCAGGGAATGAATGCAAATAAATAAATTGAAAAAAAAATAGTCCTGAGGCCCTTCAGTGAGTCATCATAGATCAGGTATACCAGATTACTCATTTGAGAAAAAACAAAATTTGTTAAGCTGGTTAGGAGAAAAATACTTTGTGTCTAGTCTAGATAGCCTTATCATTGGTGTCTTAAAATGTGTTGCTCATACACAGGTAAATCCTAAACCCTCAGGCAAGGTTCCCTTAGGAATCAAATCCCAGAGGAAAAACTTGGGAACATTGGAAAAAATCTATGGTGTCTAATAGTTCAGTCTCTAGATAAAATGAGGCTAGTTAATGTAAGACTAGCCTGGTTTTGCTTTTCTTTAAAGAAAAAGAACACCTTAAATAAATAGCCTTATTTCTATAAATAGCCTAAAACAATAATTAGACAAAATGAGTTAAATGTAAATGGAGTAAAGTAATTGAACTTGTCTGTTAGATTAAGGCAATTTTTAATGTTAAACTTGTAAAGATAAAAACAAAGAAAACAAGATAAAAAAATGAAAGAAGGGTTGTGACTGTAAAAATAGATTTCTAGTGGAAAAGGTTAAAAGAAAAAGTTTTTATAGAGAAGAAATTTGTGTAGTAAGTTTTTGTCTGAAAGTAGAATGACTATCTCAGAACAGGGGGAAAAAGAGACAAAAACTAAAAGGTGTAAAGCATGTTGTTGAAGATTTATGTTACAAAAGTCTAAGAGAGTTACAAAAATTAATCAGGTTATTGTTCTAAAGCTAATTGTACTATCTTTAAATGTTATATACAGTAAAACAACTAGAAGAGAGGAGCCACATCAACTAGTCAGGATGGGGCCTCACATAGTTGTAAAGTTAGCCTGTGAGTCTGTCACACCAAAGCCAAGAGGACTGCTTCCATGGACTCACCAGGGCCTTGGTACATAAGGATAGGCCAAGAAGGTTCTTTTGAAAGTGCTTTGGGGACCAGAGAGCAACAGCCCTGCTCTGGTCACACCAGAGGATGATTACAGTAAGTCAGGCATTGTCAGGTGTATGGTTCAGCAGCTCCACAACTAGATGGTCAGAGAAAAGACAGGCTGCTGCTGACTCATGGGACAGTTAGAGTGGCCTCTAGTAGTCGGCTCTTTGACCCTTGTCCCTGTTAAGTCCTCTATCAACCGTGCTTCTAATTTTAACTTTTGGCTCTAGTTTACTTAGTTTTCTTATGATGTGTCTCCCACAGGATAGAAGCCTTTAAATATTAGAGACTAGTTACCTCTAGACCTAGAGCCCAAGTATACCAGGCACTGCACTGCCAGAATGACTTTCCTTAACAGATATTTGAGGAGACTCAAAAAGAAAAAATGATATGGTTTCTGTTTTTGAAGAAATATTTTTACTTCCATAAGTACCTAACCAAATGCTGTCCTGCTTCTGTAAACAGCTTGCATTGTCTCGGAAAGCACTATATCACGATCTCCCTATAAGTGACTTAAGCTAGTGGTTGCATATTGTGAACATCAGCCCAAGACAGTCTGACCAGACACTCTCCTGCATGTGAGCAACTGTGCCCAGCAACTGGAGACCATGGACTTTAAATTTTGTAAAATTTTTATTTGCCAAAAGAGACTATCACCTTACTCTCTGGCTGATGCTGAGGAATCAATGATTTGATCTCCATGAAAGAGAAGTGGATAATGAAGCAGGCATGACTCCATTTTGGAGGAATGCCTCCAAGAGAAGTGGGGAGTGAAGCAGGAGTGACTCTATGTTGGAGGAGTGCCTTCATTATGAACTGTTAAATTCCTAGGACTGGAAACCTGCCCTTTCCCATTTTGTCTAATAGTAAATAGAGTGATTAACATTCCTATTGTCCTTAAAACTCCACTCCTCCAGACTTTCCAGGACTGCCAGCAGGCAATAGCGTCTCCTGCAAGCCTCTGGCCAGCAAGGGATACTGAGGGAGGGTCACCTCTGACCCCCACCCCACTTCCAGACCCCCAGGTCCCAGACTCCACCTTCTAGACTTTCCAGGACTGCCAGCAGGCAATAGCGTCTCCTGCAAGCCTCTGGCCAGCAAGGGATACTGAGGGAGGGTCACCTCTGACCCCCACCCCACTTCCAGACCCCCAGGCCCCAGACTCCACCTTCTAGACTTTCCAGGACTGCCAGCAGGCAATAGCGTCTCCTGCAAGCCTCTGGCCAGCAAGGGATACTGAGGGAGGGTCACCTCTGACCCCCACCCCACTTCCAGACCCCCAGGCCCCAGACTCCACCTTCTAGACTTTCCAGGACTGCCAGCAGGCAATAGCGTCTCCTGCAAGCCTCTGGCCAGCAAGGGATACTGAGGGAGGGTCACCTCTGACCCCCACCCCACTTCCAGACCCCCAGGCCCCAGACTCCACCTTCTAGACTTTCCAGGACTGCCAGCAGGCAATAGCGTCTCCTGCAAGCCTCTGGCCAGCAAGGGATACTGAGGGAGGGTCACCTCTGACCCCCACCCCACTTCCAGACCCCCAGGCCCCAGACTCCACCTTCTAGACTTTCCAGGACTGCCAGCAGGCAATAGCGTCTCCTGCAAGCCTCTGGCCAGCAAGGGATACTGAGGGAGGGTCACCTCTGACCCCCACCCCACTTCCAGACCCCCAGGCCCCAGACTCCACCTTCTAGACTTTCCAGGACTGCCAGCAGGCAATAGCGTCTCCTGCAAGCCTCTGGCCAGCAAGGGATACTGAGGGAGGGTCACCTCTGACCCCCACCCCACTTCCAGACCCCCAGGCCCCAGACTCCACCTTCTAGGTAGGTAGCCAGGATCTCCTTGAGGCGGGTTTTTTTTCTTTTCTCTTGAACTCCCTGCATTCCCTTGTTAACACCTAGCCTCCTTCTCCCCCCAGACTTTCCAGGACTGCCAGCAGGCAATAGCGTCTCCAGCAAGCCTCTGGCGAAATCGCGCGCCGCGCTAATGCGCGGCATGCGACTTTTTCTTTATTTTTCTGTGTTGTCTTTCCTTTCGTTGCTTATTGTCATCTCCTCCTTATTTTTTACCATGCCAGACAGACTAGACAGGTCTAGAATCATATATCTGAAATTTCCTAGGAAGGTAAGTGTCTTTGGGATCCTCCCTATTACTGATACCCTTTGAAAAAGGAGATACTGCTTGTTAGACACTTCTGTAGAGTTCCCCTCCTGAAAACACATTGGTAAAAAAAACAGAAGAGAGACTTCAACAAATAGCTATTCCCATCAAAAAGGAAAGACTCTTACTTCTCGTGGGACAAAAGTTCTCCCAAGAAGTCTTTAAAAGGGAAGTAATCCTCCAATGGCTAAAAGTAGAAAAAGAGCCTCAGGTCTGAATAAACAAGGAAATATGTCTCCAACAAAGGAAAATGCCCCTCCATGTCTCGTAAATATGGAGGACGTTACCAAAATGACAGACACAGAATTCCGAACATTCATGGTGACCAAATTCTGTGAATTGGAAACAAAAAGAGACAACGAACTACAGGAAATTAGGAAGTCCTTCCAGGATATGAAAGAAGAAATGGATACTCTGAGAAAGAATCAGGTGGAACTATTAGAGATAAAGTCTATAATGCAAGAAATCAAAAACTCTCTGGAAAGTATTAAGAGCCGATTAGACCATGCTGAAGATCGAATCTCTGATGTAGAAGATAAAACCTCTGATCTAGAAAAAAACTACAAAAAGATCGAGAAAATAACTAAAAAACATGAGGATAATATACGAGAAATACTAGACTCTATTAGACGCCCAAGCATCAGAATAATCGGCATCCCAGAAGGTGAAGAAACTAATAGCGGAATGGAAAATCTATTCCATGACATCTTGGAAGAAAATTTCCCAAGCCTAGAGAGGCACCGAACCATCCGGACCCAAGAAATACAAAGGACCCCAAATAGAATCAACCCCAGAAGATCTTCCCCAAGGCACATCTTAGCCAGGCTGTCTAACGTCACAGAAAAAGACATGATACTAAAACTGGCAAGAGAGAAACGAGAAATAACTTACAAAGGCCATCCCATAAGACTAACACCAGACCTCTCATCAGAAACAATGCAAGCAAGAAAAGAATGGGAAGACATACTGAAAGTGTTAAGAGAGAAACAATTTCAGCCAAGACTATTATACCCTGCAAGATTATCCTTCATTTGGGAAAAAAAGATTAAAATCTTCTCAGACAAACAAAACCTGAAAGAATTTGCCAACACCAGACCAGCTCTTCAAGAAATCCTGAAGAAAGTACTGTTCCAGGAAAACTAAAGACGCAACAGCCAGAAACAAAGAAATAACAGGCAACTAAGACAATGGCTAACTTAAATGTCGGTACAGACCCTATAACATCGATAATAACATTGAATGTTAATGGGTTAAATTCTCCAATCAAGAGACACAGACTGGCTGAATGGATAAAAAAACAGAAACCCTCTATCTGTTGCCTACAAGAAACCCACCTCATGGAAAAAGACATACATAGACTGAAAGTGAAGGGTTGGAAAAAGGTTTTCCATGCAGTTGGGAACCAAAAAAGAGCTGGAGTTGCGATACTAATTTCTGACAAAATAGGCTTTAAAACAAAAAGTGTCCGAAGAGACAAAAAAGGGCACTATATCATAGTAAAAGGCTCTATAGATCGAGAAGATATAACGCTTATTAATATCTATGCTCCTAACACAGGAGCACCCAAATATGTGAAGGAAAGATTGTTAGATCTGAAAGGGGAGATAGACTGCAACACACTAATTGTTGGAGATCTCAACACCGCATTATCCCCTCTGGACAGATCATCTAGGCAAAAAATAGGTAGAGAGATCAAGGATCTAAATGATACCATAAATCAATTGGACTTAACAGACATCTATAGAACTTTCCACCCAAAAACCACAAGATATAGTTTTTTCTCACCCCGACATGGAACTTTCTCGAAGATTGACCACATCATAGGACACAAAGCAAGCCTCTGCAGATTCAGAGGCATAGAAACTATTTCCAGCATATTCTCTGACCATGATGGAATTAAACTCGAGTTTAATTTCAAGAGAAATCCTAAAAAATACCTAAAAACATGGAAACTAAATAACCTACTCCTGAATGACTCCACTATTACCGAAGAAATAAAGTCTGAAATTAAAAGATTCATGGAAGCCAATGACAATGAAGATACAAGTTTCCATAATCTTTGGGACACTCCCAAAGCAGTCATAAGAGGGAAGTTCATAGCAATTAGTGCACATAAGAGGAAGACAGAGAAAAGGCTAATGGATCACCTAACATCAAGCCTTAGAGAATTGGAAAAGCAACAGCAAAAAAATCCAAAAAATTACAGGAGAAAGGAAATAATAAAGATCCGAGCAGAAATAAATGAAATAGAAAATAAACGTACTATACAGAAAGTAAGTGAAAGCAAAAGCTGGTTCTTTGAAAGGATAAACAAAATTGATACCCCACTAGCGAGACTTATTAAGAAGAAGAGAGAAAGGAACCAGGTGAATCAAATCTGCAATGAGGCTGGTAACATAACAACAGACATAGTAGAAATTCAAAACATCATTAGAGGATACTTTGAACATCTATACGCTAAGAAACAAGATAATCTGGATGAGATGGACAAATTCCTGGACAAATATAATCTACCAAGAATGAGCCAGGAAGAAATAGAAAGTCTGAATAGGCCCATAACAAGCCAGGAGATTGAATCAGTAATAAGTAACCTCCCAACAAAGAAAAGCCCTGGCCCCGATGGATTCACCTCTGAATTCTACAAAACTTTCAAAGAAGAGTTAACTCCCATTCTGCTCAAATTATTTCTAAAGATCCAAAAGGGTGAATCTCTCCCTAATTCATTCTATGAAGCCTCTGTCACCCTCATCCTCAAAACAGATAAGGACAGGACAAGGAAGGAAAACTATAGACCAATATCTCTGATGAACATAGACTCAAAGATTCTCAACAAGATACTAGCAAATCGTATTCAACAACTTATACAGAAGATCATACACCATGATCAGGTAGGCTTTATTCCAGGAATGCAAGGTTGGTTCAACATACGCAAAACCATAAATGTAATACACCATATTAATAGGAAGAAAGACAAAAACCATATGGTCATATCGATTGACGCAGAAAAAGCATTTGATAAGATACAACATCCCTTCATGATCAAGACTCTTAGCAAAATCGGCATAGAAGGGCCATTTCTCAATACAATAAAAGCCATCTATGAAAAACCCATAGCGAACATCATCCTGAATGGAGAAAAGCTGAAAGCTTTCCCACTAAACACAGGAACAAGACAAGGATGCCCACTTTCTCCTCTCCTTTTCAATATAGTACTGGAAGTCCTCGCCAACGCAATCAGAAAAGAGGAAAAAATAAAGGGCATTCGAATAGGAAAAGAAGAGGTGAAACTCTCTCTATTTGCAGATGACATGATTGTATACATAGAAGACCCAATGGTCTCCATGGAAAAACTACTGGAAGTAATACATGGATTCAGTAAAGTTGCAGGATATAAAATCAATATACAGAAATCGATAGCATTTCTATATACGAATAACAGGCAGACTGAGATAGAACTGAAAAAACTTATTCCGTTTACCATAGCTACTAAAAGTATGAGATATTTAGGAATAAATCTAACCAAAGAAGTTAAAGACCTCCACAAGGAAAACTACGAGAAGGTAAAAAAAGAAATTGAAAATGACACAAAAAAATGGAAGGACATCCCATGTTCATGGATTGGAAGAGTTAATATAATCAAAATGGCAATTCTACCCAAATTAATCTACCTATTTAATGCAATGCCAATCAAAGTACCAGACACATTCTTCACAGATCTAGAAAAGACAATCTTAAAATTTGTCTGGAATCATAAAAGACCCCGTATTGCCAAAGCACTTCTACACAAGAAGAATGGAGTGGGTGGCATCTCAATCCCCGATCCAAAAATATATTACAAAGCTGTGGTAATAAAGACAGCATGGTATTGGCACAGAAACAGACATGTGGACCAATGGAACAGAATAGAGTCCCCAGAAATAAGTGCCCAAACATACAGTCAACTGATCTTTGACAAGGGGTACCAGTCAATCCAGTGGGAAAATGAAAGCCTCTTCAGCAAGTGGTGCTGGAGAAACTGGACTTCCACTTGCAGAAAGATGAATCTGAACCCCTACCTCTCTCCTTTGACAAGAATCAAGTCAAGGTGGATCAAGGATCTAAATCTAAGACCTCAAACTATAAAGCTGCTCCTGGAGAATGCTGGGGAAACTCTGGGAGACATTGGTGTAGGGAAAGACTTCCTAAAGAAGACACTCAAAGCAGAGTCCATCGTCCACAAAATAGACAAGTGGGATTACATCAGACTAAGAAGTTTCTGCATGGCCAAAGACACGGTAGTTAGTGTGAATCGACAGCCCTCAGAATGGGAAAATATTTTTGTAAATGTTGCATCAGATAAGGGACTGATAACCAGAATACACAAGGAACTAAAAAAGGTGTTTGGAAAAAAGATGAGCAACCCTATCAAAAGATGGGAGAAGGAGATGAAGAAAACACTCTCTAAAGATGACATACGAATGGCCAAAAGGCATATGAAAAAATGTTCAACCTCCCTCATCGTAAAGGAAATGCAGATAAAAACAACAATGAGGTACCACCTAACCCCAGTCAGATTGTCTAATATTAAAAAAACAAAAAATGATAAGTGTTGGCGGGGGTGTGGTGAAAGGGGAACTCTTTTACACTGCTGGTGGGAATGTAGATTGGTCCAACCACTGTGGAGAATAATTTGGAGATTCCTCAAAAATCTACAGATAGATCTGCCATATGATCCAGAGATCCCACTCCTCGGTATCTACCCAAAGGACAGAAGAATCCTTCATTGGAAAAGTGCTTGCACATCGATGTTTATTGCGGCACTATTCACAATTGCTAAGTCATGGAACCAACCCAGATGCCCCCGTATGGAGGAATGGATTGAAAAACTGTGGCACATATACTCTATGGAATACTACTCAGCCATAAAAACCAACAGAGCCCTGGCTTTTGACAGAAAGTGGAAGAATATGGAAGATGTACTGCTGAGTGAGGCAAGCCAGGCTATGAAGGAGAGACATTGTATGTCTCCACTTAACATATACCGTTTGTCTGCATTCTATGTCTGAAACTGATTGACTAACAGTTGAACAAACACAAGAGATGGGTGTGAATGTCACATGAGGTGTATGTGGAGGAGTGGGGCCCAACGAAAGACATTTGGAGAAGGGATACAGAGGTAGAGCATTGACGGGATGGGGAGGTGTGGTGTTATCTGTTGAAGATATTTCGATCAACGGGTCTGGGGAGAAATGTTCACATATCGAAATGGTCTCATTGTAAGCCAAACAATATGATTGAAAGTATATACAAAAATAAATAAAGTAATTAATTAAAAAAAAAAAAAAAACTCCACTCCTCCTAGTTGCCTTAAGATAAGGTTCAGTTACTGGACCTTGCTCAGAGCCATAAAGACTATTGAGAGTCCATTGAATTTAAGTAAAGATAGAACATACCCTAGGGATGATTAACCTGCTTACCTGCTTGTTCTGCCTCTGTGATGCACTTTTGTTTGCTTTTACATTGTAAAACCCTACCCCCCACCCTTTCAAGCCCACTCTTTGTCCTCTTGAATTCTCACATCATCCAGGTGTGATTGTGCACTTTTGGCCTATATAAGCTCCTTTCTCCTTTCACTTGGGACTGCTGGGTTTTGAGAGACATGAGTCCCGCAATATGCCGCTGGCTCAATCAATAAATTCCAATAAAATTGGTTATATCTGGATGTCCTCTTATTTCTTGCTGAGTAGACTATAACAATATAAGTTAGATAATCAGGAGGTTTAGCCATAACAGTGAAAGTTTAAATTATAATTGCATTCGTCAGCTAGAACTTTTGTAAAGCCAATAAGACAGATACTTTGTAAAACCTACAAACTGGGTTTGGCAGCACTTAGCTACTCCTTACAGGATCTACTGGGGCTTAGGTTCTCTTCTCAGTGTAGGATCTCTCACACCTCAGAACAGATCTAGGAAAATCCCCAGGTAACTCAGGAAAATGTTATTAAAAAATTGGCAATTCACCTTAACCTTTGATTTAACTTTCACTTAAAGAGCACTCAAGATTCATTTGATAATCCTGAAGACTGGAAATTTCTCCCGAGGGCAAGATCTGGAAAAAGCCTAGATCAGAGTCTTTGCCTTGGAAAAGACTCTGTTTCCAATGTGGGAAGCCTGGGCACTGGACAATGCCCATGACTGGCACTTCCCATGTTCCTCACTAGGGCCTTGTCCCCAATGTGGGATTAGTCACTAAGGACAGGAATACCCTGAGCTCTGAAGGGAGTTCAGGACTTCTGAGTCCATGCTGCTCTGTGAATTTGAGGATTAATGGGGCTCAAGACCCCAATGGCTCCCCTTGGGCATCTGGCAATCTACTGGATAAACCTCAGGTAACCCTTAAGGTGATGAATAAGAATTAAGTTGTATTTAAAAAATAATTTCTGTCTGAATCAGAGGTTAAGGTTGTTTCTAAAAACACAATAATAGGAAAAGGAAACAAGGAAATATAATAGCAAGCAAAAAATGTGCCATAAAAGGAAGGTTACAGTGGTAAAAATAAAGTTTTAGTAAAACGGTTAAAAGGAAAGGTTTTAACTTAGAAAGTATTTTGTGTGGTAAAGTGTTTGTCTTTAGGAAAATGGCTAAGGCAGAGGAAACAGGCAAAAACTACAAGTCCTCAGCAAGTTGTTAAGGTTTCAGTTATATTGGAAGAGTCTTAGAGTTAAAAAATTGGATAAAATTAAAGTTTTGTTCATAACTCTTCTAAAGCTTATCGGATTAATGTTATACTGTCAGTTAAAATTATGGATATTAATTTTAAGTCCTATAATAGTTAAATTTCTTTGTCTATTACGTCATTATAATAATGAACTGATCTTCTCTTTTAAAATCCATCAAATTACAAAAGGTGGTTGGGACAGTCTCTATTGAACACCCATCATGACTTCTAGCATGGGCCTCTAGATAGACCTCTGGCAGAGGATCCTTAACTGCTGCCTACCCCCTTCATTGCCCAATTTCATCAGGAAGAAGAACAGTCTTTGACCCTTTAACAGAAGTTAGGGTATGGGCTTAAAATGGAATCACAAAATTGCTAAGTTTTGAGATGGAGGCAATGATTGACTTAGGCAGCATGAGCTAGACCGAAAACAAAGGCCTTTTCAAGGTCCCACCACATTACAGAAAGAAGATGGGATAATGGTTTTTATGGTCCAAAGCTTCTAGACAAAGAATCTCCGGACTTTGGTACCCACTCCAAAATTAGGAAAATAATTGGATCCATCCAGTATGTGCCCTTCCCTGCCAGGAAGGGAATGCATGTATAAGCCCCACCTAGAGCCAAAGTCCAGACAAAGCCCTTCCTGACCCCTTGCCACAGTTCTTCCTCAGCAACCCATTTTCTGGAACCCCTCTGTTCTTGGGAGCTCAGTTTTTCCTTCCCTCTCTTTTAATAAATTCCTGCTTTGATACACCTACAAAAAAGAAAAAGAAAGGGAAAAAGAAAAGGAAAATAAAGGACTCCAGCAGGTGGCATAGTGGTTAAAGTGATGAACTCCCACAGTCGACTGTGGTTCAAGTCCCAGACCCAGTGGCTTAAAATTTATGCCAGGCATGTGTTCATGCATGCCCAATATCCTGAGAGGAGAATGGAAGAGAAGGGATTGTGGCATCGCCCACTCTGGGGGATGATTTCTTGCTTTCTGTCTCTCCAGTGAGTGCACACACCTATACTAAAACTCTCTCTCTCACACAAAAAAAAGAAGGTAAGGAAATCTTTCTCTCTCTCAAAAAAAAAAAAAAAAAAAAAAAAAAAAAAGAAAGTAAAGAATAAAGACTTATTCAGTTCTTATTTTTGGAAGTTTAAGGAAAAGGGTTTGTACCTGGTAAGTATCTTCTTGTTGGTGGGGATCCCTGCAGAGTCCCAAGGTACATCACATGGGAAGAGAGTTAGAGCTTGTACCTGTGTCTCTTCTCTGGTCTCTCTCTTCTTATAAATCTAAAAGTATTTAATCATGAGTGCCCTACCCTGATGACATCATCTAATCCTAATCACCTCCCAAAGGCTCCACAAGTGCAGCATTTGCACCCTTTATATTCTTCTCTGAAATATAAGCTCTTTCATCTATTTGTCAAATGTCACTTTCCACACTTACCTACTCGCTTCCTAAATATTCACCTTGAGTGGTGACTTTAGAAACATCCACCTTATCTAATGCCCCTGCTGGATGGGTGTGACAGATATAGAATCAAAGCACTTTGCCTATGTGGGTGAGACCATATCTACAGGTAAAGATGATGCAGTCTGGGAGCTGATCATTATCAATCTTCATTTACCTTGGGATCAAAAGGGTTTTGACTACAGAGGAATCTTTATTGGCCTTGGAAACCCAGTTTCCAGAGTTGTTCATTAATGTCAAATCTGGAGAAACTTTCCTTTGAGAAAATTGTCTATAGATGGTGTTGAGGAATAAAATAATCAAATAAACAGAAGGAACAATGATTTGAAAGTGAAATAAGAGAATTACTTAAACCTCCAGTCATTTCCCTGCCTCCTAAAGTCATAATATCTTGAACATTGGATGTATGTTCATAACATTTCATAGTCCTTAACAGGAAATGTGTATGTGTATCACACATGCACAGGTTCTGCTTCACCACAGTTTGGTCTACCTTTATCTCCCACAGTGTACTGGAGCTTTTTTCTTTTCTTTTTGGCTAATTTTTATACATATATTTTAAATTATGTTCCATTTGTAGAGTAGCATATAGTTTTCTTTCTTTTTTGGGGGGGCAAACTTTATATTTAGAGCAGTTCTCAGTAAAAATTACAGAGAATTACTCTGAACTGCCCTATTCCCACATAGGCACACCACCCCTACTATCAACATTCCACCCCACAGTGGTACATTTGCTACAATCAATGAATCTATGCTGACTCATCATTATCATCCAAAGTGCATAGTTTACATTATGGTTTATTTTTGGTATTGTACATCCTAAGTATATAACATGTATCTACAATCATAATATCATACAGAGTAATTTCGCTGCTCTAACCCTCTGTTCTCTACCAATTTATTCCTCCTAAGCTCTGGAAACCACAGGTTTGTCTCCATGCATTTGACTTTTCTGGACTGTCATGTATTTTTAATCATAAAGTATATAGCCTATGTATATTGATTCCTTTCACATAGTAATATGCATTTAAGTATCTTCCATGTCTTTCCATGGCTTTCAGTGCTGAATGATATATTTTATTTGAATGTACCACAGTTTATTTACCTATTCACCTACTGAGTGACATCTCTTACTTCCAAGTTTTGGTAGTTGTAAATAAGACAGCTATAAATACCCATTTGTAGGTTTTTGTGAAGACATAAGTTTTCAGTTCATTTAGTTAAATACAAAAGAATGCAATTACTGAATCAGATAGTAAAACTATTTTAAATTTTGTAGGAAATTGCCAAATTATTTCCAAAAGTGGCTATAACATTTTGCTTTTCCACCAGCAATAAATGAGAGTTCCTGTTGATTTATATTCTCACCATAATTTGTGTTATTAGCGCCATAGATTTTGGCTATGTATGTATGGTCAAAATGTGATAGGTATGTAGTGGTATCTCATTGTTGCTTTAATTAACAATTCCCTAATGATATGCAAACATATTTTCTGATGATTATTTGACATGAAGTTTATTTCCTTTTATGTAGGGTCTATGCAGGTCTTAGCCCATTTTATTTTTAAATGAGGCTCTCCATATTCTTATTCAATTTTAAGATCTGTTTATGTATTTTTACAATCAGTTATTTATTTGATGTATCTTTTGCAAATATTTTCTCTCAGTCTTTGGGTTATTATCTCATTATCCTGACAGTCTTTTTCAGAGGAGAAATTTTTAATTTCAATGAATCCCATCTTATCAATGATTTCTTTCATGGGTTATGTCTGTAATGTTTTATCTAAAATGTTGTCACAATACACAATGTCATTAAGGTTTTCAGCTATGAATTCATAGTTTTGCATTTTACATTTAGGTCTATGATTGATTTGAGTTAGTAATTGTGTAGGGAGCAACATCTGTGTTGAGGAGCCAATAGGTGGCATAGTGGTTACATTGCTGGGCTCCCACATGGCTGACCATGGATCAAGTCCCAAACCTGGAAGCTTGAAAATCAGGCCAGGTGCATGTACATGAGTGCACAAGATCCCAGGAATAGAATGGAGGTGAAGGGATTACAGTGTGGCCAGCCCCACTGGGGGTATGCATTACCCACTCACTGCCTCTGTCTCTTTCTCCAGACAGCATACATGTCCTCTGGAAAAAACTCCTAAAAAACCAATTTGTATTGAAATTCATTTTTGTATGTGAATGTTAAGCTGTTCTAGCACTATATGTTGGACAGACTATCATTGCTTCATTGTATTGCCTTTGCTTTGTATTATTTGTTCAATTTCTGGGTGATCTATCCTGTTCCATTGATTAATTTATCTATTCATTTTTTTCAGTCTGTCTTGATTACAACAGCTTTATAGTAAGTCTTTTTAAATATACTTTTTATTTCAATTTTTTATATATTAAATCACATATGTTGCTTAGCTTGCAGAGTGAATATTCCAACATGTATACATTTCTCACCAATCCAGTTGAGAATACTTAACACGTTACCCTCAACAGATAACAACCCATTTATTTGTCTCATAAATGCTTTGCCTCTCTATTCTTCTTCTTAATGTCTTTCCTCACACTCACCTAGCCTCTTCCCACACTGTATCTATATTTATAAGCATTTTCTATATTCTCTAGTCATTCAGTTTTGGCCAGAGAGTGCAGACACTTGGTATATATTAAGTGGAGACACACAATGTCCCTCCTTCATTGCCTGGCTTGATTTACTCAGCATAAATCTTCCATGTTCATCCACTTTCTGTCAAAAACCAGGGTCTTGTTTTTTTATGGCCTAGTATTCTGCAGAGTATATATGCCACACTTTTTCAATCCATTCATCTGTTCATAGGCATTTGGGGGTTGGTTCCATGTCTTAGCAATTGTGAATTATGCTGAAATAAACATCAATGCGCAAGCATTTTTTTGACTAAGGGTTCTTCCTTCTGTCCTTTAGATAGATACCAAGGAGTGGGATTGCTGGATCATATGGTAGTTCTATTTGTATATTTTTGAGGAATCTCCATATTGAGATTTTTGAGATTATTGACTGTGCTTTGGGGATCTTATTTTAAAAGTCTTTGCTTATTCCAATGTTTCCCAGAGTTTCCCCAGTGTTTTCTAGTTTTCCCAGTGTTTTTCAGCAGTAGTTTTATAGTTTAAGGTCTTAGGTTTATGTCTTTGATCCACATTGAGTTGATTTTTGTCAATGGTGAGAGGTAGGGGTTCAGATTCATTGTTCTGCAGGAGGATATTCAGTTTGCCTAGGACCATTTGTAAAAGATTTTTTTTTTCCAGTGGGATTGACTGGTACCATTTGTCAAAAATCAGTTGACTGTATGTTTGGGAGTTTATTTCTGGGACTCTATTCTGTTCCATTGGTCCACTTGTCTGTTTCTGTGCCAATACTATACTGTTTTGATTATCATGGCTTTATAGTGTATTTTTGGATCTGGGAGTGAGAAGCCACCCACTTCACTCTTCTTGTGCAGGATTGCTTTGGGAATACAAGGTCTTTTATGATTCCAGACAAATTGTGTGATTGTCTTTTCTAGATCTGTGAAAATGTCTCTGGCAATTTGTTTGGAATTGCATTAAATATATAAATTTGGGTAGAATTGCCATTTTGATTATATTAATTCTTCCAATCCAGGAACATGGGATATCCTTCCACTTTTTTGTGTCATTTTCAATTCTATTTTTTAGCTTCTCATAGACTTCCTTGTGGAGGTCTTTAACTCTTTGGTTAGTTTTATTCCTAGGTATCTTATACTTTCTGTGGCTATGGTAAATGGAATTACTTTTTTCAGTTCTAACTCAGTCTGCCTGCTGTTCATGTGTAGAAATGCTATAGGTTTCTGTATTTTGATTTTGTATCCTGCAACTTTACTGCATTCATTTATTACATCCAGGATTTTTTTTATGGGTACCATTGGGTTTTCTGTGTATACAATCATGTCATCTGTGAATAGAGAGTTTCACCTCTTCTTTTCCTTTTTGAATGCCATTTATTTTATTCTCTTTTCTGATTGCATTGGCAAGGACTTCCAGTACAATATTGAAAAGGAGTGGAGAAAGTGTTAATATGGTATATTACATTTATGGTTTTATGTATGTTGAACAAACCTTGCATCCCTGGAATAAAGTATACCTGGTCATGATGTATAATCCTTTTAAATATGTTGTTGGATACAATTTGTTAGTGTCTTGTTGAGAATCTTTGTGTCTATATTCATCAGAGATATTGGCCTGTAGTTTTCCTTTCTTGTGCTGTTCTTATCTGTTTTGTGGATAAGGGTGATGGAGGCTTCATACAATGAATTAGGGAGAGTGTCACCCTTTTGGATCTTCAGAAATAATGAGCAGAATGGGAATTAACTCTTCTTTAAAAGTTTTGTAGAATCCAGAGATGAAGCTATCAGGACCAGTGCTTTTCTTCATTGAGAGGTTATTTATTGCTGATTCAATCTCCTGGTTTGTTGTGGGCCTATTCAGACTTTCTACATCCTTCTTGCTCAATTTTAGTAGATTATATGTGTCTAGGAATTTGTCCACCTCATTCAGATTTTCTTGTTTGTTAGTTTATATTGTTTATAGTATTTTCTAATGATATTTTTTATTTCTATTATGTCTGTTGTTATATTGTCTGCTTCATTGCAAATTTGATTTACCTGATTTCTTTTTTGCTTCTTAATTTGTGTAGCTAGTGGCTTATTGGTTTTGTTAATGTTTTCAAAGAAACAGCTTTCCCTTTCATTTTTTTTTTAGAGTTTGTTTGTTTATTTTCTATTTAATTTAGTTCTGCTCATATATTTGTTATTTCTTTTCTCTTGGAGTTTTTTGGATTTTTTTCCGTTGCTTTTCCAATTCTCTGAGGCATGATGTTAGGTGGTGCATTTGCCTTCTTTCCATGTTCTTATGTTCACCAATTGCTATGAACTTCCCTAACTTATTAATGCTTTTGCAGTGTCCCAAATATTATAAAAACTAGTGTTCTTGTCATTGGCTGCCATGAATATTTCAATTTCAGTCTTTATTTCTTTAGTAGTTGTGAAGTCATTCAGGATTAGGTTAGTTTTCATATTTTGTGTATTTTTGAGTATTTCTCTTGAAATTAATATCATGTTTAATTCCATCATGGTCAGAGAAGTTGTTGTATATAGTTTCTATGCTTTTGAATCTGCAGAGGCTTGCTTTGTTTCCTATTATGTGCTCAATATTCAAAAAGGATCTATGTGTGGGTGAAAAAAAGTGCATATCATGATTTTTGGGTGGAAGGTTTTATAGATGTCTGTCAAGTTAATTAGATTATGCTATCAATTTGATACTTTATCTTTTTACTTATTTTTTTTTTTTTGTCTTGATGTTCTTCCTAGAGAAGACAGTAGGTCATTTAGGTCTCCAACAATTAGTGTGTTGTAGTCTATCTCTCTTTTTAGATCTAACAGTCTTTCCTTCATGTATTTGGGTGCTCCTGAGTTAGATGCCTAGATATTTATAAGTATTATTTGTTTTTGATGTATTAGCCCTTTTACTACTATACAGTGCCTTCTTTGTCTTCATTCAACTTTTATTTTAAAGCCTATTTTGTTGGAAATTAGTACCATGACTCTAGCTCTATTTTGGTTCCCATTTGCATGGAATACTTTTTTTTTTTCCCATCTCTTCACTTTTAGTCTATATATGCCTTTATACATGAGATGTGTTTCTTGTAGGCAAAAGACAGAGGGTTTCATTTTTATTTCCATTAAATCAGTCTTTGTGTCTTGATTGGAGAATTTAATTAATTAACATTCAATGTTATTATCGATATTTCTGGACTTGTCCCTACTTCTAAGTTGGCCATCATATTAGTGTCTTTTTTTTAATATATTACCCATATCTGTTACATTCTTTATTTTTATCTGCTGGATCTGTACATTTCTGAAAGACCTATAAGTTTTTAAAAATACATTTATGGATTTATCATTTCCTGTTTATATATTTCGAACAAATATTACCAAAGTGATATTATGAAATGTAAAAACCACATGGCTGTTAAAATAATAAAGATATATATTGGCATTTATGAAGGAACTACCAAAAGTTCATGAAAAATATATATTATGAAAAAAACTATGCATCAATTTCAGAACATTTAGCACCAAAATAAACTTATATGTACTTTTATTCCATTTTTGCATGAACTTTTTGCAATCCACTTGTACATCTTTTTATGCATTTTGAATTATTTTTTGGTTGGAATTTTCACTAGGAAATGGCCTTTAAAGCAAAGTTGGCCTTTTTTTTGGAGAGGTTTTTGCTATAGGGCACATGCACTCGCCAGACAGACAGAGAGAGACAGAGAGACAGAAAGCGAGAAATCGCCCCCCGGGGGATGGCCATACTGCAATCCCTTCTCCTCCATTCTCCTCTCGAGATCTTTGGCATGCACACACATGCACCTGGCGTAGGTTTAAGCCACCGGGTCTGGGACTCGAACCGCGGTCGACTATGTGGGAGTCCAGCGACATAGCCATTACGCTAACTGCTGGTCCTGGCATTTTTGTTTTTTTTAAACTTCATTTTTTGAATTTATTTTTTATATACATTCAATCACATTGTTTAGCCTACAAAGTGAACATTTCAATATGTGAACATTTCTCCCTAGTCCAGTTGATCAAAATATCTTCAACAGATAACACCACACCTCCCCATCCTGTCAATGCTCTGACTCTGTATGCCTCTTCTAAATGTCCTTCCCTAGGCCCCACTCCTCCAAACACACCACATCTGGAATTCACACCCATCTCTTGTGTTTGTATATCTTTTAGTCAATCAATTCCAGTCATAGAGTGCAGACACTCAGTATATATTAAGTAGGGACATACAATGTCTCTCCTTCATAGCCTGGCTAGCTTCACTCAGCAGTAAATCTTAAATATTCTTCAACTTTCTGTCAAAAGCCAGAGTTTTGTTGGTTTTTATAGCTGAATAGTATTCCATAGAGTATACGTCCCACAGTTTTTCAATCCATTCATCCGTATGTAAACATTTGGGTTGGTTCCATGTCTTAGCAATTGTGAATAGTGCCGCAATAAACTTCGATGTGCAAGCACTTTTCCAATGAAGAATTCTTCTGTCCTTTGGGTAGATACCGAGGAGTGGGATTGCTGGATCATATGGTAGTTCTATTTGTAGATTTTTGAGGAATCTCCAAATTGTTCTTCACAGTGGCTGGACCACTTTACATTCCCACCAGCAGTGCAAAAGAGTTCCCCTTTCACCACACCCCTGCCAACAGTTATCATTTTCTGTTTTTTTCAATCTTAGACATTCTGACTGGGGTTAGGTGGTATTTCATTGTTGTTTTGATCTGCATTTCCCTTACAATGAGGGATGTTGAGCATTTTTTCATATGCCTTTTGACGATTTGTATGTCACCTTCAGAGAGTTTTTATTTCAACTCCCTTTCCTATCTTTTAATAGGGTTGATCATCTTTTTTCCAAACAGCTGCTTGAGTTCCTTGTGTGTTCTGGTTATCAGTCCCTTAACTGATGCACAATTTACAAAAATATTTTCCCATTCTGAGGGCTGTCAATTCACACTAATTACTGTGTCTCTTGCCATGCAGAAACTTCTTAGTCTGATGTAATCCTACTTGTCTATTTTGGGGATTATTGACTGTGCTTTGGGGGTCTTATTTAAGAATTCTTTCCCTACATCAATGTCTCCCAGAGTTTCCCCAGTGTTTTCCAGGAGCAGTTTTATATTCTGAGGTCTTAGATTTAGATTCTTGATTCACCTTGACTTGATTTTTGTCAGAGGTGAGAGGTAGGCTTTCAGATTCATCTTTCTGCAAGTGGAAATCCAGTTTTTCCAGTACCATTTGCTGAAGAGGCTTTCCTGTTCCCACTGGATTGACTGGTACCCCTTGTCAAATATCAGTTGACTGAATGATTGGGAATTAATTTCTGGGGATTCTATTCTGTTCCATTGGTTCACCTGTCTGTTTCTGTGCCAGTACCATGTTTTTTTGATTACCACAGCTTTGTATATATTTTTGGGTCAGGGAGTGAACTGCCACCCAGTTCACTTTTCTTTCGTAGAATTGCTTTGGCAATACGGGGTCTTTTATGACTCCAGATGAATTTTATGATTGTCTTTTCTAGATCTGTGAGGAATGTGTCTGATACTTTGATTGGCATTGCATTAAACAAGTAGATTAATTTGGGTAGAATTGCCATTTTGGTTATATTAGTTCTTCCAATCCAGGAATATGGGATGTCCTCCCACTTTTTAATGTCATTTTCAATTTCTTTTTTTACCTTCTCATAGTTTTCCTTGTGGAGGTCTTTAAATTCTTTGGTCAGATTTATTCCTAAATATCTTATACTTTTGGTGGCTATGGTAAATGGAAGAACTTTTTTCAGTTCCATCTCTGTTTGCCTGTTATTCGTATATAGAAATGCAATCAGTTTCTGCATATTGATTTTATATCCTGAAAGTTAACTGTAATCATGCATTACTTCCAGTAATTTTTACATGGAGACCATTGGGTTTTCTATGTATACAATCATGTCATCTTCGAATAAAGAGAGTTTCTCCTCTTTTCCTATTTGAATGCTTTTTATTTTTTACTCTTTTCTGATTATGATTTCAAGGACTTCCAGTACTATATTAAAAAGGAGTGGAGAAAGTGGGCATCCTTGTTTTGTTCCTGTTTTTAATGGGAATGCTTTCAGCTTTTCTCTATTTGGGATGATGTTCGCTATGGGTTTTTCACAGATGGCTTTTATTGTGTTGAGAAATGGCCCTTCAATGCCAATTTTTCTGGGAGTCTTGATCATGAAGGGATGTTGTATCTTATCAAATGCTTTTTCTGCATCAATTGATATGACCATATGGTTTTTATCTTTATTCCTGTTAATATGATGTATTACATTTATGGTTTTGCATATGTTGAACCAACCTTGCATTCCTGGAATAAAGCCTACCTGATCATGCTATATGATGTTTTTTATAAGTTGTTGGATACGATTTGCTAGTATCTTGTTGAGAATCTTTGCGTCTATATTCATCAGAGATTTGGGTTTATAGTTTTCTTTCCTTTTCCTGTCCTGATCTGTTTTAAGGATAAGGGTGATAGAGGCTTCATAGAATGAATTAGGGAGACATTCACCATTTGGATATTTAGAAATAACTTGAGCAGAATGGGATTAACTCTTCTTTCAAAGTTTTGTAGAATTCAGAGGTGAATCCATCAGGGCCAGGGCTTTTCTTTGTTGGGAGGTTATTTATTATTGATTCAATGTCTTGGCTTGTTATGGGTCTATTTAGTCTTTCTATATCCTCCTGGTTCATTCTTTGCAGATTGTATTTGTCTAGGAATTTTTCCTTCTCATCCAGATTGTCTTGTTTCTTAGCATATAGATGTTCAAAGTATTCTCTAATGATGTTTTGAATTTCTACTTTGTCTTATATTATCACCTTTATTGTAGATTTGATTCACCTGGTTCCTTTCTTCTTCTTAATAAGTCTCACTAGTGATGTATCGATTTTGTTTATCCTATCAAAGAACCAGCTTTTACTTTCATTTATTTTCTGTATAGTACTTTTATTTTCTATTTCATTTATTTCTGCTCAGATCTTTATTATTTCCTTTCTCCTGGAGTTTTTTGGATCATTTTGTTGTTGCTTCTTCAATTCTCTGAGGCATGATGTTAGGTGATCCATTAGTCTTCTTTCCGTCTTCCTCTTATGTGCACTAATTGCTATGAATTTTCCTCTTCTGACTGCTTTAGCAGTGTTCCAAAGATTATGGAAACTCGTGTCCTCATTGTCATTGGCTTCCATGAATCTTTTGATTTCAGTCTTTATTTCATAAGTAACTGTAGAGTCATTCAGGAGTAGGTTATTTAGTTTCCATGTATTTGATTATTTTTGAGTATTTCTCTTGAAATTAAACCCAAGTTTAATTCCATCATGGTTAGAGAAAATGCTGGGTATAGTTTCTATGCCTTTGAATCTGTAGAGGCTTGCTTTGTGTCCTATTATGTGGTTAATCTTTGAAAAGTTTCCATGTGGGGGTGAGAAAAAAGTGTATCTTGAGGTTTTTGGATGGAAAATTGTATAGATGTCTGTTAAGTTCATTTGATTGATGGTATCATTTAGATCCTTTATCTCTTTATCTATTTTTTGTCTGCATGATCTGTCCAGAGGGGATAGTACAGTGTTGAGGTCTCCAACAATTAGTGTATTGCAGTCCATCTCCCCGTTTAGATCTAACAGTCTTTCCACATACTTGGGTTCTCCTGTGTTAGGTGCATAGATATTTATAAGCATTATATCTTCTTGATCTATTGTTCCTTTTACTACAATATAGTGCCCTTCTTTGTCTCTTCGAACAAGTTTTGTTTTATAGCCTATTTTGTCAGAAATTAGTATCGGTCCTCTTTTCTGGCTGGAACCATGGAGGGTGTTCAAGAGAAGAAAAAGAAGGTTCCTGCTGTGGCACAACCCAAGAAAAAGGCTCCTGCTGCCGCAGAAGTCACCAAGGAAAAGATTCCTGCTGTGCCTGAAACCCTTAAGGAAAAGCGAAGGAATTTTGCAGAGTTGAAGATCAAGCACCTGAGATAGAAGTTTGCTCAAAAAATGCTTCAAAAGGCAAGGAGGAAGATTTTCTATGAAAAAGCTCAGCACTATCATAAGGAATATAGACAGATGTACAGAACTGAGATTTGCATGGCCAGGATGGCAAGAAAAGCTTGAAAGTTCTATGTACCTGCAGATCCCAAATTGGCATTTGTCATCAGGATCAGAGGTATCAATGGAGTGAGCCCAAAGGTTTGAAAGGTTTTGCAGCTTCTTCGTCTTCACCAGATCTTCAATGGCACCTTTGTTAAATGCAACAAGGCCTCAATTAACATGTTGAGAATTGTGGAACCATATATTGCATGGGCGTACCCGAACCTGGAGTCAGTAAATGAACTGATCTACAAATGTGATTATGGTAAAATCAATAAGAAGCAAATTGCTTTGACAGATAACTCTTTGATTGTGCTATCTCTTGGTAAATTCGGCATCATCTGCATGGAGGATCTGATTCATGAAATCTATAATGTTGGAAAATGCCTCAAAGAAGCAAATAACTTCCTGTTACCCTTCAAATTATCTTCTCCATGAGGTGGAATGAAGAAAAATACTACCCATTTTATAGAAGGTGGAGATGCTGGCAACAGGGAAGACCAGATCAACAGACTTATTCGAAGGAAGAACTAAGGTATCCACCATGATTATTTTTGTAATCTTGTCAGTAAATAAACAGTGGCTGTTTTCAGACTGCAATAAAAAAAAAGAATTTAATATCGCAACTCCAGCTCTTTTTTGATTCTCATTTGCATGGATAACCTTTTTCCATCCCTTCACTTTTAGTCTATGTACGTCTTTATCCATGAGGTGGGTTTCCTGTAGGCAACAGATAGAGGGTTTCTGTTTTTTTATCCTTTCAGCGAGTCTGTGTCTCTAGATTGGAGAATTTAATCCATTCACATTCAATGTTATTATCGATGTTACCGGATCTGTCCGAACGTTTAAGTTGACCATTGTTTTAGTTGGCTTTTATTCCTTCGTTTCTGTCTGTTAATTCTTTAGTTTTCCTGGAACAGTACTTTCTTCAGGGTTTCTTGAAGAGCTGGTCTGGTGCTGGCAAATTCTTTCAGATTTTGTTTGAGAAGATTTTAATTTTTTCCCCCCATATACAGGATAGTCTTGCAGGATATAATCTTGGTTGAAATTGTTTCTCTCTTAACACTTTCAATACATCTTTCCATTCTTTCCTTGCTTTTATTGTTCCCACTGAGAAGTCCGGTGTTAGCCTGATGGGATGACCTTTGTAAGTCACTTCTCATTTCTCTCTTGTCAGTTTTAGTATCATGTCTATCTCTGGTCTTGGACAGTCTGTCTAAGTTGTGCCTTGGGGAAGATCTTCTGGGATTGAGTCTATTTGGGGTCCTTTGTATTTCTTGGGTCTGGATGCTTGAGTGCCTCTCTAGACTTGGGAAATTTTCTTCCTAGATTTCATGGAATAGATTTTCCATGCCTTAGTTTCTTCACCTTCTGGGATACCAATTATTCTGATGTTTGGACGCCTTATGAAATCTAGTATTTCTTGTATATTATCCTTGTGTTTTCTTGTTATTTTGTCTATCTTCTTGGTGTTTTTTTCCTAGGTGAGCGATTTTACTATCAGCATCAGAGATACGATCTTCAGCATGGTCTAATCGGCTTTTAATACTTTCAAGGGAGTTTTTGATTTCCTCTATTACAGACTTGACCCCTAATAGCTCCATCTGATTCTTTCTCAGGTTGTCCACTTCTTCTTTCATATCATGGAAAGAGTTCCTAATCTCCTGGAGTTCATTGTCTCTTTTCTGTTCCAACTCATAGAGTTTGTTCACCATAAACGTTTTAAATTCTTTCTCTGACGTTTTGGTAACATCCTCAGATTTTAGGAGAGATGGATGGGAGTT
Organism: Tupaia tana; assembly: GCA_026018925.1. Taxonomy (NCBI): domain Eukaryota; kingdom Metazoa; phylum Chordata; class Mammalia; order Scandentia; family Tupaiidae; genus Tupaia; species Tupaia tana. The sequence continues at coordinate 126,042,856 of JAKSZU010000003.1, forward strand.
ACTCTGTTCTTTTGACGGAGACGTATTCCCTGGTTTATTAAATCTCAGGCTCTTCTTCTACTTCTAGCCATTGGGAGATGTGTTCAATGTTGAATACCTCTTAGGAGCAAGAATGCTTCTCTTTAACTGTGAATTAATGTATGTGGAAGTCTCTCTTCTGTTGTGTTTAGCGATGTGGTCTCAAGAGGTGTACTCTATTTAGGTTTCTGAGAAGTAGTATTCCGGAATTCACAGGTGGTTCAGTACAGGGGGGATTCCAGGGGACCTTATAAAACTAGGGAATTTCAGAAATGTGATTCCAGATCTGTTTAATGTCTCTGACATGGTGGAGAATGAGGAAAAAAGAATAATCTTAGAGGAAAGAAAAAAATATACAGTGGATTAAAGGAAAACCTATTTGCCAGGGACTGAGAGATGGAACTGGGGTACTACTGGAAGGCAGTGGTCTCTGTGTGGGACAAGTGAGAGGAGGGAGACAGGGAATTAACAAAACAAAAAGGCAGAGCAGAAAATAAAAGTAATAATCCTTCCTACCTCTCTAGATAATGGGGTTCCTGGACTTGGGAGCTTGGAAGTGGGGTGGGGGAAGTGGGGCCACTGCCTCAGTTTCCCTAGGTGGCCAGGAACCGAGAGGTGGAACTGGGGCGCTCCTGGAAGGCAGAGGCCTCTCTCTCATCTTGGTGTTTTTTATTCCCTTATTTCTGTCTCCCTATTCTTTAGCTTTCCTGAAACAGGACTCTCTTCAGAGTTTCTTGAAGAGCTGGTCTGGTGTTGGCAAATTCTTTCAGGTTTTGTTTGAGATTTTTATCTTTTTCTCCTATATGAAGGATAATCTTGCTGGATATAATAATCTTGGTTGAAAGTGTTTCTCTCTTAACACTTGCAATATGTCTTCTCATTTTTTCCTTGCTTGCATTGTTTCCATTCAAAGGTCTGCTGTTAGCCTGATGTGACATCCTTTGTATGTCACTTAATGTTTCTCTTTTGCAAATTTTAGTTTCTTGTCTATATCTGTGGTTTTGGCCAGTTTGGCTAAGATGTGTCTGGGAGAGGATCTTCTTGGGTTGATTGTGTTTTGAGTCCTTTGTATTTCTTGGGCCTGGATGTTTGAATGTTTCTCTAGACTTTGAATGTTTTCTTCCTGGATTGCATGGAATAGATTTTCCATGCCCTTATTAGTTTCTTCACCTTCTGATATACCAATTATTTGGATATTTGGATGTTTAATGGAATGTATTATTTCTCGTATATATCCTATTTTTTTGGTTGTTTTATTTATCTTTTTGTGTTTTTTTTTGTTGTTGTTGGTTAGAGGTTTTTATCTTCTACATTCAGTATTTGATCTTTGGCATGGTCGTTTTTGCTCTGAATATTTTCGAGAGAGTTTTTGATTTCCATATTACAGACTTCATCTCTAATAATTCCATGTGATTCTTTTTAATAGTGTCCATTTCTTCTTTAAAATCATGGAAGGACTTCCTCATTTTCTTGATTTTGTTGTCTCTTTTCTGTTCCAATGCATTGAGTTTTGTCACTATGAATGTCTTGAATTTTTTCTCTGACATTTTGGTAACTTCTTCTGTTCTTTTCAAGAGATGGAGAGGATTTATTGTGTTCTTTTGTTGGATACATATTTTCTGGTTTCTTCAAACCTGAGGCTCTTCAACTTCTAGCCATTAGGTAATGTATTCACTTTTGGATACCTTTTTGGAGAATGTTTCTGCCACTGTGAACAAGTTTTCTTCCCTTTTGCTGTAGATTGATGTATGCTGAAGTCTCTCTTCTGCTTTGTTTAGCAATGTGGTTCTCACAAGAAGAATCTTCTATTCAGCTATCTGAAGAGCAGTTTATCCATTCTTGCAGGTGGTTCAGTAAAAGCAAAGAGCCTAGGGAGCCTCACAATACTGAAGGACTTGAAAACTATAATTCTAGACGTGTCTAGTCCCTATGGGTGGGTAGAGGTTGAAGAGAAGATGACAATATAAGAAGGAAGAAAAAAAGAGTATGAAAGAGAAAAAGAAAAAGTTGTGTGCCATGCATGTGGCACATAATTTTGCCAGGGAGCTGCATACAGAACTAGGCTCTGCTGGAGAGCTGGGGGCTATCTATAGAGTAAGGATATGTAAGTAAGAAAATAAAAAAGAGAAAGAAGCAGTCCAGGAAGGCAGGGAGGAGGGGTGTCTGATGTTGGGAGAGCTGGGCTGGGGTTGGAGCTGGAGCTGGGGTCAGTGCCAGTGAAAGGCTCTGCCTGTTTCCCTGTCTGGGTAGGGAGCTGCAGATGGAACTGGGCTCTGCTGGAGAGCTGGGGGCTGCCCTTTCTGGGAGGAAGAGGGAGGGCTCTGGGGTTGAGAGAGCTAGTCTGGGTCTGAAGCTGGAGTTGTAGTCAGGGCCAGTGGAAGAGCCTGCCTCAGTTTCCGTGTCTGGATTGGGGACTGCAGATGGAACTGATTTATTGTAAGTCTTGAAGTCAGGTAGTGCCCTCCAACTCTGCTCTCCTTAAATAATGTATTGGCTAATCTGACTCCCCCCTCCCCCTCCGAGGGTATGGTCATGCCACAGTCCCTTCTCCTACATTCTCTTCTCAGGATTTTTGCCATGCACACACACATGCCCAGCATGTTTTAAGTCACCAAGTCAAGGACTCAAACTGTGGTTGACTAAATGGGAAACTTGTGATGTAACCATTCTAACAACTGCTGGTCTCTGTATTTTTTCTTATCCATAAATTTTGAATATATTTCGTTCAGTATATACATCTTTTAAAAAATTTTAAATTGTGTGCGTGTGTGTGTGTTTGGAATGCTCCAAATATTTTTAAATTCCAGAGGGGTCAGGGAGATAAAAAGTTTATACTTTAATTTAAAAAATTAACAAACTGCTGAACCTATCAACTCAAAGGAAAACAGAAATCCTTAAATCTGGAAGACAAAGCATAGAAGAAAATCTGTAATGTTTGTCAAAAGTAATAAAATTCTATTTCACCAGTTCAGTCTCATGTAATTAATCTCTCTTCTGTTTAATTCACAGTGTGGTCCAATCTTTCCATTTAAATACTGGAAGTTAACATTTAACATTATTATTGACATTTCTAGACTTGTACCTACCATTTAGTTGGCCATTTTCTTGGTTGTTTTTCCTCTTATTTCTGCCTGTCTGTCTTTAGTTTCCCTGGTATTGTACTACGTTCAGAACTTCTTGAAGAGCTGGTCTGGTGTTGGTTAATTCATTCAGATTTTGTTTACATGAGTTTTTTTTAATCTTCTCTTGTCATATAAAGTATAATATTGCTAGGTATAGCATTCTTGGTTGAAATTGTTTTTCATTTAACACTGAATATATTTTCCCATTCTTTTCTTGCTTGCATTATTTCTGATGAGATGTCCAACTTTAGCCTGATGGGATAATTTTTGTAAGTAACGTGGCATTTCTCTTTTGTTAATTTTAGTGTCTTGTCTTTGTTTGAGGTTTTGATTAATCTGGCTACTATGTGTCTTGGAGAACAATTTCTTGGGTTAATTCTGTTTGGGGTCATTTGTATTTCTTTGGTCTGGATATTTGAATGCCTCTGTAGGTTTGGTAACTTTTCTTCCAGAATTTTATGGAATAGATTATCAATGCATTTATTACTTTATTCACCTTCTGGGATCCAGATGTTTGGGCATTTAATGGCATCTAGTATTTCTCATATATCCTTTTTTGGGGGGGTTATTTTCTCAATCTTTTTGGTGATTTCTTTCTAGATCAGAGGTTTTTTTCTTCTACATACAAGATTCAACTTCTGCATGGTATAATTGGCTTTTAATACTTTCAAGGGAGGCTTTTATTTCCTGTATTACAGCCTACATCTCTTACAGCTGTTTGATTCTTTTTTATGGTATATATATATATATATATATATATATATATATATATATGTATGTATTTCAAATCCTAGAAGAACTTCATTTCCTGGAACTTGCCATTTCTTTTTTATTGTATCTGGAGTTCATTGTCTTTCTTTTCTTGCATCTTGATTATTTTTTTCACTATAAAAATTCTGAACTCTTTCTCTGACATTTCCACAAGTTCCATTGTACTGTCTGTGGGTGATGAAGGGCTTCTTTTTTCCCTTTGGGGAGAGATATTTTTTTGTTTTCTCATATTTCTTGTGCCTCTGAAGTGATATATGGTCATCTGATGGATTATATATATTTTTTCCTAATTTCTTGGAGTTAATTCTGAGCATTAGAGGTGTGCACGAGGAGACGACCTGCAATATCTCTGCAGTTCTGTTTCCCCGATGCTCATCAAACAACCTGCACTCTTGTCATTGGAACTGGATATTACAAAGGCTCCCAGTTTGTAGAGAACAGGTGCACCCAGACTGAGCTGCAGGGTTCAACAGAGAGTTCAGAGTCATGTGGGAGAAAATGAGTTGCGTTTAGTCTGCAGTTCTATATTTCTCCCTGCTGCTCACTTTGCAGTCTCTCTTCACTTATTTTTGTCATTTGGTGGTGTATTCACTTTTGGCTAATTTGTTAGAGAATGTTTCTGGAACCATAAGCTCATATGCTTCATTTTATTGTGAGGCACTTCTATGCTAATTTTTCTCCTCTGTTGTGTTTTGCAATGTGGTATCCACAGAAAAAAGATTTGAGTTCAGATTTATGAAGATGAGTTTCTCCCTTTGTGCAATAGGTTCAGTGGGAGTTGAAGTTTTCTATGACCCTAAAACTATTCGGATGTTTGGCTACTGTGCACCTAGACCTAAGTATTTTATTTTAGAATACTAATGTAAACAGTTATTATTTTGGAGAGATTTTTGTTATAGGGTGTGCGCACTCACTAGAGAGACAGAAAACAAGAAATAAACTCTAGGTGAGTTGTGCATGCTACAATCCCTTCTCCATTCTTCTCTCCAGAGTTTTGGCATGCATGCACATGTGCCCAGTTTTAATTTCAAGCTGCCACATCTGGAACTTGAATCATGATCAGCCATGTGGGAGTCCAGTACCTTAATCACTATGCTACCTGCTGACCCTGGTAATGTGTTTTTAATTTTGAATTGTACTTGTTAATTGCTGGCATGCATGTAGAAAAGTGACTGACTTTTATTTATTAACCTTGACACCTGGCTGTAATTGCTTAGTTCCAGGATATTTTGTTTTATTTTATTCTTTTCTTGTCAAATTATTTGTGTTTTCTTTTTAAATTAATTTTAATCACTATATGTCTTTACAGCACACAAAATGAACTTTCTTAGCATAAATACACTGCATATTTATCCAGTTAAAGATATAAGCATCATTAACAGACAAACTCTCATTTTTGTGTCTGTTAAATGTTTTGCTTTTCTTTCTTTTCCCTTGATTCCCTCCCTGCACTCACTGCCCATATCCCTTCCACACTGTCTCTAGTATCCACAGCTTCTCTCCGTGCTTTTTTACCTTCAATCTTTTAAAAAAGAATTTATTTAATTTTAATAATAATTATTATTTAAAAAATTTGCTATAGGGCCCATGTGCTCACCAGAGAGAGATGGGTGGGGGAGAAGAGAGAAAGAGGAAAACGGAAAGAGGAGAGAGAGAGAGAGAGAGAGAGAGAGAGAGAGAAGAGAAGTTAAAAAGCAACCCACCAGTTCTGGTATTTGAACCATGGTAGGTCATGTGGGAGTCCAGCATCTTAACTGCCATGCCACTTGCTGGTCCCTATAACTTTCAATCTTTCAGTTTCTGCTATAGAGTGTAGACATTTGGTACAGATTAAGTATGGATATATAATGCTTCTCTGTCATAGTCTGGTTTACTTCAGTTAACATTAAATCTTCCAAATTTGTCTGTTTTCTATTAAATTCCAGGGGCTTGCTTTTTAATGGCTAAGTAGTAATTCCATCGTGTATATGTGCCACATTGCTTCAATCCATTCATCTGTTCTTGGACATTTGGTTGATTCCATGTCTGACCGATTGTGAATGATGCTGCAATTAACATAAATGTGCAAGTGCTTTTCCTATCCTAGAAGTAAAATTGTTGGATTGTATGGTAGTTCTATTTGTAGTTTTTTGAGAAATCTCCATATTGTTCTCCACAGTGGCTATACTAATTTACATTTCTACCAAGAATGTAAGAGTGTCAGTTGATGGCCACATGGGTGCAGCTGCACTATTACTGTGCTCTCTTCTCCTACTTGGCCTTAGTGTTCACAGGTGGGAAGAAAAACTGCCAGAGAAGAGGCCTGTGGTCATTGGAACACCCAGGCCTGAAGGAGCTGACACCAGGTTGGAGTGCTGCACCCCCAAAGGCATTAGTGTCTCTGTAACAGTTGTTGTAGCCCTGGTCCTCCTCTCTGATACATGAGATATGGTCTTCCCCCCTCCCACTGTGGAGGGCATGAACTCTCTTAAGGTAGACAACCTGACCTATTACACCTCACTCGACATGCTGACATATAGAAGTACGGGAGCATGGGTGACATGTACATCCTGCTGATCGCTATACTAAAGAGTCCAGTCCAGCTTCACCTTCATTTGCTTCCATGAGCACGACATCAAGGACACCATGGAGGTCATGGACTGGACTGCACTGGACTGCCACGAGCTGTGGGTGCAGATGGCATGCTACAGTCCCCTGGACTCACACCATAGCTGCTTGGTCTGCCACCTGGTAGGAATGAGGACAGCTGCATAGAGCGAATTCCCGCTCTTGGTCTCCATCAACCTCCAAGTCCAGATCTGTGGGAAGAACCAAATTCAAGTATTGCTGATCTCCAGATCTTAGAGACCAGGTGCCTGTCTAGATCTAATAATCCTCTCCACCTCCATCCCTCCCCTCTGTGTCCAGAAGAAAAATAAAGTTCATATTGCAGTCCAGGAGTCCCCTAAAGTCTCCAGAAGAGGAAGGAACAGTGTCCTCTTAAGAAAATGATGTATCATCTGCTCTCCTCTGCCCAGTCAGGCTGAATCTCAGTTCCAGTCCCAGTCCCAGCTCCAAACATCAGAGCACACTCCCCTTCTGTGAGCCAGAAAGGACTGGGCAGTTGCAGGCCTCTCAAACAGAGTCCATCTCAATCTGCAGCACCCTGCCCAGACAGGGAACCTGAGAAAGGGTTGAATCTCAGACCTAGCTCTAATCCTAGCTCCAAATCTCAGAATCCACAACCCTTCGCTCAGCCAGAAAACATTGTGAGGCTTGGAGAAGTATTTTTTTATTATTATTTTTCATTCAGTCACATTATTTAGCTTACAAAGTGAACATTTCAATATGTGAACATTTCTCTCCAGTACCATTGATAAAAATATCTTCAACAGATAACACCACACATCACTGTCCCATCAATACTCTGCCTCTGTATCCCTCCTCCAAATGTCCTTCCCCATGCCCCACTCCTAAACACACACCACATCTGGCATTCACACCCATATCTTGTGTTTGTACATCCTTTAGTCAATAGTTTCAGTCAAAGAGTGTGGACACTCAGCGTATATTCAGTGGGGGCATATAATGTCCTTCCTTCATAGCCTGACTTGCTTTACTCAACAGTAAGTCTTCCATATTATTCCACTTTCTGTCAAAAGCCAGGGTTTTGTTGGTTTTTATGGCTGAATAGTATTCTATAGAGTATATGTGCCACAGTTTTTCAATCCATTCATCTGTACAGGGGCATTTGGGTTGATTTTATGTATTAGCAATCATCAATAATGTTGCATTAAACATCGATGTGCAAACATTTTTCCAGTGAAGAATTCTTCTGTCCTTTGGGTAGATACCTAAGAGTGGGATTGATGAATCATATGCTAGTTCTATTTGTAGATTTTTGAGGAATTCCCAAATTGTTCTCCACAGTAGCTGGACTAATTTACATTCCCACCAGTAGTGTAAGAGAGTTCCCCTTTCACCACACCCCCACCAACACTTATTATTATTATTATTATATTTTTTTTTAATCTTAGACATTCTGACTGGGGTTAGGTGGTATCTCATTGTTGTTTTGATCTGCTTTTCCCGCATTATGAGGGATGTTGAGCATTTTTTCATATGCCTTTCGGCTATTCATATGTCATCTTTAGGAAGTGTTTTTTTTTCAGCTCCTTCTCCCATCTTGTAATAGGGCTAATCATCTTTTTTTTCAAACAACTGCTTGAGTTCCTTGTGTATTCTGATTATCAGCCCCTTATCTGATGCATAATTTAAAAAAATATTGTCCCATTCTGACGGTTCACACTAATTACTGTGTCTTTTGCCATGTAGAAACTTTTTAGTCTGATGTAATCCCACTTGTCTATTTTGGGGATTATTGACTGTGCTTTGGGGGTCTTACTTAAGAAGTCTTTCCCTATCCCAATGTCTCCTAGAGATTACCGGTATTTTCCAGGAGCAGTTTTATGTCGGTGTCCACCCCCAGGCTTGGTGCTATCTATGGAGGAAGCAGAAAGAATGAGACAAAGAGATAGAGTAGAAATGGACACAGGCAGCCTGAGCCTAGGTAGCCCAAGCAACTTATTTTGCCCAGACAAACCAGGCATCTTTATTTATAATACAGGGAGACATTACACATGTATATTTCATGGCACTTCATAGATTCATTGCCAGGTTACAGACAATAAGAAGCAGTTAACAAATCTATAAGGGCTTAGTCATACTGGGCCAAGTGTATCCCTTGGGGATAATCCCATCAAGAGAATGTCCCATTATCTTCTTTTCTAATGCAGAGAAACCTAGCTGTTGGTGTGGGGAAGAAGCTAAAGAACTTCTCCATAAGGAGTGCACCACCACAGCCAGAGAAGGCTAAAGAACCTTTCAGATGCAGAGCAGGGATTGGACTTTGCTAACTGGGGTCAAGGTGTCTCTTGAAGTCCATCATATGTGTCTGTTGTAATGCCCCTAGCAATTTCCACCCTTACTCTGTCTGCAGTGAGGGCCAAGGGAAGGGCAAGTTACAAGGTTCTGCCAAAGCCCAAAAGGACAGGTGGTGTTTGCTCAGAGCATGTCTCCACACCTCAGGTTTTCTCTCTAAATGTATTTCCACAGTTTTATACTTTGAGGTCTTAGATTTAGATCTTTGATTCACCTTGACTTTATTTTTGTCAGAGGTGAGAGGTAGGGGTTCAGATTAATCTTTCTCCAAGTGGAAATCCAGTTTTTCCAGCACCATTTGCTGAAGAGGTTTTCCTTTTCCCACTGGATTGACTGGTACCCCTTGTCAAAAATTAGTTGACTGAATGATTGGAGATTTATTCTTGTGGACTAAATTCTGTTGCATTGGTCCACCTGTCTGTTTCTGTGTCAGTATCATGCTGTTTTGATTACCACAGCTTTGTAGAATATTTTGGGTCAGAGAGTGAGAGGGCGCCCACTCCACTCTTCCTGTGTAGAATTGCTTTGGCAATACGGGGTCTTCTATGATTCCAGATAAATTTTATGATGGTCTTTTCTAGATCTGTGAAAAATGTGTCTGGAATTTGATTGGCATTGCATTAAATAAGTAGATTAATTTGGGTAAAATTGCCATTTTGATTATATTAATTCTTCCAATCCAGGAACATGGGATGTCCTTCCACTTTTTTGTGTCATTTTCAATTTCTTTTTTTATCTTCTCATAGTTTTCCTTGTGGAGGTATTTAACTTCTTTGGTTAGATTTATTCCTAAGTATCTTATACTTTTTGTGGCTATGGTAAAAGGAATAATTTTTTTTCACTTCTATCTCAATCTGCATGTTGTTCATATATAGAAATGCTATATATTTATTTATATTGATTTTGTACCCTTTAACTGTACTGTATTCTTGCATTACTTCCAGAAATTTTCTTATGGAAACCATTGGGTCTTCTATGTACACATGTCATCTGTGAATAGAGAGAGTTTCACCTCTTCTTTTCCTATTTGGATGCCTTTTATTTTTTTCTCTTTTCTGATTGTAATGGCAAGGACTTCCAGTACTATATTGAAAAGGAGTGGAGAAAGTGGGCATTCTTGTCTTATACTCATTTTTAGTGGGATAGCTTTCAGTTTTTCTCCATTGAGGATGATGTTCGCTATGGGTTTTCAATAGATAGCTTTTATTGTATTGAGAAATGACCCATGTATGCCGATTTTGCTGAGTCTTGATCATGAAGAGATGTTGTATCTTATGAAATGCTTTTTTTGCATCAATCAATATGACTATATGATTTCTATCTTTCTTCCTGTTAATATGATGTATTACATTTATGGTTTTGCATATGTTGAACCAACCTTGCACTCCTGGAATAAAGTCTACCTGTTCATAATGTATAATCTTTTTTATAAGTTATTGGATAGAATTTGCTAGTATCTTGTTGAGAATCTTTGCATTTATATTCATCATAAATATTGGTCTATAGCTTTCCTTCCTTGTCCTGTTCTTATATGTTTTAAGGATAAGGATGATAGAGGCCTCATAGAATGAATTAGGGAGAGATTTACCCTTTTGGATCTTCAGAAATAACTTTAGCAGAATGGGGGTTAACTCTTCTTTGAAAGTTTTATAGAACTCAGAGCTGGAGCCATCAGGGACAGGGCTTTTCTTTGTTGGGAGGTTTTTTTATTACTGATTCAGTCTCCTGGCTTGTTATGGGCCTATTCTTACTTTCTATATCCCCCTGGCTCAATCTTGGTAGATCATATGTGCCCAGGAATTTGTCCATTTCATCCAGATTGTCTTGTTTCTTGGCATATAGTTGTTCATAGTATCCTCTAATGATGTTTTGTATTTCTAGTTTGTCTGTTCTTGTTTTGCCTGCTTCATTACAGATTTGATTCACTTGGTTACTTTTTTTCTTGTTCTTTATATGCCTCACTAGTGGTGTATCAATTTTGTTTATCTTTTCAAAGAACCAGTTTTTACATTCATTTCTTTTCTGTATAGTTCACTTATTTTCTATTTCATTTATTTCTACTCGTATCTTTATTATTATTTCTTTTCTCCTAGAGTTTTTTTGCTGTTCTTTTCCAGTTCTCCAAGGCATGATGTTATGTGATCCATTTGCCTTCTTTCTTCCTCTATGTGCACTAAATGCTATGAAATTCACTCCTATGAGTGCTTTAGCAGTGTCCCAGTGATTATGGAAACTCGTGTCCTCATTGTCATTGAATTCCATGAATCTTTTTATTTCAGTTTTTATTTCATCAGTAGTTGTAGAGTCATTTAGGAGTAGGTTATTTAGTTTCCATGTATTTGAGTATTTTTGAGGATTTCTCTTGAAATTAAACTCAAGTTTAATTCCATCATGGCCAGAGAAGTTGCTGGATATAGTTTCTATGCCTTTGAATCTGTAGAGGCTTACTTAGTGCCCTATGAAGTGGTCAATCTTTGAAAAGGTTCCATGCGGAGATGAGAAAAAAGTATATCTCTTGGTTTTTGGATCAAAAGCCCTATGGATGTCTGCTAAGTCCATTTGATTTATGGTATTGTTTACATCCTTTATCTCTTTATCTATTTTTTGTCTAACTTATCTGTCCAGAGGGGATAGTGTAGTGCTGAGGTCTCCAACAATTAGTGTATTGCAGTCTATCTCCCCTTTTAGATCTAACAGTGTTTCCCTCACATATTTGGTTCTCCTATGTTAGGCACATAGATATTTATAAGCATTATGTTGTCTTGATCTATTGATCCTTTTACTAAAATATAATGCTTTTCTTTGTCTCTTTGAACAGTTTTTGTTTTAAAGCCTATTTCATCAGAAATTAATATTGCAACTCCAGCTCTTTTTTGGTCCCCATTTACATGGAAAACCTTTTTCCAACCCTTAACTTTCAGTCTATGTTTGTCTTTATCCATGAAGTGAGTCTCCTGTAGGCAAAAGATAGAGGGTATCTGCTTTTTTAAAAAATCCGTTCAGCTAGTTGTGTTTCCTGATTGGAGAATTTAATTTATTCACATTCAATGTTATTATCGACGTTACCAGATCTCTTCCGATGTTTAAGTTGGCCATTGTCTTAGTTGGCTTTTATTCCTTCATTTCTGTCTGTTGATTCTTTAGTTTTCCTGCAATAGTACTTTCTTCAGAGTTTCTTGAAGAGCTTTTCTGGTGTTGGCAAATTCTTTCCAGTTTTGTTTGTCTGAGAAGATTTTAATTTTTTCCCCATATAAAGGATAACGTTGCTGGATATAATAATCTTGGTTGAAATTGTTTCTCTCTTAATACTTTCAATACATTTTCCCATTCTTGCCTTGATTGCATTGTTCCCATTGGAAGATATGGTGTTAGCCTGATGTGATGACCTTTATAAGTCACTTCTCGTTTCTCTCACCAGTTTTAGTATCATGTTTTTATCTGTGGTCGTGAACAGTCTGGCTTAAATGTGCCTTGGGGAAGATCTTCTGGGTTGAGTCTATTTGGGGTCCTTTGTATTTCTTAGGTCTGGAAGCTTGAGTGCCTCTCTAGACTTGGGAAATTTTCTTCCAGAATTTTGTAGAATAGATTTTCCATGCTGTTATTTGTTTCTTCACCTTCTGGGATTCCAATTATTCTGATGTTTGGATGTGTTATGGAATCTAGTATTTCTCATATATATATATATATACATATATATATATATATATTTGTTTGTTTTGTTTTGTTTTGTTTTGTTTTTCTTTGTCTCTTTTTTCTTAAAGTTAGGTTAGGTTTGGGGATAGGGTTAGGGTGTAAGGTTAGGGTTAAGGTTAGACTTAAGTTTATTGTTATGGTTTGAATTAGACTCAGGGTTAGGTCAGGGTTGGGGCTAGTATTAGGGTGTAAGACTAGGGTTAGGATTAGGTCTAGTGTTTGAGTTAGGGTTAAAGTTAGGTTAGGTTTGGGGTTAGAGTTAGGGTTTAAGGTTAGGGTTAAGGTTAGATTTATTTTTTTTCCTTTTATATTTATTTATTTATTATATTTTTTATTTACTTAAAAAAATACATTCAAGACATACGTTATGATTGTCTAATCATAACGTTTGTCTGGAATCATAAAAGACCCCGTATTGCCAAAGCAGTTTTGCACAAGAAGAATGGAGTGGGCGGCAACTCACTCCCTGACCCAAAAATATACTACAAAGCTGTGGTAATCAAAACAGCATGGTACTGGCACAGGAACAGACAGGTGGACCAATGGAACAGAATTGAGTCCCCAGAAATGAATGCTCAAACATACAGCCAACTGATTTTTGACAAGGGGCACCAGTCAATCCTGTGGGAAAAGGATAACCTCTTCAGCAAATGGTGCTGGCAAAACTGGATCTCCACTTGCAGACAGATGAATCTGAACCCCTACCTCTCACCTCTGACAAAAATAAAGTCAAGGTGGATCAAAGATCTAAACCTAAGACCTCAAACTATAAAACTGCTCCTGGAAAACACCGGGGAAACTCTGGGAGACATTGGGGTAGGGAAAAACTTCTTAAATAAGACTCCCAATGCACAGTCTATGATTCCTAAAATAGACAAGTGAGATTACATGAGACTAAGAAGTTTCTGCATGGCAAAAGACACATTGATTAGTGTGAACAGACAGCCCTCAGAATGGGAAAATATTTTTGTAAACTATGCATCAGACAAGGGACTGATAACCAGAATCCACAAGGAACTCAAGCGGCTGTTCTAGAAAAAGACAATCAATCCTATTAAAAGATGGGAGAATGAGTTGAAAAAACCACTTTCTAAAGATGACATACGAATAGCTAAAAGGCATATGAAAAAATGCTCAACATCCCTCATTGTAAGAGAAATGCAGATCAAAACAACAATGAGATATCACCTAACCCCAGTCAGAATGTCTAAGATTAAAAAAACAAAAAATGATAAGTGCTGGAGGGGGTGTGGTGAAAAGGGAACTCTCTTACACTGCTGGTGGGACTGTAAATTGGTCCAACCACTGTGGAGAACAATTTGGAGATTCCTCCAAAATCTACAAATAGAACTACCATATGATCCAGCAATCCCACTCCTTGGTATCTACCCGAAGGACAGAAGAATACTTAATCGAAAAAGTGCTTGCACATCGATGTTTATTGCGGCACTTTTCACGATTGCTAAGTCATGGAAACAACCTAAATGCCCACGAACTGATGAATGGTTAGAAAAACTGTGGCACATATACTCAATGGAATACTATTCATCCATAAAAAACAACAAATCCCTGACTTTTGAAAGGAAGTGGATGAATATGGAAGACTTACTGTTGAGTGAAGCAAGCCATGCTATGAAGGAGAGACATTGTATGTCCCCACTTAATATATACCGAGTGTCTGCACTCTAAATGTGTATATATATATACATATATATACATATATATATTTGTATATATATATATGTATATATATATATATATATTTGAAACCATTCTGCTTCTGTTGTTATAGAGTTTTAAAATTATACAAAATTAAAAGACATATTTTGAACATTATCTTTAAAATTCAGTATTTTGAGATCTTGAAAGTTGTTTTTAAACTGTCAAGAATTATGGAGTATGAGCTAAAATTTTTTGCTATGTAAAGTAAATGTTTGTGGAAAAATGTAAAAATAAATAAAAAAAATAATAATTTAAAAAAATAAATAAATAAAAAAAATACATTCAATCACATTATTTAGTTTACAAGGTGATCATTTCAATATGTGAACATTTCTCCCCGGTCCTGTTGATCAAAATATAACAATACTACCTCCCTGTCTCAACAATGCTGTCTCCCTATCCCTCCTCCAAATGTTTTTCCCCAGGTTATTTTCTCTATCTTTTTCATGTTTTATTCTAGGTCCAAGGTTTTATTATCTACCTTGGGGATTCAATTTTCTGCATGATATAATCTACTTTCTATATTTTCAAGAGAGTTTTTGATTTCTTATATTACAGTCTTCATCTCTAATAGTTCCATCTGATTCTTTCTCAGTGTCAATTTCTTCTTTCATATCATGGAAGGATTTTCTAATCTCCTGTTGTTCATTGTCTCTTTTCTGTTCCAACTCATAGAATTTGTTCACCATGAATGTTCTAAATTCTTTCTCTGACATTTTTGTTACATCCTCAAATTTTAGGAGAGATGGAGGGTGGTTAATCTGTTCCTTTGATGGAGACGTATTTTCTGGCTTATTCAAATCTGAGGAATTTCTACTTCTATCCTTTGGAAGATGTATTGACTTTTGAATACTTCTTAGGAAAATGTTTCTTCTACTAGGAGCAAGTGTGTTTCCCTTTTGCTGTGAATTAATGTGTGTGGAAGGTTCTTTTCTGGTGTTTTTATAAATTTGGTCTCAAGAGGTGTACTTTATTCAGGTGTCTGAAGAGTACTTTCTTCGTATTCACAGGTGGTTTTGTACAGGAGAGGATCTCAGGGAACCTTATAATACTAGGAAATTTTAGAACTGTGATTCTAGATATGTATAATCTTTTTGGCAGGGCGTAGGATGAGGAAGATGAGATAATGTAAGAGGAAAAAAAAGAGTATAGAGTAATAATAAAGAAAAGTCATGTGCCAATTTTGCCAGGGGCCTAGAGGTGGAACTGGAAGGCTCCTGCAGAGCAAGGGCTGGTCTGTGAGACAAGGGAGAGAAGGGTATTAACAAAACAAAAAGGAAGAGCAAAGAAAAAAATAAAACCTGCTTACCTTCCTAGGGGGTGTGGTCCTGTTCTTTGGAGCCTGGAAGTGGGGCAGGGGCAGTGGTGCCTCTGCCTCAGTTTCCCTTGCTGGCCAGGAGCCTAGGGATGAAACTGGAGGGCTCCTGCAGAGCAAGGGCCAGTCTGTGGGACAAAGGAGAGAGGAGTATCAACAAAACAAAAGGAAGAGCAAAGAAAAAAATCTGCCTACCTTCCTAGGGGGTGGGGTCATGGTCTTGGGAGCTTGGAAGTGGGGCCTAGGCAGTGGTTCCCTTGTCTCAGTTTCCCTTGCTGGCCATGGGCTTAGAGATGAAACTGGATGGCTCCTGCAGAGCAAGGGCCGATCTCAGGCTTGGAGGAATCTTTTTCCAGCAGTGAACTGCCAGCAAAAAGAGAGAAATTGCTCTTTAGAAACCTAAATATAAAACTCCTGTGGGGACCACATTGCTAACCACAGCAGGAAAAAGACATTGGCAGAGAAATAATTCACAGAAAAAGGAAAGAAAATTATTCACAGGTGAAGAAACATTCTCCAAAGACTTATCCAAAAGTGAATACATCTCCAAATGACTAAAAGTCACAGAAGAGCCTCAAGTATCAAAAAAAACCAGGAAATACATCTTCATCAAAAACATAGTAACTCACTCCCACCTCTTGGACAAACAGATGTTACTGAAATGTCAGAGGAAGAATTCAGAAATTTTTTGGTGACAAAAATCTGTGAGATGGAACAGAAAAGAGGCAACAGACACCAGAAGATTAGGAAGTCCTTTCGTGATTTGAAATAAGAAGTGGACACAATAAAAAGAAACAGAGCTGTTAGCAATCAAGGCTGTAATACAGGAAATCAAAACCTCTCTGAAAAGTATTAAAAGCTGATTAGATCATGCAGAACATTGAATTTCAGATGTAGAATACAAAACCTCTAACCTAGAGGAAAAAAAAAAACACCAAAAAGTTAGAGAAAGTAACAAAAAAATGAAAAAAATATATAAGATACTACATTCCATTAAATTTCCAAACATTTAAATAATTGGTTTCCCAGAAGGTGAATAAACTAATAAGGACATTGAAAATCTATTCCATGAAATCCTGGAAGAAAAATATCCAAATCTAGACAAGCACTCAAAGATCCAGAGCCAAGAAATACAAAGGACCCCAAATAAAATCAACCGAAGAAGATCATCTCCATGACAGATTATAATGAGACTGCACAAAACTTTTAAAGAAGAGTTAAACCCATTTAACTCAGGTTATTTCTAGATATCCAAAAGGATGGAACTCATCCTAGTCATTCTATAATGCCTCCATCACCGTATCCCTAAAACAGACAAGTAAATGACAAGGAAGAAAAACTATAGACCAATATGTATAGTGAATATAGATGCAAAAATTCTCAACAAGATACTAGCAAATCACATCCAACAATGTATAAAAAAGATTATACATCATGGCCAGGTAGGCTTTATTCCAGGAATGGATGGATACACATACACAAAACCATAAACATAATAGACCATATTAACAGAAAGAAAGATAAAAACCATATGATCATATCAATTGATGCATAGAAAGCATTTGATAAAACACAACATCCCTTTATGATTAAAACTCTCAGATACAGCAGTTGGTGTAATGGCTATGTCGCTGGACTCTCATGTAGTCAACCATGGTTCAAGGCCTGGATCCAGTGGCTTAAACTCATGCCAGGTGTGTGTGTATGTGTGCCTAAGATTCCAAGAGGAGAATGGAGGAGAAGGGATTGTGGCATGGCCATACCCCCTGGGGGTGATTTCACACTTTCTGTCTCTCTGTCTCTCTGTGTCTTTCTGGTGACCACACGTGCCTTATAGCAAAAACCTTTCCAAAAAGAAAAAAAAAAACTCTTAGCAAAATCAGCATAGAAGAGTCATTCTTTAACACAGTAAAAGCTAGCTTTGAAAAACCATAGCTGAGCAGAGCCCCAGTTCTATTTCCAGCCTCCTGGCCAGCAAGGGACTTTGAGGCAGGGCCATTACTGGCCCAAACCCCAGCTCCAGCTCTTGCAACTCCAGAGTCCTCCCCTTTCTTTTGTTAATTTCCTACTCTTCCATGCCACACAGACTGACATCCACTTTCCAGCAGAGACCAGATCCATCTTCAGCCCCCTGGTGAAATCACACACTGCAGCATGAGACTATTTCTTTATTCTCCTTTGTACTTTCTTCCCTCTTATATTGTCATCTCCTTCTCATCTTCCACACTCCAAGTGGAACCAGACACATCTAGAACCACAGTTCTGAAATACCCTAGTATTGTAAGGCTCCCTGGGATCCTACCTTTTACTGAACCTCCTGCAAAAAAGGACACCTGAATAGAATACTCCTCTTGAGCCCACATTGCTAAACACAACAGAAGAGACACTTTGACACACATCAGTTCACAGCAAAAGGAAATACACTTGCTCCTAGTTGAAAAAATAATTCTCCTAAAATTTCCCCAAAAGTGAACACATCTCTCAAGGGCTAAAAGTAGAAGAGCCTCAAGTATGAATAAACCATAAAATATGTCTCCATCAAAAGAACACAGTAACTCCCCTGCATCTCTAGAAAAAACAGAGGAAATTACCAAAATGTCAGAGAAAGAATTCAGAACATTGATGGTGACAAAATTCTATGAGTTGGAACCAAAAAGAGACAATGAACTACAGGAGATTAGGAAGTCCTTCCACAATATGAAAGAAGAAATGGGAACTATAAGGAAGAGTCAGATGGAATTCTTAGAGATGAAGTTTATAATACAGAAAATTCAAAACTCTCTTGAAAATATTAAAAGTTGATAAGACCATACTGAAGAACAAATTTCTGACATAGAAGATAAAAACTCTAACCTAGAAAAAAACTACCAAGAAGATAGAGAAAATAACAACAAACAAAAACCACAAAGATAATATATGAGAGATACTAGATTCCATTAAATATTCAAAAATACAAATAATTGGTATTCCAGAAGGTGAAGAAACTAATAAGAGCATTGAAAATCTATTCCATGAAATTTGGGAAGAAAATTTCCCAAGTCTAGAGAGGCACTCAAACATCTAGATCCAAGAAATAAACACACACACACACACACACACACACACACACACAAATAATAAACCCAAGATCTTCCCCAAGGTACATCTTAGCCAGACTGGACAAGAACACAGATAAAGACAAGATACTAAAACTGGCAAGAGAGAGAAATGACAAGTGACTTATCCTTTAAGGCTTACACCTGACCTCTCATCAGAAACAATGCACACAAGGCAAGAATGGGAAGATGTATTGAAAATATTAAGAGAGAAACAATTTCAGCCAAGATTATTATATCCAGCAAGATTATCCTTTACATGGGAAAAAAAGATTAAAATCTTTTTTTTTAGAGGTTTTTTTCCATAGGGTGTGTGTGCTCGCCAATAGACAGGGAGAGACAGAGAGACAGAAAGCGAGAAATCACCCCCCGGGTGGGATGGCCATGCCACAGTCCCTTCTCTTCCATTCTCCTCTCGGGATCTTGGGCACGCACGCACACGTGCCCGGTGTGAGTTTTAAGCCACCGGGTCCGGGACACGAACCGCAGTCGACTACATGGGAGTCCAGAGACACAGCCATTACGCTAACTGCTGGTCCCAAAAGAGTAAAATCTTAACAAACAAAACCTGAAAGAATCTGCTAACACTAGACCAGATCTTCAAGAAACCCTGAAGAGAGCACTGTTCCAGAAAAACTAAAGAATGATCAGCCAAAAAAAAAAAAAAAAAAAAAAAAAAAAGAAAAGAAAAGAAAAGGCAATAAAGACAATGGGCAATTAAAGGTAGATATACAAGTCTGGAAATATTGATAACATTGATTGTTAATGAATTAATTTCTCTAATCAAGAGACACAGACTGGCAGAATTGATAAAAAAAAAAAATAAAAACAGAAATC
The DNA here is from genome assembly GCA_026018925.1 of Tupaia tana. Taxonomy (NCBI): domain Eukaryota; kingdom Metazoa; phylum Chordata; class Mammalia; order Scandentia; family Tupaiidae; genus Tupaia; species Tupaia tana. Next base: position 126,062,349 of record JAKSZU010000003.1, read on the forward strand.
CTCTATCTGCTACCTACAAAAAACATATATCAGGACCAGCAGTTAGCGTAATGGCTATGTCGCTGGACTCCTGGACCCGGTGGCTTAAAACTCACGCTGGGCACGTGTGTGTGCATGCCCAAGATCCCGAGAGGAGAACGGAGGAGAAGGGATTGCATCGTGGCCATCCTCCTGGGGGATGATTTCTCGCTTTATATCTCTCTCTGTCTCTCTTTGTCTATCTGGAGAATGCACGTGCCCTATAGCAAAAACCTCTACAAAGAAAGAAAAAAACAAAACAAAAAAACCACATTTCATGGATAAAGACACACATACACTAAAAATGAAGGGTTGGAAAAAGGTTTTTCATGCAAATGGGAACCAAAAAAGAGCTGGAGTTGTGATACTAAATTCTGACAACATAGGCTTTAAAACAAAAACTGTTCAACAAGATAAAGAAGGGTACTATATTGTAGTAAAAGGGTCAATCAGTCAAGAAGACTTAACACTCTTTTTTTTTTTTTTGGAGAGGTTTTTGCTATAGAGAGCGTGTGCTCACCAGACAGACAGAGAGAGACGGAGAGATAGAAAGCAGGAAATCACCCCCAAGGGGGTATGGGCACACCACAATCCCTTCTCCTCCATTCTCCTCTCGGGATCTTGGGCATGCACGCACACGTGCCCAGCGTGAGTTTAAGCCACCGGGTCTGGGACTCAAACCGTGGTCGACTACGTGGGAGTCCAGCGACATAGCCATTACACTAACTGCTGGTCCCAAGAAGACTTAACCCTCTTAACACTTATAAATATCCACGTACCTAACTCAGGAGCACTCAAATACGTGAAGGAAAGACTGTTAGATTTAAAAAGAGAGACAGCGGGCCAGCAGTTAGTGTAATGACTATGTCGCTGGACTCCCATGTAGTCGACCGCGGTTCACGTTCCGGACCCGGTGGCTTGAAACTCACGCCAGGCACGTGTGCGTGCGTGCCCAAGATCCTGGGAGGAGAATGGAAGAGAAGGGATTGCGGCATGGCCGTCCCCCCTGGGGAGTGATTTCCTGCTTTCTGTCTCTCTGTCTCTCTCTGTCTGTCTGGCAAGCACACGCGCCCTATAGCAAAAACCTCTCCAAAAAAAAAAAAAAAAAAAAAAGAGAGAGACAGACTGCAGCACACTAATTGTTGAAGACCTGAACAGTACACTACACCTTCTGGACAGATCTTTGAGACAAAAAATAGGTAAAAAGATAAAGGATCTAAATGATACCATAAAAAATGGACTAAATAGACATCTACAGAGCTTGCCACCCAAAAACCACAAGATACACTTTTTTCTCACCCCCACAGGAACCTTTTCAAAGATTGACCATATCATATGGAACAAAGCAAGTCTATACAGATTCAAAAGCATAGAAACTATATCCAGCATCTTCTCTGACTACCATGGAAATAAATTTGATTTTAATTTCAAGAGAAATACTCAAATACATTGCAACTAAATAACCTACTCCTAAATGACTTCATAACTACTGAAGAAGTAATGACTGAAGTAAAAAGATTCATGGACACCAATAACAATGAGGACATGAGTTTTAATAATCTTTGGGACAGTGCAAAAGCAGTAATAAGAGTGAAGTTCATACCAATTACTGCACATAAGAAGAAGACAGAAAAAAGGCAAATGGACTACCTAACAACGTGCCTCAGCAAATTGGAAAAGCAACAGCAAATAAATCCAAAAATTTCCAGGAGAAAAGAAATAATAAGGATACAAGCAGAAATAAATGAACTATACAGAAAATAAATGAAAGTAAAAGCTGGTTCTTGAAAAAGATAAACAAAATCGTTATATCACTTGCAAAACTTATTAAGAAGAGACAAAGGAATCAGGTAAATTAAATCAGCAATGAAGTAGGCAATATAACAACAGACATAATAGAAATACAAAACATTATTAGAAGATACTAAGGACAACTATATGCCAAGAAATAAGAAAATCTGGATAAAATGAATGAATTCCTGGACACATATAATCTATCAAGATCGAACCAGGAGATTGAATCAGTAATAAATAACTCCCCAATAAGAAAATCCCTGGTCCTGATGGCTTCATCTCTGAATTCTACAAAACTTTTAAAGAAGAGTTAACACCCATACTGCTCAAGTTATTTCTAAATATCCAAAAGGGTGAAACACCCCCAAGTTCATTCTATGAAGATTACATCACCCTTACTGACAAAAGAGATAAGGACAAGAAAGAAAAACTATAGACCAATATATCCTATGAATATAGATGCAAAAATTCTCAATAAGATACTAGCAAATTGAATCCAGTAACATATAAAAAAGATTATATATCATGATCAGGTAGTCTTTACTCCAGAAATGCAAGGTTGGTTCAACATAAGTAAAACCATAATGTAATACACCATATTAATAGAAAGAGAAAAACTACACGATCATATCAATTGATGCAGAAAAAGCATTTGATAAGATACAACATCCCTTCATGACCAAGACTCTCAGCAAAATCAGCACAGAAGGTCATTTCTCAACACAGTAAAAGCTATCTATGAAAAACCCATAGTGAACATCATCTTCAATGGAGAAAAGCTGAAAGCTTTTCCACTAAAAACGGGTACAAGACAAGGATGCCCAATTTCTCCACTTCTCTTCAATATAGTACTGGAAGTCCTCACCAACACAATCAGAAGAGGAAAAAAATAAAAGGCATTTAAATAGGAAAAGAAGAGTTAAAACTCTCTCTACTTGCAGATGACATAATTGTATAAATAGAAGACCCAAGGGTTTCCATGAAGAAATTTCTGGAAGTAATACATGAATACAGTAAAGATGCAAGATACAAAATTAATATCCAGAAATCTGTAGCATTTCTGTATATGAACAATAGGCAGACTAAGATGGAAATGAAAAAAGTTATCCCATTTGCCATAGTGACCAAAAGTATAAGATACTTAGGGATAAATGTAACCAAAAAAGTTAAAGACCTCCACAAGAAAAACTACGAGAAGATAAAAAAAATTGAAAATTATACAAAAAGTGGAAGGATATCCCACATTCCTGGATTGGAAGAATTAATATAATCAGAATGGCAATTCTACCCAAATTAATCTACTTACTTAATGCAATGCCAATCAAACTACAAGACACATTCTTCACAGATCTAGGAAAGATAATTATAAAGTTTTTCTGGAATCATAAAAGACCCTGTATTGCCAAAGCAATTCTGTACAACAAGAGTGGAGTGGGTGCCATCTCACTCCCTGACCCAAAAATATACTACAAAGCTGTGGTAATCAACACAGCATGGTACTGGCACAGAAGCACACATGTGGACCAATGGAACAGAATTGAGTCCCCAGAAATAAATTCCAAACATACAGTCAACTGATTTTTGAGAAGGGGTACCTGTCAATCCAGTAGGAAAAGGAAAACCTCTTTAGCAAATGGTGTTGGAAAAACTGGATTTCCACCTGCAAAAAAGATGAATCTGAACCCCTACCTCTCACCTCTGACAAAAATCAAGTCAAGGCAGATCAAAGATCTAAATCTAAGACCTCAAACTATAAAACTGCTCCTAGAAAACACCGGGGAATCTCTGGGAGACACTGGAGTAGGGAAAGCCTTCTTAAATAAGACCCCCGAAGCACCTTTGATAAACACCAAAATAGACAAGTGACATTATATCAGACTAAGAAATTTCTGCACGGCAAAGGACACAGTAATTAATGTGAATAGAAATCCCTCAGAATGGGAAAATATTTTTGTAAACTATGCATCAGATAAGGATCAGATAACCAGAATTCACAAGGAAGTCAAGCAGCTGTTCCAAAAAAAGACGATCATCCTATTAAAAGATGGGAGATTGAGTTAAAAAAAAAGCACTCTCTAAAGATGACATAAGAATAGCTAAAAGGCATATGAAAATATGCTCAGCATCCCTCATTGTAAGGGAAATGCAAATAAAAACAACAATGAGATACCACCTAATCCCAGTCAGAATGATCAAGATTAAAAAACAAAAAAGGATAAGTGCTGGTAGGGGTGTGGTGAAAGGGGAACTCTTTTACACTGCTGGTGGGAATGTAAATTGGTCCAGTCACTGTGGAGAACAATTTGGAGATTCCTTAAAAAATCTACAAATAGAACTACCATATGACCCAGAAGTCCCACTCCTTGGTATCTACCCAAAGGACAGAAGAATACTTAATCGGAGAAGTGATTGCACATTGATGTTTATGGCAGCACTATTCACAATTGCTAAGTCATGGAAATAACCCAAATGCCTACAAACAGATGAATGGATAGAAAAATTGTGGCACATATACTCAGTGGAATGCTATTCAGCCATTAAAAAAAACAACAACAACAACAACAACAAGAGAACCCTGGCTTTTGACAGGAAGTAGATGAATATGGAATATTTACTGCTGAGTGAAGCAAGCCAGGCTATGAAAGAGAGGCATTGTATGTCCCCACTTAATATTTACCGAGTGTCTGCACTCTGTGACTGAAACTAATAGACTAAAGGATATAGAAACACTACATATAGTTGTAAATACCGGATATAGTGTGTGTGAAAGAGGAGGGTCTGAAAAAGGACATTTAGAAGAAAAATAGGGAGACATTAATGGCACAAAGAAATGTATTACCTGTTGAAAATATTTTGTAGTTTAATCAACTGCACTAGGGAGAAATGCGGAGTGGGCAACATCTCACTCCCTGACCCAAAAATATACCTCAAAGCTGTGGTAATCAAAACAGCATTATACTGGCACAGAAACAAACAGGTGTACCAATGGAACAGAATAGACTTCAGAAATAAATGACCAAATATACAGTCAACTGATTTTTTACAAATGGTACCAGTCAATCCAGTGGGAGAAGGAAAACCTCTTCAGGAAATGGTACTGGAAAAACTGGTTATTCACATGCAGAAAGATGATTCTGAACCCCTACCTTTCACCATTGATAAAAATCAACTCAAAGTGGATCAACAATCTAAACCTAAGATCTCAAACTATAGAACTGCTCCTGAAAAACACTGGGGAAACTTGAGGAGACACTGGGGTAGGCAAAAACTTCTTAAATAAGACCTCCCAAACACTGTTAATAATCCCTAAAATATACAACTGGGATTACATCAGACTAAGAAGCTTTTGCATGGTCAAAGACATGGTAATTAGTTAGAATCATTATCCCTCAGAATGGGAAAATATTTCTGTAAATTATGCGTCAGATGAGTGGTTATCAGACTGATAACCAGAATACACAAGGAACTCAAGCAGCTGTCTTGAGAAAAGATGATCAACCCTATTAAAAGATGGCAGAATGAGTTGAAAAAAAACCACTAAGGATGACATTCAAATAGTCAAAAGGCATATGAAAAAATGCTCAACATCTCTCTTTGTAAGAAAATCACAGATCAAAACAACAATGAGATACCTCCTAACCCCAGTCAGAATGACTAAGGTTAACAAAATGAAAAATGATAAGTGCTGGCAGGAGTGTGGTGAAAGGTGAACTCTCTTACACTGCTGGTTGGAATGTAAATTGGTCCAGCCACTGTGGCGAACAATCTGGAGATTCCTCAAAAATTTACAAATTGAACTACCACATGATCCAGCAATCCCACTTCTTGTTATGTACCCAAAGGACAGAAGAATCCTTAGTCAGAAAAGTGCTTGCACGTAGATATTCATTGTGGCATTATTCACATTGCTAAGACAAAGAGTTAACCCAAATGCCTACAAACAGAAGAATGGATTCATAAAGTGTGGCACATATACTCTATGGAATACTCTTCAGCCCTAAAAAACAAGAGTCTGACTTTTGACAGAAATTGTATGAATATTGAATATTTAGAGCTGATTCCAGTAATTCAGGCTATGAAGAAGAGACATTGTATGTTTCTACTTAATATATTCCAAGTGTCAGCACTCTATGACTGAAACTGAATGAATAAAGTGTATGGAAATGTTGTAAATGACTGTGAATACCAGATACAGTGTAGGAAGAGGGTGGGTGAAGGAGTAGTGTGAGGAAGGACATTAAGGAGAAAAATAGAGAGGCAAAGCATTAATGGGACAAAAAAATGGGGGATTATCTGTTGAAGATAACTTTATAGAATTAACAACTGGATTGGTGAGAAATGTACACATGTTGAACATTCACTTTGCAAGCTAAATAAAGTGATCTAATGTATAAAAGAACATGAAATAAAAAAGAAAGGGTATAGCTAACATATTTCTGAATAGGGAAAAACTGAAAGCTTTTTCACTAAAAACTAGTACAAGATAAGATTGCCTACTTTACCCAGTGTTTTTGAATATAGTACTGGTAGTGCTCATCAATACAATCAGAAATAAGAATCAAATAAAAGGCATTCAAATAGGAAATGAAGAGGAGAAATTATCTCTATTTGCAAATGAAATGTTTGTATACTTAGAAGACCCAAATATATCCATGAAAAAATTCCTGGAAATAATAAATGAGTACAGTAAGTTGCAGAATACAAAATCAATGTACAAAAAATTATAGCATTTTTATACAGAAGTAACAAGAAGACAGAGCTAGAACTGAATAAAGTAATTCCATTTATCATAGCCACAAAAATTATAGATAACCAATAATAAATAAATAAATCTAACCAAAGAAGTGGAAGATCTCCACAAGGAAAACTATAAAAAGCTAAAAATAGAAATTGAAAATGACACAAAAAAGTGGAAGGACACCCCGTGTTCCTGTATCAGAAGTATTAATATATATATAATTGGTGTGTCCTGGTACATTCAGGGACCAAGGTGACTGAAGCTTTGCTCTAAACCCCATCTTCTAGACCCTCAAAACACTGAGAGCAAAACCATATTAAATCTGATGTGTGTTCTGGCTTGTTCAGGGGCCAAGATGACATAAGCTCTGCTCTAACCCCCATCTTCTAGACCCAAAATACTGAGACAGGTAAGGCAATATCTGTCTTCTCTCTGTTTCAGTCAGTCTGTCTGTCTGTCTCTCTTTAATATTTATTTCTAACTTTTAAAGCACTTCTTCTCACTCAAGTCTTTTCTTTCTCTTGCTAATTTCAGAAGCCCTTTTAAATATGAGGTGTGTTCTGGTGCACTCTGGGACCAATGTGACCGAAGCTATGCTTTAAATCCCATTTTCTAGGCCTCCAAAACACTGAGACATGTAGGGCGACCTCTGTCTTCTTTCTGTTTTTGACTGTAGGCCTCTCTTTCTTTTTAATTTTTTTCTTTCTTTTCTTTTCTTTTCTTTTCTTTTCTTTTCTTTTCTTTTCTTTTTTTTTTTGAGAGTTTTTTTTGCTATAGGGCACATGTAATCGCCAGACAGAAAGAGACAGAGAGACGGACAGCAAGAAATCACCCCCCAGGGGGGATGGCCATGCTGCAATCCCTTCTCCTCCATTCTCCTTTCAGGATCTTGGGCATGCACGGACACGTGCCCTGTGTGAGTTTAAGCCACCAGGTCCAGGACTCGAACCACGGTCGACTACAGGGGAGTCCAGCCACATAGCCATTATGCCAACTGCCAGTCCCTTAATTTTTTTTTTAATTTTTAAAACATTTCTTCTTACCCAGACCTTTTCTTTCTCTTGATAATTTCAGAAGCCATTTTAAATATGAGGTATGTCTTGGTGTGTTCATGTGGTGAAACTGTAAAGTTTTAAGTTTTTATCTTTAAAAAAAAGTTTTCTTCTCTTTTTTGTTTGTTTCTGTCTAGTATTTTTTTCCTTTTCTTTTCCTTTCACTTTTTAAAAGTAATTTTATTATTATTATTATTATTTTTACATTTTTTCCACATTTTATTGATTCACAAAATACCTTAAACTAAAACTATGAACAAAGCTAGAATCTAGTTGCAAATGCACTGTAATTTTCTTTGGAGACATTTTAAATTAATTAACTAATTTACATTCATTCCCTGACTGTTGTCACAGTGTACAAAATGTGATTTCCCATCCAAAATGTACTGCATAGTGGCTTAATCATACATGTTATCACCATAAATTTATCATTTCTAGTTTCATATATTTACATGTGCATATTTTTTACCCCTATTTCTCACCTCTGCCATTTCCCACCCTCCTCCCACACTATCTTAGGTGTCTACAGTTGTTTTCTATTCCTTTTTTCCTACACGTATTATTGATTTACTAAATTTCTTAAGTAATCTAACTACTTTCTATAGTAAGGTTAGCTGATATGTACATGAATACATGTCTGGCGTTAGGCCTGAAACTCTGAGTAGAATGAATATGCTATAAGGTAGCATCAGCAAGGATGCTATAAAGCTTACTATGGTCATTAAATAGGTATTTTTAATGTATTTTTTAATTTCAAGAAAAGCAGTTTTAGCTTTAATAGATTAAAGAAATGCTGAGGAACTTTACTTAAAACTTAAAGCCAGGAAACAGGTTAGGATTCTGTTAGAATAGTAGATAAACAAACATATCGGCAGCTCAAAATGCCTTAAAACTGGAAAACAAAGCCTAGAAGAAAATCAGCAATGTTTTAGTCAAAAAGTCATAAAATGTTATTTTACCAGTTCAGTCTTATGTACTTAATCTATCTTCTATTGTGGTCCAATCTTCCTGTTTAAATTCTTCAGGCATGTCTTCATGATTAAATTGGCTATTTTCTTAGTTTTTGAACTCTTATTTCTGTGTGTCTGTATTTAAATTTCCTGGTATAGCACTTCCTTGGAAACTTCTTGTAGATCTGGTCTGGTTTTGGTAAAGTCTTTCAGGTTTTGTTGATCTGAGAATATTTTTTTTTTCTTCTCATATGAAGGATAATCTTGCTGGGTACAGTATTCTTGGTTGAAATTGTTTTACCCTTAGCACTTTGAATACATTTTCCCATTCTTTTCTCACTCACATTGTTTCCGGTGAAAGGTCTGCTGTTAGCCTGATGGGATATTCTTTGTAGGTAGCTTGCCATTTCTCTCTTGCCAATCTTAGTATCTTGTCTTTGTAGTTTTGGTCAATCTTGCTATAATGTGTCTTGGAGAAGATCTTGGGTTGATTCTATGTGGGGTCTTTTGTATTTCTTGGGTCTGTATCTTTGAGTGCCTCTCTAGGCTTGTAAAGGTTTTTTGCAGGATTTCATGTAATAGATTATCAATGCCCTTATGAGTCTCTTTGCCTTCTGGGATACCAATTATCTGGATATTTGAACACATTTCTTGTATATTATTCTCATTTTGGGGGCCATTTTCTCAGTCTTCATGGTGGCTTTTTCTAGGCCAGTGACTCTATCTTCTACATGTGAGATTCAATTTTCTGGATGATCTAGTCAGCTTTTAATTCATTCAAGGGAGATTTTTGACTTTCTATATTATAGCTTTCATCTCTAACAGGTCCATTTGATTCTTTTTTAGAGTGTGTATTTCCTTTTTTTAGATCTTGCAAGAATTTCCTCACCTCCTGGGACTCATCAACTCCTTTATCCTGCAGTTTATTGTCTCTCTTCTCTTTCATCTCTGTTGGCTTTGTCATTATGAATATTCTAAAATCTTTATCAGACATTTCCATGAGTTCCATTGTACTGTTTGAGGATGAAGAGGTGTTATTCTTTTCCCTTGGAGGAGAGGTATTTTCTTGCTTTCCCATATTTCTTGTGATCCTGCAGTGATTTCTAGTAATCTGATGGATGGTATGTTTCTTCCTAATTCTTGAAGTTCAATCTGAGTATTCAGAGGTGAGCAGAAGGAGGTGATCTGCAATCTTACTGTTCCATTTTGACTCTTTGTGCATCAGATTCATGGGAGTCCAGCGACATAGCCATTATGCTAACTGCTGGTCCCAAACATTACTGATTTTTAAATATGCTTTGTTTTCTCAATTTAAGGATTTTGCTTTCTTTTGAGCTGCTGATGGTTTCAGCAATTTGTTAAAATGTTTTTTATTCTTCTTGTTGTTTCTTTAAATGGAAATATAAACTTTTCTCCCTTCCTGATGCCTCTGGAATAGGAAAATATTTGGGATATTCTTATTTGTGGCAGAATAATTATTTGCATAAGTTCAATAATACCTGTTGCCTTGAATCAGAAATTGGAAATACTCATTACTGGACAGGGTTTTGACTAGAATGTCATATCTGAAGATTAAACCAGAAAACTATGGAAATAAGGTATATCTCAAGTAAGCCAAAAGAAGCTCTTGGAAAGATGACCTGGTACCATAAACAGTTCTGCCTAGAAGAAAGGATTAGAGAAGCTATAGGAAAGAACTCATACCATAAAATAACTTGTACTTTTCCAGCCCAGTATTGTAATCAGTAGAGATTGCAAAAGAACAGTCACAACTAGAGGATTATCTTGGGGAAGTCTTTGAAGGAAGAAAAAGAAACTGATCTTTGCTAGCAGATTGTATATTACAGAATACTTGGTAGGCAGGGCTGAATTAAGAAGTTTTACATGTGAATTGTGTGCTGGGTGTTTGCTTTGAAACAGTTTGAGTAGTTCACATGTAAATATTTTCTCAAAAATATTTTAAAATAAACTGTCTCTGTTGTTAAGGAGTCACAAACAAAATTATAACAAATATTTCAAACATTATGATTCAGTATTTTGAAGTTTTGAAAGTTGTTTATTAACTGTCAAGAACTATGGAGTATGAGCAAACATTTTTTTGATATGTAAAGTAAATTTTGGAAAATGTAAAAATAAGTAAATAAATGATAAAAATAAAATAAATTTATAAAAGAATTAATATAATAAAAAATGTCAATTCTACCTAAATTAATCTACATATTTAATGCAATCACAATAAAATTACCAGAGTTATGTTTTACAGATTTAGAAAAGATAATCATAGAATTTTTCTGGAATCAGAAAAGACCCCGTATTGCCTAAGCCAACCTATACAAGAAGAGTGGAGTAAAAGGCATCTCATGCCCTGACCCCAAAATATATGACAAAGCTGTGATAATCAAAACAGCATGGGATTCACACAAAAACAGATATGTGGACCAATGAAATAAAATAGAGACCTCAGAAATAAACCCCAAAACATACAACCAACTGATTTTTGACAAAGTGTTCCAGCCAGTCCAGTGGGAAAAAGAAAACATCTTTAGCAGATATTGCTGGAAAAACTGGATATCCACCTGCAGAAAGATGAATCTGAACCTCTCACCATTGAGAAAAATCAACTCAAAGTATATCAAATCTCTAAACCTTATGCTCAAAGACCTTAATGATTGTATCATTTTAAGATGTTTGCACAGTAATTAGTGTGAATTGATAGTTTTCATGATTAAAAAATATTTTTATAAACTATGCCTCAGATAAGGAACTGATAACCAGAAGACACAGAAACTGAAGCAGCTTAATTGAAAAAACTGATGAACCCTATTAAAAGATGGGAAAATGAGTTGAACAAACAACTAAGGACTACATACAAACAGCCAAAGAGTTTATGAGAAAATACTCAACTTCCCTCATCATAAGGCAGATGCAGATCCAAACCACAATGAGATACCTCCTAACCCCAGTCAAAATGCTTAAGACAAAACAAAAATGGTAAGTGCTAGTGGGGCTGTGATGAAAGGAGAACTCTCCTACACTGCTGGTGGGGATGTCAATCGGTCCAGCCATTGTGGAGAACTATATGGAGGTTTCTCAAAGATCTACAACTAGAACTACCATATGATTCAGCAATTCTACTGCTGAGCATCTCCCCAATGGATAGGAGAACATGCAGTCAGACAAGTGCTTGCACATCTTTACTTTTTGTGACATTATTCACAATTGCTAAGACATGAAACCAATCCAAATCTCTATGACCAGATGAATGGATTGAAAAAGTGTGGCACATATGCACTATGGAATAATATTCAACCATAAAAAACCCACAAGACTCTGGCTTGTAGAAGAAGTGGGAAAATATGGCAGATTTACTGCTGAGTGGAGAAAGCCTGGCTATGAAGGAAAGACATTGTATGTGTCCACTTAATATATATTTACTGTTCACACTCTATGGTGGAAACTGAAAAATTAGAGGATATAGAAACATGAAAAATGGTTATAGGAACTGGATACAGTGTGGGAAGAGAGTGAAAAAAGGAGGAGAATGTGAGAAAAGACATTAAGGGGGAAAATAGGCAAGGCATTTATGGGAAACAGAAATGGATTGTTATCTATTGATAACATGCATAGTATCCTCAACTGGACTGCTGTGAAGTGTATTTATCTCGGAAAAATTCACTTGACAAGCTAAATGATGTATAGTGATTGAATGTATAAAGAAAACTAAACTAAACTATGTAAAATAATAACAAAAGAAAATTTAAAGAGGTTCTTCAGGTAAAGGAAAATGATATTGAAGACAAACTTGAATCTATACAAAGGAATAAAAATAAATTTGTGAGTAAATAAAAAAGATTAAAGATATAGTCAATATGTATGTAAGTAAATTATGAATACATTAAACAAAAATTTAGAACAACAATAAAAATGTTGATACAGTTTTTGAGTATGTACATAAAAATGTAATTTATATTTTGAATCAACTACAATGTGGGGAATTCTTGGCTATCTAAAGCTATAGTTAGCTATGATGATTTTAACTAATACTGATTCTTGCCCTTATGTGTTCATGATAGTTTATTACCTCATATTTGATAGTCCAAACATGGAAATTCTGATTCTCAAATTGAGGACATTTTTATGAGAAAAGTTTCATTAATTTCTTCCTCTTTTATTCTTGTTCTACACATATATTGCAACAATCAGATAGTTTGTGAAAGACAATATTGTTGGAAAAGAAGAGTCAAACATGTGATTTCAAGGTGACAAAAAATTGAAACTGAAGTATTACTGGAGAGCATGACAGTTGTGAGTGAGTGGCAAAAGATACTGAAAAATAAGGTACAGTGTTTGGGATATTAGAAGTAAAGTGTTACATTTTAAAAAGATTTCATTCTCAAGATTTATTTAACATAATCTACATTTTTTTACATTCAGGGTAATATTATGTCTCAATCCAGTGTTAGATTCTTTTTTTTTTATTTTGGAGAGGTTTTTGCTATAAGGTGTATGCGCTTGCCAGACAGACAGGGAGAGACAGAGAGACAGAAAGCAAGAAATCACCCCCCGGGGGGATGGCCATGCCGCAATCCCTTCTCCTCTGTTCTCCTCTCAGGATCTTGGTCATGCACGCACATGTGCCCGGCATGAGTTTTAAGCCACTGGGTCCAGGACGCAAACTGCGGTCGACTACATGGGAGTCCAGCAACATAGCCATTACACTAACTGCTGATCCCCAGTGTTAGATTCTTTAACTTGTTTGATGAGATATATATATATTTTTCATTCCTCACTACATTGCAGTGCCAACTGAGATTTTCTCCAACTCCCATGTATGCGTTAGTAGGGTAACATAATTAGGTCAAAGCTACATTCTGTGGATGCACACTGACTATTGCTCTGGCCTGACAAAATAACTTACTTTGTCTTCCTTTCCAAAATAGTTGATAATCATAACATCCAACTAACACATCTTTATCCTTAGGGCATTTAAAGGCAGGCTTCTTTAGTTCTTTCATAGAGATATTACAACTTAATATGTATAGAAATGTCCTTATTATACACAAAAAATATAAAGGTTAAAAATACCTTTTTAAATTATTTTCTCTTGGTATAACATATATATAAAATATTCAAAATGGTACAATCCGAGTCTGTAGCAATTTCATTCTACTAGTAATAATTTTCAGGTCCATCTGCTTCTAGATGATGATTGGAAGATGACCAGAATTTTTATTTAGAAGGACAGGCTTTTTAAAAAATCCCCATGCACATTCTTGGAAATACCATATTCACATAGACACACATTTCTTAGCAAAGGAAGCTGGTATCAGCATTTTAAGTATTGCTGCCCCCATGATAAATTCCTTTGTCCTGACTTCTGAGTAACATAACAAAGTCCTGGCAGTAGTGTAAAAATATAATGAAAAATTCTTCTCTTGACCTATAACTTTTAATTTAGTAGGAATACTGAGTTCATATTGAAAAAAAATTCTCTTTTGAATGTATTTCTTGACTGATACTTGGTGAGGGCAATCTGCAAATTAATTAGTTATCATATTTGAAGGAGTCCAACCCGGTGGGGCCCCAGAATCTGTCTTGAGCCTTTGACCTTTAAGTACAGCCTTGGTCGGCTCAGCACATTGGCAAGGCCGCTGCTGTATGCTCCCCAACCTATGAGCAAAGCTTAGGTCGACATGGAAACTGAACAACTTACTTCTGAATGACTTCTTCACTACTGAAGAAATTAAGGTTGAAATAAAAAATAATTTATGGAAACAAATGATAATGAGTACACAAGTGTCCAGAATCTATGGGACACAGCAAAAGCAGTCATAAAAGGGAAATTCAGAGCAATTAGTGCACATAAGAAAAGGATGGAAAGATGGCAAATAGATAACTTATCATCATGCCTCAGAGAATTGGAAAAACAACAACAAACAAACCCACAAAATGCCAGGTGAAAAGAAATAATAAAGTTCTGAGCAGAAATAAATTAAATAGAAGATAAACCATACAGAAAATAAATGAAAGCAAAAACTGGTTCTTTGAAAAGACTAACAAGATCGACACACCATTGGTTAGACTGATCAAGAAGACAAAAGAAAAAAACCAGATTAATCAAATATGTGATGAAACAGGCAATATTACTAATACAAAATATCATTAGAGGATACTATGAGCGACTATATGCCAACAAAAAAGATAACCTGGAGGAGATGGACAAATTCCTGGATGCATATAATCTACCAAGATTTGATTAGGAGGACATAGAAAACCTGAATAGACCTATAACAAGCCAGGAGATTGAATCAGTAATAAATAACCTCCCAACAAATAAAATCCCAGGTACAGATGGCTTCACTTCTGAATTCTACAAAACTTCTAAGGAAGAGTTAACCCCTATCCTACTAAAATTATTTCTAAAGATTCAAAAGGAAGGAAACGTTCCAAATTCATTTTATGAAGTCTCCATCATCCTCATTCCCAAAACAGATAAGGACATGACAAAAAAGGAAAACTATAGACCAATATCATTGATGAATATAGATGCAAAAATTCTCAACAAGATACTCGCAAATCATATCCAATAACATATAACAAAGATCATTCATCACGACCAGGTAGGCTTTATACCAGGGTTGCAAAGGTGGTTCAATATACGCAAGACCATAAATGTAATACAAGACATTAACAGAAAGAAAGATAAAAATCATATGATCATCTCAATTGATGCGAAGACAGCATTTGATAAAATACAACATCCTTTTATTATTAAGACTCTCAGTAAGATTGGTATAGAAGGGTCATTTCTGAACACAATAAAAGCAATCTATGAAAAACCTACAGCTAACATTATACTGAATGGGGAAAAGCTGAAAGCTTTTCCTCTGAAAACAGATACTAGGCAAAGCTGCCCATTTTCTCCCTGCTCTTTAATATAGTACTTGAAGTCTTAGCTATTACAATCAGAGAAGAGAACAATATTAAAGGCATTCAAATAGGCAAAGAAGAGTTGAAAATATCTTTATTTGAAGATGACATGATGGTATACTTAGAAGACCCAAAGGTCTCCAGGAAAAAACTTCTTGAAGTAATAAGTAAATACAGTAAGGTGGCAGGATACAAAATCAATATCCAAAAATCTATAGCATTTCTATTTAATAACTACAAGTTGGATGAAGAAGAGCTGAAGAAAGGAATCCCTTTCACCATAGCCACAAGATGCATAAGATACCTAGGAATAAACCTAACTAAGACAGTCAAAACCTTTATAAAGAAAACTATGAAAATCTTAAAAAAGATATTGAAAGTAACATAAAAAAGTGGAAGGACATCCCATGCTCCTGGATTGGAAGAATTAACATAATCAAAATGACAGTTCTACCCAAATTAATCTATATGTTTAATGCAATTCCAATAAAAATACGAGATATTCTTCACAGATTTAGAAAAGACAATCATAGAATTTGTCTGGAATCATAAAAGACCTCATATTGCAAAAGCACTCCTGCACAAGAAGAATGGAGTAGGAGGCATATCACTCCCTGATCCCAAGATATACTATAAAGCTGTGGTCATCAAAACAGCATGGTATTGGCATAAAAACAGACATGTGGACAAATGGAAGAGAATAGAGATCCCAGAAATAACCCCCAAAGCTTACAGCCAACTGATCTTTGACAAAGGATATCAGTTAATCCATTGGGAAAAGGAAAACCTCTTTAGTAAATGGTGCTGGAAAAACTGGGTATCCACCTGCAGAAAGATGAAACTGAATCCCCATCTTTCATCATTAACAACCATCAACTCAAAATGGATCAAAGATCTGAACCTAAGACCTCAAACAATAAAATTACTGGTGGGAAATGCTGGGGAAACTCTGGGAGACATTGTAGTAGGCAAAAACTTCCTAAATAAGACTCCCAAAGCACAGGCAATAATCTCTAAAATAGACCAGTGGGATTATATCAGACTAAGAAGTTTCTGCACAGCCAATGACACAGTAACAAGTGTGAACTGACAACTCTCAGAATGGGAAAATATTTTTGTTAAATATATATAAATATATATAAATAAATGTCCCCCCTCAGACAAGGGACTGATAACCAGAATACAAAGGGAACTCAAGTGCCTCATGTGAAAAAAAATGATTAACCCAATGAAAAGGTGGGAAAATGCGCTGAACAAAAATCTCTCTAAGGAAGACATACGAACAGCCAAAAAGCATATGAGGAAATGCTCAACATCCCTCATCATAAGGGAGATGCAGATAAAAACTGCAATGAGATACCACCTAACCCCTGTCAGAATGGCAAAGATGAAGAATATAAAAAGTGATAAGTGTTGGTGGGGATGTGGTGAAAAGGGAACCCTCCTAAACTTTTGGTGGGAATGTAAACTAGTTTAACCACTGTGGAGAACAATATGGAGGTTCCTCAAAGATCTGTAAATAGAACTACCATTTGATCCAGCAATCCCACTTCTGGGTATTTACCCAAAAGACAGGAGAACACTCAGTCAGAAAAGTGCTTGCACATCAATGTTTATTGCAGCATTATTCACAATTGCTAAGACATGGAACCAACCTAAATGTACACAAACTGATGAATGGATTGGAAAAGTGGGGTATATATACTCTATGGAATACTACTCAGCCATAAAAAATAACAAGACACTGGAATTTGATAGAAAGTGGTCAGATACGGAGGATATATTGCTGAGTGAAGTAAGCCAGGCTATGAAAGAAAGATATTGTATGTATCCACTCAATATATACCGACTATCCGCACTCTATGATAGAGGGCAAAAAATTGG